>OZ018378.1:66285478-67535478 GCA_963969555.1 Polydrusus pterygomalis
GTGTCAATTTGATAACAAAACTATTTATTATATATAACAAACTTACGGGACACGTGGAGTGAATTGGGGTGCTGGGTGGGGTAGAGTACACTAGGGCATTACTGCAAATAAAAAAAACCGTTTTTTTCGTTATTTTTGGGAACCTAAGAGTATTATTTATGATAAAAATAATATTATTAAAAAGGGAAAATATGTCAGGCAACCCACCAACACCAACTGTCATGTTAACATGTCAACTGAGTTGAACTACAGAAAAAAAAGGAGCAGAAATAGTATACTCTAGGAAACACCGATTTTTAATTTTGCCTGTTGCCACTATCTCGGATAAAAATATCCATACAATGTTATAGGATATGGGACACGTGAATGTGCTTTATGTAAGTAAATTTATTTTAGTTATATTTAACACAAATCGAAAAAGATATAACTTTTATAATTAACAAGCTATCGATATTTAACTCCATCTCTATCTTTCTATGATGTTGAGGAAATGTTGAGGTTATGTTGTAGTTTTGTGTTATGTTGTTTTCGTAGGTACCTATATTATTGTTTTATTAAAAGAATGCAAGCAACTAAAAGATCAGAAATGAAATTTATTCACTGTACACAGATAGTATAGGTATGATGTGCGTAAGCAAATAGAAAAAAAAGGTATTATTTTTATTTAAATCTAGGTAAGTTAAAATGTGTAAGTGGGCATTGTTTTTATTTTTTTCAACTCTAGTATTGAAAAAATTTGACTAACACAATGGTGATACCTACAAACTATTAAAAACAAATCAAACTCTTTTTGATTATATTATATGGTCGTAGGAAAAATTGTGTACATTACTCGTGTGAAAGTGATTTTCTCACACTCGGAGAATTTCCGCACTCGGCTAACGCCTCGTGCTAAATACCTCCTCGTTTGAGAAGTACCACTTTCAACACTTGTTATGTAATATACTATTTTATTTACTTAATAACTTAACATTTTATAGTCAATAATGACTTTTAGAATATTATATCTTAATTAAATTTCGCTATTTTGACTTTATAAATGATTTTATGGTTAAAACGTTCTATACAGGGTGTCCCGAAATTAGCGTGCAATATTTCTAGGGCGTAAACTATATCCAAAAATATGACAAAAATGTCCTATAAACATACCCCGAGAAATGCTCCTTTAGGGGGCTAGAGCCCCTCAAAGCTGGTCCGGAAGGAAGCCTTTTTTTATAATAGTATGGAAACCCTTAAAGATAATGACAAAAAAATTGGTACGTGCCTTTTAACCGATAAACTGTACATAACAGTTAGTTTATAATGAAAATATTTCTTCCAGTGGCGTCGCACGGAGTGGGGCAGAGGGTAAATATTATCCTATATTTTTTATTTCTAGGATTTTTTAATTTTAAGTACAATATTTTAAGAACCTCGGGTTTTTTCTTTAAAAAAGTACCCCTTGTTTTATTTCGATAGGAGACACTGTTTTCAAGTAAAATTAATTTAAAAATAAAACGTATTTTTCAAAAGAAAGGTTAGTCCATATGAGTTCAGGTAAATCCGAAAGTTAGCGTGCAATATTCCTAGGGCGTAAAGTACATCCAAAAATATTATAAAAATGTACTATAAACATACCCTCAGAAATGCTCCTTTAGGGGACTAGAGCCTCTCAAAAGGGGGCAACAAAGAACTCACAGATATTTATTTTGTGTATGGATTTTGTAATGGTAGTTCTACTGCCGCTGCAATAGAGTACAGGAGGCGATTTCCGCATAGAAGAATACCTAGCCGTAGAAAATTTGCGACGGTCCATCGAAATTTAATAGAAAATGGATCATTTCAAAGACTTCATGCTATTACGAAAAAAAAATTTGCCCCCCTTTGAGAGGCTCTAGTCCCCTAAAGGAGCATTTCTGAGGGTATGTTTATAGAACATTTTTGTAATATGTTTTGATGTACTTTGCGCCCTAGGAATATTGCATGCTAACTTTCGGATTTACCTGAACTCATATGGACTAACCTTTCTTTTGAAAAATACGTTTTATTTTAAAATTAATTTTACTTGAAAACGGTGCCTCCTATCGAAATAAAACAAGGGGTACTTTTTTAAAGAAAAAACTCGAGGTTCTTAAAATATTGTACTTAAAATTAAAAAATCCTAGAAATAAAAACTATAGGATAATATTTACACTCAGCCCCACTCCGTGCGACGCCACTAGAAGAAATATTTTCACTCTAAACTAACTGTTATGTACAACTTATCGGTTGTAAGGCACGTACCAATTTTCATGTCATTATCTTTAAGGGTTTCCATACTATTAGAAAAAAAAAGGTTCCTTCCCGACCATCTTTGAGGGGCTCTAGCCCCCTAAAGGAGCATTTTTAAGGGTATGTTCATAAAACATTTTTGTAATATTTTTGGATGTACTTTACGCCCTAGGAATATTGCACGCTAACTTTCGGATTTACCTGAACTCATATGGACTAACCTTTCTTTTGAAAAATACGTTTTATTTTAAAATTAATTTTACTTGAAACCGGTGCCTCCTATCGAAATAAAACAAGGGGTACTTTTTTAAAGACAAAACTCGAGGTTCTTAAAATATTGTACTTAAAATTAAAAAATCCAAGAAATAAAAAATATAGGATAATATTTACACTCAGTCCCACTCCGTGCGACGCCACTGGAAGAAATGTTTTCACTCTAAATTAACTGTTATGTACAACTTATCGGTTGGAAGGCACGTACCAATTTTCATGTTATTATCTTTAAGGGTTTCCATACTATTATAAAAAAATACTTCCTTCCCGACCCTCTTTGAGGGGCTCTAGCCCCCTAAAGGAGCATTTCTGAGGGTATGTTTATAGAACATTTTTGTAATATTTTTGGATGTACTTTACGCCCTAGGAATATTGCACGCTAACTTTCGGATTTACCTGAATTCATATGGACTAACCTTTCTTTTGAAAAATACGTTTTATTTTAAAATTAATTTTACTTGAAAACGGTGCCTCCTATCAAAATAAAACAAGGGGTACTTTTTTAAAGAAAAAACTCGAGGTTCTTAAAATATTGTACTTAAAATTAAAAAATCCTAGAAATAAAAAATTTAGGATAATATTTACACTCAGCCCCACTCCGTGCGACGCCACTGGAAGAAATGTTTTCACTCTAAACTAACTGTTATGTACAACTTATCGGTTGGAAGGCACGTACCAATTTTCATGTTATTATCTTTAAGGGTTTCCATACTATTATAAAAAAAGACTTCCTTCCCGACCCTCTTTGAGGGGCCCTAGCCCCCTAAAGGAGCATTTCTCGGGGTATGTTTATAGGACATATTTGTTATATTTTTGGATATAGTTTACGCCCTAGAAATATTGCACGCTAATTTCGGGACACCCTGTATAGATAATGTCCTACTTTAGGGCACGCCACTGGGGTAGCTAAGATTTTATCTTGGGGAAAGGGGCAGACAGGCACCAGGCGTAAAGCACAGACCACGCCAAACTTTCCCTGCTGTTTGGTCAAAAAATTTATTTTACTGAATTATTACTGGATCACTAATAAACAAAAAAAAATTACCACAATATTTAATATAATTTTTGTTGAATCGGTGATTTAAATTTAAGGATAACATGCATTAGTGGCGCATTCGCCATTTCATTTTATTATCAATATTTCGTTTATTTTTTGGGGATAGTGGGGTAACAATAGACAAAACTTTTTTTAAGCAGACATTTATACTTTTTTATGTTAAATTAGATAAAGGTACTATTGGTAAGACATAATTCTAGATAAATTTATTTAAAAATAACTTTGAATCCGAAAAATACGGTAGCATAACGTAAAGTCAAATTAATCTAAGAACTCGCCGCGTCACCTGTCATTAATGGCACCCTGTTGAAGTCTGGTATATTTTACGTTAAGCGGTTGGCTACAGAAACAGAACCGGACTAAGTTATTTTACCTTCGCCTTCGCCATCTGTTAAATTTTGTAAGGGAGTCTTAATATTCTATAAAGATATAGCGTACATACTAATTATATTATTTATAAGATAAAATATTGACACGCCCGTACCTACCAAAATAAGTAATATGAAAACATTATAAAACTAAAGTAAAAATAAGTATTTATGTAATTATTATATAAGGAAAAAAGTAATACATTTTTTGCGAGGTGTAAGCTTTGTATTGCACGTCTAATTAAAACACCATATTGGGAACCCTTTTTGTATTGCTACTTTTGTGGGAATTTTATATCGGGTGTAGGGGTTATACAGCAATAGGGGATAGTGGACTTAAAAATATGTAATTTAATTTCATTTCTTATATGGTTAAAGAGATACAGGGTGGTCCAAGTAAATATTTACTTTATAAAATTGGCGATTATTTGATGTGAAGCGGATATGATTCAAATTTGGTGTAGTTATGGTTTTGAGGGCAAGAAGGAGGATTCCATAATACCTTTAAAATACCTCCTAGCGAACGCTAGCTACACAATTTGAGTTTAATAAATTCTAGCATATATTTTTCGTCTCTCACATTTCGGACCGCTTTACCTCATATTAGGAAAGAGGGATATTTTATACGTAAAAAAAGTTGTACTTCATTAATCTCGATATTTTAATTACTTTTTGAGATAATTGCGTTTAAATGCTAGATGGCAAGAAACATTTAAATAAACACCTTTCTTAACGAAACATATTTATTGAAAATTAACCGTACGTTCTTAAGCATAAATGACATATTTTCAAGTCTACAATTTCCTGTTGCTGTATTTGCCCCTTAGTTATGAGACATCCTGTATATAACGATAAGTAAACAGTTTAACTGGGCAATTTATTGATTTTATAATAGATGAGTTAATCAAAATGTTGTTTGTAGTCACTACACTTTAAAAGAAAAGAATCAAATTTAACTTTTTTTTTATGTCCCAGAAACTCCACTCCCGTTTTTTTGTCAATGTAACTAAAACCGCTTCAGTCAATCAGTAACTCATAAAATATGTTATTACTATTTTGACATTAATCTGATTTTATTGTGCAGTAAAAATTACAACTTAATTAGTTAATTTGACACGTTTTTTATGTTAGTATTAACTTCTTTTAAAATTTTAACTAAAAAAGATATTGATAATGATTATAAACTTTATCAAAGTTACTAGTATTTGATTCATTTGAACCGTAAAAGAATTGCATGTTAATTTTAGTTAGCTGTTATGTTAAAACGACTTCCAGAAAAGTTAGTTCTTAAAATCTGATTTTTACTAAACACAAAAGAGTTAAAATAACTATACATTTTAAGTTAAATTTGATTTATTTTAATTGACTATAAATTTTTTTGATTCTTACGTCCAGGATTTCTAACAGTGTATTAACCTCAAATAATAAACACCAAGAAACGCTGTCTCAGAAATATATAAAAATCAAAAGCAAAAGGTTTAGAGCACACACTACACAAAAAACAGCCACAGAAACACTTAAAGAACACCAAAATTGAAAGAAAATAATGACACAACCTGACGCGTGAGCTTGCTACGGCCCACTGCTGATCTGGGAACTTTAACGACGGAACCAGATTAGCTGTTAATATCAAATGTCGTTGTCTTCTGTCGAAACGCTTTGTTTTAAGAAAAATTTAACTAGGGAAAGGTTGCCCATATTGGACCAATTTCCAGATTTCTTATCATAGATCCTGATAATAACGCAAAATTTTATTTTAAAGTATCTATGATATACCAAGCAATAAAAAATCCTCTGCAAGTGGTTCAATATAGGAAACCGGTGGCCTAAATTGCACCTGGGGGTTCCAAAATTGAGCCACATGATTTAAATCGGAAGCTTAGGTGTTAAATAAATAAATAAATAAAAAATAAAATTGTTGGTATAGGAAGTTTTATACTTATATTTCAAAAAAACATTACATTTACAATAAAAATTTTGGTAGAAGACATCCTAATGCAAAAAAAAGTACCTATTAGTTTCCTATATTGGACAAGTCATAGTTTCATTTTTTAACTCAAAGAAAATTTTTTAGCAATATTGAAATGGTGTTGTTAGTTCATGACATTAACTTATTTAAAGAGACAAATTATTTTTGCACAATTTGGAAAAATTGCCTAAATTGGACCGGTTCAATTTTGGCAATTACCCAGTGGTCCAATTTAAGCAATTACCACGTGTTTTACAAAACCACCCAGGAAAGAAACAAGAAAAAACAAATATGGCATGGTAATAGAAGAAATAGAAAGAGAAAAACTTACTTGAAAACTTCCATAAAAAATATATTGCTTAGAGATTTATGGTTCTAAGGTAAATTCTTAGGAATATCCTAAAAATATTACATTAAAATTGTATAAATTACGTTTTGCTCTGTACACGCCAAGCACTAACGGCCAATTAGTTGAGTTTGTTGCCGATTAAAGGTTCTAGGTGGAAGTATGTTACAGTTTTGCCAGATGATATGGCACTTGTTTAGTTTCGGAGAAATGTACTGTGGTCCAATTTAGGTAGCGGTTCAATATAGGCAACCTTTCCCTATAGTAACGGGTTGTTGATATTCTACTTAATATAATTTTCTTTAACTTAGAATCGCCTTAAGGTATCTAAATTGTTTGTTTCATTAACTAGGTAAATAAATTTCATACAGAAATCTTAAAGTGCGTATAAAAGAAGACAACTAGTTTTAATTAAGATAACAAATTAAAATCTACAATATTAATTTTAACAGTCAATAAATTATAAGGACTTTACAATGAAACGATTAAATTAGATTTCTGCTTCCATCCCGACCTATCGACTGATTGCGAAACCAATTATTTAAAGAGATTCTTACGATGATGCTAAAATGTGGCGGAGCACCGTCGTGCATAAAACACATATTGTTTCGCACTGCTAAATGCTAATCTTACAACAAATTATTTAAATGATCTCGAAGGAACTCTAAATATTTTTCCCCATTTAATGGGATTTGATGGACATTGATATCATAAGGGCCGATTAAATGGTTTCCAATAATACCCATCCTAATATTTATCGAAAGTCGATGTTGATTTTTGTTTTTGTTTTTCATAATATCAGGGTTCTCCTCGACCCATTAAATTAAAAACAATCGAGAACGTCCAAAGATATTAACATGGTTATAAAACGGCAATATATTACATAAAGAATACGAGAAACATTACTTTTTTTTAACTTAATGAGCCGAGGAGAACCCTAATATTATGATACAAACTAAAAATCAACTGTATGACATGTAATTTACTTGACATTTTATATATGGCAACGAGATTGCTTATGCGCTCGCCAGGGAGGGCGCAAGCATATCTGTCGAACTATTGTAGAGAGTACTATGACTACCACTGGGATCATCAGTCAAAGAGGAGATAGATCGGATACCTAAAAAAAAATTGCGCAAAGCAGATAGACAGAATTGACAACCTGTAGCATCTCCAGGAAATTGTGGCCCCTACTTGACGGCAGGAAAACCGCAGCGTTAGTACAGCATAATCGGAAAGACCTAAGAAATATCACTGCCGTAGTCACCGGACATTGCCTTTCCGATAGACACGCCGAACGTATGCAAATACCAACTTACGACTTCTGTAGAAGTTGCAGAGATGAAGAAGAGGAGGAAAGTATTCAGCATTTCTTGTGTAAATGCCCGGCCTCGCGAGAAGAAGGTTTAATGCCCTGGGCGAACCATTCTTTAATGATCTGGAGGAAGTGGGCAGCCTCCAACTGGGTCGACTCACTAAGTTTATTAACAGCAGTGGCTGGTTTGAATGAGCTGTCAAGATTTTTTTACTGTCTACGTCGCGTTAACCATCATTAAGCTGATGAGGATAGGTTCCGCGGAACATGTATGGTACCACAAAGGTTCTTGTAGGACTACGTGTGACTGTTTGCATAATGTCAGAGATCTGCCACGTTAACCTAACCTAAGCTACTTGACATTTTAATTTTTGGCATTACATGTTTCCATCCTATATAACATTGAAGCGCATTCGTAACGTCATAGTCGTACCACTGTATTAAACTATAAGGAACAATCTTTAAAACCCCGTAAGCCATTTTAAAGCAGTGATGTGGTTTCCGAACTACAGACTTACAAAACAGGTGTTAAAAAAACAATTTATTGAACATTTTGATGAGCAGTTTATAACAAATTTGTTTAAACTGAGTAAAGCGTACAAAATTAACGTACTCTTTTAAAACAACATGCCTTGAAAATGGTTTTTTTTTGTATTTTAAATATTGTAAGAGAGATAATAAAAGATAATGGGACTTTAGTAAAAATAAACTTTCTCTTGAGAACTTATTTACTGAAAACTTTCTACAATAACTCCACCTGACTTTACATTTCCATTGAAGCGAGGACCTTTTAAAATTCCTATATTTGCAAAAATATAATATAAGTCACAAGTCATCCAATAACGCCGATTTGCCAAAAAGCAATATAATATGAAAAGACAGCCCTTCTAAAGTTTGGTATAAGTTTATATTGTAATCTTTTTTGGTAAAGTTTGCCCTACTTAAATCTTATATTATTGAAAGTTAATATTAAAAATAAAACCAAAGTTTTCCCAAAACAAGTGGCTCATGATATTATGAGGAGTAACCAGGCAAAAGCTTATAGGTCCCGTTTTTTTTAAATATATTTAAATATTTATTTCAAATAAAAAGCTAAAAAGAGGCTCTTTACAAGTTGCATTAAAGTTTTTATCAAGAATTGACCAAAATGACAACTGGCTTAATTTTTGATTTACTAGCCATTTGTTGATTTCTTACGAATTTGTTACGTCCTTTTTTTTTGAAATATTACGTCCTTATTAATTAGGCTAACAAATAATACGGCGTGATGATAAAGAAACGATGTTTTTCATAAAATATGCCTATAACTATTTTTAACTCTTTACGAAATATTAACACTTTATTGCTGGTATACACCATTGATATGTTTCTCGACTTAGCTACGTTTTGAACTCATGTCTTAATTCTTAAGACATTGACAATGGTTGCCTGGTATACCTGAGAAATAAATAAATATATTATTTACAAGAAGATTCTCATATCTCAAGCACATACACAACTTGGGCATGACTACAGTACCCAGGAAACTACCTTATCTAATTTTTTTTTAAATGAGAAGTTTCATTCAGTAACCCAGTAATTGTACAAATGTTATTGGACAGTGATCCTGATAGATAAGCTATGTTTCTTTAAATGGGCAGATTAATAGACAAAACTACAGATACTGGGGCACACGCAAATCTTACTGGTTCATAGAAATGCACATCCAGTAAAGGTTAATGTCTGGGCGGACATTGCTCCGGTCATCGGACCATTTTTTTTTATGAAAGCCTCACTGGAGAAATATATGGAAATTTCTTTTGAAATAATCATATGTAGACGAGGGTTAATAGAGTGACCCCCCAAAGCGCCCGATCTTAACCCGTGGGACTTAGTTTGTGGGGGCAAGTAAACTTTATACATCTAATCCCAACTTGAAAGATACGTTTAAGGAGTCCATTCCTCGAGTAATACAAGAAAATTCTCCACAAGCAGTAAACAATGTACCTACATCAGGAATCTTTAGATATATATTTCGTAAGCGGTTGAAGATAGGTATGTATAGCGCATGATTTATGAAAAATGTCTAGAATTGATTGTAGAATGTAAAAATATACAATATGTTTTATTATAAAAATTAAACTTGGTACCAGTAAAATTTTTAGGACGTACCCTGTATAATACCTTTTTTTTCTAAATGAAACAGACATACAAGGCTAATCCGTTTCTTCATCATAACCCCGTATATTGAGTTTTTAATAGTTACCTTTAATTGTAATAACTAAGCTGTCAATAAATGTTTTGTAATAGGCAACTCAATAACACAGATGAGATAAAATTATTATCTTTTCAATTTAATAAAAAGTCCTTTCTCATGAAAAATGCATTCAAAATCAATTACAAAAGATTGCAATACGATATTTTTTATTTCATCTCTTGTTATATATCACAAACTCTCAGATTTTTTTTTATTTTCTTATGTTTCCAAGGTGGTACTAAAAACCTAGCAATGAGTGATTCATAAGAGATCTTTAGGATTTATTATATTTGGTTTGCATGCGCTTCTGCTAGGGCTGTAAGTAGTGTAAAAATTTTAACTTTTGTTTAAATTTCCTGACTGTGATATTTATTTTGCATTTAAAGCATTAACGTTAGCCCTAATTTAAATAACAATGCCCATGGATAGTTGTAACTACCCTATTCAATTTATGTATATACTGAGTGACAGTAAATACAAACAGTCCAAAAGGCATGGTCGTAGTTAATTGTGCTTAGCGAAAATGGTCAATGTCGTTATGGTTGTCACGCATTACTTAAAAATAAACATATAGTATTAAAATAACTTCATGCTGTAAAAGTAAATAAGGTCCGTTAAGGAGAGTAGTGATCCTTCCCAGAAGTCGTCTAAGTAATTTATGCGTTTAAGTCACAATAAAGGTTGAATATTATGGTAACAGTAACAATTTTGGTTGAGGGTTTATACATATATTTAACTTTATCTACATCTTTACCTCCACAACCTTACAGCCATTAACTAAGTCCAGACGTACAAAGACTCAAAGCAGTAGGTCATACCTGACATTCAATTTTATGGAGCTTTATTTTTTTCCTTCCGCATTCCAAAAGCTGTAACGTTTTCTCGGTTATTGATATCTTCATCCTCATTAGCTCTTTAATGATCCTACGATAGCTCTAACCGGATACACAGACTAACCTACATTAAAAAATTTGATCAAAAACCTTATAAGTAAAACCCCAATATATGCGCATTTAAATGCGTAAAATTTTCAGAATATATGCATCAAAATGAACAAAAAATGCAAATATGCATTTTTATTATATAAAAAATATTGAACATTAATGTTACTTTAAATAAAGCCAGAACTATTTCTTTATAATTAAACCCGTACTTCGAAAATCCTATAATTTTTTACCTATTCCATTCCACCTATCCCATCCTATACCTATTCCACAGACCTATTTGAGTAAATATAAATGAAACAAAAAAAATCGTAATAAAAGTTTTACTGTGACAAAATATTATTTGCGATTATAAAAAAAAATAATAACACAATTAATAATAATAGCAACTTGCACAACATAAAATTCGTAAATTAACAAACTATTCTTTGCAGTTATAAAAACAATTTATAAGTAAATGTTTTTCAAAATTTTCCAAAAGAAACTTGTGTCTTTTCTCTGTAAACATATGTTTAAAAATGGAAAAACTTCGCTCAACATCTACAGAAGTTCTCAGACAGTATTTTAGTTTTGGAATTAAGTGTGTTTCTAATTTATACAAATCCAGTTCTCTTTCGAAATTAGTAAAATTGCCTATAAAAACTTCTAAAATATTTTTTAGGATTTTGAAGCCTGTGTTATTTTCAATTACTGACATACATTTTTTTATAACCGCAGGCCCAACAGTACCTGAAACCTTTTTGCAATTTACCTCAAATGTATTTATGAAAGCCACTGAATCTGTCAAAGAAACAGATAGCCTCCAATTTCGTGAGTGCTATAAGTACGAAGGAATAATTTGTTTTTATAATTAATATAGTGTGGGTTTATCCTGGGTAATTCTATGAATCGATTCATCATATAAAGTACCTGAGTCCTGAGTCGGTCCCATTGTAATGTAATAAACTAATAAACACGTGCCGTGCAATAACAACCGAAAATCGCCAGACAGGGTCTTTATTTGGCAATAAAATGCAATAAATGCTCTATTATTGAAAAAATGCATTTTTTGTACAAAACACACAAAAAATGCAAAAAAAATGCATTTTGCATTTTTTTCGCTTTTTGCTTATAAGGTTGGTTTTGTATTGCATGAAAATGATAATTTCCTTCCATATCACTTTATATTTCGATTACCTTAATAAATTTACACAAAAGTTAAAAGAAAACACTCAGATAAAACACTCGGATTCGTTTCAAATACATATATTACCTCTTTTCCTTAAGCTTCATGTTTTA
Organism: Polydrusus pterygomalis; assembly: GCA_963969555.1. Classification (NCBI taxonomy): domain Eukaryota; kingdom Metazoa; phylum Arthropoda; class Insecta; order Coleoptera; family Curculionidae; genus Polydrusus; species Polydrusus pterygomalis. Next base: position 66,297,515 of record OZ018378.1, read on the forward strand.
GAAACCCACCTGCACGATACAAAAAAAAAACAAAAAAAATTCCGCGATACAGCATGTAAAGTATTCAGCCTCTTCACTGCATCCCACTCGACATTTGCTTCTAGAAATAATGCTTTTCGGGTTCGGAATCGATTTGTCCTCAATAAAAGATGGAAAGCAGCGATATATAAACATAATTCAAGCGGGGTTGCTGGGTTATGGGGTAGATTTTTATTGTGATAACGCAAAATTCGAGGTTTTAAAATAAATTCATATTTTTTACGATTTCCCTTTCTATATACAAAATACAGTTATTAGGACCGCTTCATTTCTTATTAAAAAATACGAAATATTTGATTAAATTTTATACAGGAGCGTAATGTCGGTGAAAACATCTATAACGTTACAAATATTAATATCCAATTTAATTTTTTTTCTGGAAGAAGGTATAGTTGCAGAAGCTAAGAAATAGTAATTTATATTGGGTGATCTCCGTTGTTATTTAAAACAAAAATTGACAAAAACAAAATTATGAGAAATTCAAAATGTCTACATTTCAAAATTCCTTAATACTCTACGGATAGTGGCACAATCAATCAAGCTGGTCGGTTAAAGACCGGGGTCGGATGTTTGGCCTAAGCTTCTTCTTACACGGCAGCCTTCTGGCTTATTGTGCGTCCCAGTCTTGTTAGAACAAGTTTGTTCCTTCTACGAGGTTTAACAGTTTTCTTCCAAGTTTTTCATGCGGGAGGTTGATTCTGAATCCTTTGCGGGTTGGTCTTCGCAGTTGTATATGATGTGAATGGCGATTTCGTTTTCTTCACCGCAAAGTCTACATTCAGTTCTACATTGTAGATTTCCATTCGTTGAAGGTGTTTTCTTAAGTGACAATGGCCTGTTGACAAGCCAGTCACTTGTTTTAACAGGGTACGCATCAGAAGTAGCATTTCAGTTAACAGTTACTTTGAGGTTTTACCAATAACGGTCCGTGCGTGTGAATGACCAGGTGTACCGTTCCGTGGATATATATGTTGTTTTTTCGCACATCTGCCTTATGTTGTTTTGGTTGCCTATTTTGATATTCCAAGGGCGGGTTCGGGGCCCTTGACATTTTTGGCAGATCCGGTTCTTGCCAGTTATCTGCTTTTTCATAGCCTTTTCCTTCCATAGTGACCAGGAATCCACAGAAGTCTCTGGCCGCCAGGTCTTTCAGGTGGTTAAGGCACTCCATTGTGATCTTTGATGTAAGTCGAAAGAAGTTCATAGCCTTAGGGACAGATTGGCTGTCTAATAGGATATATATCTTTTGTTCGTGGTAGCTCTTTTTCAATATTCAATCAAGTTTTTTCGGTATGGGTCCTAGAAACAGCTTTATAGGATTTTTAGAATTGCACCTAAGATATTCTGATATCTTGCCCACTTACTGAACTTTTTAAGATTTTTCTTATCTGACCTTTTTCTTTAAAAAACCCTTGCAGGTTGCAAGGAAACCGTTCGCCTAAATTGGACCACCTACTTTCTATAGGTTAGTAAAAAAAAAATAAAAATATAAAATTAATCTAATAAAATAACACAAATTTGTTTAGGGAAAAAATGATCTAACCCAATTAAGTAAGAAAAAGTTGTATTTTGTTAAAAAACCTATACGTCTAAATTCAAAAATCACAAATAAATTTTTGTCTTGATTCTACGTCTGGGCATATTTCGTATTCATTGACACCTTCAATACAACGTTGGTAATTCCATGTCTAATCATTCATTTATTTTTCATATAACCGCCTGAATCCTTCGTAACCTTATATTATTACGTAAGTTTGTTACTTACCGAAAAAAATCCTCAGCCATTGTGATCAACTCTTGCAGGGATTTATCTGCAATGACCAAATTTGTATCATCCGGAAACTTTACTATATGTTGGCTGGGTGAATTTATTAATAGATATAAATCATTCACAAACAATATAAAAATAACTTGCCCTAGTACACTTTCCTGGGCTATTCCTACGTTATTTAATAACAATTTTAATCTCACATTCTTTCCTTCTTTTGTTACAGTTTCTATTTGTTTCCCGTCACTTAAATAGAAAGTTAACCAAAGTTTTACATTTTTTCGTATTACGTATGTCTCAGAAGTTTTGGCACAACATTCACTCAAGTTAAAATAATCGATAGTTAGAAACAACATAACTGGCTTTGAAAACAAAAAATCTTCAATTTATTTTGACAATTTATTTAGGCAGACTGCTTTAAAATGGCTTATAAATTAGAACTTAGGAAAAGTATTTACAATTTAGTTGGCAAGCAATAAAGCATAATTACACTTACCACCAATAATCATCAATCTGTAGTTTTCAAAAATCTAAAGAGCTTATTATAGTGTAATATTGTTTTTGTCGTTTAATATTGCATATGATTATCTATTATGCAACACGGTTTACTCAGATTGTAAAACTCGTCCATAGAGATTATAAAGTCTAATACTAATGGTGGATTGTGCGAAATACTAATCTTCTATTGCTTTATCTGACATGCAAAGTTTCAAAAAACTTAAATACAAAGTGAAAATAAATTAATTGAAACAGGTATTGGTACGATCAATAAAATTCAAATTCAGACAGGACAGCGAGAAGACTCCAAACAACGATGTGCCCTGCGCAACAAATACGTTAAAACTAATACTAGGGCGCGCGGCGTTTGCCAATCGCTACGAACTCCCACCAACGTCTTGTGGATTATAGGTTCTAATGGATAAAATTTTTTTTTAAGGGATGCTGTTCTGCTTTCTTAATTGTAGAGAAAGCGTTTTACTGAAAACACAATACTTCGCATTGAGAAGATATTATATAAAGCAGCGGTCCTGACGGAGTTCACCCAATTTTATTAAAGAGCTGCAGTTTGTCCCTGGCTTTACCATTGTGCACTTTGTTTCAAAAGTCTTTTGACAGTGGAAGTTTTCCCGAAATCTGGAAATTCTCAAATTTAATTCTGATTTTCAAATCTGGCGACAAAAGTGACATAGAAAATTATCGGGGAATTTCTTTACTCTCTATTATACCAAAAATTTTTGAGGCAATCTTAAGCGACGAACTTTTTAACACATACAAACACCACATTATAGCTGAACAGCATGTGTTTTATAAAGGACGCTCAACATCAACCAACTTAGCCATATACCACGATTTTTTGGTTTCATCGGTGCAAGCAGGAAAGCAGGTGGATGTTGTCTACACCGACTTGTCCAAAGCCTTCGATAGTGTTTCTCACCAGCTGCTTATAAGAAAGCTTTCCAATATTGGGGTCTGCGGAACATATGTCAAGTGGATAGAATCTTATCTTTCTTCTCGTAAGCAACGTGTCACTGTATGCGGATCATTCTCTGAGGAAGTGATGGTAACGTCAGGGTTCCGCAAGGTTCGCACGTAGGTCCCATTCTCTTTATCCTTTTCAAAAATGATGTTTTGCAATGATTCAAAAGATCTTACTGCCTCATATATGCGGATGATCTTAAGTTTTTTTCCATTGTTTCACCAGAAGACAACCATATGCAGAGTGACCTTGACAGTTTTGTTGACTGGTTCATTAAAAACTATTTAAAACTAAACATAAAGAAGTGCAAAGGTTTAAGATTTTTCAAATGTGTTTACCCACAGAGTGTCACCTATACTATTAACAACATTAATTTGGAAGCTGTGTAGCATTTTAATGATCTTGGCGTAATTTTTGATAGCGATTTATTATTTAATATGCATATAGACAACATCATTTCCAAGAGCTTTAGGCTGCTGGGTTTCATAAAGCGACACACAAAACATATTTCGGACATCAAGGCTTTGACAGCCCTCTACAACTGTTTGGTGCGCAGTATTATGGAATGTTGCTCTGTAATTTGGAGTCCACATTATCAATGTCATATTAACAGACTGGAAAGGGTACAGAATAAATTTACGAAATATCTGCTTTTTAAATTACATTTTCCGTATCAAGGCGTTCCTTATGAAACTAGGCTTCCTCTATGTGGTCTACAAACGCTTGAATATCGCAGAAGGAAGGCTCTGTTAATTTTTTTATACAAGGTGATCAATGGTCATGTGAACTGCGAGTGGTTACTGCATATGGTCTCATTGCGCGTCCCAGTAAGGAGAACCAGACAACTCCAATTGTTCCTGGAACGGACACATCGGACAAATTACGGTAGAAGTGCTTTTGTTGAAAGGATGTTAAGTAATTACAACAGACATTTTGCAGATTGTGATATTTTTGGGATGAGTCTCGGGGCGCTAAAGAGACATTGAATTTATACAATGTAACTATGTGTCTTAATATATGTACCATTTAGAACTTAGGATTCTGTAAAGTACATTGTAAATAAATAAATAAATAAATAAATAAATAAATAAATAAATAAATAAATAAATAAATAAATAAATAAATAAATAAATAAATAAATAAATAAATAAATAAATAAATAAATAAATAAATAAATAAATAAATAAATAAATAAATAAATAAATAAATAAATAAATAAATAAATAAATAAATAAATAAATAAATAAATAAATAAATAAATAAATAAATAAATAAATAAATAAATAAATAAATAAATAAATAAATAAATAAATAAATAAATAAATAAATAAATAAATAAATAAATAAATAAATAAATAAATAAATAAATAAATAAATAAATAAATAAATAAATAAATAAATAAATAAATAAATAAATAAATAAATAAATAAATAAATAAATAAAAAATAAATAAATATAATTTAACAACATTGCTGTATTAAAAATAGTTCAATATTCAACAAGACTGTGCTGCTAAATAATGGAGCTTATTACTACCAATAAAAACACTGTTCTAGGAAATCTGAAATGATATAACACTAAAGCGGATTTGATACACTAACAATTTATTTAATATAGGTTAATAAAAAATAAGCTATGAATACAAACTATGTCTTAGCAAACCTGTTGTATTAAATAATTTTCCTCAATGTGTATCAAAGTAAATGCTGCAGTATTTCAGTAATATATCCTTAATTCCTTTTACACTTTTTTTGTCGCCAATACCGTTATTTGAGTATCATATGTAATTATCTCTATCCGTTCCAGCATTATTAAAATATTTCCATATAGGCTTGTTTGAGGACTATTTGTCCAGAAAATATCGATTGAGATGTCTCAAAAAATAATCAAAATATTTCTGATAACTTCTTTTAACGTAAAATCCATTTTTGAACGTTAAAACTTTAACTAGTCTCTAATTTTGGAATATTATACCGTTATTATTGATGTCTCAATTCATTAAAAATTTTAAAAATAAACAATAAAAACATATCTGGCAATCCAATTACGTCAAGCAAACAAGTTGCTTTTTATACTGAAGTTTGAAAAGTCTGCCATATGACCTGAGAGCCCCTTTAAAAATTCTATTTCCAATACGTTGCCTTTCACCTTTTACTGGAGACAAATCGATTCCAATCCCCAATAGATTTCTATCTGCGTCTTATTGTCGGCTGTGATTCTGTAAAACACATTGGCAAGACACAAGGCTTGTTATATACTATACAAAGTAAAAAATCGTCAACTTCCATAGTTGGACGTAAATCATTGGAAATAAGCACAAATGAATTTAACACATTTACAGTATATTTTTACAATATTGAGAATTTGTTGTAGTTCTATGATCGATGTCATATTATACAGGGTGTCCCGTGACTAAGGGGCCACATAGCGATAGGAGATAGCTGACTTGAAAATAGGTCATTTATTCTTAATTTCTTATTATACAGGGTGTCCCAAAATAATGGCACACAGAGCAACAGCAGACTCTTCAAGGCGAAATAATGCGATTTATTGAAACTTGCCTTATCTTAAAATTGATAACAACCAAGATACAAGGTGTCAAAGTTTTAATTTTGTTTTAGTTTTTTTGCGATTATTTTTTAACGAAACGACATAGCAGCACAAAATTAAGGATTTTGGGGTTTTTTGAGGTGCGGAATTCAAAACTATCCAGAGTTTTTGTGTAACCAGTAGAGGGCGCTGCCTACGGCATAGCCCACTCCTTTTAACTGGCATAACTTTGTTTAGGCTTATTATATCGATCTGACTATTAAAAAAATAAGTTACTTTACTCCTTTTACATTAAAAACGTATAACTTTAAAGTCGCTAGGAGGAACCATTTTCGAGATAATCGCATTTCATACGTCCAATGCAACTAAGTACTGGGTCCAAAAGCAACGGAAAATCGAGCAACGGTGAATTTCTGATTTAAATTTATTGTAAATCAGCTACATTTGCTAAGTGTCAAAGTTAATGTAGATACTTAAGGTTGACTTTTTTTTTCTAATAAAAACTTTTTTTTCGTATACGGAATTACTAATTTTATTCTAATCAAAAATTTTATTTAATAATTAATTTAATAACATTTAAAAGTAACAAACTAGTCACAAATAAAAATAGTATCGTCGTGATAGCAATTGTTCAGAATGGCCACCATTGATCTCAATACATTATGCTATACGTTTTACAAAAGACTATCGGACTTTAAACAAGAGATCTTTATCATTTCTGAGGATTGATTTATTTTGATTAAATCAATCGATTATTTTCAATTAATCTGTTAATTTTCGAATAATCGGAAATAATCGATTATTTTCGATTAATCGGATATAACTGACTATAATCGATTATTTCAAATAATCGAAAATCGATTATCTTTTTCGGTAATCGCACAGCCCTAATAATGTGGCCGTTACGATGAGTTTATTAGATTCAGAATCAGATTCGGACCATACCTACCTTTAGATAAGCAAACAATTATCACAAAAGTGGCAAATTTATGCCTTGCGCATGTAAACAAAACCACACAGGAATAGGCATGCGCACCGCAAAATTATCATTTAACGAATGGGGAATATAGACAGGTATGGGCTTTAACATCTTGTTTGTATGTGGCATAGTCCTAGTAAGATGTCTTAAGAAAATTTATAATTTTTTGATTTAACTCATTATAACTCGTTATAAAAACATTGGTTTTTAAATAACCCTAAATGCAGAAGTTCATTGGATTAAAATCCGGACTTCGCGCCTGCCAATTCAAGGGGCTACCACGGCCTATCCAACGTTCAGGGAACTGTTCATTAAGTTTATTTCGCACATTTCCGCATTGGAAAATAAATTAGGTCGAGGCATTACTAAAAAATTTATAATATCTGCATATTGTACGTAGAAAATTAATAACTTTGACAGATGATACTTTTTGTAACTTGTTGTTGCCTTAGACACGTCATTGTTTTTAATCAAGGCCAGCTGTGATAAATAATACTAATACGAATAGGTTCACAATTATTTAAAATATTTTAGCATTCTTGCATTAAAAATATCGAATGCGATTACCTCGAAAATGGGTGCTCCTAGCGACTTCAATAAATTTTACGTTTTTGATGTAAAAGAAGTAAAGTAACTTATTTTTTTAATAGTCGGATCAATATAAGAAGCCTAAACAAAGTTATGCCAGCTAAAAGAGTGGGCCATGCCGTAGGCAGCGCCCTCTACCGGTTAAACAAAAACTCTGGATAGTTTTAAATTCCTCACCTCAAAAAACCCCAAAACCCTTAATTTTGTGCTGCTATTTCGTTTCGTTAAGAAATAATCGCAAAAAAACGAAAACAAAATTAAAACTTTGACACCCTGTATCTTGGTTGTTATCAATTTTGAGATAGGGCTAGTTTAAATAAATCCCATTATTTTACTTTAAGGAGTCTGCTGTTGCTCTATGTCCCATTACTTTTGGGACACCCTGTATAATATCAACAATTAAATAGATTTAGATTTATCCAAGTAAAAGTTTATTTTAGAAAATTGGCGATTTAAAAATGATCAAGCGGAAACAATTCAAATTTGATTTTTGAGAGCAAAAAAGGCGATTTTATATTAGTTTTAAAATACCTCTCATAAGGGACGATAGTTACCCGATATGAGTTTGGTAAATTCTCGCATATATTTTTTTTGTCTCATCAATGCCATTAAGTGGTACAAAATTAAAATATTTTAAAATCAACATCCCAGCGCTAGGCGCAAGGAGGAAGTTTCTATTACCAATTTAGATCAATCTATTTATAGTCACTTCTACAAACCCTTTATATTATAAATATGTATATTGAGAAATTACTTTGATAAATTAGGCTATAAGAGTTCAAAGAAATATTTAGAATAGAGAAAAATCGTGACTGATCCAATAATAAAGACATATTTAATAAATGAAGTCCTTCAATAAAATGTTTTTGACAAATGTGCTTATTTTACTCAAATGATATGCTTGTTGAATGTTTAATTTCCAATAAAACACAAAGTTTAAATGGATTTATTGGCAAGAGTTTACTTACCAAATACGCAAAATTGTGATTTAACCACTTAACAAAAAATGCGTAATTTATTAGGTAGGCTATAAAGGGACACCTTCTTTTTATTTTAGGATATAGGTGCCTCTCAGCGCTCAATTTGAGCGAAATTGCGTGGAGTCGAACAGTCCAACTTTTTGTTCGGGTCAAGCAGAGAAATATCTAAGATATAACATCCTTATGGGATAAGGCATACTTAGGTAAAATAACATAATAATAAGAACTTGTCTATTAAAACCACGACGCAATCAAATGTTATCGTGACTAATTTGAATTACGTCTACGTATTAGCGTGATGAAGGAAAATTTAGACGGCACATCATAAACTCGACTGGGTTCGTAGAATTGTGGCAAGGGTGATTCCCCACTGAGCGCCATACCCCCCGTTCCCCTAATATTAAAATTCAATTAATTAATTTTGACAAAGAAAATTTATGAAAAATATTATTGGTCCCATAGTTTAAAGCTAAATATGGTGTAAAGATAATGAGGTATGACCATAGACATTTACCTTTAGATACGTAGAGCTTATCTCCTGCACAAACAAAAGTTACGTTTTATGGATGAAAAAATGGCATGGCTTTCCGGTCCGATGCCTTCCCCTCCAGCAGAATTGGGCATGCACACAAGCATCTTGTTATCGGGCTGTCCTTCTTTATCGACATACTCAAAACCACTACTACACTCCAGAACTGGCTCGGCGCCATTTTTGTCGTTGTGTTTTAAGTTTTCTCTGTAGATTCCTTGTTGGTTATTGTGGGTAGGTATTTAATATTTACGGATGTCTAGTTTTTGCGTAGTTTAATGAATTGTGTTTGTGGTTTTAGTGACTCGGATTGGAATATAAACAATGACTAGCAACAGCCGTTGAATTATTTTGTTATTGCCAAATAGGAGTAAAATATCGGGTATTTCGTATTTTCAGTAAGTATGGAGTAGTGATGTATCTAGATATATAACTTTATTTTATTATGATCAATTTAGACACATCTAACTAGGCCTAGGCTACACAAATAAGGTATGAAAATAAAGAGAAACAAACCCCAAGACAGATTATTCCGTTGCATGCAAAGAAAAAAAATTAAATATCTAGGTATGTTTATATTAATCCAAGGGTGAACATATTCTATGGGTCAAGTTCTCGGGCAAAAACTTTTTCAAATTCTTGAACAAGAAATTGTGCTTGAAAATGTTTTACACCCAAGTTTTTGCCAAATTGTAAAAATCAATGTAAATTATATTATACTAACTAATATTTGACTTGAGGTTAGGTATCGAAGATTGGTTATTTTGCTCGTTTTGTTTGCTTTTTACATTCGATTTTAAAAGTTTTTTTATAGTTTATTTGACTTGTTCTCATTCTTTTTAAACTAAAAACATAACAACATTTTAAACAAATTCTAGAAACGAACCCTTAAAAACAATTTTCTATCCTCAAAATCTGATAGGTTTGCTACTAATAAAAATGCCAGAAATAACTACCTTATTCCACAACTTGATCGAAAATTGAGAAGAAATTCCAATGTTTGTCAAGAATTAGAGGCAAATTTTAGCTGTTTACACGTAAAAATAAATTGAAAATTATCTTTTACAATTTTTTGAGCAAGACCGTAAATTTTAAAACCCGGACCTGTCTGGTTTCCCATTCGTCAAATGATAATGTTGCAGTGCGCATGTCTAATCATATTGTGTAGCTCTGTTTACATGCGCCAGAATATAAATTTGCCACTTTCGTGATTATTGTTTTCTTATCAAAGGTAAATATCTATGGGTATGACGTTTAGGGGCCCCAGTAGAAAAAAATAACTTCTTAAATATATTTCACTTATTTTAATTTGAAAATGTTAAAAAAATAACAAATTTTACCCATGACTTGACTTAAACCCGTACACCGCATCCAGAATTTATTTTTTAATAATACAATCCTAGGTGTTTTCGTCTCTTTTCAGGTTATTATTCAAAGTTAACATGTTCAGCAAACAATCCTATTAACTCCTGGACATATTTACCTCTTTTTATTTTAACTGCCGGTAGAAGGGGATAAAAATACCATCTAATAGCAAGAGTTGTTATTTTATAATCCAACCTAACTTTTCCGTCTGGAGCCAAATGGAATTGCCTTTTGTCCAAGCTCGTCTCTTAATTTGTTTTTTTTTATCTTGTCTAATTGGTTACGGAAAAGAGCGTTTTTATTCTGCTAAAGGTAACTAATTCAATCATCGTTTTATAACCTTTGTTATAACTATACAAATTATCCTTTATTATTAAGTATCTAAAATTGGCAAACTAATTTTAAATTAAATTAGATATTATAAGCTAAATTTTAAGTAGTTACTCTCCATTGAATAATTTATTTGCCGCATATATAACAATGAACCTGTGTAGTTTAGTATAAAACTGATATTACATTTTGTGTTTTCAGCATAACATTTTTTTTACCACATTTATTTTCTTCACATGCTTAATATGTACTGAATTTTTGTGACACGCATTGCTGTCAAATACTTTAAGCGGTATTTACACCTGTGAAGTTCTTCGTGAATTTATTCGTGAATTTCTTCGTGAATTTCTTCGTGAAGTCGGTAGCATTTACACTATGCATCAGCTGATTATTTTGGATGTTAAATTTTCGTGAATAACTTCACGAAGAAATTCACGAATTTATTTGACGTCCAAAGTGGCCATTTACATTATCAAAGTTAACCTTGTAGTAACTTCATGAATAAATGCACGAAGAACTTCACAGGTGTGAATTATAGAAGTTATAAAATCGAATATAAAAAACAAACAAAACCAGCAAAATAACCAATCTTCGATGTTTTGCGTAGCTAACCTTAAGTCAAATATTGATTGGTATAAAACTTGTATTGATTATTACAATTTGGGGAAAACTTGTAAAACATTTTCACGCTCAATTTCTTGTTCAAGAATTTGAAAGAGTTTTTGCCCAAGAACGTGACCCGTGGAATACTTTCACCCTTGGATAAACATACCCAGGTACCGTCAAATGGGGTGAAATTGATTTTATGGGGAGACTTTAATAACAGGTAATATTTTGTTAAATAAATTTAAATATCCCTCAATTATAATCCGCGGATATCCTCGCCATGCTCAGTCGAAAGAGTGAAGTTTCGCCATTATTGTGTCCTGTTAGCATGCCGGTAAGTGTTTGTTATAATATTTTTGTAAATATTCTATAATAATACTGCAAATTAGCGTTAAATTGACACTGTCTAAAATTATTAGTTATTTCATCAGTTTTTAGCAATTTTATTAAAAAATCGGTTATTTACGATGAGGTGGTTTCTACTTAACCTCATTTCATGTAAAATTCGGCGCCAACTATGCTTGGTTGAAAACTATTAGTTGATATATCATGCGGGGTCACTTTGATAACACTTTCGGGGTGAGATTGATAGTAATTTATATATGAATCTGTTGATGTTTTTGAACGTTACATTTTTGTGTTAAAATGTGTTATATTAAGTTCTGTAATTTATATATGAAATAAAGTTTTCTTTTGACATCATAACTAAAGTCTAATTTTTACTTTTGCGAGGATATTTTATTAAAATTTAATTCTTATGCTGAGTGATAAGGGGTGACTTTAATAATCTCTGTAAACTTACGGATTTTCAAAGTCACCCCAAGCGCACATAAAATTGATAAAAAAAATATATTAAGAGTGAGGGAAAAAGTGTTACATTGATAACTCTTAGATCCAAAGCATTCGTTTTAATGCAAAAAACAGTGCCTATCAAAGTCACCCCAATTTGAGCATAACTTTGATAATGAGGTTATTATTTATTTTCTAGCAAAAAAAACAATTTTTGAAGTTTGTTTTAAGCCTGGAGGTCTTCATTCGGCATAGTGCAAATACATTATATTTTTTTTGGCGCAAAACTAGGTGTACTTTTCTTGTAATTTACATATTAATCAAAAAAGCTAACAATTTCAACCCATTTGACGGTATTTACTTTTTTTTTAAATATAATATATAAGTATAAAGAAAAGTGTCTTTTAAACTTTTTGAAGAAATATATTGCCCGAAAAATAGCCGTACCTAATTAGATTGCAAGGCTGCAAATAAAATATACCAAATCATGCATCGGGATAATCTGTCCTGGTGTGTGTTTCTCTTTATTTTCATACCTTATTTGTATAGCGTAGGCCTAGTTAGATGTGTTTAAATTGATCATAATAAAATAAAGTTATATATCAAGATACAACACTACTCCATACCTACTGAAAATACGAAATACCCGTTATTTTACCCCTATTTGGGCATAATAAAATAATACCATGGCTGTAAATAGTCATTGTTTATATTCCACTCGAAGTCACTAAAAACACAAACACAATTCCTTAAACTACACAAAAACTAGAAATCCGTAAATATTTAAAATAAACAAGGAATCCATACAGAAAACTTAAAACACAACAACAAAAATGGCGCCAAGCTGCTTCTGGAGTATATTTTGAGCATGTCGATAAAGAAGGACATACCGATTGCAAGAGGTTTGTGCGCATGCCCAATTCTGCTGGGAGTGAAGACATCGAACCGGTAAGCCGTGCGCTCGGACGCATTTTTTAACCCATAAAACGTAACTTTTGTTTGCGCAGGAGATAAGCTGTACGTATCTAAAGGTAAATGTCTATGGTCAGGACTAGTGTGACATACTACATTCATTTTTTTAAGATTTGTGAGTATCAAACCTACACCCACCCTGGGAATCGAACCCGGTAAAGACACACATCACAACAAACAATAAATATAGTTTAAAAAAACCCAAAAAACACGCTTTAATAAATTATTCAAACTAAAAAGCGAAAAATAATTATAGTTTGAAATAATTCTTGAAATTCTTAGTATAGTCAGAAAATAATAATGAACGATAAACACTAGTATTATTGTGAAAAAAGCGTGGGGTGCTCGATATACGAAAAATGTAGCACAAAGCGCCCCACGCTTTTTTTTACTGTAATACTAATGTTTATCGTTCATTATTATTTTCTGCCCATACTAAGAATTTCAAGAATTATTTCAAACTATAATTATTTTCCGCTTTTTAATTGGAATAATTTAAAGCATGTTTTTTGGGGTTTTTTAAACTATATTTATTTTTTATTTTTTAGTTTGAGTTATTGTTAAAATTTTTTTTTTTTTAGTAAATTGAGCTAGATTAGTAGATTATTGTATTGTCAGCGGTTCTTGATAAGTCTACAAAATTTAAATTACATCTGACCGTTTAAAGTGGCTCAAAATCGGGTTTAAAGAAGTCGGTTACAAACAAACATACATACAAACCCGAACAAACGACAAAATTTTTCAAAATTTAAAAAAGCAATTGTCAAAACTTTATTTTGACAGGTAGAATTTTTTTTTTAATTTTTCTTTATTCTTAGCGACAATATCTACACGACCCCAAGTTTGTTTCATTACTATCGGTTATTGTAATAATTCTGACATATTGACAGGTGTCAAATTTTGACAAGAGAATTTTTTGCGTATTTTTTTTAACTTTCCACGGTACGACCTTATCGTTTTTTCATTAATATCATTTTTTAAAAACGATTTAACATATTGACATCTGTCAAATTTTGACAAGAGAATTTTTTGCGTATTTTTCCCAAAGTCTCCGCATCGAATACTATACGACCCCATAATTTGTTTCGTCAAAATCGCTTCTTCGTTTTATACCTGACAGCTGTCAAAATTTGACAGGAGATTTTTTTGCGTGTAGATTATTGTAATGTCAACGGTTCTTGATAAGTCTACAAATTTAAATTAAATCTGACCGTTTAAAGTGGGTCAAAATCGGGTTCAAAGAAGTCGGTTACAAATATACATACAAACAAACATACAGTTGAAGCTAAAAAAAGCGTGTTAAAAAGGCGGTATTTTTACAAAAATCCTAATAGTAGAGGTACTTATGTCGCTTCGAGGTACTTAGTTTTTGAATTTTTGTCTTTATTGAAAAAGTTAAACAAAAATTCTTAATTGCAATAATTTTTTTATCTCTTTAAATTTGGTATAACTAGATTATCTAACTGCAATCCCTATCATTAGACCTAAAAAACAGTGCGATGGCAATGGCTTTATTATGGTTACTTTAAAAAAGAAGAAAAGAAATAATTCTGAACAATATAAGCAAATTGCCCGCTTTTTCCCTTATGTACATAAAACAGCTTTTATTGCTGTAATAAACAAAAACATCTGGACAATTACGTGTTTATTTATTATGGAGCACTTTTCCGCCGTTGTTTAATATAACTACACGCTATATTCTGGGATATTAGCATCTTTATCTTAGATATTTTTCTGTAATAATGTAGGGACCATATATTTTTTATTATCAGTCTGCATTATTTTCTAAAATATTAAACCTGCCCATTACAACGTACGGGAATGGTTTGAATATTTGACCTGTTTTCTAAATTTTTAAATTAATATAGAATTTATTTATTTAATTTTTTTTCTTCCATACAAAATTTAAATGTTTCTATGATTTTCATGTATTTTCAGACATTAATTTTTTCTTCTGAAGCACACCTCTACTTATTTTCTTTTAGACTACTATGACTTTTGTTATCATCAATGTTCTCATATTTTCTTGGTGAACAATACTTCGGTATGCTTTGAATTTGTTCTCCTTAAATGTGGAATTAATAAAATTGTCTACCATATTTTTGTATAAAGAACATTTTACCTTTTTCTAAAGCTTAATGGAAGTTGCTTACCACAAACCATTTTCTCATTTCTTCTTTTTTGCTTTTAATAACACTATATTTTTATTGTATTCATTTTTGCCATCTCTTGATGACGAGGGTTTCTGCGCTTATCAAGATAATCTTGAATAATCTTTATTATTCTAATAAACATACGAATAAAGACTTTATACTTTTCTTCTAGTCTCTAGATTATTTACAACACTTTGAGTATGGACTATCTCGTCAAATTAAGATTATTTTTGCTACAAATTTAACGATAATGCCAAGTTATATGGATATGGAATGATTTGTATAATCATGAACAAAAAGATGTTTGAATTACCTACCTTTAGCGAAATACAAGTGGTAGAACAAGAAGTAGAAGGGCTCGTGTCCAAGAACAATGTTAAATTTATAAATCCTGTGAGCTATTTTTATTTTATTAGTGACGAGGTTGGGCCATTCTATTTTCAACTGGCTCGAAACAAGGAAGTTAAATAGCATTATTAAATAATAGCTCAATGATATACAAACCCGAATCATATTTTCGTCTCGTTCTGCAATCTACCGGCAGTTACAGTAGAAAGAATTATATGAATCCGGAACTTAATCGACAATATTTTCTGGACATGTTATCTTTTAACAATGGTGTGAAGAGAGATGGAAACAACCAGGATCTTTTATGAAACCACAGATTGGTGGACTAGCCGTAGAGCTTATAGTACTTGCGAGAAGTTGCATTAAATATACTTTAGTAATGTGTAGGAGGATGAAGGCGAAGTCTAGACTCCAAAACAACAGTCAACGCTGGTCTCCTTGGGCTATCCTTAGACTCTCAGATTTTGACGGGTGAGTCTGGTGTTTTAAGTATGTTTTATAAATAGCTCTTAACAGTTTCGTGGCAGTATAAGCATAATATCATCGTCTGTTAAAAAGTTGACAGTTCAAGAAATAAGTTTATTCCTACTGGCAACAGAATAACCCGAGCCTTAAAGATTTAAAGAATGGTTGGGAGATAAGATCGTCCTTTTTAAATTAAGAGAAACTCTGGGGTGCTTACCTAATTTTTTCCAAAAATTTAACACATAAATTCAAAACAGGTCGTGTAATAAATACAGCATTTAAAATTAAAGCTATAAACTAATTAAAACAGGATTAGGTCGTTGCAAAAAAAAGATGTTATACTATCAATCATTTGATACATCATACAAAAATTTAGTTTTAAATGGAAAAACTATTGCAAAAATGGGGTTAACCTAACGATTGATTTTTTCTATTTAACGTATAGAGGATAGGTGGACAGCTAAACCTTTTAAAATTGAAGATAGACAGTCATATATTTTTCTCTTAAAGCCAAGAGTTCCTGTATCTTTTCAACTTAAAGCTTTTAAAATTACTATCGAGAACATACATAAAATTTAAAGCCCCTTTATAGCAGAACGGCGAGTTCTGATATATACACTTGATAATAGGTCATTTATGCATAATTTCTTAAGATAAAATATCCACGCGTAAAATGATCCAAGTAAAAATTATTCAAAAAAAATTGCTATAATTTGAAAAGGGTTAATCGGAATGAATAAAAGTTGGTGTGGTTATGTTTGTTAGGGAAAGAGAGACGATTTCATAATTCGTTTGAAGATATTTTCTGGAGGACGATAGTTCCATAATATTGTCACGAGGGCACCGGGTTCCTTGATTAAAAGGCGGTCATCATAACTATTTTTACTATTTATTCATAAACATTTCATAGATCACACGAAAATACATATAGAACTTAATCCTACCTTTTTATGGTCTAGGCTTCTATCTTTCGCAAGAGAAAAGTGTCTTTTATGGGCGGCTCAGGGCGTTTGGCGACGTGCCTGCTTAGCTGCGAGATTATTGCTGAAGTCCCCTGCTCTGCTCACTCTTACGCCGGTCGACGTGCTGGGTTCCCTACTCTGGCCCGGCCATTGGTCGTCAACCACTTGGACGCGCAAAAACTACCCCCCGTGACACTATGAGGTAAACCTCAAATTATGAATTATACAGGGTGTTTTTTTAAGGTCGACGAGCGGCCATATCTCGGAAACTACTGGGCATAGAAACTCAGGAAAAGAAAAATGATAATTAAAGTGGCCATGGGAAAATTCTGGAAATAATTTTTAAGTTCCGCATTTTGCTGCAAGAGGGCGTAATTGAAAAGTAAATTTTAAAATTTTACATAACTCCGAAAATTCCACAATAAGGTATATATTTGATAACACCATTTTAAAGCTTGGACAATTATGCATTATTTTGGTCTTACGCTCATTAGCGTACCGACTTTAATAAGAGTGGGGGAAGCTGTTGAAAGTGTAATAATTTAAATCGCTGTAACTTATAAACGACTTATCCGATTTTAGCAAACTAAAACTGTTTGGAAGAGAAATGTATGTACTTTCACCAGTCGTATTTAGTTGTCCATAAAAGTTCTCAAAAAAAATGCTAGAGGGCGCAATTTGCAATAACAATACATTTTTTGATTTTACTCCGAAAAAATAAATCATACGGTATAATTATGATACCATAATCGAAAAGTAGATGAAATTTGCTAGAAAAAATATTAAAATTGCAGTTCGATATCTTTGTTCGTTTCAGAGTTATTGCCAATAGAATAATTTTTAATACAAATTGCGCCCTCTAGCAATTTTATTAGAAACCATCTTATACCACTGGATACGACAATTGAAGGTACTTCCAAACAAGCTTAAATTTAGTAAAATCGGATAAGTCGTTTAGAAGTTACAGCGATTTTAATGTTTACTTTTACAATAGCTTCACTTTTATCAAGTGAAGTGTAAACATTAAAATCGCTGTAACTTCTAAACGACTTAACCGATTTTACTAAATTTAAGCTTGTTTGGAAGAAAAAGGTAAGTACCTTCAATTGTCGTATCCAATGGTACAAGATAGTTTCTAATAAAATTGCTAGAGAGCGCAATTTATATTAAAAATTATTCTATTGGCGATAACGCTGAAACGAACGGAGACATCGAGCTGCGGTTTAAATATTTTTTCTAGCAAATTTCATCTACTTTTCGATTATGTTATCATAATTATACCGTATTATTTATTTTTTCGGAGTAAAATCAAAAAATGTATTGTTATTGCAAATTGCGCCCTCTAGCATTTTTTTTAGAACTATTATGGACAACTAAATACGATTGGTGAAAGTGCATACATTTTTCTTCCAAATAGTCTTTAGTTTGCTAAAATCGGAAAAGTCGTTTATAAGTTACAGCGATTTAAATGATTACACTTTCAACAGCTTCCCCCACTCTTAATAAAGTCGGTACGCCAATGAGCAGAAGATCAAAATGATGCATAATTGTCCAAGTCTTAAAACGGTGTTATCAAACATATACCTTAATGTGGAATTTTCGGAGTAATGTAAAATTTTTAAATTTACTTTTCAATTACGCCCTCTTGCGGGAAAATGCGGAACTTAAAAATTATTTCGAGAATTATCTCATGGCCACTTTAATTATCATTTTTCTTTTTCTGAGTTTCTATGCCCAGTAGTTTCCGAGATATGGCCGCTCTTCGACCTTAAAAAAACACCCTGTATACGTAAAAAAATTGTACTTTATTATCTCGGTATTTTAATTAGCTTTTGAGATATTGGCTTTTAAATGCTTCCTTTTTTTATTTAATTTGGACATACTACCATTCATCATTCTACCAGCCCTTTTGCCATTTTTTGTTGAGTTTTTCACCAGAGCAGAATACTTAATTAAAATGTTTTTTAATCATCCAAGGTAGAGAAAAATTAAGTAATTTTTTTATAATAACCTACCAATAATTCAACACCCAAGGGTAAGCATTCCCTGTTTTTATCTTTTTAACCTAATTTTACTTGCGATTGAATATAATGTCTGTCAATTTTTTCTCGTTCTCCAGAACCTCTACAAGTTTACCTACAAACATTTTTTTTAGCAGCTATAACATCTTCCAGATGCCGACTCGTATATCATTGCCTTTTTACTATTTTAAACATTAACAGCACTACCTTCGATTTGTGAGACGTTCATTTTTTATTCGCTTTTCCTAACATACAGAACTTTTCTTATAGCTAAGCTTCTTATATAATTTTTGTAGCATTAAATACTAATCTACACTATGCTTAAATGCCATTTTTAATACTTCTTTCTGTTTAAAAACAATTTAATATTTAAAAATCCACAAAAAATCTTTAATATACTCACAAACCTTCATAAAAATAAATATTTTCTCTATTTCATGTCTATAATTTTTACTAACTCTAAAAAGTTACTCCACTACAATAATGTGTTAATTTTTTCAACTTAGAATTCGTTAATAATTATATGGTTGGTTGGTTAAAGGCTGGGGTCGGGTTCGACGACATGTGGCCCAAGCTTCTTACACTGCAGCCTTCTGGCTTATTGTGCGCCCCAGTCTTGTTAGAAAAGGTTTGTTCCTCCTACGAGGTCCAGTAGTTCTCTTCTAAGTTTGTCGTGCGGGAGGTTATCGCCACGTCGAATGTTTCTGAAGATTTTGGATCTTTTACGGTTTAGCGCTTCGCAGCTGTAAATGATATAGGAGGCGTTTCGTCCTCTTCACAGCAGAATTCGTTAATTATATTATTGGCCACAACTGTCTTCTTTGGAATAAGGTATAACATGGTAAAAATTTTTTCATTAGTTTTTCTCACTATTTTATTTAACCATATGGGTCTTTACTTATCTTCTTAACTTAAATTGTTAATGTGTAGCTGATGATGACCAACCCTAAGGTCGAAACATATCCTACCTTTATGTACTAATGTACTTTATCCTATTTTAAGGTACTGACGTACTATTTACTTATTAAAATTATTTAGTGGATTAGATTTGGCTTGGGCTTTCGAAGTAGTATCTGCTCATTTCGGAACGGGTTTCTACTCGAAACAGGTACAAAAGATATTATAACAAGTACTTTCGTCGGAATAGTTTATTTTTCAAATTTCATCATCCTTATCGTAGGTTAGATTTATAAGCGGGAAAATAAATAATAAGACAAAATATTGAAAGTTCAAATTTGTATGTATTGAATAATTATTATTGAAAAATCTAGTTTCGCAAGTAATAAGACTAACTAATGAAAAAATACTTTTTTAAAAACGGTTTTATGAATATATAAAATAAATAAATTAACGGCATCAATGGCTCCGTGGTTAACGCGCAGTCGCTGATAACTCTAGAACGAGAATTTGTGGTTTCGTATCCCACTGCCGGCAAACTGGTTCGAGCCCGGTGGATTTTAGTGGTATAAGTCTTGACGTCGGTCCAGCGTGGAGCAAAAATTAGGATGAGTAAAAAATATATCATCCCCCAAACCCACCCCATTCACGCCGGTATAACCAGGCCGTGTGGTGCGGGGGAAGGAACATAGTCCTTAATTGGTAGGTCATAGAAAGGGTTAAAAGCTCTTGGAAGGTGCTTCTAACGACTGAGGATCGTGGTTCGAAAGTCACGTTAAACCGTAGGTCCCGTCGGAAATATCCGTGGCAGCGAACGAAGAGGAAAAATCCAAAAATAACAAAATAAATAAATATTAAATAATCAAAATAAAATAAAAACAATTCCCTAAAAAACAAAGCAAAATAAAACATTATTATAAGGTAGAGGTGCTGATTATAAGTACAAGTACAGTAATCAAATAGCAGTTAGGGTAATCGAAAAGAGAAGGAACATAAATCAAGTAAACTGATATTTTAATATCATTTTCTATTGGATTGCTGCGTTGTGCTTTTAAAAATAATTGCGAAAGAGTTTGGAAGTGGAGCAGGTTTTTTCGAACAGATCTTTTTTAGAACCGGAACAGTTTGCACCTGTTCCTACAAATACACTGCTTTGCCTATCTCTAGTTCAGACACATCTATTATTTTAGCTTATTCTTATATATTGTCGGATATGGATTGATATCCTTAAGGATGGATTACTCAATACTCATCTCATACTTCGCTGTGGTGCTAAGACTCTTAATGAGTGTTGAGCTTTATAAGAAGAGGTGTAGTGGAAAGCTAGTGTATAGAACCAGGACAATTCTAGTTTCGTAGGAGGAGTCAGTAGACGCATATTGATAAGAAATAATTGTTCGTAATTGGTTCGAATAAAGGGTTCTACATCTAATAGTACAACCAGGGAAATCTTCTATTTTAATAAAGTGCAAAATTTTTGCTGACATAGCAAAACGGAACCCCTTCTTCCAGTTGATAAGGGTTGCAAAACTGTATAAAAACTCGAAAGATCACTTACTCAGAGAGTTGTAACAATTATTCAAGTGCAAGGGTAACCTCTGCTCGTTTGTCTTTTCAGTTTGAAGTTAAGATCAAATTCCATAATTGTTGAAGTCATAAAGAGTTCTGCACCAGAACCAGTCTATTTTGCTCCCTTTGCGTAAGTGTTCTTTGAGTAATTTATCTAACTGTTTATTGTATAAATTTTGTATAATTCTTATTTTGGTCAGAGTTATCTATTAAGCGGAAATTGTTTCTTTAAACCTACTGGAATAACATCTTCCTAAAGTGAATAAAAAGGGGCAATCTCTCTTCTTATAGAAAAGTATTTAAATTTACCGTTTATACTCTCAAGTATTTAATTTGTATTCTATTCGTAATACTTATTGTAATCTTTTATTATCTCATTGCTTTGCTGTTTATCAAATAAATTTCTTTAAAAAATCCTTAGCGTTTCAGTGATTAAATAGCGCACCATAATGGCACAGTAAATAATAAGCATAAATCAAGACCATCTAAGCTACAAAACCCAGTCTTCTACAATTTTGATACGCGACAATATAACCTCTGAGAGAATGAACTACTTTCTAAAAATTAGTTTTTTTTCTGGTTTCTTAGTTCTCAATTTGTAATATGTTATAATGAAAATAAATAAATATAATTTTATTAGAAATCTACTCGCTGCAGTAGCTAGAAGTCTCATTATGAATACTTTATAAAAGAACGAGAGAAATAATTCAGAAGAATATGGGCAATTTGGCCAGTTATTTTTCCTTATACACAAACAGGCTTTTATTGCCATAATAAATAAAGACATCTGGACGATTACGTGTGTATTATGGAGCATTTTTTGCCGTTTTGTAATATGGCAATACGCTATTTTCTCGGATATTAGTTATATTATATATTTTTTGATAATAATTGTAGGTACTATTTCCCTGATAAAAGCATACATTTATCTTATTTCACATTATGCCTGTGATCTCATAAAATATAAGAAGTATTTTCGTTACCTTATAATTAAATCCCTGATGCCATAATTTTTAATATTTATGTTGGCATTATTTAAGTAACGTTTTTAAAGCAGCTTCTTAGGCTATTGATTATGTCTTAAAAAACAGGGCAATAAGGAACTAAGACTTTCACGGGTTTTTATTACAGGAATCGATCAATGGGTTATAAATGAAGAAAAAACCGCGGAGTGCTATTAAATTAGAGGGTGGAAATTGAAGATAGGGGTAAAAAACCACTCCTTTTGGTTTTTCAATATATCTCATAAACAAACCAAAATTTCGATATATCTCATATGAAACTTTTTGTAGAGAATCAAATTTCCCATCGGAATAGCATTTTTTGAATATTTAAAAAAAAAATTTCATGCCGAAACAGTCGAAACAAACTTGAAAAAAAAGCGAAAATTTCGATTTTTTGATTTTTTTTTGCTTTTTCGCCTGTATATTTTTTTTGGGCTTAAATTAAATTTCCTTTAAAATGGTGGGCGGAACAATTTTTTTGAAAAAAAATTGACCGAGATATGGCCAGTTGAAAATTGCTGTTTTTTTTTGCATTTCATCCCTCTTGTGCGAATATTGTTTTCGTTCGCATTTTATGGGAAAAATTATTGTTTTTCTCAATTAAAAAAGTTTTTTTACGTTTATTATTTTTAGTAATACATGACAAGTACAACAAATTAATGTTTGGAACAATGGTGCTACTACATTTCAACAATAATATTGTCAAACTACATATCGATATCATCATCTAGGTATATCTTTAATAATGTCGTCTTCTGAAATATTAGTTTCTTTTATATTGTCACAATTAATCCCCATGCATACTTTACAAAAAATTGAGCAAGTAATATTTATTTTTCTGCAACCACAGTTACCATGGCAACCTGTAGTGCAACCGCAAGCAACTTTTTTTAGCAAAATCTCTGGCGCTGGAGGTGCCGTTGTGCGAATCGCAATAAACCCGTACTTAGAGACCTTTTCCAACCCCAACTCAGAGGGTCCAAGATATTTCCATTCCACTGCTGCATTTGACGATAAGTCCTCAAGCCATGCTGTTTGATAGCATCACGTGTTGGTGGGAATTGCTTCAGAGAAAAGTTGGCATTTTTAGACAGCTTACAAAACTTTAAAAATCGGCAGTTGCTCACACTCATGTTCGTCTTTGCCCCATACAAACAAGCTGCAATGTATTCCGATGCAGAGGTAATATATTGTTTAGTTGCATTGTCACGTAAGAATATTTCCATGTATGGCTAAAGTTGTACACTGATTGTAGTTATAAAATTCATAATTTTTTTTGGCCAATGTTAAAGAAAGCTGAAGTGGTATCACAACCACTGTAGGCGTGAATAAATTCTAGATATTTCTGCAACTGAGGAAAATTAAAACTATTTCTATGAAACAATTTTGATGCTACTTTTCCGATGTGTGGTTTCCAAAAATATACATTATCACTTTGCAACTGAGATAAAATAATGAGAAGGTACACATCTTGTCCAACAATAAAAGCATTTTTTAACATTGATGCTTTCTCTTCAATCAATTATGCAATGAAGTTATTTTTATTTTTTTCGTTTGATAAAAAAATGTCAGGTTTTGTTAGTGGTTTTAAATCATCTCTAATTTGAACTCCTGGACCAATTTGCTGTGTTTGACGCAGCCTCTCTGCGTTTTTC
Organism: Polydrusus pterygomalis; assembly: GCA_963969555.1. Taxonomy (NCBI): domain Eukaryota; kingdom Metazoa; phylum Arthropoda; class Insecta; order Coleoptera; family Curculionidae; genus Polydrusus; species Polydrusus pterygomalis. The sequence goes on from OZ018378.1 coordinate 66,321,562, forward strand.
GTACTGGTGTCTGAGCCGCTTGGATAACCATAAAAAACAACAGTACATTCGGGGTAAAAAGTGTGCAAATGACAAATAAATTTTGTACTTATGTCTGCAAAAGTTTTATTACTGTTCCATACGATTTTATGTACTAAATACCCACCATCAATAACAAGGTGAATATTACCGAGAGGAGCATCTTCAAGTGGTGAAAAAATTCATACAAATCTAATTTAGTATTCTTCATATTGAATCCGTCAAAAATTGATGTTGGATACGGCGCTAATTCAAACTCAAAATACTCTTCAAATTCAGCATCCGAAGGCTTGCATAGAAGCATTATTCTAAAGAGTGTGTCAGAGTCGACAACAACAACATCGTCTGCATGTAATCTAATTTTTGAAAATGCACTCTTCAGTACTTTCTATTCTATTCTAATAGAGATTTCGTCAAGAATACGTTGTCTCTAAACTAGTGTTAGCAAACAATTTTTATTTAAATTAAGTAAAACAATAATTTTTCCAATAAAATGCGAACAAAAACAATATTCGTACAAGAGGGATGAAATGCAAAAAAAACAGCAATTTTCAACTGGCCATATCTCGGTCAATTTTCATTCAAAAAAATCGTTCCGCCAACCATTTTAAAGGAAATTTAATCTGTTTCTTTCTATCTGAAGCAATGCCTATACCTATCTAAGCCCAAAAAAAAGATACAGACGAAAAAGCAAAAAAATCAAAAAATCGAAATTTTCGCTTTTTTTTTCAAGTTTGTTTCGACTGTTTCGGCATGAAATTTTTTTTTAATATTCAAAAAATGCTACTCCGATGGGAAATTTGATTCTCTACAAAAAGTTTCATATGAGATATATCGAAATTTTGGTTTGTTTACGAGATATATTGAAAAAACCAAAAGTGGTGGTTTTTCACCCCTATCTTCAATTTCCACCCTCTAATTTAATAGCACTCCGCGGTTTTTTCTTCATTTATAACCCATTGATCGATTACTGTAATAAAAACCCGTGAAAGTCTTAGTTCCTTTCTATATGACATAATCAATAGCCTATTCTGGCCTTTTTTTCATTCAAACAAGGAACAAATTTAAGTTTATTTTCTGTAACAAAATTTACAAATTTTTACTACCTTTTCTTCGAACGCATTGAAGTATCAATCTGACGAAATACAAGAATGCACCTTCTTAGAAAACAAATTTGACTTACCAATTGTTTTCATTCAACGTCATTTCTGTATTAGGTTTACGGGTTGTAGACAGCGTAGACTCCTTCTTCTTTTATATTTGTATGTTAATTAGGGAATATTACGCTTTTCATTGAGAAAAAATGGTAATTTATAGAACGCTTATAAACATTACACAATATTTAACTAACCAGACAACTTTATTGTCATATTGATGACAGTCGCACATCATTTACATAAGCATACATAATTAATATAGCTGAACTGGTTTTGTCGTTAAAGTTCCCAGATCAGCAGTGGACCGTAGCAAGCTCACGTGTCATGTTGCGTCATATTATTTTCGTCCGATTCTGGTGTTTTTTAAGTGTTTCTGTAGCTGTTTTTGGTGTAGTGTATGTTTTAAACATTTTACTTTTGGATTTTATATATTTCAGAGACAGATTTTCTTGGTATTTATTATTTCAGTTTAATAATAAGTACAATCACCATTTTGGTTAACTAACCAGCCACTTTGATGGTGACGTTAGTGACATTGGCAGGCATTATTAACTCGCAATTAAAGTGCCTGATTAGCCAGTCAAAAATAACGTTAACCATTGCGCTTGGATTCTGAGTAAATAATGCCTGCCAATGTCACTTCTGTCACCGTCAAAGTGGCTGGTTAGTTAATTATTATTAAAAACCTTTGTGAAACCCGACTTAAGTCTAGAATGAACAAGTGAGACAATATTAAACCACCTTAAATTTTACATAATATGTTGGATGATCCTCTATTGCGCCACCCTGTATAATTTGAAAGTTTTTCGTACAGTATATCATAAAAATCAAGGTTTTATATCATTTGGTATATAAATAATAAAATTTGTGCTGCAGACATGCTTTGAATAATCGTTATAGAGTTCAAGAAATACTGCCCATCGCTAGTTTTTAGATTCGAAGGGCAAATTATATTTTTTAAAGCATTTACAAATTATCTGCAAATTTTTCGTGAAATTGTATTATCTAATGAATTGTAATTATTTTGGTCAAAGAAATTACAGAGTAGATAAAATTATTATTTCAGTATGACAGAAAATTCACGGTTTATCTAGTTGTCAATAGTATGCGTTTGTCACATGAATAAATTAATTCATCAATAATTTATTTAAATTAAGTATTTAGGCATAGAGAATTACAATTACTGGACGAAGTTGATTATAATTTATTATTCGTCAATTTTCTTTTGATGTGGCCTGTTTTACTTTATTTTATGTTCCAGTTAAATGAACTGAAATTTAAATTTTTGATACATGGAAAAAAAGGCACCGTTGCCCTTCAGTTGCCTACAATTTTATTACAATATGATTAAGAATTGCAAGTGAGAATTTTTTTGATATTTTAAATATTTCTTGAAACCAAAAACCACAAAGTCACTTTATTTACTACAAACCTAAAATATTCATCATTTGAATAATTCCATTTACGTCCAAATATTATAAGTCCATTTTTACCGTCGAAATACAATAATTGTCCAGACAACAATGCATTTTTCTAGTGACGAGTTGGTTGTAACAATGTATCGTTAAAAATTTGATATTGCATTAGGATTATTTTTTATTTTAGAAAAAAAAATTATTAAAAAAAGGAGTTTTAATTTCAAAACTTTTACCTAAATAGCATGTTCTGGTTAGTGGCCTGGCTAGTAATGAGAAATGACTTTAATGAATATATTTTTGTCATCTGATAAGACCTATCAGAAACAATTTTTAAATATTGCATGTACTTAATTTTCGGAGTAAACATAACATGGGAATCACATTTAAAGAAGTAGTCCGTTTCTTAAAGAGAGCTGGAGGTGGATCACTCGATCTTCACAGACGGTTCAAAAATGGATGTCGAGGTGGGAGCTGGTCTCTTCTCCGAGAGCATGCTAATACAGAGGTCGTATAGACTTCCTGACTACTGCAGCATTTTCCAGGAAGAATTTTTTTCAGTGGATAAAGCAGTCAACACCTTGCGGGATCACCCTGGCTTGAGAGGACCTGCGTCTATATCTATCTATATAGACAGTCAAGCAGCCATAATGGCAATTTGCTCCAGCAGTACTACGTCAAAATTAGTAAGGCGCTGTCGCAACAATCTTTGCACACTTGGTGCTCAACATCAAATCATCTTGTGTTGGATTCCTGGACACAACAACATATATGGCAACAAGACTGCTGATGCGCTCGCCAGGGAGGGCGCAAGCATGTCTGTCGAACTAGCAGAGAATACTGTGGCTAGACCACTGGGATCAGTCAAAGAAGAGATAGATCGAATAGCTAAACAACTTGCGCAAAGCAGATGGACAGGGCTTACAACTTGTAGCATCTCCAGGCAATTGTGGCCCTTACTTGACAACAGGAAAACCGCAGCGCTATTACAGCACAGTCGGAAGGGCCTAAGAGACACCACTGTCGTAGTCACCGGACATTGCCTGTTCGGTAGACACGCTGAACGTATACAAATACCAACTAACGACTTCTGTAGAAGTTGCAGGGATGAAGAAGAGGAGGAAAGTATTCAGCATTTCTTGTGTGAATGCCCCGGCCTCGCGAGAAGAAGGTTCAATGCACTGGGCGAACCATTTTTTAATGATCTGGAGGATGTGAGCAGCCTACAACTGGGTTGACTTACTAAGTTTATTAACAGCAGTGGCTGGTTTGAATGAGCTGTCAAGATTCTTCTACGATCGCGTTAATCATCAGGAAGCTGATGCAAACGCGGAACATGTGTGGTATCACAACGGTCCTTATAGGACTACTTGTGACTGTTTGGACAATGCCAGAGGTCTGCCACTCTAACCTAACCTAAAGAGAGTTGATTCTATTAACTAAGAAACAAAAAACCCAAAGTCGCAGTCTTATCAGATCTCCTTATGTTTATTATATTAACTTAAACGTTGTATATTTTGCCCTTAAATAGGCATCATCCATCAGACAGAGCGTATAACTCAAAATTAAATAAATTTTTTTTTACGAAAGTCATCAGAGCAAAACGTTTGATTTTTAGAGAAGCTTAAAATTATTCCTGTCTTATGCTAACGAGGCCATTAATGATGAATCTTATTTCTAATTAAATATTTTTTGCGCAAGCGAAACGACAACTTGGATATGTCTCTTCGTCTTTAATATATTTATTTTAATTTTTTTATTTTGAATGTTTAGTAAGAAACATTTCCCTCAGAAATTTAATTTAGGTATACCTACACTTTTAGGTCTGATGATGCTCATATAAGGGCGAACATGTAAGTTCATATAATAAATAAAGGAAAATTGTCGAGACCGCGGCTTTGGGCTTTTTGTTTTAGGTACAATCCGAACAACCCATAGAGCTTTAATCGGATTTGAAGGGGGGGATTTTGATTTTAATATATGCAGAACTTTCTCGAAATGAAATAAATTAATTAAATTAAAAAATATAATTTTTCCCATAGGCTGCACACTTTCTGACGATCACTGTGTAACATCAAATGTACTTTTTAACTTTTAATATGAACAATTTAATTTTAATTAAAAATTAATTAAATTATTTCCATATGTGCAAGCACTTTTGTATATTATTTTTTGTTTTAGATAAATATTCGCTTAAACGCAATTACTGTGGTTTAAAATTTACAAAGAGGTTAAAATTACTTTTTAATATGTCAAAAATACACCATTTGTCCAATTGCCAATAACATGCGATTTATCGAATGAATAAATTAATACATCAATAATTTAATTTAACTAAATATTTAATCTGGGGGAATTATAATTATTTATAAAGTTGACTAGTCACGCATTTTAATAAATTTGACTATATTTATTTAAAGCACAAAGTTTATGCACGCGTAAACTTAGATTAAGAGTAGCCAACCAGTTCTGAAATTCTTTGCAAGGTCGCCGCTCTAGCTGCGACGCTATGGGAAAATATACAAAATTAGATCAAAAACATTGCGTTCTCTTAAACCGAATCCTGGCAATGTTTATTAATCGGCTATGTTTTAATTTGATTTTGACAGGAATTGGAAAGATTGCCAAAGTTATTTGATTTTAAAAACTATAATTTAAATTTTTTTGAGCATGTCTAATACTTGTTACTTACCAGCTTGCGTACAGTTCGAAGACTTAAACTATTACTATGGTAATTTGTCTAAATTACTAGTCGGTGTAGTCTTACTTATTTAAACAGAAGAAAATGTATGCACCTTAGAAACCTAGCCTTTAGGAGCCATCAACATTTTAAACAGAAAATGTACATAAACTTATAACTTTTTCCGACAGAAACGGTATTCCAATTCCTAAACTAAGCTCCTAAATACATCATACCTGAAAAAATTAATATTTTGGCGTGATAACCGTATAAATTAACATATATTTACCGAAAAGGTCAATAATCTAGTAGTAGATGCTAACTGACCACACAAAAGTGGTTAAAAGCGAATCAAAGTCAAAATAAAAGTTACCAAACTCACCAAACATTTTTAAAATGTAATAAAATGCAACGAAAAAACTAATATTAAAACTCGGCGTGTGGGCTCATTACGGTCCACTTCTAATCTGGCGATATTAGGTTGTCCTTATATCAGCTAATCAATAACTAATAACTAATGTCATCTGTCAGATAACGAGCGGATTCGTCGAAGTCAACTCACCGCCTGGGCCGCGTCCGTGTCCGACGCTAGCCGAGGCCTTGTAAATAAATAATACCAATCAATTAGAGGTGTCTCAATCGTGAATAATTCAATTACTATGACCGAATCATCCAAGAGTATTAAATGATCGAATTTTTGTTCCATCAAAATGACTCACTCATTCTACACACAATCGAATAATCGAATTTATAGTCTTTCAGCACGGAACAGCGATCGAAGATCGAATGATCGAACGAATGGATTGAACGAAATGATCGAATGAAACTATTGAATGGTTTTGTTTAGTGGTTGCTAACTAACGACCTCATCGAATCACCCTGTGTTGGGTTCCTGGACACAACAAAATACATGACAACGAGACTGCTGATGCGCTCGCCAGGGAGGAAGCAAGCATGTCTGCCGAACTAGCAAAGAATACTGTGGCTGGACCACTGGGATCAGTCAAAGAGGATATAGATCGGATAGCTAAACAACTTGCACAAAGCAGACAGACAGAGATGGCAACTTGTAGCATCTCCAGGCAATTGTGGCCCCTACAGCTATTACAACATAGTCGGAAGGACCTAGGAAACTGCCGTAGTCAGCGAACAGTGCCTGTTCGGTAGACACGCTGAACGTATGCAAATACCAACTAACGACTTCTGTAGAAGTTGCAGAGATGAAGAAGAGGAGGAAAGTATTCAGCATTTCTTGTGTGAATGCCCCGGCCTCGCTAGAAGAAGCTTCAATGCCCTGGGCGAACCATTCTTTAATGATCTGGAGGAAGTGAGCAGCCTGCAACTGGGTCGGCTCACGAAGTTTATTAATAGCAGTGGCTGGTTTGAATGAGCTGTCAAGATTCTTCTACGATCTACGTCATGTCGCGTTAACCAGCAGGAAGCTGATGCGGATAGGTTCCGCGGAACATGTGTGGTACCACAGAGGTCCTACAAGACTACGCGTGACTGTTTGGTCAATGCCAGAGGTCTGCCACTCTAACCTAACCTAACCTAACCTAACTAACGACCTCGCGTCGCTGCAATCAGTTTGAATAAAAAAATTACATGGCCAATTGGGGTATAGGTGATGGCATCATAACAACAGAAAAATATATTTTTTCTTGGTAGTACCATGTAATCTAAAATAGCATTTTAATTTCTAATATCTAACAGTGTGATAAAATACGACCTTGTTGTTTAAGGATTAATTAGGTGGTTTCTAATTTTTCTTGCATAATAATAGTACGTCATCGGTGGCTCCGTGGTTAAGGCGGCAGTCACTGATAACTCTGGGACGAGAGTTTGTGGGTTCGTATCCCACTACCGGCAAACTGGTTCGAAACCCGGTGAATTTTAGTGGTATTAGTCTTGAGATGGGTCCAGCGTTGAGCAAAAATTAGGGAAGTGTGGAAAATGTATTGTCCATCAAGATCAGATATCTCTTGGGATGCGGGAGCAGGAATACACTCCCCAATCGATAGGTCATAGAAGCGCGAAACCAAGGGTTGATAGCGATCGGGGAGTGCTTCTAATAACTGAGGATCGAAGTTTGGAGCCTACGATAAACCGTAGGTCCCTTCGGGAATGGCCATGGCAGCGAACGAAAAGAAAAACATCCGAAATAAGCAAGCAGCAAAACTGAAAAATATTTTTTTAAATTTTTATTATTACTTATAATTAAATTTATTATTAAATTTCTCTGCTAAAATATACTATTTTTCGTTAAAATTAAATAAAAGTAAAACTGAACGTTTTCAAAAGAACTCACATCAAAGCTTACAGACCCAGCGTGCCGAAATGGGGTCGACAAAAATAGGTTGCTGGCCCTTTAATAAATATTTAATTTTGCTTATAAGAATTTCTTGCATACCTGATATACAGAGCGTTTTAATAAAGCGCAATACAAAATTTCTGTCTTCAAAATTGTAGTATTGAGTTACATAATCTTGTGGGATTAAGTTTATTTTCCTGATATTTCTGTACTAAAAATAATTCAAAATTTTCCACATATCAATTTGTGTGATCTTAGGTTTTTTATTCTTCAGATGAATAAAATATATTTTTTTTTTAATTTTAAAGTGTAGATAACTAGTGAATAGTGTAGACACGCAAAATAATGAGAACTAATTTAAAAATATTTAGAGACAATGTAAAAAACTGAATTGTTGGCTGATAGGGTATTTATTTATGCAATCAGTACACTACAGGGATATATTAAAACTTCAACTGATACATAACTAGAACTATAACCAAGAAGTATATTATAAAGTATTACCCAATAAGGTTATTTAGTTAAATTAAAAAAAAAATATTTTTAATTGGGATAAGTTAGGTATAATCAGACAAATTAATATTTGGAAATAAAAAATTGTAAACACTAGTTTCGACGATGGATATTTGAAGCGCATACTCAGCGGCCCCAGAAAGTAAATGTATGGGCAGGTATCATTAATAACCAAATTCTGGGGCCATTTTTTTGAAGAGAACTTCACATCTGAACGGTACCTGGATTTCTTAATCTTCGAGTTTGATGCCTGCTCTAGCTGTAATTTTTCCCAACGAAATAGATCGAGATATTCCTAATGAAATAATTTGATTTCAGCAAGATGGTGCTCCCCCGCATTTTGGTATCAATGTAAGAAGATATTTAGATGAGATATTTCCAGGTAGCTGGATTGCACGACGTGGTACAATTAAATGGCCACCGAGGTCCCCAGACTTAACGCCTCTAGACTATTTTTTTTTGGGGAAATTTAAAAGAAAAAGTTCACCAAAATAGGCCAAATAATATTAAAGATTTGAAATACAAAATTAGATTGGAGACACATAACATACCGGCTGAAGCCATTCGGAATTCCGTCGACGGATTTTATCATCGTCTGGGAGCATGGCAAGTGGTGAAGGACATTTCGAGCATTTGCCACGTTAAACCACCTTTTAATTGTGTTTTATTTATTTTTTGACAAAGTAAATAACAAATAAACCATAACTATTGTTAAATCACAAAATGTCAGAACGTGAAACAATGAAGATTTCTTACCTTGAAAGGTAAAAAAAAACATCAATGATTTATCAGTTCCGCTTATTTAAATAGAGATTTTTTTAAAACTTTTAACAGTCGCCATTTTGAAATAGCTTGACAGATTCGCGCCAAATATTATGAGCATACTGTACGAGATATTAGCTTTCAATTGATGTATCATAAGCTGTATGTTTTTATTTAAAAAAAAGATCGATGTCGTAATATCTTTGACAAATGTCTATCAAAAAACAAAGTCAAAATGGGAGCATACCTACAGTGATGGGCTAAAATATGGAACAAATTCATTTAAAAATCAGGTAGGTATTCATTTTTTGAAAAAACGCTCGGACACGTCAATTATAATTTTTTCTTCCGGATTTTTTGCCTTAAAAAGAAATTATACCGGGTGTGTCAAAAAGTAGATGTAGCAAAATTTTTTTGTTTTTTAAATAGAACCCCCCTATTTTTACTGATTACCCTAATTCTACGTCAAATTCTGCGCATAATTCATGTAGCATACTCTATCCTTATCTCTAACGGTTTTAGAGAAAAATTACATCATAAAAAAAAATCTCATTCAATTTCAGGTAAATTTAAATGAATTGTTACTACGATAGCAAGTCATGTGTCAATCAAAAATTAGTTTAGGTATAATTTTGAAAAACGGTGATCATGGTGCATTTAAATGAAACACAAAGAATTGAAATTTTAATTTTAATTGGATGTGTAGACAAAACAAGAAGTCAAGAAGAAGTTTGTAACTTGTTTAACGCTAAGTATCCAGAACGGCCGATTACAAGATCTACAGTAAGTAAAATTGAGAAGAAATTCAGGGAAACAGGCAATGTAAAGGATCGTCTGCGGCCAGGTCGTCCAAAAATTAGTGAAAACTCACACTTGAACATTTTGTTAGAGGTTGAAGATAATCCTCATAGTGCATCCACTGAAGTAGCCCTTAATAATGATGTTAGCCGACGATCTGTGTTGCGGGTATTGAAACAAAAAAAGTATCATCCGTACAAAATTAGGTTGCTGCACGAGCTAAACGAAGATGATCCCGACCGCCGACTACAGTTTTGTGAAACCATGATGAAAATTTGCAACTTAAATCTATTTTTCCATCGCAACATACTTTTTAGCGATGAAGACACGTTTTGTTTGAATGATTCGGTAAACAGACAAAATTTTCGGTATTGGAGTACAAATAATCCCCGTTGGATGAAAGAACAGCACACACAATACCCACAAAAAGTAAATGTTTGGGCAGGGATATTAAATGATAGAATTATTGGACCTTTTTTCTTCGATGGAAATCTGACAGGATACCGGTATTTACAATTTCTTCAAAATGAATTAATTTCCACACTAGCAGCGGATTTTCCAAATCCGAATCAGCCTCATCTACCAGAAGCGTCTATTTGGTTTCAGCAGTATGGTGCTCCGCCTCATTTTGCTCGACAAGTACGAGAGTATTTGAATACTGTATTTCCCGAACGATGGATGGGTAGAAGAGGATCCATAGAATGGCCTGCAAGATCTACCGATCTTACACCCATGGATTTCTTTCTTTAGGGTTATTTGAAATCAAAAGTGTATAAGGATAAACCACAAAATTTGGAAGACTTAAAATTTAAAATTAGATATGAAATTAGGCAAATTAATGAAAATACTGTAAATAATGTTTTAGAAGGGTTTTTAAGTAGATTAGCATATTGTCAAGAAGTTAATGGTTTGCATTTTCAACACTTAATAAACTAATTTTTTAACCTTTTTTTAAAGAATTTTTTTTATGATGTAATTTTTCTCTAAAACCGTTAGAGATAAGGATAGAGTATGCTACATAAATTATGCGCAGAATTTGACGTAGAATTAGGGTAGTAAGTAAAAATAGGGGGGTTCTATTTAAAAAACAAAAAATTTTTGCTACATCTACTTTTTGACACACCCGGTATAATTTCTTTTTGAGGCAAAAAATCCGGAAGAAAGAATTATAATCGACTTGTCCGAGCGTTTTTTCAAAAAATGAATACCTGATTTTTAAATGAATTTGTTCCATATTTTAGCCCATCACTGTATATAAAACTAATTGGACGTGTCCGAGCGTTTTTCCCAAAAGTTACAGGTTAAGGCTAGATTAATTTTATTCCGTACATCTGGGACACCCTTTATATATATTAGCAATGACTAACAGACTAAATGTATATTTTTGTAAATAAATAATTTCAGAAGTAAAAGTCATTAAATGATATTGCCTTAGAACTTTGTAAATAAGAGCAAATAATTTTCGAAATAAAAAAAATCCCTTTTATTTTTATTTACGAAAATTTAATTAGGAAAAATTGTAAACGCTCTCAAAGAACGTTTTCAAAGCCCAAAACGAGGATCAACAAAAATATGTTACTCGCCTTTTAAAATATACCCAGTTAATATTGTGTATTATGAGTTTCATGTTTATCACATTCACATTGTTTAAATTAGTATCCATTAAGCGCTTTCACCACTAAAATACATCTTTTTCCTGCCATTTTTGTAAAGGCACAAAAAGTCAGGAATATTAAAAAAAAATGGTTTTATTAATTTTGAAATACTATAGAGAAACAAAACAAACCGATCAACCTAATCCCGAACGAACATAACTTCACACCTTTTTTGCATCAAGATATTTCATCAAGTTAATATTTCAGGGAAACCCGTATTAAAAACAGTTGAAATCTGATATCTAGTAGCGGTAGTAAAGACAAATGGAACTAGCCGACCAGACAAAATAATCACGTGAAAATCCGCCAATCGCGGCATGACCTGGGGGATATGGCCATGGCACAGAATCCATAAATATTTCCATATGCGCTAGAAAGAGAGGGATGAAAACTTATTGTGGTTTATTTTCTCTGTCCTAACATGTTTTATGGGAATAATACACTGGCCTTATAGAAATTTTCCGGTACGAAGCAGCACTAGGTTTTTGTCAGACAATCCATAGCTGACTCCTTCACTTGAATCCAAGTTTCACCCTTGAATACCACAACTGTGTCGTCAGCATACGATATTACTATTCCTTTATTAATTTATATTAGCTGAGGAATTTATATAGGTAATAAATAAAATTGGTCCTAAGACGGTACCCTGAGGTATTCCAATTCTTACGGTTAGCGGATCACTGTGTATTCGATTTTTACTACATGTTGATGATACCTAAGGTATAGTGTTTCTTAGGTTAATTTAATGACATAAAACAGTATGAAACTCCTAACCATAGGCGTCCCAAACAAATAATTAAAATGCGTATACACCCTTATAGGTTTGTTTAACATTAAGTGTTTGTACATACTACACTTTATAAACCCACTGTATATATAATAATATTAAATTAAAATAATAAATATAAGGTAACTCAAAGATTCTATACACAAAACTAAAACCAGAAAAATAAACCTGACACGGCACGATACTGCTCAGAAAATGCTTTAATTTTTTCACCAGAACTCTATTCTGGGACCATTCCCCGGCCCGTCCTTAAGTTCCAAATCATGTATATTTAATCTTCGTCTCTTCCACGCCATCGGCGGTCACTGGGCTATCTCTGTCTGACAGAATCGATCGTTGAACGGGCTGGAAACCGCTTCAGCTTATACCAGCCGCTTTAACTGGCGCTTATCACCCCTGACAACGTGCATAAATTGTAAACGGTTGCCAGTTCCACCAAATTTTCTGGTTTGTTAATATATTATGTATAAGTATACGAGAAACAAGGGTTAGTTAATTAGTTGTTTTTAAACACTGAAAACACTTTTTGTCTTGATTTCAGTTATATTGTTGTAACGAAGTTACTATATTTTTCCGGGGTTTTTAATATTTTTACTGCATTACTTATATAGTTGTAAAGGATACTATGCGTGTACAAAAATTACTTTTTTATTTTTCGTGCTACAACGTTCATTCTTGTACGTAAATAATTCATTTAATTTTTACTGTTTAAATATATTAAGTTTTCCATCGCGAAACATCCGAAAAATACTTTTCATCATTTTCCGGCCACACTCGTTAGTACTGCTGAGCGCGCCGCCAAGTCCAAGCGCGTACCGTACCCCCAGATGCCTCCGCGCGAGATCGAAGCGCGTACGGTACCATAGCGTCTATGACCGTGACGTAGTTTCGCCGAGTCAATTTATACGGGAAATCGACCCATTTTAAAGCAGAACTCCGGTTCTCATCTTCCCAGCAGGTCACCAGCCCAAGAAGAACCGCAGCGAGCCGACCAGCCAACCGACCACCAGCGAAGCCAGCCGATCGTCCCCGAACCACGACCACCGGTAAGGATCCACTACAAGACTGCAAGCCCGCCGTTTCCCCTCGACGCCGTCATCTGTATTTGCATCGTTTAAATTGTTTTGTCGCATATTTATGGTATACGTTCTGGTTTATTGATATTCACACTTACACACCGATACACATTACTGCACTCTCTCTTACACATACACCGGGTTGTTTATATGATGTCATTTGTATACAAGATCGAGCTATATCGAGAAATAGCCGTGTAGCTCTGTCTCGTTCTGGTCAATAACGAACACCCATTTTTGCCTGGAATATTTAAGATCGGACTATAGCGAGAAATAGCCGTGTAGTTCTGTCTCATATTAATTATAACACCAACTGAACTTGACACCTTAAGACACATACCATATAAATAAATCGCTGTCTCTGTTTCACTTGAAAAGCAATACAAGATCGGGCTATATCGAGAAATAGCCGTGTAGCTCTGTCTCGTTCTAATCAATCAACACCGGGTAACTTCGTTGTAAATAAATACTTACATGCCGGAGTGGGCTATATCGAGAAATAGCCGTGCAGCCCTATCTGGTATTAAGGGTTTTCGCAATTCACTTTCTCTTTTACACCCATACACAACTACATAGCGCTATCTCACACACACACGCACATAGCATTACTTCTAACGTACTCCGTCTTACACACTGTGTTAATGCCAGAATGTATATGTCCGCGAATTCAAACGAAACCCGCGCATGCGTAGGGGAACCGACGTTTCACCGAACCACTACGGACGGCTGGTCGGAACCGCTCTCGCTCGTCAGGAACTATTTTCTACCGCCGCGTTTAACGTTACATTAGCCGCGGCCGCAATCGCAAGTAGTGTACCGCACAACTGTCCGCAGATAGCAGAAACAGATCGCGACCCAGCGTTGCCGCAAGCCCTCGGACCGCGTTATCTTTCCTTTTTACCTTTTACTGCCCGGACTGATAAAGATAACCGCAAGCCTTTCTTGCCGCCCGTTGACATCGCGACCGCTTACCGCTACCGTCAAGACAACCGCGACCGCTACTGCGACTTTCGTTTCCTCGCGCGCGCCTTCACAAGAATACCGATAACGTTAAAACTCAGAACGCCGACGCGACCTTAATTCCATAAACCGCAAGCATACACGCATACTTTCCTACTCTCTCTTTCTGTTTTATTGTACGATTGTCAGCCTGTCGCTGACCCATTTTTACACACTTTTCGAGTATTAAACTGCATTTCTGGTTAATTGTCATTTTTTTTACGAAAATAAATTGCGTTTTTGAAACCGATTGTTTCATTTTTCCTTCCAAATTTTACATCTTTCAGGACGCTTAAAAATAGTCGCTAAATGCGTAGTTGAACGCCTGGTTTAACTTTCTCCACTGTAACAAGCTACCTGGTGCATCGTGGGCCCCTTACCACAATAATCCAAGGGGTGGCGCCCGAGAAACCGTTGGAAAATCATTTTCCATCCGTCCAATAAATTGAAAGAAAAAGCTTTATTCACATATTAATACTGTTCGCCAAATGAGTAGTTATTGATAGTGAAAACCAAAGCGACAATACAATACTTTCAAACCGATATTTTATATAGATAGATTTCCTTATAAAAAGCAAAAAGCACCCATTACAAATGGCGCCCGTGCAGGGACCGTACTGCGCATGCGCGAACTAAAATTTCTGTAAAATACCGTCGTACCGAGTTTTTAAGAAAACCAAAGGTAGGAATTCATTATTCGGCATCCGCGAATTAGTTTTAGGATATACTGCTGTTAGGGTTCGCCGTTGCTTAGAGAAAAGCAGCGGTCCGGTTTTACTGATCTTGCCGTCGTTTAGAGAGAAATAACGGTCCGAGATATATTAGTTTTAGGTTATTAGGTTTAGGTTCTTGTCGAATAATGATCCGCTGACACTATTTTGCCGAAGTCCGTTTTGCGCATCTGCCACGCGTAGTCTTTCGTTCTGGCCCGTAAATTATCGTTAAATTTTCTGTCATAAAGCTTCACTATTTTAACAATCGCGCATCATCAAGAGAGGAAAGTATGCTCCATTTCAACGCGTTTGTATGCGCAGGTCCGCACGTAATAAGTTAGTCGTCGTCGAGAGAACACGAGGAGTTCTCACCAGACCTCCGACCGAGACGGATCGTTCTCCGCAGCCCGCTGAGCCAAGTCGTATAGAAGCCAACTGCCATGAAGACCGATGATCCGAACGACACCGACGCCAATAATTCGACGCCTGCCGAAAATTCCGCAACAAAAATAACCCAAACCGATCCGAGTGATACTCAAGTAAGTTGGGTGTACCAGCTGAAGAAGGATGGCCTAGTTCTCGAGCTGACGAAGTTTGGTCTTGATTGCAGTGGCACGACAGGCGTTCTTAGGAAACGTTTAATAAAATTCATCCGCAGTGGCCAAGCTACGCCGAAAACGACGCCATTCAATTTTTCTCAAGCCACCGTTTCAAATACCGCTTCCGTTACCCCTCCGGTCACCGTTACCTGTACCACCGCCGCTACCTATACCGGTCTACCATCACCGAGACTAGTCATGTCCGCAGCCCATTCAGGTGCAACCTCTGTGCCAGCCGTCACGATCACCACAGCATCAGTACCGCAGGCACTGACCACGGGATTTTTGTCCAGCTCATCAGGGGCAGTAAGATCACTAAAAGTACACAAATGGAATGTACATTTCAATGGCAGAGATGATCCTGTTACCTTTATTGAACGCCTCCAAGAGATCTGCAATGCGCAAGCCCTGCCGATGGATGTATTACTACCGCACATGCCCGAGCTTCTACAAGGTGACGCTGCACTGTGGTACCGCAACAACAATCGCACCTGGAGGACATGGGTCGAGTTCGAGTTGGACTTTAGGAACTTTTATTTTCCATTGAACCATGCTGACGATTTGGAAGTTGAAATTAGTCACCGCCGGCAAAGAATAAATGAGTCGCCAAGCCATTATATTACCGATTTACAAACTCTCATTCGGAGACACGGTGGCATAGGACCAGATTAGGAGCTGAAATGGCTGTACCGCAACCTACTTCCACAATACCGACAGCAGATTCGAAGGACTGATTTTTCCGATATTGTTTCCTTTTCTCGATTGGTAAGAGAAACCGAGGTACTATTACAACAATTAAACCGCACCAGTTACAGCCCGCGCCGAGAACAGACCAATACTATGCCCAATAACCGAACGAGGAACGCCCCACCACCGAATCGCCGCACCTCCTACCGTCCCTCCCAAGTATGTTTTCGATGTGGAGAGAACGGACACTTTCGCACCGAATGTCGCAATCCGAGCCGATTATTTTGCTCAAGGTGTGGTAAAGATAATGTTTTATCACGAGACTGCCCATGTCCCGCCTTCCGACGGGAAAACTAAACCGGCGCTGCACCGCCCCGAGGTCAGTTCAGTACCGAAATCGCCAAACCTCGATTCCACTAAACCGCTCTGTAAATAGTAATACCGATAACCGCCCGCACGTCATAGCACATATTTTTAATACACCGTTTTCTGCTCTCATAGATACAGGTGCCGCAAGCTCGTATATTGGTGAACTCGTCGTAGAACATTGTAGAAGAAACCGTTGCCAAAAAGTGCAATCACCGGTCAAAAGTGCACAAGTAGCAAATGGTGGAGTTATACAGATAGCCGAAGCATACCGGGTCCCATTAAAAATTGGAAACACCGATCTAACCGTAGACATCAGCTATTTTCCGCATCTAACGTCCGAAATTGTACTAGGGATGGATATATTGGGCCGACACCAGTTTCAGCTAGATTTAAACTCTGGCCAAGTATATCTCAATGATGAAGCACTTCCCTTTTCCGATAACATGTGCAGCCCCATAGGATCAAATACTAGCAATCCAGCTCTAGTCTTAACTAAAGACCAAGAACGGCTATTACAACAATTTCTCGACCAAGAATTACCAAAATTTGAAAATATCCGAGGCACCACCCCGCTGATGCAGCACTCGATACACCTACTGAACCCCGAGCCAATCAAGCAACGATATAGACCACAGAACCCCAGGATGCAAGAAATAATTAATACGGAAGTACGAGAAATGTTAGATAATGACATTATTGAACCAGCAGATAGCCCATGGAGTTCTCCCGTAGTAATAGTCCGAAAGAAAGATGGCAAATACCGTTTCTGCATCGATTTTCAAAAAATTAACGCCATTTCGCGCAAGGATGCGTACCCTCTGCCCTATATTAACGCTATCCTGGATAAACTAAGACGAGCCCGGTATATTTCCAGCATCGACTTAAAACAAGGCTACTGGCAGGTACCGCTATCAGAGGAAAGCAAACCAATCACCGCTTTTACTGTACCAGGCATGGGGTTATTTCAATTCAAAGTTATGCCATTCGGATTGCACTCAGCTCCCGCAACTTTTCAACGATTACTGGACCGAATCATAGGACCAGAGCTTGACCAGTTCTGTTTTGCATACCTGGACGACATAATTGTGTTGGGTGAAACATTTGAGGAACACCTAAGCAATTTACAAGAAGTGTTTCGCCGTCTACGTGCCGCCAATCTGAAACTGAATCCCGAAAAATGTCAATTTGGCCGTCGATCCCTCCGCTACTTAGGTCACCTTGTGACATCCGAGGGTATTTGCACCGATCCCGAGAAAGTCTGTGCTATTTTACAATTGGCTGCACCGACAAATATACGCTCCTTACGACGATTCTTGGGTATTGCATCATGGTATAGACGTTTTGTACCGAACTTCTCACAGATTGCCGCTCCGCTTAACCAGCTTTTGAAGAAGGGTATCCGCTGGAAATGGAGCGAGGAACAACAATCCGCATTCGAACAGCTGAAGACTAGTTTAACACAGGCCCCCGTATTGACTGGTCCCGATTTCTCCCGGCCATTTACGTTGCAGACAGATGCATCCGATAACGGGCTTGGTGTTGCACTGATTCAACATGGGTCAGATGGCGATCACGTGATTGCTTATGCAAGTCGAAGCTTAAGTCCGAACGAGAAGAAGTTTTCAGTGACCGAGAAAGAATGCTTGGCAATTGTCTGGGGTATTGAAAAGATGAGACCGTATTTAGAAGGCTACCACTTTACCGTCGTGACTGACCATCAATCACTCCGCTGCCTACATTCAATTAAAAGCCCATCTGGTAGATTAGCCCGCTGGAGCATGTACCTTCAACAGTTCGACTTCGAAATAAAGTACCGCAAGGGAGTTTTAAACAAAGTAGCCGACGCATTATCCCGAGCTCCTGTTCTTACCGGCACCGATGACCAAGAAGAGGATCCTAACCCAATAATCGCATTAGACGAGTTTACACCTTGTTCCTGGTATACAGCAAAGAAAACCGCCGTTGAGAATAATCCCACAGCGTTTCCCGATTATCACGTTCGAGATGGCCGCCTATACCGCCACTTCTGGGATATGTCCGACCCTACCGAGGACGACATGGCCGATCCATGGAAAGTTTGTGTTCCCAAGGCCGCCCGCAAAGAAGTGTTGGAAGAAAATCACGATCGACCGACTGCCGGACACCTCGGTATTGCTAAAACTACAGCCCGTATTGCCCGCCGTTATTACTGGCCCGGCATGTTCCGAGATATTGCCGCATATGTCAGACGTTGTTCATCCTGCCAGAGATATAAAACGTCACAACAACAGACAGCTGGTAAAATGCAACCGTCAAGAAATGACCAACCATGGGAAACCGTTAGTACCGACTTAGTTGGACCGCTACCCCGCTCCGCAAAAGGAAATAATTATCTAGTTATTTTCCAAGACCGCTTTACTAAATGGGTACAGTGTCGAGCCATCCGCAAAGCTACCGCCAAGGCGGTTAGCCAGGCGCTCTATGAAGAGGTTATCACCCGATTCGGATGTCCACACGCTGTTATTTCTGATAATGGAACCCAATATACCGGACAAACGTTTAAGGATCTACTAGGCGAAATGGGGATAGCACACCGACTTACACCCCCATATACCCCGCAAGCTAATCCCGTAGAACGCACCAATAAAACTATGAAGACCATGGTAGCCCAATTCTGCGAAGCTGATCACAGAAAATGGGATGTGCATCTACCCGAACTTGTGTTTGCTCTCAATAGTTCCCGACACCAATCCACAGGATTCTCACCTGCTTTCCTTAACTTTGGCCGTGAATTGGACCCTCCTAAACCGTTATACCGCAACCGCACAGATACCGAAGCGCAACAAGGCGATTCCATCCCAACCGCAGAAGAAAATACCGGACAATTGGCCAACCTTACCGGCCGGCTTCAAAGGTTAAAAGATGTGTATGAGCTAGTTCGATTCAATTTAGGAAAAGCCTTCACCGTTCAAAGCCATCACTATAACCTCCGCCGGCGAGAATGGAGATGTCATGTCGGAGATAAAGTTATGCGCCGTGAAAACCCACTTTCCTCTGCTGTCAAGGGGTTTGCCGCAAAACTTGCACCGAAGTATTCTGGGCCTTATACCGTAATTAAAGTCGTGTCACCAGTTGTATATGATCTCAAGGATCAATCAGGCAAAAAGTACCGAAACATCCATATCAAGGACTTAAAAACCGCACACGACAATCTGATGTAGTTTTCTTCCGAACCATCCGATAAAAACCCGTAAAAAGAAACCGACACCCCTAGGTCTGCTAGCCCTTTAATAACCGAATCCAGTGCAATTTGTGCAACGGGTCAAGCCCTACTACCGATATACCCGGCCAAACCACCAGAAGTGTAAGTGCCCGTCAAGTCCTGCCCATGCATCGAAAGCATTCCACATCCGTCAGGACGCAGTGCTGTATGCACTCAGTCTGCAACAGAACATGCCAAGCTATGGCTGTTTTTTTGGATGCCTAGGATATAAAGGCAAGAAGAAAAAGAAACGGTGAGGTACCATGCGTAGCATGAGGCGCCACCGCAACGAGTACGGGTACCACATGATGTCGCTCCTGGAGGACCACTGGACCATTTTCAAGACCGAAGCAATTTAATTATATTTTTTATATATATAGAGTCATAATACTTTTTTTATATATATATTTTCAGGTTTTCTTTTACATAGGGCTAGGTTTAGGAAAATATTTTCTTTTGTAAACAAAATATTTTTTTCAAAGAAGGGGGGGTGTGTAACGAAGTTACTATATTTTTCCGGGGTTTTTAATATTTTTACTGCATTACTTATATAGTTGTAAAGGATACTATGCGTGTACAAAAATTACTTTTTTATTTTTCGTGCTACAACGTTCATTCTTGTACGTAAATAATTCATTTAATTTTTACTGTTTAAATATATTAAGTTTTCCATCGCGAAACATCCGAAAAATACTTTTCATCATTTTCCGGCCACACTCGTTAGTACTGCTGAGCGCGCCGCCAAGTCCAAGCGCGTACCGTACCCCCAGATGCCTCCGCGCGAGATCGAAGCGCGTACGGTACCATAGCGTCTATGACCGTGACGTAGTTTCGCCGAGTCAATTTATACGGGAAATCGACCCATTTTAAAGCAGAACTCCGGTTCTCATCTTCCCAGCAGGTCACCAGCCCAAGAAGAACCGCAGCGAGCCGACCAGCCAACCGACCACCAGCGAAGCCAGCCGATCGTCCCCGAACCACGACCACCGGTAAGGATCCACTACAAGACTGCAAGCCCGCCGTTTCCCCTCGACGCCGTCATCTGTATTTGCATCGTTTAAATTGTTTTGTCGCATATTTATGGTATACGTTCTGGTTTATTGATATTCACACTTACACACCGATACACATTACTGCACTCTCTCTTACACATACACCGGGTTGTTTATATGATGTCATTTGTATACAAGATCGAGCTATATCGAGAAATAGCCGTGTAGCTCTGTCTCGTTCTGGTCAATAACGAACACCCATTTTTGCCTGGAATATTTAAGATCGGACTATAGCGAGAAATAGCCGTGTAGTTCTGTCTCATATTAATTATAACACCAACTGAACTTGACACCTTAAGACACATACCATATAAATAAATCGCTGTCTCTGTTTCACTTGAAAAGCAATACAAGATCGGGCTATATCGAGAAATAGCCGTGTAGCTCTGTCTCGTTCTAATCAATCAACACCGGGTAACTTCGTTGTAAATAAATACTTACATGCCGGAGTGGGCTATATCGAGAAATAGCCGTGCAGCCCTATCTGGTATTAAGGGTTTTCGCAATTCACTTTCTCTTTTACACCCATACACAACTACATAGCGCTATCTCACACACACACGCACATAGCATTACTTCTAACGTACTCCGTCTTACACACTGTGTTAATGCCAGAATGTATATGTCCGCGAATTCAAACGAAACCCGCGCATGCGTAGGGGAACCGACGTTTCACCGAACCACTACGGACGGCTGGTCGGAACCGCTCTCGCTCGTCAGGAACTATTTTCTACCGCCGCGTTTAACGTTACATTAGCCGCGGCCGCAATCGCAAGTAGTGTACCGCACAACTGTCCGCAGATAGCAGAAACAGATCGCGACCCAGCGTTGCCGCAAGCCCTCGGACCGCGTTATCTTTCCTTTTTACCTTTTACTGCCCGGACTGATAAAGATAACCGCAAGCCTTTCTTGCCGCCCGTTGACATCGCGACCGCTTACCGCTACCGTCAAGACAACCGCGACCGCTACTGCGACTTTCGTTTCCTCGCGCGCGCCTTCACAAGAATACCGATAACGTTAAAACTCAGAACGCCGACGCGACCTTAATTCCATAAACCGCAAGCATACACGCATACTTTCCTACTCTCTCTTTCTGTTTTATTGTACGATTGTCAGCCTGTCGCTGACCCATTTTTACACACTTTTCGAGTATTAAACTGCATTTCTGGTTAATTGTCATTTTTTTTACGAAAATAAATTGCGTTTTTGAAACCGATTGTTTCATTTTTCCTTCCAAATTTTACATCTTTCAGGACGCTTAAAAATAGTCGCTAAATGCGTAGTTGAACGCCTGGTTTAACTTTCTCCACTGTAACAAGCTACCTGGTGCATCGTGGGCCCCTTACCACAATAATCCAAGGGGTGGCGCCCGAGAAACCGTTGGAAAATCATTTTCCATCCGTCCAATAAATTGAAAGAAAAAGCTTTATTCACATATTAATACTGTTCGCCAAATGAGTAGTTATTGATAGTGAAAACCAAAGCGACAATACAATACTTTCAAACCGATATTTTATATAGATAGATTTCCTTATAAAAAGCAAAAAGCACCCATTACATTGTTTCTTAAGGACTAAAGAATGTATTATTATAACAATGATTGGCTTGTTATTTTTTCTGTCACACTCAAAACTCCTCGGTTTAAAGTATATTTGCAAACTAGCTTTCAAAGAAAGTTACTGACTAACAATTGAAGACTAATATAAATGAAACATCTTTAATAAAAAAAAAATTAAAGAATTGAAGAAGAAATATCTGACAACCCTGGTTGTGAGGTCAGTCTCTTTGAGACTGTTTACCGCCGTATGGAATGATTGGAATGTCCTCAAACTGAGTTTGGATAAATTATAACTCTCAAAGACATTTAACACAATGCGCCTTACGCCATATCAATGTAATACATCTAAGAGCAGATCGTGCGGCCCACTCCTTAAGCGCAGACCCTGTCTGTTGATTAAAAATTCCTATTGCTTGCTGGTTTCGGCCCTTGGAAAGAAGTCACTACTTCGAGTTTGTCTAGCTCATCTGCCCTTTCGTTTCCCTGCACTCCATGGTGTCCCGGGACCCAGATCAGTTTGTTTACTTACTTTTATAGTGTGTATTATCTGCTTGTGAAAGAGGGGTTGTTTATAATTTTTAGTAAAAGAACAAGAGGTAAGATAGTGTGTAAAATAATTTTTCACAGCACAACCCAAATGGCTGGAAATATGCAGATGTAAAATGAAACCATAGCAGATATTGTAAATAATAATAATATTCGTAAAGTGTATTTTAAATATAATGATTCATGAAGGGTTGCATTTAACGAAGTGAGGACCTTCATGAAAAACTACTGATAATAAATTATTATTGACTAAATTTGGCATTGTGTATTTTGTTTCATTTTAACAAACGACAATCATAAATTCGAACATTGTGGAATTGTTCAATGATAATAATATATGCGAATCATGATTTCAACTATTGACTGCGGAAAGGAAAATAGGACATTGTTCATTCAGTCTAAATATTTTAATAGGCCAAATTTAAGACTCTGTAGGGAATGTATGTAATATAGGCTTTATTTTTTCATAAACAAAACCTTTTAGTTAATAAGTATCTCTATAAACTTAAAAAAAAAATATAGCAGCAGTAGTAAAGATTCTCCGCATCCCGAGGTAATGATGATGACACGCACACAATCGCCGCTGTAGAGCTTATGGATACTGTTTTTTGGGACTAAGCAGGCGTTATTCTTGAGGAATACATTATTATAATAAAAACAGTTGCCTACTTGTTTCTACATTAATAGTGTGATTTATATATATATAATACTGATCGGGAACATCCAAAGCGGTTAAAGTCCAGCCCGTTTTTATAAGCTGAACCACCGCCGTCGTTTAGTCCGGATGTGACCATATCTGACATATTTTTATTTAGAACTTTTATAAAGCAACTTAAGACATTATTTTGTTGACGATGCATATTTTAATATGGAGGAATACACTTTTTTTATTTAGTCCAGCAGAATATGTTAAAAAATTAAATTTCTAAATAGTTATTTTTATGATACAATGAGAAAATAGCCTTTTATTCTTTATATCACATACACTTTATACAACTGTTTAATACTATAATATGTGACAGCAACGCGTTTTCCCACTGTGAGAAAACGAAAATTGCTAGGCCGTGTAGTGATAATATCACGGTAATTTAGCCAATAGGAAATAGAAGCTCATGCTGCCATAGACTGGTTTATAGTCATTATTGCTCTGAATACCCACAGTAATTATCAAGTTCTATTGGGGGTATAATCTGGTTGTATATACTCTATTAGTTCCAACTGGCAGTTGATGAAACTTGATATTAATCAAAATAATATTTGCTTGCTACGATTAATAAACCATATACTTACCACTAAAAATCAGTCCTGTAGTTCTCAAATATTTAAATAGCTTCTGCTGTTATATTGTTCTTGTTGTTTAACATTGCATATGATTATCTTTTATGCAAAATGGTTTACTGAGATAGTTAAATTCGTCCATAGATTTTAAAGTCCAATACTAATGATGGGTTGTGCGAAATAAAAATATTCTGTCGCTTTACTTGAAATGCAAAGTTTAAAAACATTTAAATACAAAGTAAACATAAATTAATTAAAACAGGTAGTGTTACGATTAATAAAGTTCAAATTCAGACAGGACAGCTAGAAGACTCCGAACAACGATGTGACCTACGCAACAAACTTCTTGTGGATTATAGGTTCTAACCGGATATAATTAATTTTTAGGGATGCTGTTCTGCTTTCTTAATTGTAGAGAAAGCGCTTTACTGGAAACAAAGTGCGTCGCATTAAGAAGATAAAGTGTATTTTTTAACAAAATTGCTGTATTAAAAGTAGTTCATTATTTAAAAAGACTGTGCTGTTAATAAAACTGATAACTACCAATAAAAACACTGCTCTAGTAAGTCTGAAATTGTTATAACACTAAAGCGGGTTTGATACACTAGCAATTTATTTAATATGGGTTCATACAAAATAGGCTATCAATACAAACCATGTCTTAGCAAACCTGTTGTATTAGATCATTTTCTTCAGTGTATAAATTTGTCTAGTAACCCTTGGGAAATATATTTTCCTTAATAAACATAGTTAGTACTTAAAGAATGCACTTCCACAGAGTAATATAAGTAAAATAATGCTATACTAACTCTAACTAGAAAAGCGACCACGAAAGAAATATGGATTGTGAAAGGCGCAAATTTAAAATATAAAGGAACGTTTCGTGGCCGGAACATTTCCTGAGAAAAGTTTGTTTTTCCGATTTTCATATTTAATATTACAATTACATTTTTAGATAGTCCTGCTGATTCTTAAGAAACGTAAATAGTCTTTTGCTGGATAATTAAAGACAAAATCATATTAAGGCTAAAACGTGCGTTACGGAAAATACATACAGTTTGAGT
Organism: Polydrusus pterygomalis; assembly: GCA_963969555.1. Taxonomy (NCBI): domain Eukaryota; kingdom Metazoa; phylum Arthropoda; class Insecta; order Coleoptera; family Curculionidae; genus Polydrusus; species Polydrusus pterygomalis. The sequence goes on from OZ018378.1 coordinate 66,346,840, forward strand.
TTGCAACTTGAAATAAATTCTGTAAATCCAGAACAGTTTATTTTTTGAAAAAACGCCTGGACACTGGTATTAAGATTTTAAGTTGTGGTATTTTTTATAAAAAACATATTGATACATTGTGTATCAATTTAGAAATATGACGATATGAATATTTTTTTTAATAGCCACACTTGATTTTTATTTACATACTACTTTTAATGTGCACATAATGGAACCTACACTGAGGAAAATGATTTAATACAACAGGTTTGTTAAGACATAGTTTGTATTGATAGCTTATATTTTATTAACCCATATAAAGTAAATTGCTAGCTTATCAAACCCGCATTAGTGTTATATCAATTTTAGATTTGCTACAACAATGTTTTTATTGGTAGTAATCTATTATATTAGCAGCACAATTCGACTCTCTTCTATAAGAGTTGTAGTCGGATTACATCATTTCTGTAGAAAATTTAAGATTTTAGAAATCAGTGAAGATTAATGTTCCTCCTTGTCAAGTGGTTCGGTAACCATTTTCGGAAGGTTTTGCTTTAAGGTTAGGGTTTTTACGACCTCGTTGTGTTCTTGGAGCACATTTTCATTTATTTTAAGAATTTTTAAGGACGATTTAAAACATAACTGTTGTGAAGTATATCGCACCACACATTAACCGACCAATGGTTTTGGTGTTGAACTTCTCGGACTCAGTGTGGATTCTCCGTTGCATAATAATGCATATTGTGTCTATTAACAGCACCATTACTTTTAAATGTAGATTTGCATACGTGGCATGGCAGTAAGTTACACGCCTTTGAAAATCTTCGTCGTGAAGTTCCTTATGTAATTCAGTATGGTACGGATGATATTTATACTTGCGTGTTGTTCGGTTTGCCGTTGACTGTGACGTATCACCGAGCGAAGCTAATTTACGGCTTCTTAGTAGGGGATTCTCCTGGACATGTAACAGTATTTCGAGTTCTTTCTCATCATTTGTAGCTATTCTATTAACAACTTTACGTTTTGAATGTTCCACACTACCTGTTGAATCAAACATTTCCATTAATTATGAAAACTTCGAGGACTGGGTGTTCGCCCCTCGGGATATTTTCATCCTCTTTAGTCGTTCAGCAAAAAGACAATTTTTATCTGCCTCGCCGAAAACAAAAATAATATCGATTAATTCATTTTTTGAAAAATTTATTTTGAGTACCAACTCAAAAAATGACTAGACAATATAAGCTTTACAGTAAAAAGGATTAATTTTTACATTGATCTGACTCTTAATGTCATCCACTGCAATTATTTTCCATCCATTGACCAAAGATGCTATAACAACGACATTCAATCTCGAAATATCAAAATATTTAAAAAACTATTAGAAATAGGGAAAGGACGTTCTTCAAGAAAGTTGAATAGTTTATGACGAGCTATAAGATGACAGGAAAATATATAGGATGTTTCAATTAATAAAAGTGATATTTTCCGATTAGAAGTTTTCTTTGGTCCTAGAAAGTAAACACCCTGTAAATGAGATGTCAAATATTTTATAGTGAATATATATTTTTGACGTTAATTAGTAAGTATAAAAATTATGAATCGCTAAGAGTCAAATTATCATAAAAATTATAACTTTTTCGTAGATTAAACCATTAATAAAAATTGATGAAATAACACGTAGAATTAATAACTGTAATCAAATATAGGGTGTCCCATTTAAAAAAATGTAACTCTATGACACCCTACTTTTTGAGCGCATCCTGTTTAATTCAAAATACTTTTAAAATGTGCCAGATATCCAACCATACCTTATTACAAAAGCTTAGTTTCGACAAATCTTATCTTCAAGGCATAAAATTACTCCGCTACTAAATAATAATGGAAAACAAAATTGAAATGTATTTTGCTTTTAAATAATAAATCGAAACAAAACTTTAAAGTATTAACCTAGAGAGGTTTATAAAAAGTTTTGCGGCTCTGGGATAAATTCTAATTTAAACTGTGTTTGCATAAGAAAGTTATATTGTTTTACTCATTTACTTTTGCTATTTTAGTGTGATTTCGCAACGTATTTTGACGTTCTTGTTCAAGCGTCTCTAAATATGTATTTAAAACATGGGGCTAGAAATAATAAACAAAGGTTGCATAATATTATAATTTAGGATTTAGGCAAACTAATATCCGCTTATCAGTTATCTTATGTATTTTTATTTTTGTTTCCAACCTTGTTTTATTAAAAGGCAATTACTAGTATTTGTAAGAAAATTAAAAGTAATCATCAAACTACTTTTATTATCTCAAATTTAGGAGAAACCGTGGACAATAAATCTGGAAACATTTACATTTTATATTAGTATGAAAATCTTTAGCGTATTATTTGATAGCTATTTGTGTGAGCGAAAAGTGATACTTTGCCGCTTGACATAGAAAATTGCCGCGCGGCATCGACAGCGGCAAAGTACTTGCCGCTCGAATTACACACTGGATTTTTTTACGATCACATTATATAAAGAATATAAACAGTGTAATTTTTTTAAAATGTGAAATGAGCCAACTTTTTTTTATGACACATAAAAATATCTTGTATGTGCCTATTCATTTTCGTAGTTTGTTTTGGATTTGTCGGGAAATAGATGTAATGATATGTTTTTTGCAACTTCGACAACATCTAGAGGTGTATTTGAAAATTCACTATCACCTAATGTGACAACCGTTTTTAATTCAACCAACTTGTAAACTAAATAAAAAATACTCAAAATGATCATATTTAAAGTTAACTATAATTTGTTTGACTTGTGCGTACTTCATTAGAAACGAAAATTTGTTTAGAACATAACAAATACTGTTGTGTATGTTGTATTGTCGACTTATGATCAATTTTCTCGTCAATTTTATATATTGTTGGATGGCTTTAACCATAGGTTAAATCATAAGAGCTTTGAGTTTTATCGGGTAAATTTCGTGTAGGTGCACTGAGAACAAAGCCTTTTATTTCTAATAAGAATCAGATACTCTTTATACAACTGTATAATACTATATATGACAGCAACGCGCTTTCCTACTGTAAGAGAACGAAAATTGCTAGACCGATGTGTAGTGATAAAGATAATTTAGCCAATAGGAAATAAGAGTTAATGCGACCATAGAATGATTTATAGCCATTATTGCTTTGAATACTCACAGTAATTATCAAGTTCTATTGGGGGTGTACTTTGGTTTTATAGGTATACTGTATTAGTTCCGACTGGCAGTTGTAATGAAATTTGACATTACACATATTAATATTTGCTTGCTACGGTTAACAAAGCATTTACCCTAAAACGGGGTGAATAGGATCAATTTTCAACTTTGAAAGCTTGTAACTTGAAAACTATCTGCCTGAATACATTTCTTAATAGCTTAAAACATGAGTTAAGGTTGGTACTTTTAAATGGTGGTATAAGTTTTTATACAGGGTGTACCCTGTTGTATATACAGGGTCCTGCACCTCACTTCCCGTCTTCTATAGCTCACTTAGTAATTAAGTTAGAACTTTCATATTTTGCAGACCTTATCTGTATCTTGGGGCGAATTTCAGGAAAATATTTTTTTTATACAGGGTGTTCCAAAAAAGTGTGACGTCATAAGGGTGTATTTTTTTAAATTACATGCCATTTATTTTCTTACATTTTTGGGTGCCTCCTATAGTTACCTACATACCCCTAAAATTTTATTAAAATTGATTCAGTATTATAGACGAAAAAAAATAAAGACTAAAAAATATCAGTTTTGCGCCACTGGTATTAAAAATAAATAAAAAATAAAAATAATGCCTCGTTAATAAATTTCTACAAAGGTACCTATTAAATAAGGTATAACAATTTCGTTAACCAAGTTTGGTTAACACGAATTGTACAGGGTGTCCAATGTTTAGTATCAAACTTTGCAAATTTTAAAGCAATTTATTTTTCTTATTTCAAATGGAAACCCCTGTATATTTTTATGTTATTCCATGCAGAATTAAAAATCAAACTTTTTTCCTAATTCCAACCCTATCAATTTTCCTAACGCATCAAGAGTTATTTGCAGAAAACTATTTTTATCAACTATTCCAACAGTCATTATTATGAATAAATATCGAAGGTGGCTTTGAAAAACAATTTATTGGTAATAAAGTTTATTAAAGTCACCATAGACCATTTTGACTTTAGTAATCTAAATGTTTCAAATATTGTTAATTTGTTAGTAATTATTAACTGGAAATGATAATCGTGAATATGGTTATCCTTGAAAATTCGTTAAACTGTTTTTTCGATTACATCTACGGCAACAGCGACTGCTTGTTGAGTAACTGAAGGATTTTCTATAACAGATAATAGCACTGCCATTTGATTTTGTTCAGTTCGTACCGGTTTATTTCTCACTGGTTTTGGGTAGTTTACATTTCCCGTTTGTACAAACCTCTCTAATATGTTTTGCAGGCTCCTTTTGTCTGGATGTCGTCGTTCCGGATAACACTGTTCCTAAACTCGGCTTGCCAAAAAAGAGTTCTTTTCGCATGCTCCTAATATAAAAATCATATCTACGAGCTCTTCTTGGTTGTAGTCCATCACAAAAAACAATATAAAGTAATTATTATAACAGCTTAAGTAATTACTAACAATTTAACAGTATTTAAAACTTTTAGATTACTAAAGTCAAAATGGTCTCTGGTCACTTTAATAAACCTTAATACCAATAAATTGTTTTTCAAAGCCACCTTCGATATTTATTCATAATAATGACTGTTGGAATAGTTGATAAAATTAGTTTTCTGCAAATAACTTTTGATGCGTTAGAAATTTCGATAAAGTTGCAATTAGGAAAAAAGTTTGATTTTTAATTCTGCATCCAATGACATAAAAATATGGGGGTTCCCATTTAAAATAAGAAAAATAAATTGCTTTAAAGTTTGCAAAGTTTGACACTAAACATTGGACACCCTGTACAATTCGTGTTAACCAAACTTGGTTAACGAAATTTTTTTACCTTATTTAATAGGTACCTTTGTAGAAATTTATTGACGAGGCATTATTTTTATTTTTTATTTATTTTTAACACCAGTGGCGCAAAACTGATATTTTTTAGTTTTTATTTTTTTTCGTCTATAATACTGAATAAATTTTAATAAAATTTTAGGGGTATGTATGTAACTATAGGAGGCACCCAAAAATGTAAGAAAATATATGGCATGTAATTTAAAAAAATACACCCTTATGACGTCACACTTTTTTGGAACACCCTGTATAAAAAAAAATATTTTTCTGAAATGCGCCCTAAGATACAGATAAGGTCTGCAAAATATGAAAATTCTAACTTAATTACTAAGTGAGCTATAGAAGACGGGAGGCGAGGTGCAGGACCCTGTATATTTTTTTTTGTGCAAAAATCCTATTCACCCCGCAGGCGGTGTCAATAGGATCATTGATTGATTTATTGACTGTATCGCATTTAAACAACCGCGGGGTGTATAGAATTTTGCACACAAATTTATCCTAAGTAATATAAAAGAGTACTAAAAATAGTATTACCTAAATTTTATAAGTGCTGCATAGTTGTAAAGATATGAAGTTTGTAAGACAAAAGCAAAGATAAAATGACAACAGTTTAACCGCTAAATTTGATGTTTTAGGTTATAGTATTCAGCCCGCGATGTGGCCAAGTTTTTTTTAAGTTTAATGTCATAAAAATTACTTTTAACAACCGTTACTTAAAATCTGTATATAGAAAAGATCTACCCTTTAAAATTAGAATTATTACAGATTTTTGAAATTTGAAGGTAACGTCAATCCTATTCACCCCGCTGATCCTATCCACCCCGTTTTACGGTACTTACCACTAAAAATCAGAAGGTACTGTAGTTCCCAAAAATATAAATAGCTTTTAGTTCTAGTGTGATATTGTTCTTGTCGTTTAACATTGCGTATGATTATCTATTATGCAACATGGTTGACTGTGATGGTAAAATTCCTCCATAGGTTATAAAGTCCAATACTAATGATGATTTGTGCGAAATAAAAATCTTCTATTGCTTTATCTGACATACAAAGTTTAAATAAACTTAAATACAAAGTAAAAATAAATTAATTGAAACGTATTGGTACGATCAATAAAGTTCAAATTCAGACAGGACAGCTAGAAGATTCCGAACAATGATGTGACCTGCGCAACAAATACGTTGAAACTAATACTATATACAACCACCAACTTCTTGTGGATTATAGGGTCTAGCGGATACAATTTGTTTTTTGGGGACGCTGTTCTGTCTGCTTAATTCTAGAAAAAAAACTTTACTGGAACCAAAATGTCTCGCATTGAGAAGATACAATTTATTTCTTAACAAAATTGGTGTATTAAAAGTTGTTCATTATTCAACAAGACTGTGCTATTAATGGAACTGATTACTAGCAATAAAAATACTGTTCTCTACCAGTGAAGCGATATCTTTAATTTGAGACACACTGATTACTACCAATAAAAGCAATGTTCTATCAAATCTGGAATAGATATAACATTAAAGCGGGTTTGATACACTAGCAATTTATTTAATATGGGTTAAAAAAACCAAAAAAATAATTTTTAACACAAATTGCGCCCTCTAGCAATTTTATTAGAAACTATCTTGTACCATTGGATATGACAATTGAAGGTACTTACCTTTTTCTTCCAAACAAGCTTAAATTTAGTAAAATCGGTTAAGTCGTTTAGAAGTTACAGCGATTTTAATGTTTACACTTTCACTTGATAAGATTGGGAGAAGCTATTGAAAGTGTAAATATTTAAATCGCTGTAACTTCTAAACGACTTATCCGATTTTACTAAATTTTAACTTGTTTGGAAGTACCTTCAATTGTCGTATCTAATGGTACACGACAGTTTCTAATAAAATTGCTAGAGGGTGCAATTTGTATTAAAAATTATTGTTTTGGCAATAACTCTGAAACGAACAAAGATATTGAACTGCGGTCTTCACATCTTTTCTTGCAAATTTCATCTACTTTTCGATTATAATGTCATAGTTATACCGTATTTGAATTTTCGGGATAAAATCGAAAAAACTTTTATTATTACAAATTGCGCCCTCTAGCAATTTTATTAAACACTATCGTGTACTATAGGATACGGCAATTATTGAAGATACTTATTTTCCACTTCCAAACAAGCTTAAATTTAGTAAAATCGGATAAGACATTTAGAAGTTACAGCGATTTTAATGTTTACACTTTCAATAGCTTCTCCCGATCTTATCAAGGTCGGTACGCCAATGAGCCTTAAACCAAAATGATGCAGAATTGTCTAAGCTTTTCAATGATGTAATCAGAGTTATACCTTAATATGGTAATTTTCGGAGAAATTTAGAATTTAAAAAAACAATTTTTAATTGTGCCCCCTGGCGGCGAAATGAGGTAAGTAATTTCCAGCAATTTCTCTTGACCACTTTACTCATAAAAAATCTTTCCGAAAGTTGTACGATTAATTGTTTCCGAGATAAAGCCGACGTCCTCGCTTATTTGACCACCCGGTACATCAAATATGTCTAAAATTTTCTCAAAAATCCAAAAATTGAACGATATACAGGGTGTTGCATTTAAATCAAGAAAGTTGGTATTGGCTACTATTACATGACACTCCCTGTATAAAAAGTTTTTTTGAAACAAATGCGTAACTAGAAATAACAATCGACGTGTCCGAGGGTTTTTTTTCGAACACGCCCCCATGTATTTATTATCGAATTTATTTCATTTGGATGATGTAAATATTTTTGTATATTATTTCGTAGCTTTCTGTTAACCAAAGTAATAATTTCCAGAAAACCTTATTACGATGTAAACAAGTTACAGCCTATCAAAGTTTTTTTTTTCTATCTTTAATATAGGTACAGGAATTATTTCTTAAGCAAATTGATGTTTGGCACAAATACCTAAATGGTAATTTCGAACATTTAGTTACTAAAATATTTCTCTACTATACCAACAGAGAGTACCTTAGCTGAAAACTATATTTTATTTTGGCATATCTTTTTTTTTTGAACAGATAATACAAAATCAAGTGTGTCGTATTAAAGATCCAAATTTTTATTTTCATACCGAAATCAAAAGAATATTATTCTTCCGGAAATCTAAGTACTTATGAATGAGAATACGGTTTCTACAGAACATTATAGAATATGCTGGTAATAAAAAAAACTAATATTAATATTTTTATCGAATAAGCTAATAAAGTACAACAAATTTCTACGGAACTACTAACCACTATACTAGTATGGACTTACATCAAATTAAAGGATTTGTCTTAAAAATTTTAAAATAGCTAAACTAAAAAACTATCGTACTTAAAAAAACTTAATATAATTCAAAATAAAACTTGAAAACTTTAACCTAGGAAAGTTTACACAAAGTACTCTGAATATGGGATAAATGTAAATTTTAACTGTGTTTGCATAAGAAAGCTATATTGTTAATCTCATTTACTTTTGCTATGTTAGTTTGATTTCGTAAAGCGTATTATTTTGAAGCTTCATTTAAACAAATTTCAATATTTAATGTAAAACAGATCGATAGTAGGAAAAATTTGGTCTGGCTTACACATGCATTAAATAAAAGATTGTGCCAAGAAGTAATAGGGTTTCTGCATTTTTGTTTATAAAAAACAAACTGAAAAAATGTTTTTATTATTGTCAGTATATGCAAAATGGATCTGCATTCCGCAACCGTTATTGCCCCCGCGGAATATCCGTCCACTTATCCCCATTTTTATTTATATGCCAAATTACGTTCGGCAATCCAGAGAACCAACGTGATTGGTATTACCAAGGGTAGTTTGATAGACTAGAGCAGTGGTTCCCAAATTTCGCAAAATCCTGGACCCCCGATATCAGATTAGAGTAACATGCGGACCCCCATGGCCAGTTAATCTTTAAAAGTACTAAAACAACCGTTTTGTATCTTATTTCAACAACATTTTATTTATCAACGTATTTTCCTTAAAAACAATAATACAGTTAAAACACAAGGATTATCTTTATTCTAGTGCTAGTTGTAGGTACAAAGTAAATTTTAAACACACTTTATAAATATGAAATAAAATAAACATTAGGCATATTGAAGTAACTAATTTTAAAATTCAATGGGAAGAATGAAATATTGTTTTTGAATTTATAATTTTTTCCAAATCTGGTCTAATATTCGATATGTTTAACCTTAAATCGGGACCAACATTAAGCCGATTTCTTTGCTTTGATTTTAACTGAGCATATACAGAAAAAGCTTGTTCACACAAATACGTTGTGCAAAAAGGAATCAAATGTATCATAGCGCTTTCGGCGTGCTTATTGTAATCAGGACTAATATTAAACCAAAACTGAATTGAACTATTATCATAAAAAATATCCTTTTTGGAAATACTACATGACAAGTCGACGAGCTGATCTTGTTGTTTTTCTGTAAGAACTACATTTTTTTAAATATTTTCTGTAAAAAATGGATTTCTTATCCAGTTATTATTAATATTTGGAACCGGAAAATATTCACGAAAACTTATTACCAGATTACGTAAATGTTCACTGATAAAATGAGTTAAACCTCTAGCGGCAGTGTTTCTTCCGACGATTTTATAAATGATTCTAAAGAAGGAAATATAGCGAAAGACGATTGTTCAACGCGATTAACCCAAATTTGTATTTTTTTTTAAATCTCGGGGGTTCGCAGACCCCCAAAAAATACTCCGCGGACCACCATTTGGGAACCACTGGACTAGAGGATACGCGAGTAGACAAAAATACGGACAAATTTATGGAATTGCCAAAATGACAATGAAAGTGTTTTAATTTTAAGAAAAAACTCTCAACTTTTAAAATATGTTTCAATTTCTATAATTTAATTTTACTTGAAAGTACAATGCCGGTTTTTTATTAACGAAGTTTATTTTATAAAATATTGGTGGGGTTTAAATGTGGTCTTATCGTGTCCCCTTTTTGCACAATATTACCAAAATATAGAACCAAATTTATATCATCCATTAGAAGGCAAAATTTATTTTTCTCCGCAAAATCGTACCGTGCAGGGAGTGGTCTGGGCTGTTTTCCAAAAATTTTTTTTTGGGGTTTTTTATGATACCTGCTCATCAGTTTGCTTGAATTTTTTTGGGTTTTTTGAATTTTAAAATCGAACTTAGCGTCCGATCGAACATAGAGTAGTTTATCGGCTGGCTCAGCCAAGGTAATGTGAGCCGACATCGTATCTCCACGGTCAACCGCGTGGGCGGTAACATGTTTTTGCATTTTTCAATTTTTTGACGAAACTGCTCATCTACAATGATCTGCAATGTTAATAGAAAGAGTTTTTTTATTAGCCATTAGCCATTATAACGAGTTAGGTTAGGTTAAAGTAGCAGCTTTCTAGCACTGTCCAAACAGTGTACCCACACGTGTTCCGCGGTACCTATCCCTATCAGCTTCCTAATAGTTATCGTAACGTAGACCGTACAAGAATCTTGGCAGCGCCTTCAAACCAGCCACTGCTGTCAATAAACTCGACCCAGTTGTAAGCTGCTCACTTCCTTCAGATCATTAAAGAATGGTTCGCGCAAAGGCATTGAGCCTTCTTCTCGCTATGCCGAGGCATTCACACAATAAATGCTGAATACTTTCCTTCTCTTCTTCATCCCTGCAACTTCTGCAGAAGTCGTAAGCTGGTATTTGCTTACGTTCGGCGTGTCTACCGAAAAGGCAATGTCCGGTGACTATGGCAGTGATATTCCTTAAGTCTTTCCGACTGTGTCGTAATAACGCTGCGGCTTCCTGTTATCGAGTAGAGGCTACAATTGCTTGGAGATGCTACAGAAGGTTCGTCCTGTCTATCTGCTTTGCGGAAGTTGTTTAGCTATCCGATCTACCTGCTGTTTGACTGATCCCAGTGGTCTAGTCACACTATTCTTTGCTAGTTCGACAGATATGCTTACGCCCTCTCTGGCAAGCGCATGAGCAGTCTCGTTGCCATATATAATGTTGTAGCCAGAAATTCAACACAGGTGACTCGATGCTGAGCACCAAGTATGCAGAGATTGTTGAGAGAGCACCTTACTAATTTTGATTTAATACTGCTGGAACAAATTGCCTTTATAGCTGATTGGCTGTCTATATAGATTGCTATTGACGCAGCTCCTCGCAGGCCAGAACGATCCTGCAGAATATTGACTGCTTATCTACTGCCAAACTGTCTTCTTAAAAAATGCTGCAGTAGTTAGAGAATCTATACGACTTCTGTATTTGCATCCTCTCGGAGATGATACCAGCTCCTACCCCAAAGTCAATTTTTGAGTCATCTGTGAAGATCGTGTTGTCTGTCTCTATTGTTGTTAAGCGTAGAAAAGCCCCCTTCCAAATTCTGGCAGTGAAACAGTGTAATCGGTCGGCTCCCGCAAATTTTGGCCTGGATATCCTGCTGTTGTGTCCGTAGTTGGTACCGATCCAGCAATTCGGCTCTTTTAGTCGCAGAGCACTTTTTGCAGCCACATTTTTTCATGAATATCCACGGGTAGCAGATGCACCATCACTTTCAGTGCCTCTGTCGGTGCTGAACGACGGGCACCAGTCACTCCTAAACAAGCTGCCTGTTGTACCTTCGTTAGTTTCTTCATGTGTACTGCTTTTTCCAAAGCAGTCCACCAGACCAGGACCCCGTAGGTTAGTGTCTGTATATACGAGTTACTATATAAAACAATTATGGGTTTTTAGGGCGAGCGGTTGATATAAAAGATATAAAAGCATGACCTCTGTTATTTTTAAAATTTAAAAAACCTGTTTCTCGTTAAGCTTTAATAAAATTAAAAAAAATTCAAGCAGATTGATGACCAGGTTTAATAGATGTGAAAAGGCAAAAAATAGTTTTTAAACATTTTTGAAAAACCCCTCCTGCACGATACGATTTTTACAGTTTTGCAGACATAAAATTGATTTTACATTTTAGCAATAAAGCGCTAACGGAAATATTTTTTAGAAGGTATTATCGGTCTTGTAATCTATAATACAGGGTGTTTTGTATTTAAATGTCAATAATTAAGGGGGCGATTTTTGTGTTCATTTTAAAAAGAAAACTTTATATATTATGTACTAAACGTCTTTATTTTTGATATACAGGGTGGTAAAGTTTTCAAAAATAAATAGTTTTTTAATAATATCTGTAATACCACTTTAGATATTTTAATGAAATTTGGCAGACATGTACTATGTATCAAGATGCATTATTTACCGTACAACAACTTTTTTTATTTCCACCAGTGGCGTTCGTACGGAATTTCACTTGCCTATTTTGGCAGACATTAATGTAACGCTACTGATTTCTCGTAAAAATAAATTTATTCCTAAAATCCCCAATCATTCCTAAACAAATTTGATCTCTTGAATTTTTTCAATCCGATGCACGGTTTTCGCTTAAACAAAATGAAAACCTTTTCTCTGCATGATCATAACAATATCGTTAATATGACAATATCACCATGCACAGAAATAGATTTTATTTCTTAGATCAAGTTTGCTTAGAAATGAATAAGAATCGTCTGTTAATAAATCAACAACAACCTTTGTGAAAAAAAAGAACATACATAGAAACTAGATAAGTTGTTGAAAATGCCCTCCACCTTGAAGGATACACAGTTCAGCTCTTTTCCTCATATTGTCGCGCACTCTTTGAAGTATACCTTCAGTATTTCTTATTAAACCGAAGGAAGCTCTTATACGATCTTTCAGCTCTTCTAAAGTGTTTACTGGGGTGCGGTAAACCAGACTTTTAAGATGCCCCATAAGAAAAAGTCCAAACTATTTAAATCTGAGGACCTAGGCGGCCATGGTTGAGGTCCGCCATGACCAACCTATCGGTTATTAAATGTTTGATTTAAATATTCTCTTGCTACAACACTAAAGTGAGCGGGCGCACCATCATGCATGAACCATATTCTATTTCTTATTAAAATTGGTACTTCTTCTAGCAATATGGGCAAATCCTCCTCTAGAAACCGGCGATAATTATGGCCATTTAGCCTTTCTGGCAGAAAAAAAGGTCCAATTAAATAATTTCCAACAATTCCACCCCAGACATTTACCGAAAACTGTTCTTGCTGGTTACATTCTACAACTGCGTGGGGATTTTCGTCGGCCCAAATATGGTTATTGTGAAAATTTCTGATTGCGTTTCTGGAAAAGTTAGCTTCATCTGTAAACATTATTTCATGGTCAAACAAGGGATTATGCGCAATTTTCTCCAAAAACCACTGACAAAAATTAACACGCAAGGGAAAGTCTCGGGGAAGTAACGCTTGGACCCGCTGAATATGATACGGGTATAATAAAAAATCGTGCAAAATTTTCCAAACCAGGACGTGCGAGATATTCAGATTATGTCCAATTTTTCTAGTACTTATTTCAGGATTTTCATCAATAGAATTTAAAATTGCTTCTTCAATTTCTGGAGTTCCTACAGTCCGATGGGATCCTTTTAATTGATTATTTGCCATCAAAGTACCTGTTTCAGTCAACCTTCTATGTACATTTGCAAATGTTCGCCTATCTGGTATGACTCTATTAGGGAACCGCTCTTGATACAATCGCCTAGCTTCCGGCAAACTGCCATCAGCCTAACCATACATGTAATGCATATCTGCCAACTCCTCATTAGTAAACCCGACCATTATCTTTCAAAATAACAATACTCGGATATTTTAAACACCAAATTAATAAGACACGAAAAACCGAATTTAAATATTGATAAACTGTCAAACAAAATAATGACAACCGCCCTGACAACAGAATTAATAACTCGTACAGACACAGCTTACTACAATAATAATTTTTGAGATCCTTATTTATTTCTAAGCAAACTTGATCTAAGAAATAAAATCTATTTGTGTGCATGGTGATATTGTCATATTAACGATATTGTTATGATCATGCAGAGAAAAGGTTTTTATTTTTTTTAAGCAAAAACCGTGCATCGGATTGAAAAAATTCAAGAGATCAAATTTGTTTAGAAATGATTGGAGATTTTAGGAATAAATTTATTTTTACGAGAAATCAGTAGCGTTACATTAATGTCTGCCAAAATAGGCAGGTGAAATTCCGTAGGAACGCCACTGGTGAAAATAAAAAAAATTATTGTACGGTAAATAATGCATCTTGATACATAGTACATGTCTGCCAAATTTCATTAAAATAGCTAAAGTGGTATTACAGATATTATTAAGAAACTATTTATTTTGGAAAACTTTACCACCCTACCCTGTATATCAAAAATAAAGACGTTTAGGACATACGTTCATATGAAGTTTTCTTTTTAAAATGAACACAAAAATCGCCCCCTTAATTATTGACATTCAATTACATTGGAACATTTTTATAACAGCAAATTTTGTACTTTTATATTTTACATATTAAATATACAAAGTTTTACATTGGTTTTCTTTTTGTAAAAAGAAATTACTACAAAAAAAACAACCAATTTTCTTTTTGTGGTCCTAAAAATGATTAAATAATAAACCAGTATGTTAAGAATTAATTAAGAATTTGCTCGATTTAAAAAGTGACCGCAAAACCCCAAAAAAAAATTATAGAAACGGTCAGGACCACAAAAATATATTCTTTGTTAATTCCATGTTGACTTTTAACCTTTTTTAAACAAAAAAGAAAAAGGCAGAGTGAAAAAGTTTATACTTTTAACCACATATATTTATATATGTATGTTTCTTTTCATTTCATTGTACAGTTGTACACAACCTGACATTCAACGTTTGTAAATTTAGACTGCAAATAATTTTCTTAGTTTTTTGCTTGTTACAGCGGTTTCTTTTTCAAGCATCCTTTTCAGTTGTTGGTTGTCCTGAAATTTAAATATTTTTCAAGGGTAAAGAAATTTTACAAATACCTGTTTATGGTCTTTTTACGTATCGCCTAAAGCTGTAATTTATTAATCTAAAAAAGTTTTTTATATGGTTTTAAGTACTGCACCTCACCTCCCGTCTTCTATAGCTCAGTTATTAATTAAGTTAGTTATAATATTTAGCATATTTTACCTGTATCCTAAGACACGTTTCAAAAAAATATTTTTGTTTTTACGGGGTGTCCCAAAAAAAGGTAACGTTATCGTTATATATTTTTTTAGATTACATGCTTCGTATTGTCACTTAATTGGATGCCCCTTATGGTTACGTATACATTCCTAACGGTTTATTGAAATCCGTTTAGCGATATAGGCGATGGAAAATAAAAACTAAAAAAAATATCAAGTTTGCACCACTGGTTTTGAAAATTAATAAAAAATAAAAATAGTTAGACTGGTTAGTAAAATAGTGCAAGGTGCTTATTAAATCAAAATCAAACATTTTTCCTAGTTACAACCATATCGCAGTTTCTAACATATCAAGAGTTATTTACAGAAAAGTCGTTTTATCGACTATTCCAATATTACGAATAAATTGTGGCGTACTTTTTAGGGGAAATGAAAATTACCCAAAAAAATACTCTCGTGCTTACGGCAGCTTTTCGTCGGTTAAACAGATGGTGGCAGATAAGTGATGCTTATGCTTATAAGGCCGCCGCTTATTTATTATTAGATTTTAGTACCTACCTAGAGCTTTTTAACTGAGAAGTAAAGCTCTGAGGAAGGAATAAGCAGCATATAGTATGCTTGATATATTAGTTATTTAATACATACTATGTAGAAACTAGTACATAAAATAGTACCCACGAAAGGTGACCTCTTCATACCAATTATCGTGGCAGAGGGATAAAACTAGGAAAAGAAATTATTATCAAGACCGAATAAAAATAATAAAAAGGATGTTTCAATTTTAGACGCTACCAAATATCGAAGGTTGCTTTGAAAAACAATTTATTGTCGTTAAAAATTATTGAAGTGATAAGAGTAGGGCTGGGCGATATTGAAATTCCAATATCGAATATCGATATTTAAGAAACTGTCGATATAGTCGATATAGTCGATATATCGATAATATAGATAATATCGATATATCGATAATATCGATATTTTTTTTTTAAATATCGTTATTCGATATATCGATATTTGATTATCATTTTTTAAATATCGTTATTCTATATATTGATAAAACATCAAATATTATATACAGTGATTATATACAGTGTCACCAGTAAAGTCCGCATACCATGGGATTTTTTTTTATTAATAGCTTTCGAGATAGCTTTATTCAAAATTTGACTTTGGCATCAAGTTCTGCTTCGATCGAGATGAAAATTAAGCAAAAAAATAGTAGGCAATGCGAATCACGCATGATCACTTATAATCTCCCTGGCAGCAGAAGTATTATCGATAATTTTTTTCAAGGTCACGAATGGTCTTGTTGATAGAAAATTATTCCGAGTCGAAGACTAGGAAAATTTTCTATCAACAAAAACATGAGTGAAACCGAGAAAAAAATTATCGGGAATTAATTCTGCTGCGTGGGAGATTCGGTAAGAAAATTTCATAAATTGGAGTTTCTTTTAAAATGATATGATGAGACCTACGACCGATTCTCAATAAAAATTATAAGTTAGCAACAAAATGTATTTTGATTTTATTCTGAGTGACGTTTGCCATAAAAAATAAAGCACTTCATTTTTGACAGAAAAATTATCACTTATTAATTTTATTAGGTTAATAGGCTATAGACTATCGCGAGAGTCTCCCGTCGCTATAAGCAACACAAACAAAAAGGAGCCTTCTAATTGGTTAAAAATAAATTTATGAAATTTTCTGTCAAATTTTAATTTTTTCTAGAAGATAATTCAAATGTGGGGGTTATTTCTGAAAAAATCGAAAAAAGTTATTAGAAAAAGTTTTTCTAAATGCAGTTTCTAGCCCACATGCAAAATTTCAGCTGCATAAGATAATTTTGATTTTTACCTATATTTTGTAAATTGTACCACTTTTGCAAAATAAAACTCAATGCAACCTACATAAAACTTCTTAGTTTTGACAATGCTTTATTTCAGATACATTTTCTTTAAAGTAGCGCCATATTAAATGTGTGTTATTCCACAAAAACCTTATTATGGCGTAGCTTAATAATAAATTATAATATAGGGGTTTTAAATTAAATCGTTGAAAATAGAAACTTTTGCGTTGTTAACATAAAATTTATTTTCCACTTAAAAAACACTTTACTGAAGACACTGTGTTCTTTTTTGTCCTAATATTAAGGTGTATTACTTTTAGACACAAACTATGTTTTCAAATCAAATCAAATTAAATCAAATCAAATTTTATTTCCCAAAACAAAACTTACAATGTTAAATCAAACTTAATAATAATAATTAAAATACTTATTTTTTGAAGTTACCTTATACAGGGTCAAAAACAAATAAACTTTGCATGATATGCGACCAAATTTTAATAGCCCAATTTTGATTTTGTAAATAAAGCTATTAATAGAAAAAAATTCCATATTATGCAGACTTTACTGGTGACACTGTATATTAATATTGTCTTATGGGCCCTGTAAAACTCCGTAACTTCATTTTAAGGGGAGACTCTAATTATGAAAACATGAAGAAAAAAGATTGAATTAAATATTAGTCCTTAAATGTGTTATAAGGACGATATTAAAATTCCAATCGAATATCGATAATATCGATAATTTATTTTTTAAATATCGTTTATCGATATATCGATATATTGATAAAAATATCGATATATCAAATTTTTGCCCAGGCCTAGATAAGAGCCTATTTTCACTTTAGTACCTACAAGTTTAAATTGTTGAAAGCCTTCAAAAACCATTTTTTAAAGTGTATATTAGGTACATTCTTTATGCTCAACTAAATTTAATCGAATGGTGAACTAGTAGAATCAAGAATTTATTGCATATAGGTTTCCTTTCCTGCCTTATTGTTGTTTATATTTAGGAACAGACGATTTTAAATTAGGTTCACAAAAGTAAACAAACTCCACAAACACTCCGCTTGTTTTCTTTTCATCTACCTCTCTGAACTCTCCAGCCACTTGGTGTATGTAAATAAATTGTTATCTTGCAAGAACGGCTACTGTAGGATTCCTTTTTTGTCGCTAAGCTTGTATCTCGATCATCAGGTCCAAATCTCATACAGATATAAAAATTGTTTTTTTTTGTATTATAGATAGACAAAAAACAATTTTTAAAACTTTTTGGAAAAATTCTTGGACACGGGTGTTAATATTTTAAGTTTTGGTCTTTTTATTTTAATATTCTGCCCCAAATTAGAGATGTCGCTTCTCTGGTAGAACACTGATCTAAGTATAAATTTCTTTATTTCTCAGACATTACAGCTTAAAAAAAAATTATGCTCTCCTTATAATTTATATATTATTGTATACGCACTGAGGAAAATGATATAATACAATAGGTTTGCATTTTTTATTAACACATATTAAATAAATTTCTTGTGTACACTGTTAAAAGAAAAGAATCAAATTTAACTTTTTTTTATGTCCCAGAAAGTCCACTCCCGTTTTTTTGTTAATTTAACTAAAACCGCTTCAGTCAATCAGTAACTCATAAAATATGTTACTATTTTGACATTAATCTGATTTTATTGTGCAGTAAACATTACAACTTAATTAGTTAATCTAACACATTTTTTATGTTAATATTAACTTATTTTATAAATCGTATTTCTTAAGCAACTGCAAAAAAAAATTAAATTAACTAATTGCCAAAAGTTACGTTAAAACAACTCTGCAGTTAACTTTAATTTATCATATGAGTATATTTTACTGTTTCTTTTAAGCAAATTAACAGCTCGCCCTGAATAAATATAACTTTCAAACGTGATTTATTTCGATTTTAAGGCATAAGTAAAGACAAATACTTAAAAAAATCACTTTAAATAAACCAAAGCAGTACTAAGTAGCTTACTTATTGTTTAGAAAAGTTGTATTTATTAAATCAAATAGTCGTTTTACCTAAATAAACTTGATTTTTATAGTTAGTTTAGTTCTTGAAAAATTGCTTTATCTACCCTTATTAACTCAACTAAACCAAGCTTTTCCTTTTAAACATCATTGCTGCTGTAAAAGTTAATTCATCAGGTTGTGAAATAAAAGGGCCATTAAAATGTTTATAACAGTTTAATAAGTATATTAAAAATAAATATATATAATGTTAGAAAACTTAGATTTAAAAAATATAGTGCTTTAAACAAATATTCTCAACTTATCTTAAAAAGTATCATCGATTTTTAACAAACTTTGGGATATAGGTCCTATCTATCCTTTAAAAACTTAGTTAAAAACTAATAGGTACTGTTTTAAGCAAATATTCTCACAATACAAGCTTACAATAATATTAGGTATGTAAAATAAGGTACCTAAGCCAATTATTATTGCCATGTTCCTAATATTGCCACCCAAGCCAAAATCATGACGTCATTACTCTTGCGGCCGGTATACGTACTAAACCATTCTTAGGAATGAAATCCCATGGCCCATTCCTTTACATTCTTGTAGTCGTACTCCATTACGATTATGAGGGAAGGGGTATTGTTGATAATGTCCATTGTAAAGACTAAAAGAAAATAAGAGTAGCAGATGTGAGCAAAAGGTTCTTTTACATTTGTAACTATATTCAAGGCCGGTAAGGCGGTAAATATTCCGTAAATTGAAGAATAATATTAAAAATATCAATAAGAATAAAAATAAAGCAATACTAACCTATAAACGTCAGTTAAAATCAATGTCAGGTTAACATATACACTTTTATCTTGTCCAAACGTGTCAAAGACTAAGACTTGAAGAAAATGACTTCCCTTCCTTGACCAGTGATCAGAGGGTGATTGACTAGATAAATATTTAGATTTACTCCTTTTAAATGTGAATTTTACTACTAAATAGTTCTTAGCAGCATATTCGATTATTACTAAAATGTTGATTTGACATACTGGGTTGTTATTAAAATAAATATTCAGTTATTTTATGTTGAAACAACTGAGAAAAACATGTTGTATTAAATCTCATTTAGTGTAAAATTTTAACTAAAAAATATATTGTAATGACTATAAACTTAATCAAAATTACTAGTATTTGATTAATTTGAGCCGTAAAAGTATTGCATGTTAATTTTAGTTAGCTTTTATGTTAAAACGACTTCTAGAAAAGTTAGTTCTTAGAATTTGATTTTTACTAAACACAAAAGAGTTAAAATAACTAAACATTTTAAGTTAAATTTGATTTATTTTAATTGATTATAAATTTTTTTGATTCTTACGTCCAGGATTTCTAACAGTGTATCAAACCCGCTTTAGTGTTATATCGATTCTAGATTTGCTAGAACAGTGTTTTATTGGTAGTTATTAGTTCCATTAGCAGCACAGTCTTGTTGAATAGTGAACTACGTTTAATATAGCAATTTGTTAAGAAATTAATTGTAACTTCTCAGTGTGATGCATTTCGTTCCTAGAAAAGAGCTTTCTCTACAATTAAGAAAGCAGAACAGCGTCCCCAAAAACGAATTGTATCCGTTAGAACCTATAATCCACAAGAGGTTGGTGCGGGTTCATAGCGATCGGCAGTCGCCGCGCGCCTTATTATTAGTTTTAACGTATTTGTTGCGCAGGTCACATCGTTGTTCGGATTCTTTTGGCTGTCCTGTCTGAATTAAAACTTTATTGATCGTACCAATACCTGCTTCAATTAATTTATTTTTACTTTGTAATTAAGTTTCTTTAACTTTGCATGTCAGATAAAGCAATAGCAGATTCTTATTTCTCACAACACATCATTAGTATTGGACTTTATAATCTATGAATAAATTTAACTATCTCAGTAAACCATGTTGCATATTAGATAATCATATGCAATGTTAAACGACAACAAAAATAGCACATTAGAAGCTATTTAAATTTTTGAGAACTACAGTACTGATTTTTAGTGGTAAGTATATGCTTTATTAATCGTAGCAAGCAAATGTTATTACAATTAATGTCAAGTTTCATTACAATTGTCAGTTGGAACTAATGCAGTTTATAAAACCGGATGACACCCCCAATAGAACCTAATAATTACTGTGAGTATTCAGACCAATAATGGCTATAAACCATTCTATGGTAGCATTAACTCCTATTTCCTATTGGCTAAATTACCGTGATATTATCACTACACAACGGTCAAGCCATTTTCGTTGTCTTACAATAGGATAGCGCGTTGCTGTTATACAGTGTGGTTCTTTAAGTGTGCAACATATGGGATTTTTTTTTATTACCGATTTCTCAGAAAATTTTATTCTTGATAAAAGTTGGTGCATGTTCGATAATTATATATGGTGCACTTGGTATGGTTGCAAGTCAAACGGCGTACAGGATAAGCCAAAAAATATAAAACTTGTACAAGAATAAAGTACCCCTATTTCAGAAAATTCAGCAAAATGTTATAAAGAAAAGTTAGTTAGAATTAAAAGTTATGCATAGATTCAAAAACGTGACCTCCTAAAATAAAAAAATATATTTTTTTAAAAAACATTAATAATTTCCCAAAAAAATTTTTTTTTTATATATATATACCATAAAGACCTTCATAAATTATTCAAAATCAAATCAATTGCACATATCTTTGTTCAAATTCAAGCATATTTGTAAAATTTACTTGAATTTTTAATTTATTAAGGAATCACAAACTTCATGTTTGTTGCAACGATATTAAACACAACTTTAAAATATCCTAAAAATTATTTTTAACAAGATAAAACATTAGTAATAATAATATGCTAATTAAAAAACTATCACTTAACGTGCAAAATTTTTATTTTAAATGTTTATTAAAAACTTTATTCTTGTGCAAGTTTTATATTTTTTGGCCTACCCTGTACGCCGTTTGACTTGCAACCATTCCAAGTGCACCTAATATGATTATCGAACATGCACCACTTTTATCAAGAATAAAATTTTCTGAGAAATCGGTAATAAAAAAAATGCCCATATGTTGCACACTTAAACAACCACACTGTACATATACAGGGTGATTTAATAACGGATAAATTCAATACAAATTAAATGGGGACGTGTTTGGAGAAACGCTCGAACCCGTCGATTTTGTTTTTAAATTGCGCATGTTTTGACATAAAATGTAGGTATACAGGGTGTACCATAAAAGTGTGGCAGAAAAAATAATTTTTTCTTAAATGGAAACCCCTGTATGTTATTGCATTTTCAGATTGTTCGTAAAAATCTAGCCATGTTTGATGCATAATGTCCTAGACATATCTTCAACTGTTCACGAAATATATTTAATATATTTATAATATATTTCTCCAGAAACCGTAGAAAATGTACAGCAGGAATTTATTGATCGGCTGGGGTACTGCAGAGCTGTTAAGGGCGGACACTTCCAACATTTGCTAAAGTAATTTTTGAGATTTTTAAAAATATAATTTAGAAATCAATTTAATAAAGTATTATTTTAATATTTACACTTCAATATTTCGTGAACAGTTGAAAATATGTTTAGGATATTATGCATTAAACATGGCTAGATTTTTACGGACAATCTGAAAATGCAATAACATACAGGGGTTTCCATTTAAGAAAAAAAAAATTTTCTGCCACACTTTTGTGGTACACCTTGTATACCTACATTTTATGTCAAAACATGCGCAATTTAAAAACAAAATCGACGGGTTCAAGCGTTTCTCCAAACACGTCCCCATTTAATTTGTATTGAATTTATCCGTTATTAAATCATATATATAGTATTAAACGGTTGTACAAAAAGTATGTGAATTCTTATAAGTAATAGATTGATTTCTTCTCAGGATACGAAAACATCAATTGATTTTATTCCTAAGTTTGCATATCGATGGTTAAATTGCCAAACCTCATAAGTCGATTTTTTTCATTTATGCGTTTTTTGCAGAAAAAGTTTAAAAATAGTTATTGCCTAAATCTCGTAAGTTAATACTCAGTTTTAATACTTGTAGCGCCATCTTTCAAAAGCTAGTTAAACTTTTATGAAAAATAGTTAAAATAGGAAACGTCATTAGTTGCCTTACGAGGTTTTAACATTTAAGTACATTTGGCGCCATTTTGTGAATATCGTTTGATACGAACTTACGAGGTTTCGTCGACTACCTGAAACGTGTTAGTTAA
Organism: Polydrusus pterygomalis; assembly: GCA_963969555.1. NCBI lineage: Eukaryota > Metazoa > Arthropoda > Insecta > Coleoptera > Curculionidae > Polydrusus > Polydrusus pterygomalis. The sequence continues at coordinate 66,369,956 of OZ018378.1, forward strand.
GTCGGATTTCGGCAAGGTGTAAAATAGTTTTTAAGCCTTAAATTCAAATAACTATGTCAGCCAATCGTGGTACATATATTGTGAGTTTAGCGGTGAACGAAACCTCGCAAGTCAAGCAAATTTTACCAATTATATGTCAAAACAACGTGAATCGTTTATTTTTCTAATACACAACTATTACTGAAAATGTTATTAACTATCCAAAAACTAGTATTATTTAGTCAAATTTGTAACCAAAATTGTTTTCAAATATTATATTTAAACTCTATAAACGTTTTTCCATCCTCCTGTAAAATTTCAATAAATCGACTTAAGAAATTTTTCAATTTAACCATCGATACGATGTTATACACAAATACTAAATTTAAAATTTTCATTTGTTGCCATTTATAAGATATTAAACAAACAAAAATTAATTTAATTGAAAAAACTTCTATACATTTTTAATACTTTTTCATTAATAAATGCTGACAATATTGTCCATTTACAATTTAGCAATATTCTAAACGCAAGTAAAACTCGTTTCCAACAGTTCTCAGTACTTCGGGAGAAATTAACCTACACGCATGTCTTATTCGTACTTTAAACTCCTCAAGATACCTTATAAATGACAAGGCATAAAAATTTGTAATTTGGTACTCACATATAAGTTATTATATATTTTAATAAGTATAGTTTAAAAAAACTAAAAAACACGCTTTAATAATTAATCAAACTAAAAAGCAGAAAATAAATATAGTTTAAAATAATTATTGAAATTCTTAATATAGGCAGAAAATAATAATGAACGATAAACATTAGTATTATTGTGAAAAAAGCGTGGGGTGCTCGATATACGAAAAATATAGCACAAAGCGACCCACGCTTTTTTCACAATAATACTAATGTTTATCGTTCATTATTATTTTCTGCCTATATTAAGAATTTCAATAATTATTTTATACTATATTTTTTATTTTCTGCTTTTTAGTTTGACCAATTATTAAAGCGTATTTTTTAGTTTTTTTAAAATATATTTATTTTTAATTGTTTAGTTTGAGTTATTGAAGAAGAAAGATTTTTTTTTAAGTAGATTGAGCTAGATTAGTAGATTATTGTTTTGTCAGCGGTTCTTGATAAGTCTACAAAATTTAAATTAAATCTGACCGTCTAAAGTGGGTCAAAATCGGGTTCAAATTTTAACAAGAGAATTTTTTGCGTATTTTTTTCAACTTTCCACCGTCAATGTACATACGAACTTATAGTTGTTCATAAATATCATTTTTTTAAACGATTTAACATATTGACAGCTGTCAAATATTGACAGGAGAATTTTTTGCTTATTTTTTCCGAAGTCTCCGCATCGAATACTATACGACCCCATAATTTGTTTCGTCAAAATCGCTTCTTCGTTTTATACCTGACAGCAGGAGGAGGAGATTTTTTTGCGTGTAGATGATTGTATTGTCAGCGGTTCTTGATAACTCTACAAAATTTAAATTAAATCTGACCGTTCAAAGTGGGTCAAAATCGGGTTCAAAGAAGTCGGTTACGGACAAACAAACAAACAAACAAACATACAGGTGAAGCTAATAAAAGCGTGGTAAAAATAGCCAATAAAAAAACGAGGGTTGTCATTTTAAAAAATTATCGATATCGTTATATCTTTAATTTGGGACACTCTATATCAATTTTCAACACGCCGTATAAAATTTATAAAGTAATATGCGCCCATTATTGTTGTATATAAATAAATAATATCGATTTAAAAAAGGCTAATTTCCTAGATTCACTAATATTTTTTACTATCAACCATTTTAATTACATGAAATTTTCAAACGAGTGCCTGTTTATTACTCGTATACAACACCAGACTCTAAATTAGTTCTACAGAAGCAAAGAGGCTCAGCAAACACTCGTCTGCTTCCTTTCTATCTGTCTCTTTCAAGCCTCAAGCCACTTGGTATATGTAAATAAATCGTTATCATGCGAAAGCGACCGTCGTAGCTTTTCTTTTATGTCACGGAATTTGAATCCCGACCCCAAAGTCCAAATCTGATAAAACTGAACAAAAGTGGTTTCGTGTGCCAAACTTGTGGAAAATAAATGCAGATAAAGGTTATTCGGTACGTATTAGGATTGTATTAAGGTTTGTAACACACCAAACAAGTTTATTTGGAAAAAAGTTTTGAGACCGTGGTTATCAGTAGATCTATATTATGTTGTTCGATGATTATACGAAAATTACTGATAATGGCTATAGATTTTTTAAAATTCATATTACACGTATTTTTTTATTAAGTTAGGTAAGTATAGATTCGAATAAGTATAGCGGGAACACATTTTCTCGAACACACATTGGATACCTGTACATATCCGAACTATCAGCATAGTGCTGGTGTTGGAAAATGTGTTGTCATATTCTACAGTATAAATATACAGGCTTAAAGACCTTTTTATTGACCCATGAAAAGGTTTTAATATAAAACGAAACGTTGGGAGAAATACAATTGTGTCATTTCATTGACTGCACTCATTCCCGCTATACTTATTCGAATTTTTTTATTAATATACCAGTTTTTTAAATTTCTGTTATAATAAAAGTTCAATAGTTTTATCAATATCTCATCGTATTCAATTTCAATGAGGTGTATTTTTGAAATTTTTATGAAAACATACTATTTCATTTAATAGGTAATAGGTAATTTTAAGTTTGAAGGAATAGTACATGCTTAAAGTGGAGTTAAAAGTATGAAAATGAAAGAATAAACTATAAGTCTTTCTCCACAAAATTTATTAGAACAAAAATGTTCAGAGGTCTCTACATGTTTCGAACGTAGAAACTTTCATTACAGGGGATAGAAAAAAATGTATTGCTAATGGTTTTAGCAGGAGAGAAAATGATAAATATATATAAGTGGAGCTTTTATGGAATCAAAAATTGGTGTGTCGAAATAACATAATGTGAAAAAAATAGAATACATACCTAAACGAGACCAAAAGTAATAATTATGATTAAGTCAAGTATTACCAGATGTTTTCTTTTTTAAAAGTTTCAATGTGTTTTACAGTATTTAAGAAAAAATAACACTAATTAAACATTAAAAATTTCACACACATAGATAATTTTTAGCCAATAAGAAGCTTTCATTTCAGCTCGTTACTGTAGCAACAACAAAACTTTTCGGAAGTTTTTTCCTCCTGGGTACTCTGGGTGTGATTAAAGCGATAGGTTTTCTGTCAAATGCACAGTCATCTATTGTTTATAATAACTGTGTGTTTAATATTAATAATAGTTATCACAATAATGAAAACAATATTAATAATAATTAATAAATTATTTTACTATGAGTCTTTGATCTTAATATAGCTCAATAAATGCTTTCAATACCTGTTTATATTATGCTGTCTCGTATTTCCCATTTTTTTGTAAAGTATATACAGTGACCGGCAAAGAGTTCGCAACATATGGGAAATATTTTTATTAGCGGAATATTGAAAAATCTTTTATGGGGGATTGGATGTGCATGTCCCATAACCTTAAAATCGATTTTGACATACGTCACGTGACCAACGGTATGGCGGGAAAGTTAAAAAAACCAATATGAAATCATCATAAATCAGATAAGTTGATGAGATATCGAAAAAATTCCAAGAATAAAAAGTGTTTAGAATTCCATTAGAACCTTAAATATAATGTTTGGGATATCTACTTAAAAAAATATAAAATCGAATATTTTTGTAAATATTTTTTTACCGAATTAAAAATTTTCATATTTTTCCTTTCTTAAAGCTTTATTAAAGTAAAACTGACATCTGGTGACCACAACTAGAAATATTCTTTTGTTTTTCTGACAATTTGGAGCAATAATTCAAAAAATTCCTTTACATTTGGATACCAGCTGTTGCAATAGTATATTTCTAATAACCTTATCGATATTTTTTATATCGAAATATTCTATTATGTTAAGAAATCCTTAAATTCATTAATCCAAAGCAAATTTTATTTCTAACCGTAAAAAATAATTTAAATTTTTATTAATTTTTAGATTTTTTAAAGATTTCTGCGAAATTCAAAATTATTTTTTACGGTTATAAATAAAATTTGCTTTGGATTAATGAATTTAAGGATTTCTTAACATAATAGAATATTTCGATTTAAAAAATATCGATAAGGTTATTAGAAATAGACTATTGCAACAGCTGGTATCCAAGTGTAAACGAATTTTTTGAATTATTGCTCCAAATTGTCAGAAAAACAAAAGAATATTTCTAGTTGTGGTCACCAGATGTCAGTTTTACTTTAATGAAGCTTTAAGAAAGGAAAAATATGGAAATTTTTAATTCGGTAAAAAAATATTTACAAAAATATTCGATTTTATGTTGTTTTAAGTAGATATCCCAAACATTGTATTTAAGTTTCTAATGGAATTCTAAACACTTTTTATTCTTGGAATTTTTTCGATATCTCAACTTATCTAATTTATGATGATTTTATATTGGTTTTTTCAAATTTCCCGCCATACCATTGGTCACGTGACGCATGTCAAAATCGATTTTAAGGTTATGGGACATGCACATCCAATCCCCCAAAAAAGATTTTTCAATATTCCGCTAATAAAAATTTTTCCCATATGTTGCGAACTCTTTGCCGGTTACTGTATATCTATATTTTTCAAGAAATTCGTAAGATAGTTATAGCATAAATGTAACATCTTCCTTGAATTTTAGTTACATGAAATAATTAAAGACAAATTAACAGAATCTTAAGAAATCCATTTTAATTTAAGTTTTGAATTGACCTTCTTTTTCCGGACATCCTGTATAACTTTTAATTAGGTTATTAAAAAATAATAAAATTTTGGTGTGCGAGTTTACTATACAAAAACGTTTAAAAAAGTCTGATACAATTTTGATGTAAAATGAAAATTAAACTGAAATGGGGAGCCAGTATTTAAAAGAGGCAACATTTGCAGGGGAATTCCCATGGCCCGTCTACACACGGTTAAAAGTCCTTTTAATAGAGACTTTTTGCACCTCTTAATTCGTCATTCTTTTGTGGTTATGGTTATTCTGAGCATGCGCAATGTCAGAAATAAGGTGATTCGCTATGGTTAATAACCATAACGGACTCCGTTAGTTACGGAAGGATAAGGAAGAGCTTATCGTTATCCTTATGGTCATGGTTAAACTGCATGGTTGCCGGAACATACAAAAGTTATAAAGCATCATTGCTATAAATTAAAATTCTGATAAGCAATTAATTAAAATCCAAAGCGATAGTAGCTTTACATTAAACTATACAACTCAATCAAATTATTGTTAGGTTAGTTATTTTATTTTGTTTAGGTGCGCCGACGCCAAATTAATAACTACAGACAGAACGTATAGGCGCTGCAAAATCTCTGGTTTTAAGTGTTTTAACAGTGGCGCTACTCGTTATGTTTAATAAAGTTAACCATAACGGAGCTAAAAACTGATATTAATTTAAAAGGTGCAAAAAGTCTCTAATATCTCAATATTGCTCGATATACGTTTTGTAACAGTTCCATGGTAGTCCATGCCATTTAATTTAAAAAACTAAGTTTGTATAGAATGAACTTTGCTCTAACTCGTCAACGTCTCGTCGTGTGAGAATTGCTGCAAAAACAGAGTTATACCGTGCGAGCAAAAATGATTTGCTCATCATCGCATCAATATTTATCAAAGAGGACCGAGCATCTAAGCACGTAATGCTTAGCCGTAGAGCTTAATACATGTTGGGTGTCAGTAACTACCTAAATTAACAATCAATCAGTTATTCCGTCATCTTTGACAGTCGTTACAAGTAATTTGATTCATCGCTAATTTTTTCAATTTCTTGAACAATTCACACAATGGGCTTTACTGAACAGCACAAAACATTTACCCGAAGACGACTGGAGATACTTACCAGTTAAAACGTTGTGAATTAATACAAATAAAGACAATGGAAGTCCCAAACTCTTTCATTATTCATAAAACATTCATGGTTAAAGCGTACTATCGAAACGGGGTTAGAGTAAATGGTGAGTGGCAATACAATCCAGGTTTGTGCATGGACGATTTTCACGAAAATTTTCCTAACGTTGCTTTAATTGCTGGGGATTTTGATCATTGCCTGAAAAGAACCGTGGCTGCGTTTAGGGAAACAGGTTCTATACAACACAAAGAAGAAGCAGGAAGACCATTTGTAAGAACAGAAGGACTTAATGCAAACGTTCGTGAAATAATGCAAAATACGCCAACAAATTGTATAAGGCGATTGTCCTAAGAAGTGGGAAGATAAATTTATTTCCTTATAAAGTGCAAGTATTTCAAGAAATACAAGCCGCAGATTTCGAAATACGCAGGAATTACTCTCAACGGTTTACCCAAAATTTATTGGAAAGAAATGATTTATTAGAACTGATATTTTTTTGGATGAAGCCTGGTTTCACCTCTCCGATTATGTGATTTCTCAGAATACACGCATGTGAACTAGTGAAAATCCCCATTTTTTTGTCAGTCTACATTGCACAATATTTTGAATCCATTTGTGGAGCAATTACTTGACGACGAACTACGTTTTGGATATTTTCAACAGGACGGTGCAACCGCCCATAGAGCCGCCGAAACTATTAATTACTTACGCAATTTTTTCAACGACAGATTGATCAGTTTTCGATCGGAGATTGAATTCTTACCTAGATCACCTTGTTTAACGGTTATGGATTACTTCGTTTTTCCTTATTTAAAGAACACTATTTTTAAAACACCAGTAGTTGCAAATTTAGAACAATTACAAGAAATGATTATCCAAGAATGTTGTAACATTTTTCCAGAGATGCTGGTCAACACTTTCGAAAATATGAAGAGACGTGTGAATTTATGCTTGGAGCATTGCGGTGGCCAGTTTCAGCAATTTATGTAATTATTTTTCTTTTTCATTCTGTATATTCTTACTTTGTTAATTTGGTAAATAACAAAAATAAAAATTTGTATTTGTCTACTTATTTTATTACTCATTTGTTTGGCATATCATGTCATAATATGAATTTGACAAAATGTTTACCTAGATTTGGTTAGATATTTATTTTATTACTCATTAGTTTGGCATATCATGTCATAATATGAATTTGACAAAATTTTAACCTAGATTTGGTTAGATATATCGTCCCCATATTATTGTAATCTAAACCAAGCCTTACGTTTTTTAATCCAAGCCCTCTTTGATGCAAATAATTTTTGCTTGCACGGTAGTAAATGTTTACTTTACGAAAACAATCCTTACTTTTGTTTGTCGTGGGCATCATTGGCCAATTTAGGTTGCGTTACCTTAAGAATTTATTAAACAATTAAAAAAAGATTCACTTACCTATACTTTAAAATGCAAATTAAATTTTACTGTACTAGAATAGAACCTTCTTTATTTTACGAGGTTAAAAATCTACTGCCCTCCTTTTAGTATAAAATATTATACATTAGTATATTACATATGCCATGTCTATAATAGTTACATACTTACAATGTATTACAGGTTTAAATATTTAAAAAGTTTATTACGTACACAATAAAAAAAACTATTTTCAAAATATAAAATATTTACGGTCGTCATAACACGGCAACATGATGGTTATTTCTTAATGCAGTCACGTATCTCGTGGCAGGTCATGCATATACTGTATAACACTGAAGTAACGTGTCAGTTAGATAAAACAGTAAAGTTACCATAAAACAATTCTTTGGAAAAAGAATGTTTTTTAAACAATGGGAAAAATTAAATTGCTACAAATGTTATGCTGCACCTATTTTATATTTTCTATTCAATGGCATATAATAAATTTCTTAATTCTACCGGTAAATATGTAACATTAAGTAACAAGTTTGTGTGTTGCCTACAAAACTCTTTAAAGTTTTTCCTGTTCATTTTTCGATACTTTTTATGAATCAATTAATCTTTAAAATACTTTGTGCGGTCCATAGCTAAAATGAACCATTTTGGTCACTATTTCCCATAGAAATTAAATTAGTATATTACCTAACAAGTTGAAAGTTGAAAGTGGTACTTCTCAAACAAGGAGGTATTTAGCACGAGGCGTAACCCAAGTGCGGAAATTCTCCGAGTTTGAGAATAGTACACGTTTTATAAAGCATCATTTTATAGCACGCGTCCATGTTAAAAAACGAGCCGCTTGCGGCGAGTTTTATAACAGGACAAGTGCTTAAAACTGCTTTATATAACACGTACTTTATACTATTTTTTCTAATTTGTAGTTTTTTCAATAAAAAATACATATTTAAAAAGAAAATAAATCCTTCAAATTTTGTAAATTTTTATGTCTAAATGTTATATTGGTAATACTATTTTTTTATCATAGTAGCCTATGGACAATAAAAATTATTTTGCGAACTGTCATTTTTTGATTTATTCACCCATTTTCACCACGAGATTCTAAATTATTTTAGCGATATGAGATTTGAAATTGGACGGAATACGTTGTGTGATCCTTATACATTCGGTACATATACAGAGCGTTCGGAAATTCGGGCGATTTTGCTACTTTTTTTCGAATTTCAAAGGACGTGATTTCACGTCACGGCGTTGCAATTTAGTATAGGGAAGATGGAAAATTCAAATAAAGTTGTAGTTAAAATCGACATTGGAAGGTTAGTAGATTAAATTTTGGATAGGATTTGGCAGAAAATGATAGCTTGAAGCATCTACAAAAGCAAAATAGTTCTCCGTCAATAAAGTTATTATTTAATATGTGTTTTTTAATTAACTAAAACAATACATACAGATTTGTAGATCTAGGCAACCAAACATACATATGTGGGTTCGTGTAGTATTTTGCATATTTGGACTAAAAAATATTAGTTATCTAGAATGCTATGCTAAACGGTGAAAAAACATGTCATGTAGGGCCAACTTTTAAATAATAAAATTCGGAGTTCAAAATAGATCTATTACGAACTCGCTAGCGCGTTCGAAATAGATCTGTTTCGAGACAAAATTAGAAAAAATCACTTTCACACGAGTTACGTACACAATTTTTCCTATCACCATAAAAAAATTACCAAAAATAGTTTTATTTATTTTCCTACGACCACCTATGAAAATGAGAAAAAAGCACGCCTAACTTGGCTAGAAAGTCCTTTATATCACACGGATGTTGAAATATTTTCTTTCAATACATGTGTTGAAGTATAAAACAGCTGATGGTCGACGAATTTGACAGCAAAACTATTTAAAAAATAATAAACTTACGGGACCCTTGGAGCGAATTGGGGTGCTGAGTGGGGTAAAGTACACAATGGCATTCCTGCAAATAAAAAAATACTTTTTTTTGTTATTTTTGGGAACCTAAAAGTATTTATGATAAAAATAATAATATATCAAAAAGGGAAAATATGGAAAAAAAAGGGGACAGCTATAGAGCAGAAATAGAATACCCTAGGAAATACCGATTTATAATTTTACAATTATCTCGGATAAAAATGTCCGTACAATGTTTAAGGATATGGAACAAGTGAATGTCCTTTATATAAGTAAATTTATTTTATCAATATTCAAAACAAATTGAATATAGATAGAACTTTTATAATTAACAAGCTATCGATATTTAACTCCATCTCTATCTTTCTATAATGTGAGGGTTATGTTTTAGTTTTGTGTTTTGTTTTTTTCTTATGTATATTTTGGTATATTATTGTTTTTTGAAAGAACTAAAACATCAGAAACGAAATTTATTCACTGTACATAGATAGTATTGTCTGACACACGGTTCTGCAACCACCTAAGGAAAGAAGAAAAAAGTTTTGCGGTGTTGTCGGCTTAATAACCAATAAATCCAAATAAACATTTTAACTCGCACACTTATAAAAAAAATCATATTTTTGGTAAAATATCTACCAATTGACTCGTAAGACTAAACAATATGTATTTATCTATATTAGATATAAGAAAATATTATTATACGCAAGCAAATTTTAACACTTTTAATTTGGGTGAAATGAATAAAATTCTTAATGTCATATCTGGCAACAGGTACAAAATCTCGCGCGATTGAAAAAAATAATAGTCGACCAGACAAATTTGCATCGCAAAACAATCGACAGGCTTGCAGGTCATTCAATGTGATCAACTAATTGCGATGCATGCATGCATGCCAGGGGTGGATATATGGGATTGTTTAACTATTTAAATATTATTTTTATACATTTTCTTATTGTCTGCGTTTTTTGTTAAAATAAATCTTCAAGGAAAAACCCTTCATAGCCAAACAAGGGAGGTAGTGGCAAACGTATATAGAGTATGTGATGAAGTGAGGCCATGATTTGAAAATTAAATTAAAAAAAAAAACAAGACATTATTTAATTTATATTTCATTTGTTTAGTTGTTATCTTGATTAAGAATTAATATTTATGTTATGTATTATTTATTTATAATATTTTAGATAAAAACATCAAGAATTAAAAATAATAAACTGCACAGCAAAAATAAAGTAGGCACGCATATGATTTCTTATTTTAAACTAATTTTTTTGTATTTCCTCACCCTTTCGTCTCGGTTAAGTTACCGTGTGGACGACAATAGGTATGATGTGCGTAAGCAAATAGGAGAAAAAGTTATTATTTTTATTTAAATCTAGGTAAGTTAAAATGTGTAAGTGGGCATTGTTTTTATTTTGTTTTAATATAGAGTCGAAAAAATTTGTTTAACACAATGGTGATACCTACAAACTATTAAAAACAAATCAAACTCTTGTTGATTATTTTGTATGGTCGTAGAAAAAATTTTATTCGTGTCAAAGTGATTTTCTCACACTCGGAGAAATTCCAGACTCGGCCAACGCCTCGTGCTAAATACCTCCTCGTTTGGAAAGTACCACTTTCAACACTTGTTATGTAATATACTATTTTAATATTTTGTATGTATATCACCATTGTGTTAAACAAGTTATTTCGACACTAGAGTTGAAAAATTTCAACAAAGAAATTTCAAGGCAATTTCCAACAGAAGCGTCTATATTAAAACACAAAAAAAACAATGCCCATTTTAGCTAACCTAGTTCATAGAGATATTAGACTTTTTATTAGTTGTTTGCCTAGTTTTAAATACAAAGCATAACTTTTTCTCATATTTGATTACGCTCATTCTATTATCAATGTATTGTATACTGAATAAATTTAGTTTCTAATTTTTTAGCTCCTTGCATCCTTTCAATAAAAGAATACCTAGTATAGGTAGGTACGTACAACATACTAACAAAACTAAACAATAACATTCATCTCCCAAGAAGTCATAACCTCAATTGTAGATAAAGGTGAAGTTATTATCTATAGCTTGTTGATTATGAAAATCCTATATTCGATTTGTTTTGAATAATGCGTGCACATTATTATTAAAATAATTTTACTTACATAAATCACATGTACTTGTCCTGTGTCCTTAAATTACCTTTCTGTTCTTGAAAAACCCTTTTTTTTCGTGGTTCAACTCAGTTGACATATTTATTTGGTTGTCTGGCCTATTGTCCTTTTTTTATATTTTTAACAGTTTAGCTAAGACATAGTTTGTATTGATAGCTTATTTTTTTATTAACCATTATTAAATAAATTGCTAGTGTATCAAACTCGCTTTAGTGTTATATCAATTCCAGATTTGCTAGAACAGTGTTTTTATTGGTAGTAATCAGTTCCATTAGCAGCACAGTTTTGTTGAATAATAAACTACTCTTAATACAGCAAATTTGTTAAGAAATAAATTGTATCTTCACAATGCGACGCATATTGTTTCCAGTAAAGCGCTTTCTCTACAATTAAGAAAGCAGAACAGCGTCTTCAAAAACGAATTGCATCCTTTGGAATCTATACAATCCACAAGACGTTGGTGGGGGTTCGTAGCTATCGGCAATCGCCCTCCAATAGAACTTGATAATTACTGCGAATATTCAGAGCAATAATGGCTATAAACCATTCTATGGTACCATAGCTTCTATTTCCTATTGGCTAAATTACCGTGATATTATTACTACACAACGGTCTAGCAATTTTCGATGTCTTATAGTAGGAAAGCGCGTTGCTATCACATAATTTAGTAGTAAACAGTTGGATTTCAAGGGCCTGTAAGTTTGTTATCTTTTAAATAGGTTTTCTGTGAATTTCGTCAGCCCTCACACGTATTAAAAAAAAATTCAACACCCGTGTGATATAAAGCACTTTCTAGCCAAGTTTACCGTGCTTTTTTTCTCATGTTCATAGGTGGTCGTAGGAAATAGTTATTTTCCCAACAAGTGCGTAAAGTGATACCTTCCAGCACGCGACTGCAGTGGACCCGAACGACGCGGTGCGGAGTTCGGTCAAGCGGTCAAGGGCGGGAAAGACACTTTACGCATGAGTTAGGAACATTATTTTTTCTACGACCTTATACATACAAAAAATTATACATCGATGCTTAAGAAACAATACCTCTTATGTCCAAAATGACAAATTTGCAGGAGATAGAAAAAACTGATTTACACACCTAAGCATTTAAATTTAAACACTAAATTTTTTGTGTCTACATTTTTTGCATTGAAACATACTTTTTTAACGAAAATATCAACCTTTAATTGTTTTGTCGTTTTTAAATGGAGATACGCGGTATTATTTTTCAACAAGTTGCCCAATATAACGGTACGAGGTATTACATAAAATAAGAACTACATAAAGTTGATGTTTGATGTTATTTATTTAATTTAAACTAACTAGGTACAACCCAAAATTAAAAAAAAAACATAGATTGTTTGAAATGTAAATGGCACCTAAAATTAATGACAGGAGACATTTATTGATGCGGCAGGCTGTCATAAAAATGGTGACATTCTTTTGGTAAAACGGCTTTTAAAAAAAATTGTTGGAGCTGTTGCCATTTTGTATTTTTTATTTTTATCGGATTTTTATAGAATTTTGGTGGCAAATAATCCTGATTTAGGCTTTCCAAGTTTTTTATTCATTGGGGCAATTCCTTGTACTTGTCAGAAAAAACACACTTGTATATTATTTTATCTTCTGGCAAATATTTTAGACATCGTATTTCGTTAACTGTGAGCAAACCTGGCCTGATTGATGAACAAACTTTTTCGCTTGCATAATCTGAGAAAAAATCAAATGATAGGTATTTCACGTCATAAGGGTGGGTTTTGTCGTGCTTCTTTTGTAACAGCAATATAATCTGAGGGAAGATGAATAACTCTGTTTTTTAACTTATTTTCAATTACTGCATGTATTGAGTCACATTCCATCTGAGTGTGCCCACGTTCTAAATATTTTTGTTCTATAATAATGTTGTTATTTGTTGAAAACATGAGTAGGGCACTTGACATCACAGAATTTTGATTCTGGTAGGTGCAGCCGTCAGTTCAAATCACAATAGGTTTTCCTGAATCTTTGTGCTTATTGAGATAATCAATGAGGCAGCTAGCGAAAACTGAGGCTACGAGTTCACCCTGTGATTCTTTCCACCAGTAGCAGGTAGCACTATGGGTAGCTAAATCATATAAAGTGTAGTTATGAACGCACAGCTTTGTTTTGTAGTATAGTGCACGCATTAAAAAAGGGAGCCAATTTAACAGCCTGTACGTCTGCAGTAACTACACTGAGAGAAATGCATTATAACCCTTATGAGAATTCTTATAAACATCATAAGAATATTTAATACTATTTGGGACAGCAATACGTGCTAATAGCATATATACACCAAATATAGTTAAGACCAGTGCATAAGAGTAAATAGCTATGTTATACTGTTTATATGACATGGATTGTAACCATAATGGTTTGTTCCATAGCGAATATAAAACATGCATATACCCATTATACATTAGTTGGAAATAAGTATAATCCAGTTTTATAATGGGTATAACTGTTTAGTTGCCAATACAAATCAGTTTTATAATAGGTATAATATGGTACGGCTAATATATATTTGAAAGGATTACAAAAAAAAATAGGTAAACATTACAAAGGTCTTTATTAAACTTGAACAAAAACAACACAAGGCCATTTCTCCTTAACGCTTACAAATACTTAGGAACAACAAAAAATCTGAAATCATAAATACAGCTTTTAGGTTACCAAAAATTTTAAAAATAGTTACATTTTATTATGTCGCTTACAAATTGCTAAATACAGACGTTACAAAACTAAGACCCAAACCAAATATAAGTGAGTTAGAGTTATTATTGTGAGCTAGTTTATCTCAAAATTCACAAATATTAACTAAGGCATACGTATGGAATTATTATGTTTCGTCCAATTTCATTTTAGTTGTATTCATATTATATATTTTGCAAAGAAAAATAAAATAAAATAGCTATTGATTTGGAATTGTAGGATCAGAATTGTTATTTGAGACTTAAAAATGCATTTATATAAACATTTACGTTAACAATTTTACAAAATTAAAAGATCTTTTGATTAATCGTTCTAAACTATTTATGAGACTGGCAATCTTATTTTCTATAAATATCAGTCATCAGTCGAATACGAAAGCAATGCCAAAGCTAATGTTTGGGAATTTTAAGATAAACCAACCACACAAGTAATAATAGGTACTTACCCCCTTAAAATGGGTTAGGGTTTAAGTTTTGCAAACTATAACATAATTATGTACAGTTGAATATGTTATCCATATTTTATTATTTTATACATACAGAAAATGTTCAGCCACTAAACACAGAACACACAATCCGCGGAGCCCGGGGAACAAAGCAAATGGTGTCTCGTGTAAATGTTTGAAGTTTCCCCCACTCATCGCGAAATAGAAGCGTGTTGCATACCCGTTAATAAATGTCTAATATGAACCACTATTTTAAATAATACCCCAAATAACGCGTTTTATCGTTGGTATAATCCTAAAAACAGTTTTTTATTTCCAAAAAGAATATTTTACTGAAACACATTCTTATAGTAACTGGCTTATATGTAGTATTATTCTGTCTTATTGTACGTATAAATAACAAGGTAGCAATTCTGTATGTTGTTTGTTAGTTAATTTTTTTATTGTAGTTAGAGAATGTTTAATAATAATTATTAAAAATGTTGCTACTGATATAAGATAATTCTTAACAATTCTGTTTAATTAGTCGATTTCCCTCTGTGTACAATGCATTGACCATCTTCAGCTTTCTTTTTATCTTTACCTTTTTCTTGCCTGGCTAGTTCCTTCCTATCAATGTGCTTTTTATATTCTTCCTCTTTCAAACTAATATTGTACTTTATACAGCTGTCACATGTATCTTTCTTGGGGTAATATGGAGATTCCTTTTTCTGATGCAACGGTATCAAATACTTGCCTACTTAAATGGGACATTTGATTTTCTGTACAGTTCATAATGATTAAAAAATTGTGTCATAGTGGTAAACATTGATTCCAAATAAAGTTTGTCAGTTTGTTTCCAGCAATAGTGAGACGGTAATTTGGGAATGGATTTTAAATAGGCTATTAGATTATCTTTTTTTTTCTTTTTTTAGGTTTTCTTAAAGTTTCACTTCTCTCTTCATTTCTATTCTCTCTACTCATGTGAATGCCAGCATGATCCTTTTTTTCAGTCACCCACTTTCTGACTGACCATTCACCTAAACCAAATGTGTTTAAAAAAGTTTTCTTGCAGACTTGACTTCTTTTTTCCCCAATTTTTAAATTGTATATTAAACTTGTACTTCGTCGTGAATTATTTTCTTCTTTTCTTCTGTTCTCTTTCTTGTACCAATGTGACAGTCAACTAGGGATGAGACGAAATTTTTTTTTTGCTCCCAACTGTTAGATTTAGACTAAGAAAATAACTCGTATATCCCTTCCACGTGCAACCATTTCCCGCCAAAATAGCACGTATCTCTAAACTTTCTGAAGGTTATGGAGATACGAGTAATTCTGGTCTTTGTCGTGATACGAGGTATTCTTTGACCTCGTTTTTAGACGTTAATATAAATATTGGACGTACGAGCTATTGGGAACTGATCGATATTAGAGTGTATATTGTTTTAAAATAACAAACTCATTTTTAATGAAAATTAAGGTACGAGGTATTGTTTCTTAAGCGTCGACATACTTATTTGCCAAAAAATATTTTATTTCAACATATTATAATATTTTAACTAAAAAGCTACTAATTACTATGAATGTTAATATTCTCTTCCTTATAGGTTTTCGCCCCTTTCTCCTTACACCATTGAACAAAATATTCGTATAGCTTTTCATACCTTAGTCTGGATTTGTCAGGTAACAGCTCGGAATTTACTTTATCTGCAGCCTTCAAAATGGCTTCGGGAAGTTCTTCGTCGGATGAATCCATTAAATATTGCGTTGATTCGGTTTAATTTAGAAAAATACTATACTGTCACTTCGAAAACGCTTTTTAAACAACTTTGTCGTTTTAGTAACAATGACACGGCTTGGTAATCATAGCAAATGATATCAAACCACCCGTCACAGGTTAGTTTAATAGTTGTTTTATGACATGACTTTTAAGAAATGTTCAGGGTTATATAAAAATATCTTCATTATTTTATATTTTCAAAAAATTTAAAATACAGCAAAAAGCTAGAAAAGAGGTAGAATTTATTAGATTGACTTTTTTGGATTTCGTAAATACCTATTTACCTATTGTAACAATAGTTATTACTTCCGAAGTAAAAAACTATCTACAAGGTCAAAATTTGCATAATTTCACTTTCCCGCACTAGTGCGGGAAAGTGACACTTTCAGAACTAAAATGTGTGCGGGGAAAATGGGTTAATACGTACGGTCGTAGAAGAAATATATTAAATACAGTTCGCAGTGGAAAGTCTTACTTTACTATCGAGATCCAAAAATAAGATATATTTACAGCTTTCAGTTTTGTACAACAGAGAAACTTTTGGCCTGGTAATTGATTTATAAAACAATTAAATCGAGAGAAAAATTTCAAATACTAAAGGGACATGACTATGTTACAATGATATGATGAATAATGTCTGATTACAGAAAGATTTGAATCCAGAGTTATCTAACCAGACAATTAGCACGGTGACAAAAATAATATTTGCAATGAAACTGGTTTGATTACATAATTTTGTCATTGACATTACAATCAAAGCGTCTCGTATTTTAATTTTTGTGTTAAAAAAGGTCTCTTGAGATTTATTTAATTTTGTGAAGTAGACTGTTCTATTACCAAGCCTAGATAACTTATAACGACCATTAAAAACTCTTTATACTGTGTAAATGATTGTGGTTTCTATAATAACAAAATTCTGATTTTGCCGGATTTGTCTTTATTTTCTTTAACACAATGTTCCGTTAATTAATATTAATTTCTAATTATTTTCCTGTCTTAACTAAAATCCTAGCGGTGAGTCGGTCTCAATATTTACTAAAATGTAAAGTTTTACGAGTTTGTTTAAATTACTCACTTACTTACTCAAAAGTTCCATTTAAGGATAGTTTGAATTGAGTGTGGACTAGCAATGTCGTGTTTCCCACCCCTTAAAAACAGAAGAGGGAATCGACTGTATAAATCGTTACTCCCTTTAGGAAAAAAACTCCTTACTGGTGCTATATTGCTTCCTTTATATAAAACATGACTTAAAAAAGTAAACACATTAAGAACTGTCGCATTTTCAAATTGCTATTTGTCAAGACAAACAATTTATATAAAATAATTGGAAGTAAAAAGGGCAAATCCACACTTTTATAAGGGTCACTTTTTTATTGAAAAATGTAGGAATTAAATTGCTGTATTTGTTTAACCTATATCAAGTTTTGACAATAGTAATTCTGAACTGGTAAGTTCTAAACTAATTGGCAGTGGGATAAGTTAAGAGCAAATACTAGCGACGCATTCGCCATTTCATTTTCTTATCAATATTTCGTTTATTTATCGTTTTTTCCAAAAAGCGTCAAATAACGTTGTTTGAGAAGCTGTTCCCTACAGTTTTATTAAAAAAAATTAATTAATAAATTATTAAAAGCAAAAAACGAAATTTTGTTACATTTGCATTTTTTTTTCTGCTTTTATTAATTTCTAAATACAACTTTTTATAACGTAACGTAACGTAAAACTGTAGGTACTTGTACTCCTAATACTCTTAAGAGGGGTATTTGGTCGATTTTTGGATTATATGGTATGCTGTTAAATCATTAAATCATATTAACCTATTAACTATGTTTTACTAGGTAAAGGTTTACAAATCTATCCAAACTCCAAATTCTGATGTTAGTTATATAAATGTAATAGTTATGCCTTTACACTCTTTTACAGTTGCTGCAATGAGAAAAAGCCTTCTATTCCTTATAAGAATTCACATACTCTTTATACAACTGTTTAGTACTATATGTGACAGCAACGCCCTTTCGTACTGTAAGACAACAAAAATTGCTAGACCGTTGTGTAGTGATAATATCACGGTAATTTAGCCAATAGGAAATATAAATTAATGCTACTTACCATAGAATAATTTATAGCCATTATTGCTCTGAATACTCACAGTAATTATAAAGTTTTATTGGGGATGTAATCTGGTATTATATACTGTATTAGATCCTACTGGTAGTTGTAATGAAACTTGACACTAATCATAATAATATTTGCTTGCTACGGTTAAAATCAGTACCGTAGTTCTCAAATTAAGTAGCTTCTATAGTGTAGCTGCGGTTCTGTTCTTGTTGTTTAACATTGCATATGATAATCTATTATACTGAGATGGTAAAATTATTTCATAGATTATAAAGTCCAATACTAATGGTGGGTTGTGCGAAATAAGAATCTTCTATTGCTTTATCTGACATACAAAGTTTTAAAAAACTTAAATACAAAGGAAGAATCGGACAGCGATGTGATCTGCGCAACAAATACTTTAAAACTAATACTACAGCGATACGCCGGGGACGCTGTTGTGTTTTCTTAATTTATAATTAATAAATTAATTAAGAAAAACTTAATAAAAGAAAGCGCTTAACTGGGTACAAAATGCGTCGCATTGAGATACAACATTGCTGTATTAAAAGCAGTTCAATATTCAACAAGACTGTGCTGCTAATCGAACTGATTACTACCAATAAAAGCACTGTTCTAGCAAATCTGGAATTGATATAACACTAAAGCGGGTTTAATACACTAGCAATTTGTTTAATATGGGTTAATAAAAAATAAGCTATCAATATAAACTATGTGTTAGCAAACCTGTTGTATTAGATCATTTACTCAGTGTAAACATTTTTGCTTAGCCAAATTGTTAAAGGAACGCTTCGCGAACAACTTCGTACAGTTCGTACGGGAAATAGAGGGGCATACTTAACTGCGACAAGGGGGAGGAAAATATCTATTTAAAAGTAATGTAAAAGGAACTCGGCTAATAATTATATAAAAAGTAAGTACCTAGGTATATATTTTATAAAATAATTTGGATGTCTATAAATACATAGTTAATATGGGTAAAGAGGCCTTTAAAGAAAGATTTTTGAACCCTGATTAAAAATCATACAAAAGATTCAAAAAATTCTATTAGATACATAATATATTGTCTATTCAGATATGAGCCCCTTTATCACAATTTCCTCAAAGTCAAAAAGTGCCGACGTCGATAAAAAAAATTGCGGATGAAGAAGTATAAGTTACCTTTTCGTATTATTATATTTCGAAATATAAAGATCGTAATTATTTAATAATTTTTAAAATTCGTTGGCAAGACTCTTTCAGCGATAAGAATTTATTATTTGCCTTAACCTACGCTTGTGGACTTTTGAGTCCTCCCATTTTATTAATAATAAGACGGTTTTGTACATACAGATATCATAATTTAAAAATCCTATTAAGTTATTTTCTTATAAACAATTGACGGAGTTACCTACCTTTTTATACAATTTCATTCATTTCATTCAGGACTTATTTAAAATTCATTTATAAATTTTCAAATATCTTATTAATATGTTTCTTGTCTCCTGGACATAATTTGACGAGTAAGTATTCTCACGTAGTTTGTTCCTACTGTGTTTTTACTCTTGTTGGTGTTTTTTTTTTTTAGAACCTAAGCCCTGATGATGGACTCATAATGGGCCGAAAGTGCTAGGCAATAGTAATAAAATAACGCTTAATACAAAAAATGTTTCATTTAGACCTCAATTTAACATATATTATCTTTAGAGCAATTTGGAATGAACCAATCGATTTAACAGGTCTGATTTGTTATAATGTAATTTATTTCACAATATTTAATTAATAAAAATAGCCATATAATATTGAAAAACATCTTAAAAATATATTAAAGTAGCCTTAATTGACGGTACTTTTTATACATATATATTAGTTATCATCAGAGTTCATAGTCCTAGGATTTGGTTACGACTGACTCCCACGAATTTGTCCCCGCAATCAAATCGCGTTGGTATGTAAAAACCCTTTAAACATACTACACTCTGTATTTTTGGTTAAATGTTTAATTTGAAAACAGGTTGCCTAAGCATTATATTATCCTATATTATTTAAGATGTTTGTTCATTAATTTAACAATGTCCACAGAAACCGAGTATGTTTGGTAAATTAATCAGCCTTTAAAGTCTATACATTCCGTTCTGCAAACTATGGCTCGTTATGTTCCCCATTATATTTTGGAATAAAACAAATAACGTTGTTGCTCTTGTGGTTCGTCCCTGTAGATTTACGATTTTCACACAAAGGTACATTTAATTTATTTCTATGACACTAAAATTTACATAGTTTAAAAGTTTAATTCTTAATGTAATATTTAATGCCACAATATAGTATTTGAAACAGCCATTAAACATGAATAGCTAATATTTTAAGGGTCAATTATTTGATGTGCGGCCAATCCATTAACTACAATTAAATTAATTCGAAGCCATACAATATGTTAGATTCCTAGTCCAGGATCGACTACCATTTGGACTAACATAGTGAATGGCATTCCATGTAAGCAGTGTAACAATACTTTTTATTTTGAAGAAATAGTCCATACTTTAAGTGGAGTGTGTAATTATAGGAAAGGAAATAAGACACTCACCACAAGATTGGAGGTACTAATGTATCTTGTACTCATTAAACACATTTTTATATTTATTTAAGATTCCAGAGTAGCAAGCACTCAAATTATTTGTGTCAGTTCTAACATTAATTGAATTAGTTAAGTAAATATAAATTATTTTACTAATATTTTTCTTTATGTAATTAGTTTCTCTGTCGAATATTCGTGGGTGGGAGACGTCTCCTCATACCTAGTTACATAATATCTCACTAACATGTGACTTTTCAATTTTCCTTAGCGAATATAATTAGGTTTTTACATCTTCTACCATTTCAATAAAATTATTCTTCTCCCTCTCACTTATGGGGTTACCTCATAAATGACACTTTAGTTACTGCCATGTTACCTTCACAACTTATTTTTTGCCAATATTACTAAAATGGCTTCTCGGTAAGTTTACCATTATTTTGGAAGATTTTCTCAGCTGTTTTCTTTTTACCTTCATCTTGTAGCTCCGTTAGGACTGTTACTAGCACCTATCTTATTTTTGATTTCCTTATTTTATTCTCCTGATGATGAACGCTTATGCGTTCGAAACATGTAGAAAAACGCCCCATTTTTAATCCTTGAAACTTATGTTTAATATATCAGTGGAGGAAGACTTAAAGTGTCTTATTTCCTTTCCTCTAATACTTTTTATGTTGGCTAAACTAAACAACTGGTAAAAGACAGACTTAGAAAACACAAGTATGATTGTAGTGGGGCAGACAAATCAGACTCAACTGCACTGAGTCTCCATCACTATCTAACGGGCCATGACTTTGATTTTTCCCACCCACGAATATTCGACAGAGAAAGTACTTACATAAAGAAAAATATTAGTAAAATCATTTATATTTACTTAACTAATTCAATTAATGTTAGAACTGACACAAATAATTTGAGTGCTTGCTACTCTGGGATCTTAAATAATTATAAAAATGTGTTTAATGAGTACGGGAGACAGTAGTACCTCCAATCTTGTGGTGAGGAGAGAAGTAACTTCACGGTCGGTTGTCTCGTTTTATTATATTTGTCAATTTTTCAAAACATACCATTGTTATAACGAGGCTCGTTATTAACTTGACCGAGGAGTCCATCTGCAATAATAGCTATCTATAATTTAAATTTAACTTCATCTTTAAACTCCACTGTTTACGTTTTACTATCAAGTAACAGTTTGAATATACAGGCTTAAAGACTTTTTATTGGTATGTACCTAATATGTATTTGATATTAAATCATATTTTTCATGTATCTAAATAACAACAATTTATTTAATGACTAAAGTTGTGGTGTATTTATATATTGATTAGGGACATAGTGCCTTACTTTATTTTTTGCTATAACTGTATTTAAATTGTATTCGCATTAATTTATTGTAATTGTCTTCTCTCTCTCTCTTTTCAGACCCTTGAGAAGTTTTTATGTAAAACGAAACGTTGGGATAAATACAATTGTGTCATTGCCTACCTTCATTCTCGCCAGACTTATTCGAATCTACTAGTAGAGAGCTATACTCACCTAACTAAAGTAAAATTAATATTTCTGTAGGGGAAGGTTGCCCATATTGGACCAATTTCCAGATTTCTTATCATAGATCCCGATAATAACGCAAAATCGATCTTGCAGCTATACCTTAGTATACTTTAGTATGTTGTTCAACTGCAGAATTTTTTGCAGAATTTTATTTCAAAGTATCTATAAAAAAAACCTCTGTAAGTGGTTCAATATAGGAAATCGGTTGCCTAAATTGCACCTAAGGGTTTTAAAATTGGACCAAATAATTTAAATCGGAAGCTAAGGTGTTAAATAAATAAATAAAAAATAAAATTGTTGGTGTAGGAAGTTTTATACCTACTTTTATTTCAAAAAAACATCAAATTTACAATCAAAATTTCGGTAGAAGACATCCCAATGCAAAAAAAAGTACCTATTAGTTTCTTATATTGGAGCAGTCATAGTTTTATTTTTTAACTAAAAAAAAAATTTTTTTAGCAATATTGAAATGGTGTTAGTTCATGACATTAACTTATTTAAAAAGAAAAATTATTTTTGCACAATTCGGAAAAATTGCCTAAATTGGACCGGTTCAATTTTGGCAATCACCCAGTGGTTCAATTTAAGCAACTACCACGTGTTTTACAAAACCGCCCAGGAAAGAAACAAGAAAAAACAAATATGGCATGGTAATAGGAGAAATAGAAAGAGAAAAACTTACTTGATAACTTGCATAAAAAAGATTTTGATTAGAGTTTTATGGTTCTAAGGAAAATTCTTAGGAAAATCCTAAAAATATTACATTAAAATTGTGTAAATTACGTTTTGCTCTGTACACGCCAAGCACTAACGTCCAACTAGTTGAGTTTGTTATAGAGTTGTGTAGTTCGCGAACAAACTAGTTCAAAAGATCGAATCTGCCAACTGAACTAAAAGATTCAATCAGTAATTACTGAGAGATTGAAACTAGGCGAACTAAAGTCTAAACGGAATGTACTACGCAAGCGAGAGCGAGACGACCGAGATTATAGGTTTTATCACCTGACCGACCGATGCATGCGGCGATATGCCAGTATAAATCAGTGAACTAAATGAACTAAACGAACTAGTCTTTTGAACTATTCACTTTATTGAACGAGAACGAAAGATTGAAATCGGCAAAGTGAACTAAACTTCCCAGCACTAGTTTGTTACCGATCAAAGGTTCTGGGTGGAAGTATGTTACAGTGTTGCCAGATAATATGGCACTTGTTTAGTTTTGGAGAAATGTACTGGTGTCCAATTTAGGTAGCGGTTCAATATAGGCAACCTTTCCCTATATTGGTTTTTAATTCTGTTGTTTGAAAAAGCAAAAACGTGTTTATAAAAAGACAATAAAGTCCGAAGATTTTTTAATTAAATAAAAACTATTGGATAAATCATATAATGACAGTTTCATTTTAATTAAGCTTCAACTTTTTCCAAGATAGATATGGCCCATATTTTAAAAATATATTGTCTATTATACAAAGACGGTATTACGATAAAGTTTTTTCATTTTGAAAAATCTTACCCTCGGTCCTTAATGTTAAATCAGATTAAACCAAACAAAAGTGGTTTTCCATCTGTCAAACTTTCTGAACAAGGGGTCGAAAAGGGTATTTGTATCTGTGATTGATTTTCTTAATTGTTTTCTGTGTGATATAGGATTTTTTTTTGCAACCTTAAGATAACAAATAATATTAATGGAATTTTATGTATTTAAATATATCCATAGCGTCATCGAACAAAAATCTAACGAAAATTTGAAATTTCTGAAAGGTTTTACATATTATAATATAACGTACTACCAGACTCCGGTGAACTGACGTTAAATAAATAAACTGTAAGAAAAAACTTAAAAAAAAAAGCTTTTATTTAAGTGACCTAAGATAAAAATAAACTTTTAATTAAATCAAACTAATCAATTTAGTACTATGTACCTTTTACACAATTTAAATTTTATAAAAGCTTGTCGCGATATTTATCTGCCTATTTTCTAAGAGACATTTTATCTCTTATTATGTCAAGTCACTTAATATTGTGTCATAATCAGTTAGATACAGGCACATCTTGTAATAGGTACATAGTACTATATTGATTAGTTTGATTTAATTAAAAGTTTATTTTCATCTTTTTTGGTCACTTACATAAAAGCTTGTTTTAAAAAGTTTTTTTTTACAGTTTATTTATTTTTTATTTTTTAGTTATTATTGGGCATATTTCCAACTCTGTTCATTTTATTTAATGCTTCATTGTCACATGGTCGTTTTCCAGTTAGTTTAATACAGTCTAGTTCTTCAATTTGTAGACCCTCTAACGATTTGACCCTGCTTAAGGCCACGTATGCTTGACCAGCAGCGAAGAGCTTTGAGCAGAAGTAGACAACTGCATAGTCGACTTTACTACCCTGCATTTTATGAACTGTCCAAGCCTAGCATAATATAATTGCAACATTCTTCATTCTGCAGTACCGTGGCTATATTTTGCAGGAAATTGCACAGTCTTAGGTTGAATTATATGTACACCGTCTTTACCGAAGTCTATACGAACGGATGGTATGTCAGTATCGTACATCTGGGCTCTCCGGAAGCAGGGCCATATGATTTCTGTAATTTTCCAATAGCACCATTTTGTTGACGCCTATCTAGCCAAATTACACAAGTTACAGTAAAGTCGACCAAGGCATACTTTTGTTGAAATTCAGCAGTTGACGACTGCAACAAACAACGGTATTTACAATTATAAATTGAAAATTAAAAGACAGACAGGCAGATTTATTTTTTGTCTTGGATAATCCGTCATAGTAGATTTAATGTCGTACTATTTTTCGTGTTCGACTTAGCAAGCCCTTTTATTTGATACCCATATTGTGGTAGTGCAGAAAAAATAACGAGTCCGTCATCTTGGATTATTCGCCATATTGGATTTAATGTAACGTAGTATTATTTTTCGTGTTCTCCTTAGCAAGCCCTTTTATTTGATACCCATATTGTGGTAGTGCAGAAAACAACACTAGTCCGCCATCTTGGATAATCCGCCATATTGGATTTAGATTGACATCACATAGCTAACCATGCATTGTCATCTAAACTAAGCGTGTATACAAAATTTCAGCTCAATCGGTTGAAGATAACTGGTTCAAAATTAAGATTCCACCCGGATAAACATACATACATTGCAAGTTAAGTAAAAGCTTGTAAAAAAAATGATCTGCCTTATTTTTAATAACGGTAATCGAATAAAGATTGCATTGTAACAATAATTTTATTGTAGTAATTATAAGGTTAGCTTATAGTGGAGTAAAGGCACTTTCATCTCAGCAGAAACTAGGTTATTAAAACTTTGTTGTATTATATTATATTCTATATTATCCCATTGAAACCAGTGTGACAACAAGCCGTGCAATAATTTTTTTGTCAAGTTTTTTAGACCGCCATACTGTTCAATGTCTTTGGGTTATTGAAGTAGGAATAGAAGCAGGCAATATATTTGCGCAATATCATGAATTATTGAGATTTTTATGCATTTTTAGAAAAAAGATTTTTTATTTGACATTCGAAGTACATTTCAATAGCAACACAATTTAAAATGTTTTTCTTTAAATGCCAATAAACCTTTTTTCTACTAATTTATTGATGTAAGTTAGTTATAGTTCTGCTTTTTTGTCACAAGGCGGTTGTTATTGGCAGCGGAAAAAAAGTACTTTTTACTTCCATTGCCAATAGCAGCGGAAGTAATAGTATTACTGTGTTCTCATGAATAAATATATAATTTTGTATCTTTATATTTTTATATTTAAACGTTTGAAAAAAAATAGTATGTTTTATTCAGAGTAAAAGCAACTTCTTACGACTCATCTGTAACTGCAGACTCGTCATAAAAGTATCGTTTTTACTCCTAATAAAACAATATACCATTGTTTATGTTGCCAAACAATAGTAATGTTTTTTTGTGGCAACGCATTTTTATACTTATTTTAATTTAATAATTTAAGAAAAGTTGAATAAATAAGTCCATGCTGAAAGTGGAGTGGAAAGTATGGAACCGAAAGAATTACAATTCCTGCCCAATTTTATTGAAATAAAAATGTTATTTTGTTAAAGGTCTCTACGTGTTTCGAACGTAGAAACGTTCATCATCAGGAGGCAGAAAAAACTTTGCTGATGGTGTTAGCAGAAGAGAAAATGGTGGATGGTATCCTAACTTAATAAAACGTATATTAAACCCAAAAATGAGCGAGTTGGTGAAAAAATAATTATTGTAATTCAAAATATTTGTTTTGTAAGAAAAGTTCAAACTAACTGAATGGAAGGGAAAGTAAAATAAAACTCCTAAAAAGAAGATTTAAAAAAGGGAAATCTATAAGACTTTGTAAAACATTATAAAAACGTTTATTTTCTCAAGACGATTGATTTCATCTGAAGTGAGGGAAGAAAAAACTAATTTTAATTTTTTTAATTTAATATTAAAATTTTTTTAAAAAAAGGGGTTGGGGTACGAAATAATAATAAAATAATCTTTAAGTAAGCATATGAAACTAGAAGAAAACAGGCTTGCAGTTATTTTCAATAATAGTTACTAAAGTTTAACAAAACCTAAACTTTCAATTTAATTAAACAATATGAAAAATATAGTGGAGTAGTAATCAATCAATTAAAATTAGATTGTCGTAAAAAAAGTAATTGACCTTAAAATAAATGCGGTGGTTTCAGGTCTAATTTTTTCTCAAAGCTTCTTATAATAATTATAACCATAATACTTGTTAAGAACATGCTATTATTACCATTTACTATTTTTTCCCTGTTACTGACAAGCATGTCGAATATTTTATAGCAATACTATTTCTTACCTCGACATGAAAAAGCTGTTTTAACTAACAGTTTTGTTTTTTACTATTCCAATTAATTAAAAGTTCGGAACTTTGAAATATGTTCCTTGTCATTTGACCAGATAAAAACCATTTATAAAGGTTTTTACTTTTTATAAATTTTACAAATTAGGTCAAGAAAAGCGTAGACGCTGTGCCAATAGACCGCACATAGTGCACATGTGCCATATTTTAAAGTAACAGTAAATTACCTTGTTAAATACAGTTCACAAAAAGTTCAAGAGATTTACAACTCCAGAACTTTATAATATTTTTGCAACTTAAGACAAATAAATCCAAGTATAAAAGCGAAAATAGCAATAACAAAATATCGGGCGTCATTACCTTATACTCTTTGTTATAAAGACAGAATAGCTACGAATGGGACCGAAGTTTGCGATGTTTTTGTTGATTTTATCAAAAGTATTTATATCACAAAAATTCTGCTCCTAGTCTAGCTTTTGAGCGTGGAAACTGCGAAATATTTTGTCGACTATGTTGTGGTGTTAAAATAATTAATGACTTTACGCCATTAAGCAAACCAATAATTTTAAAAAATTTCTCTTTAAAGCAACTTAATGAAGAAAATTTATGCTTTTCTCGTATAACCCCGATACAGCAAAATAAGTCAATTAGTTTCCGCCCATTAGTTTATTTTTAAAAAATACGCCTTAACTAAATGAATGAAATTTGAGCTTTTTTTGCATAAACCCAAGACAGCGCAGCGTTTAGTAGTTTCGTCCAAAAAGTTGGCCTTGCTGATACCTTTGAGTTTGACTTGTCTCTGCAATCTGAAATATATTCGAAAAAAAACTAAACAAACCCAAGCAAACTTCACGTATAACTTCAATATTTATAAGTGGCCAAAAAGTGGATATGTTAAATTACGGACAGATAAGTAAACTCTGTTCTTTTGTTAACTCTTGAAAAAATTGTTAGTTGTCGACAGTAAAAATAGTATACAATAGTATTATTTCCAAAGTCTTCTTCAAATCTTTAGAGACAAATATTGTGTGCTATTCCCAGATGGTTTCCAATGCCATGGATGCTGGAGAGCAGCTTCATAGCATATATACCGACATCAGTAAGGCTTTTTCTAATATCGAACATAAAAAACTAATTGAGAAGCTTGCTGGTGTGGGTGTATGTGACGGTTAGCAAATATAAGTATATTCCTATATTTATGATCATGAGCAGATTGTTGCGGTTGATGGCTACTATTCAGACTATTTTTTTAAAGCATGGGGCGGGGAGTCACGTGGGGCATCTATTTTTAACATATCGCAGTCACTACGATATGTTATACATCTCTTCGGCACGAAATCACGACAACCCTGATCGCCTCTTGAAAATTTCGCTCTATATAGGCGCTTCGGTGAAAATAATGTATGTATGTTGTCGTTGTAGTGTTGTTGTTGTCAGTTTCGACATTTTCACATTTGCGATTTTTTTTTCGGAAACGGTTAGAGTGGAACGATTGAAACTTTTTTGTTTTAGAGAGGAATAGTGGGGGTACGTTGTGCGAAAATTTCGAATATACAGGGTGTACCGGAAAAAAGTTATTAAACGTTAAATTAGAAAAATATTGTTTTTTTGTTGTTGCCCGAAAAATAATTTTAATATATTTAAACTTTTTCGACATGTAGACGACGTTAGGCTACAGAACACTGTTATTTGCGAACGCGATGGGAAGTTGGGAAATCAATTTTTAGATTTTTTAAAATCAATGTAGGGTCATGTTGGATCGTTAATAAATCGAAATGGGTTCGTCCGACATACTTTTGGTTTGAATATTTGTTTAGGTCATCTTAAATACTACTTCTTCTTAATATATTGTTCTATACCTAAACAACATAGAAATGGTCGAAAATTGTAAGAAAGCAAAAATTACTATTTTTGACCCGATATTTTTACGGTTTTTTTACGGAATTTATTTAATATGGGTTAATAAAAAAATAAGCTATCAATACAAACTATGTCTTAGCAAACCTGTTGTATTAGATCATTTTCCTCAGTGTATAGAATATAGTAAATATTTTGTGTATACCACTATATTAATTTAATTTAGAAAGGTTTTAGTACATAATTGCCGTTTCTCGTATTCGCAAAACATATCCAGGAGCATTTATAGCAAATATATCAATAAAAAATTCATTTTTAATGCGGAGCGGTTGTGTTTTAGATAATTAATATTTTAATAAAGCAGTTGTACACAGCTATGATGCAATATTGGTTTGTGAAATAAAAGAGCAGCTGTGCTGTTTATTAACCATTATAGATGTAAAAAATAAGATATAAGTTTTTCCGCATTTAACACATTAAAAACAGTTATTACATTTCTTCACTTGTCATAAACTTTCGCACATGCCCTACAATTTTTAAGGCTAAAATTAGGTCAATGAAAGCACTGAAGTTGCGCAAACAATAAACTGCATTTTTTCGGCCCAATTTTTGTTTGCTGAAAGCTGTGAGGTTGTAAGTAGAAATATAATGAAATATCGGTGTTGCGATAAAGGAGGAATTTTTTTAACCTGTAGGGTAGTACACTGAGGAAAATGATCTAATACAATAGGTTTGCTAAGACATAGCTTTTATTGATAGCTTATATTTTATTAGCCCATATTAAATAAGTTGGTAGTGTCTGAAACCCGCTATAGTGTTAAATCAATTCCAGATTTGCTAGAACAGTATTTTTATTGGTAGTACCTAATCAGTTCCATTAGCAGCACAGTTTTGTTTAATAATTAACAACGTTTATTACAGCAATTTTGTTAAGAAATGGATTGTATCTTCTCAATGCGACATATTTTGTTCCCACCAAAGAAAGCGAAACAGCGTCCCTAAACATGAATTGTATCCGTTACAACCTATAATCCACCAAAACGTTGGTGTTGGTTCCTAGCGATCGGCAATCGCCGCGCGCCATGTTATTATTTTTAACGTATTTGTTGCGCATGTGATATCGTTGTTCGGAGTCTTCTAGCTGTTCTGCCTGAATTTGAATTCTATTGATCGTACCAACACCAGTTTCAATTAATTAATTTTTAACACTTTAATATTATTGGTCGTTACTTGGTGGAAATCCATAATAGTATTGTTTTATTGTACTGTACTGTAAGTAAAACACTTTTTTACTTAAATTCCACTTTTTATTGACAATAATCAAAATTAAACCATGTCGAATCACTGGAAATAAACAAGCTTAAAAATGCAAATGTGTTGTTAAATAATCAATTAGACCTAAACAATTCACCTTTATTGAACTTATTTTAATATTCTTGTCAAGCAATATAACTCCCAATTTCATAAATTTTGTAAATAAAATTAAGATAGGAAAACCCCAAACTTCTGATCTGTTCTTAAGACTAAATTGTTTGTCAACCTAGAATAAATTATTCGAAATATTAGGGAAACCCATCGTTTATACCACCCTTTACAATAAAATTTCTTTTGTTATTATACAGGCATCTATATATAGCGTATCTTTAAAATTAAATGTACATTACCTGACGAAGCTGCAGTGCAGTGAAACATGTCATATTGTCAATAAAAAGTGGAATTACAGTAATAAAACAATATAATTAATTTTTACTTGTATATAAGGTTTTTAAATTTTTACATGTCAGATAAAGCAGTAGAATATTCTTATTTTGCAAAACCCATCATTAGTATTGGACTTTATAATCTATGGACGAATTTTACCATCTCAGTTAACCATGTTGCGTAATGGATGATCATAATTATGCAATGTTAAACGACAAGAACAACGCCACATTAGAAGCTATTTAAATTTTTAAGAACTACAGTACTGATTTTTAGTGGTAAATAGGAATATGCTTTATTAACCGTAGCGAGCAAATATAATTATGATTAATGTCAAGTGTTACTACAACTGCCAGTCGGAACTAATACAGTATATAAAACCAGATTACACCTCCAATAGAACTTGATAATTACTGTGAGTATTCATAGAAATAATTGCTAAAAATATGGTAGCATTAACTCCCATTATTGCCCATTGCTAAATTACTGTGATATTATAACTACACAACGATCTAGCAATTTTCGTTGTCTTACAGTAGGAAAGCGCGTCGCTGTCATATATAGTAATAAACAGTTGTATAAAGAATATGTGAATTCTTATAAGGAATATTTTTTTTGTCAGTGTACCTAAATCATTTTTGAGAAAAGATTTAAGAAACTGTCTGTTATTTTTATATCATTTTAAGTTCTGAAACAACTGTCATGATAATAACAATAATAAATAGTTATTATTATTATTGCTCCTCTTAGTGAAATAGTAGTTTAATATAAAATTGTCAGTTACAATCTGTAACTCGGAAGAAGCACTTAAAAAAGAAACTCACCACATCAAGACCGACCTCAACAAAAATGGCTACCCCACAAGATTAGTTGACACAATATTGGAAAATCGTAAGAATCTACCCAACGCGCAAGAAGCAAACAGAGAGGCACAACCAACACTCAATATTCCGTATGTCAAAGGAGTATCTGAGAAAATAAGAAGACTAGGACAACGATATAACATCAACACCGTATTCAACTCGAGGGACACCCTAAGAAGCCACCTGACGAAGACAAAGCCCACAAGTCAAAAAGATAGGAAAAACTGCGTCTACCAGCTCCCCTGCGAATGCGGCCAATCCTATATAGGTGAGACAATAAGACCATTAGAAACAAGGATTAAAGAACACAAAAACAATACGTTAAAAGGAGAGACCGAAAAGTCAGGTGCAGCTGACCATGCCTGGAAACATGGTCACCATATCATGTAGTCAGAAGCTGAAATCCTACATAAGGAACCACACTGGAGGAAAAGAATATTCAAGGAAGCTGTTGCTATTCACCAGAACCCAGGCTGCTTTAGTAAACCATCATTAGACATAAGAAATATCTGGAAACCTTTGTTAGATAGATGTAATCTTAGGATAAGATCGCGTGCCAACTGAACGCATGACTACACCCACCTCAGTTATGCTTTAGTACACCTAGCTGGTATAAATAGTATTGTTGCTACTTTACTTATTTAGTATTTACCTGAAGACGACTGGAGATACTTACCAGTTGAAACGTTGTGATTTAAAACAAATAAAGACAATGGAAGTCCAAAACTCTTTCATCATTCAAGAAACATCATTGTCTCCAACCTTTAAACAGTCAATAGAATTGTCTGTTTAATTATTTTTTTTGATATTCTTATAACAAGGTTTTGTTTTTACAATTATCGTCGTAAACGAGTATAGTATATAATAGGGGAGCATACTGTTGCAAACATATGTTCACAGCCGCAACCCAGCAGATGTTTCTAATTTTTACAATTAATGAACATTTAAACTATAAAATATTTTTCATTTGATTTAATATGATAAAGAAGATTCATCACGTAAACTTTTTCATATATCATAAATTTTCGTAAAAGCCTAGTAATTTTTAAAGTTTTAAAATTGGGTCAAGTAAAGCACAGAAGCTGTGCAAACAAACTGCTTTCCCTCTGCCTCGTTTCTCATCTAATTTAAGCTGCAAGCAAATTGTCATGAGTAAATAAATCGGTGTTATGATAAAGGGGTGGTTTTTGGTGTGGAATAATACTAAGGCTTCTTATTTTCAAAGTTGCACAGGCATTATAAATGTTTGGGACATAATTTATTTGAAATTTGTTATTATATTTAGAAGAAAAAATATAAGTTTTTAAAATATCTATACCCTGATATGCAACCAAATCCCAAACTGCACAAAAAATAACTGGTCTTACTAATTTTTTTGTAATTTTTGTGTCAACAATTGATAGAAATGCGACTTTTGCATCAGAAACCTGTGTTTTAAATATAGGCACTATAAAAAGGAATATCTCAAAAAGTACGCGTTTCCGGAAAAAAAACATTTTACAGAGGTATAATCTACGTCCCAAAGTCATCATTCCTTAAAAAAAGCTGCGCAGTAAGCGTGTAATGGATACTACTATTTCCATCTAGTAAAAATCAATAATAAATTAATTTTTTATTGCAACATCATATATTTTGCCCGCATTTATTTGGTATAAGCAATTATAACCTTATATCCAAAAGAAGTGGTTACGTTAATGTTTATGTATTGGGTTACAAAGATATTATTTTATTGATAAAAAAGAGCTTTTATAAATATAAATGTGCTGCATTCGAAATTAAAAATTTACGCGGTACAATGCACTCAATTGGCTAAGAATTTTTTCAACCGATTACAGGAAAGAAAGAAAAAACCTAAAGTCTTCCTCCGCAAAATTTAATAGAATAAAAATTATCTATTGGTCTCTACACATTTCGAACTTAGAAACGTTCATTATCAGGAAACAGAAAATTTATTTAGTGCTGATGGTTTTAGCAGAAGAGAAAATGGTGTAGAACCTTAATGGAGCTTTTATGGAATTAAAAAAATTGATGTGTAGAAGAGACATAATATGAAGAAAATTGCTAAAGGTTAAACCATACTGAGTATGTTAAAAAAGTTATTAAAGAGGGTCTAAACCAACCAACTAACCAAATAAACTGGGAAAGAAGAAAAAATGTCGACGATTATTTAAATTTTTTTATAAAACTTTTCAACTTCATGTCAGTTAGACATTATAAGGATAACATTGTCATATCACAATAAAATTACATTGCAAAAAGGTATCCTCATTATCCCACAAAACACTTTTTGCAGTGTAATTTTATTGTGATATGACAATTTTATCCTTATAATGTCTTACTGACATAAACTTGAAAAGTTTTATAAAAAATTTTAAATAATCTTCGACACCTTAATCTTTTCAGGAAGGTTTTTCCTTCTTCCCCAGTTTATTTCTTTGATTTAGACACCTTTAATAACTTTTTTATAACATACTCAGTACGGTTTAACTTTTATCAACGTTTCTACGTTCGCAACATGTAGAGACCCCTAGAAAATTTTTGTTCTATTAAATTTTGTGAAGGAAGACTTTAGGTTTTTTCTTTCTTCTCCATACTTTCAACTGCACTTTAAGCATGAACTATTTCTTCAAATGAGAATAATATTAGTTAATAGAGCTTTAGACCGGCCAACCTCTCGACGTTAACCCGATAGAAAATATATGGAAAGTGGTAGAAAAACGAATACGAACCGTATTATTTCCCAACAAACAAGCTCTAATGAATAAAATTACAGAGGTTTTGAGAAGAAACATGTCCCTTCGTTTCTCAGACCATTTAAACAACTTCGTGTCAAGAAGATGTGCTAAAGTTTTAGCCAATACTGGATATGATATCGGATATTAAACTCTTTAGTTGTTTTATATTCTGCTTTAAAGCAACAAACATTGTGCGCTATTTTATTTCCGACCGAATTTTTTTCTTATTTGAAGCTAACGATATATTCCCCTTAATAAATTTCATTATAAATGAAAATAATGAGCGGCGAGCAGACAAGGTTGTTAAAAATTGAAAAAGTTTAACGCCTCTGTTGGGAATCAAACCCCGCCGGTTGGACGAGCTAAATATTGCACAATGGAGACTAGGAATGATGATTATGACAATAAACAGAAGCATTTAAAACATTTAAAAATTAACATAATTTTAAGAAATCAATATTTTTTGTTATTAGTAATACTGCGGGCGCTGGATGGAGTTGAGTGTGCAAAATATGAGGACCGTATTCTGTGCATGGTTTTGTACTGAGAAAAGCTTGCAGATTATGATTCTGGATGTTGCCAGGGGGATTATTGGTTCATTTATTTTTTACACCCCATTCCCTTAGATATCAAGTAAATGGACTAACCAAATACTTTGAAACCATTTTAATGATTGTTTTAGTGACAATATCCAATTGTTTCTTATAATTAAAGATTGTTATAGCTAGTCAATTGAAAAAAAAAACAAGCAAAAAAGTTATATATATATATATATAAAAACAAGAATTATTGATAAAAAGTCAATTTGAACATAAGTCAAAAAATACAAATAATCAATCTTATTTATTTTGACACTCATTATTAATACATTTGCACAACGAAATACAATCTAGTTATAACTTTTTTTAAAAACAAGCCTTTGTTTGACAATTTGATGTGCATTTACAGGGCTGCATCGACAATTCTGGTAATGGGCGCTTTATCGGTTGCCGTGAGAACAATTTACCATTTTTTTTTTCATAACCTAATAAAGTGTTATTAATAGTAGGCCGTAGTAGTGTTTGGTCAGCAATTATCCATATATATGTTTGTGCTGAAGCTCTTAACAAATGTAAATGTAGAGAATCTGATGTGCAAATTACTTTAAATAAATTTAAGCCGAAGCCGATATTTTGAGAAATTAATTTATACCGAAGTTATTCAGCAATTAATTTGTTTTTTGGATAGGCGTAAATGATTTTCAATTCTGTTAACTGTTTGACACTTAGGTATGGATTTCCTAAATGCCTTAGAGCTTTTTGTACGAAATATACCGATGCAGCTTTTAAAGCATTTTTTTTTCGATCCCAATCTTCTAGTCGAATCGCAACCACTTAGAGAGTGTAAAACTGGCAAAATACGAAAAATATTTTCTTCAAGGGATTGAGCAGCCAAATGACATCCTAAAATGTATCTTCTTTTATAAGAAGCGTCGAAGCATACACCTTAACAACCTTAGTTAGTAGTTAGAAAGTTGTCAAATTAAAGTTTTTGTTCGCTAATGTAACTTGCCATACAAGTTCGATGCCATGAACAATTGTGTTCAGAAAAGTCTGTACTATGCTTTATTTTCTCACTAATGTTATCTTTTCTCCGATCTGCTGCGCTCTGAATATTCATAAATGATTGTGGTTTTGGTTTATCCACTAAATTATCTGTTTTATCACAAAACAAGCACGGCATTTCGTTTAGTCTTCGCCTCTTTATCACTTGTAGCGACATTGTCCACGTTTTGGTTTAAATAAAACACGTAACTATGGGAAAACTTAAATAATATTATGTGAAAACTAAAAAATTAACCGATACGCACTAAGAATTAATTTCTACTGACTATTCCGGGCGCTATGATGCCACTACGCGCTTAGCGCTAGAAGGGCTGGGAAAAACGAAAGGGACCAACACAGCTGTTGACAACATAGGTTTTTTTTATTGGTGTCTCAGATACAAGAATTTGAGCATAGTTGCCAGTCCTCACATTTTGCATATTCAACTACCTTTGGCGCCTGCACTATAATGATAAATTTCAATTTCATTTTTTAGTTTACTAAATTCGGCAAAACCCAGCGTAGTCGCTGTGTATAATTTCCTCTTTCTTTCGGTTTCGTTCTAGATGTATTAAAGGCTGTGAACCAATTGGCATAATAAATTATCGGTTTTCTGATTAAAAGGGTAGATATTAGTACACTGGTTCACTGCTTCTCTTGTTAGCAAAAACGTAAACTGTAGAAGTGCAAACAGTGTAATATATAGGTATCAAGAATTTATTGTTTTTCTTATAGGAAGCATTTGTGTTGCAGAGTATTGACATGTCATACTGACCTTTCAGGAATAACTTTTGCTTCCTTTCTTGTCTTACTCCGAAACATTCAATGCCATAATTTTTCTTCTAAACAACAGCTGTTTTAATTAAAACTTTTAAAATTTGAAAGTTCGCAACTTATTTGGCGTGATTGCGACGAAGGAAAAAAAAGTGCTAAATTAACTCGGTAATTTTAAAGACTTTGAAATTATACTAAATATTGGAGAGAAGCTGCTTGTCGTTTTTCTTTTTATTTGCTGTGTTGGGGCTTTTTATATATATCAAATTTACGGCTTATTGGTAATTGGTATTTAAATATTATGGAATCCTTATACAAAAACCATTCTGATAGAAAATTTTTAAAGTATAACACCTATGATTGAATGAGTTTTACTTAACGCTGTATCTATAACAGCTTACAGCGTTAAGCAATATTACTTATGAAAAGTTATTGTTTTGATATGGAATATCTGCATACAAACCGATGGTCTGTCTAGGCTACCTGTAGGATCAGCTGACAATTTTGACAGTGATGATTTTAACTTCCATTAAGAAATTTTTAAAATAGAACAGAAAATACAGATGAAAAATCCTGTTAACTTAGAAGAGATTGTAAAAGTTATAGAATCCGTACCAATTGCTCTACATAAACCTTCAAGGAGTTGCGCTCCAAGAGAGAGGCTGCTGTTTTAACTGAACAGCGAAACAAAGGAAAGTGTTTTTGCTCTGTGTAATTACTTAAAACTGTGATTGTATCAAAGCGGGAAAGTGTTATGTATACATGATAGGGATAAGACTCAATTCATATAAGATTACAAGCATAAGCAGAAAAAACGCGACGTGCTTTTTTCCCATACTTGACTTCTTAGTTTTACAAAATAAAATTCTAAATAAGACTTCATAACCCCTGAATACAGTGTTCCTTAATAAGGACATTCAGGATCGAGGACCCATTAAATAATAAGTGTTGTGAGTTATATTTTAAATAAAGGATACACTACCAGTACGGTTCCAGGGCAAGTACTACATATTTGAATGCCTATCAAGTAAACACAATTATTGCAATAAGTAAATAAATCTGTAATATAAATTGAGTGGTTTTTAGTTTTAAGATTATTTGAATGCTTCTTCTTGATTTAAGGGTAACCAGTATATGCAGCTGCAAGCAAGCTTAAATAATATTCTAATGGATTAATATAAGTAACTGGATCCGAAATGATCCCTAGGAAAAACAATAGAGTTAGGTTACGTTACTTCGCACTTACCTTAACTTTGTTCAAATATGTAGAGTTAAATACTCTTAGGAAAACATATTTAGGCTTTTAAAACTTTTTGCCCGATACAATCACTAAAAATATCATTCTTATTATTCTCATTTGCCTTTAAGTATAAATGGTTCACGACATTTAAATAAAACCCTATTACTTCAACAAAATAATTATGCTTGGTTGTTTTATAATAATTAACGTAATATTCTCTCTCCATTTTGGTTTTTATAAGGTCCTTTTTATGAAATCCACTTTAGTTGTGAAAAGCTGAAGTTTATAACACTCAAATTTTATTTTTTTCGTGTGAAAAATAAATTTACTTCCAGATTTTATTCCTCTAAAGAACTTTTTTGGTAACACGGCTTGCACACAATATTATTTACACAAAAATCTTAAAACAAAAAGGTACCATATAATTGAATTTAGGATCGAACTGATGTGCATACAAATAAATTTCAATTGATCGGATAGCTTAAAAATAATAAAACATAACTAACGGTGCCGCAGTACTGATATCGATTTTTAGTCACAACTATAAGACAATCACAGAATAAATAGAAGAATCTAGAAGACATAAATGAAGCATGAGTTCAACTACTACTTTGATGTACATGTGTAAGATGGTGCTATCATATACACCGTTTTGCCGATAATAATATGATTTAACTACAAATGAAATTTTAAAACTGTTAAATAAGTAGAATCAAGGGAAAACATTAAGTATAAGTAAGTACATAGTAAATGCGATCAGACACCGGACTTTAAGTAAAGGATATAGACAAGATTTAAAGAGGTTTATTACTTTTTTCGTCGTTCTTAGTTTGATGAACCAGAGCGGTAAAACGTGGCGCATTAATGCTTAACAGTTTATTGGCGTTCTACCGTTCTACACGTTCTGTTTTTTGTAGAGACCGACCGAAGGTGCGGTTTCGGTTTTGGTTTCGGCTAGTTTCGGCCAAAAAATCTAGTTTCGGTGACAGTTTCGGTTTTGGCCAAAAATTGGCCGAACCGTCGGCCATGCCGAAACTCAGTGTTCGTGAATTGTCGCGCACCGTTCGGCTAACTTAGGGCGGGTTCGTAGACAGTGTCGTTGCCTACGAACGTAGGCAACGGCAGTGTTGTCTATATAAATTATAGATTTTTTCTCTGTCGACATTTTTTTTTTAGTGGGAATTTCGCTTGCAAGATCGATCTCGTCCTATATAAAATAAATTAAATTTCAGTAATACAATAAAACTTTTAAGTTTCGGTTTCGGCCGAAACTGAGACCAAGGCTGAAGATTCGGTTTCGGTTTCGGCTGAAAATCTTGTTTCGGTCAAACACTAGTTTTCTGTAAAGAGTACATAACCCTCAAATTACAGAAAAAGACAAATCTTATAACCTACAACCCTTATAAAAATATTTAAATTTCTAGTTACTATAAGGGTCAAACCATATATTATGAGCATCTAGCATGTTTTAGAGGGGGAGTCGTTAACCACACTTAGTCGTAAGATCCAAGGTACCTGTACCAGGGTAGGATCAGGTTATTATTCACAAATTTTGCTAATCTAAATGAACTTGAAACTCAGTGGCGGCTCCAGGTTATTTGAAGTGGGAGGTCATTTAGTATTGTAAGGATATATCAACAGCGCTGCAGGCCAATCGCAAAATTTTTTTGAGTGTCACGCCTATAGAAGTCTTTTTTGGCCTATTAAAATTTTATTTTTGATGTATTTACACTAATTTCTGTCTTCGCGGAAAAAAATTTAACACTATATTTTTACCTGATAAAAAAATCAAAAAATAAAATATGGACTTACCTATACGTACATTTTAAACAGATTTGAACTTAAGGTGGATTATTCTCTCTTTAGTTCTTGCAAAGTGATCAATTACCCGTTCATTAAAATTTGGAATACTTCTTACAAAATATTTTTCGACTGATAACATTGCTAATGCGGATAATTGTTCCTGGCTCATATTTTTTACAACCGATATTTTGTGACACAAGGAACAATAAACTATTTAACACAACACCCAACAAACCAACAAATTATCAAACATGAGTGGCACCCGTACGTAAATTAAAAATCCAAAAAATGTAAACACTGGCAAACTGACAATGAATATTTGAATATACATTATACAACCCTCCTTACTGCAGCAATCGGTTAAGCCAACAAATTTTCCTAGAAAATAAACTAAGAACTGCTCCGCAACGTAACTCCTCTTCTAACACGTTTCTGCAAAATTGCAACGTTTCTCGAAACCTCATCGAAACTTGATATGGCTTATAGCCTTTATATGACTCTTTTTCTTTGTCTTTCCTTTCAGTAGTAGCATGCGTTTATTTCTCTCTTGCACGCTTGCGCATTAAGATTTCTCTGGGAAGGCACAGAGCGGTGGTCAAGAGTCGCCTGTCCTTATTTAAACTTATTAAATATTAAGTTACATTAGAAAAGAATAAGGCAGGAAGGTCATTGACCAAATGACTTTAAGGAAGAGCCGCCACTAAATTGAAACTGGCCAATTTTCTGGTAGAGTTTTTAGTATACCTATCGTCAATTCACAGTATCTTTCAAAGATTTCTAATTCTTTTTATTATGCTGATATTAGTTAACTAAAGTTTTACGAAACCGAGGAACGAACCTGAATTAGTTTAACACAGAAACGCCTTGCAATTTTAAACCTTATAGAAAAAAGGTCTTTTATTTAGGATGACAAGATGTCGTTTCTTTTTGTCGCTTCTTTAATATTATCGTAAAACTTTTTATTGGATGTCTTTATGCCTGCCGATAAAAAGGGACTTATGGTTTTCGGTATGCTCAGACAAAAATAATTTTTTACAACAATGAGGGATTTGATAGTTAGTTTTTATTTTGTTTGTGTTAGGATAATTTAATATAAAGTAAAAATAACAATAAGGTTGTGATTTAAAAAAAAAACTCATTGTGAATGATTAATATTTTTAGTTTTTGTGATATAACCTAATTACAACAAACGCATTTAGTAGGGTTTATTTATTAAAATTATACCAGTAGTGCTTATTTGTTTATTACGGATTTACCATACCTTATCGGACAATTAAATTGTATTTTAGCTAATAAAAATCAGGGGCGCATAATTTTCAAATTTCAGTGGCAACTATAAGGAAGGCTCTTTAATATAAAAAAAATGGCAGTAACTGCGGGATACAATAACACATCGATTTTTGGGTGTTTGATGTTATCTAAGCCCATTTTTATCACTATAAGCCAAGATAAGGTAACAGTAAATAATTTGTTATTGATTAACATTAAATGATTTCTAAGTAATTTTTTTTTGATTTAATTTTTAATCAAATCGCTAATCAGTTTTATGATTTCTACCGTTATTTAGGCGAGATTATGTTATCGGATTACTTTAAATTAAAACTGATCAATTGCCCAAAATATGACAGCCTTTTAAATTATGTCTGGTTAGATGGATTTTGTCCCATGAATGTTATGTGTCGTACGCACAGTGCCGGTTCATTTTATCTTTATGTATTGCATAGGAAACGGGTAGTTGTAAAGACACTAAACAAAAGTATTACAGTATAGTATTTGCAGAATTATACCGTTGACTCTTAGTGCCAAAAATAAACTACCTGATTAAACCCTATTGTATACGCCTCAACCTCTTCAAAGGGGATTAAATGGGATCAGGGTCGGCTTGAAAATGTACGTACACCACATGGTTTATTTTTATAATTTAAAATAAATAGATAGGTATTTTTAGTTTTAGGTAGGTACCTATAATAAATGTAAAATTGAAAATATTATAATTTAAAAGTATAACTATTAGGATAACAACTACAATAAAAATTAATTAAATTCTAAAAATGTATTGATAATTTATTCAAAATTTAACTCTTTATCACTATCACTATCTTCATCTAAGCCTAAACTTATAATTAAGGGTTGAACATTTGTAATCATACAATTGTAAGAATTTTCCACCTTAAGTACCGGGTGGTCAAATAAGGGAGGACGTCGGCTTTATCTCGGAAACCATTAATCGTACAACTTTCGGAAAGATTTTTTTATGAGTAAAATGGTCAAGAGAAATTGCTGGAAATTACTTTCAAGTTCCTCATTTCGCCGCAAGGGGGTACAATTAAAAATTGTTTTTTTAAATTCTAAATTTCTCCGAAAATTCCCATATTAAGGTATAACTCTGATTACATCATTGGAAAGCTTAGACAATTCTGCATTATTTTGGTTTAAGGCTCATTGGCGTACCCACCCTGATAAGAGTGGGAGAAGCTATTGAACGTGTAAACATTAAAATCGCTGTAACTTCTAAACGACTTATCCGATTTTACTTAAATTTAAGCTTGCTTGGAAGGGAAAATAAGTATCTTCAATTGCCGTATCCAACAGTACACGATAGTGTTTAATAAAATTGCTAGAGGGCGCAATTTGTAATAATGACAGTTTTTTCGATTGTATCCCAAAAATTCAAATCATACGGTATAACTATGACATCATAATCGAAAAGTAGATGAAATTTGCAAGAAAAGATGTGAAGACCGCAGTTCGATATCTTTGTTCGTTTCAGAGTTATTACGAAAACAATAATTTTTAATACAAATTGCGCCCTCTAGCAATTTTATAAGAAACTATCGTGTACCATTAGATACGACAATTGAAGGTACTTCCGAACAAGCTTAAATTTAGTAAAATCGGATAAGTCGTTTAGAAGTTACAGCGATTTTAATGTTTACACTTTCAATAGCTTCTCCCACTCTTATCAATTGTGTACAAGCCTAAACTTAGTAAAATCGGATAAGTAGTTTAGAAGTTACAGCGATTGTAATGTTTACACTTTCAATAGCTTCTCCCACTCTTATCAAGGTCGGTACGCCAATGAGCCTTAAACCAAAATGATGCAGAATTGTCTAAGCTTTGCAATGATGTAATCAGAGTTATACCTTAATATAGGAATTTTCGGAGAAATTTATAATTTAAAAAAACAATTTTTAATTGTGCCCCCTTGCGGCGAAATGAGGAACTTAAAAGTAATTTCCAGCAATTTCTCTTGACCACTTTACTCATAAAAAAATCTTTCCGAAAGTTGCACGATTAATGGTTTCCGAGATAAAGCCGACGTCCTCGCTTATTTGACCACGCGGTACATGCTGTACACAGTTTTTCCAGCTGTCTGCAGAAATTTTTCTTACTTCGTTTTTAATTACTTCTACAGATGCATTTAATGTAGGAAAAATATTATTTCTCCTAATATTGAAATTTGATTGGTGCCATATTAGCTCAATAGGATTGAATAT
Organism: Polydrusus pterygomalis; assembly: GCA_963969555.1. Lineage (NCBI taxonomy): Eukaryota > Metazoa > Arthropoda > Insecta > Coleoptera > Curculionidae > Polydrusus > Polydrusus pterygomalis. The sequence goes on from OZ018378.1 coordinate 66,413,404, forward strand.
ACAATAGTATGGAGGAAGACGCAACACTGTATAACCATTTTCTGCTGCAAGTTTGTCACACTCGTATTCCTTATTTATTTTAAAAGCTTTTAATACTTCTAGCAGTTCTCGTTTTTTGTAAGCTTCTTCAAAATATAAATCATTTTCAATCATAAAATTTTGAATTTCTGCTTTTGTGTTATTAGAATTGGGAATGATTTTTGCTTGCCGACTATGAAAACTAGCATTGTCCATTACAATGGCGCTATTTTCAGGTATATTTTTAAGGAGTTTATGTTGAAACCAATCTTCAAAAAGTTGTGCGTCGGTATCTTGATGGTAATCCAAAGAAGAATCTGCTATGTTTTTAGCTGAAAGCAACGGACAATTTGGAACAAACCCGTTCTCTGAACCAGCATGTAATATTGTGATTATTTTGCCTTTATTTGATGGTGCCTTGGTTTGACATTTTTTGGAAGAATCATCCCAACCTTTTCTTGGAGTGTCATGGGTATCGAACCATGTTTCGTCAAGGTAAATAATTGGACGATTTTCTTTTCTTAATTGTTTAGCAGCTGTTAAATATTTAAGTCTCCATTTCCGTAAACGTTGAGATTTCATTAATGTTTGTCTTTTATTAATGCTTCGGTATTTAAAACCCATTTTACGCAATATTTTCCTAAGGCTTGAAAGGCAACAAGAGATATTTATTTCGTCTTTAATCAGCCGCTCTTTGAGGGAAATCAAAGTATGTACAGTTTGTGCCTCATACATTTGGTAAATCTTTCTTCTTAATAAATCCATGTCATTTTCGTCAATGCTTCTAAATGTGCCAGATTCACTCCGATTTTTTCTAGGATTAACAGGTTAAAGTACTATGTCACTTACCGAAGATAAAGGAGTTTTTGTCAAAGTAGACGTATCTGCTAAAGCATCCATCGAATTGAAATTTCTACTCAACAAAGATTGATACACATTTTTAATTATTAGTTTGGCATCGGTAGATAAATGCTTTCTTTTAAAAATGACACTTGAAGATGCCCCCCTATCAGCACAATTCCAAGGAAGCCACATTCTACCACTAATAAACCTAACTAAAAATTACTCGTCGGAAAACCACTTAAGACTAAAATTATTGAAAATCAGTTTGTATTTATATATGAATCAGGCATAGGTATAAATTGAATTTGTACCTGGTCCGGTCTGCTCGAAAAGGTTTTAAAATTTTGGATTTCATTATTTATTTTATGGTCAAAGGGATAATGAGGGTTTATTGCAGTCAAAAGATCAACAGTATAATTCTACAAATACTATACTACTATTGCATAATAGCTTTCGGATCGTTATCTTATTTTTGTATGTGAATTCGCTTCATTGCCTATTAACATATTAAGAAAATTAATGGACGTAAATCTTGAGAGATAAAAGATGGGGCGATACCAAAACGACTTAGGTATACCTTGTGCAATCCGTCGGCTTGGGTTTAATCTCAGCGGGTCTTTACAAGGTACCTCTGGGGCCGCTACTCCTAGTTTAACGTTCGATGAAGGCCTTACCCATAAGGGGTGAGATTCTGTGGCTCAACTGATGGTCAGACATTCTGGCGAGCAGCAATTTTGTTGGTATGAAGATTAGTTCATTCAAATCCGACAGCGCTTCTAAATCTAGTCTACACTAGCTCAGCCAATACAAAAGAATAGGGTTAAGAAACCATTTTTGGTCCCTTCAAACATCTCTGAATACAAGAGTAACGCATCGAGAATCATACTCTAGAAGTGGGTTTCACTCAATGCCCTGATACATTCACAAACCCAGATCCCAGGTAAATCTTTTGCATAGAAGTTGCATTTAAGAAACGAAATTTGCTGAATTTTCAGTAGTATGAAATTTATAGTCGAGTTATTCGGATATTCGGCTTCATACGTTTTTTTCACTAAGCACAGCAGTTAAAGCCTTCTATTCCTTATAAGAATTCACATGCTTTTTATACAATTGTTTAATACTATACAGGGTGTCCCATAACTTATGGGCCGAAGAGTAACTGGAGATACTTGACATCAAACTAAGCCGATTAAGTCATATAAGTTTTTTCGGATTGTTACTAGCTCTAGAGATACAGGGTGTTGAAAGTAAAAGTTTATTATTATTATTATTAATATTATTATTTATTTAGTTAAAAGTTTAAAGTGTATTGAGGTCAACGGTTGTCACTTTCAACATTTACTAAAGTGAGCTTCTTGTTTTTGCTCCACTGTTTCGAATTTATTGCGTTGTGATAATTAAAATATTAATTTAATTATATACTATGTTTTTTTATGCTTTGGGATGTTTAAAGGAAAATATCTCGAAAACCGTTAAAGATATTAAGATCAATCAAGTACACCTTTTTGACTCAGAAAATGCCCTTCTTTAAGAAACTTTAATTGAAAAACACCTAATATCACAGGTAAGAAAAAAAATCATAGATTTATGAAGCCCAGTGTATGCAACTAGCGCCCTCTAGTGTGAAACCTAAAAATTTCTACAAATTCTTATTTCTTGCTCATAAAAACATAATACTGCCAACTTTCAATTCAATTCATTAAACGGTTTTAAAATTATGGCTTATTTTCGAGAATAAACTTTTACTTTCAACATCCTGTATCTCTAGAACGAGTAACAATCCGAAAAAACTGATATGACTTAATCGGCTTAGTTTGATGTCTAGTATCTCCAGTTACTCTACGGCCCATAAGTTATGGGACACCCTGTATAAGAAAGCAACGCCTTTCCCTAGACAATGAAAATTGCTAGACCGTTGTGTACTGATAATATCAGGGTAATTTAGCCAATAGGAAATAGAAGTAGCTAGGTTATTGCTACCATAAAATGGTTTATTATTGCTCTGATTATTCACAGTAACTATCAAGTTCTATGGGGGTGTATTCTGGTTTTATATACTGTATTAGTTCTGACTGGCAGTTGTAATGAAACTTGACTTTTATTATAATAATTTTTGCTTGCTACGGTTAATAAAGCAGTACTGTAGTTCTCAAAAATTTAAATAGATTCTAATATTGTTCTTGTCGTTTAACATTGCCTATTGATTATCCATTATGCAACATGGTTTACTGAGATGGTAAAATTCGTCTATAGATGATAAAGTCCAATACCAATGGTGGGTTGTGCGAAATAAGAAAATTGTATTGCTTTATCTGACATGCATAGTTTAAAAAAACTTAAAGACAGAGTAAAAATAAATTAATTGAAATAGGTATAGGAACTATCAATAAAATTCAAATTTAGACAGGACAGCTAAAAGACTCCGAACAACGATGTGACCTGCGCAACAAATCCGTTAAAACTAATAATATAGGTTCTAACGGATACAATTCGTTATTGTGGACGCTGTTCTGCTTTGTCAATTGCAAAGAAAAGTGTGTAGAAAAGCTTTATTGGGAACAAAATGCGGCGCATTGAGAAGACCAAATTTATTCCTTTACAAAATTACTGTATTAAAAGTAGTTCATTATTCAACAAGACTATATGCTGCTAACGGAACTGAATACTACCAATAAAAACACTGCTCTAGCAAATCTGGAATTGATATAACACCAAGCGGTTTTGATTCGCTAGCAATTGATTTAATATATGGGTTATTGATACAAATAAGCTATCAATACAACCATGTCTTAGCAAACCTGTTGTATTAGATTATTTTCCTCAATGTGGAAAGGCTTCTAACCCCTAAATTCCCCCTCTGTGCGCCACTGGAATAGAACCCATAAGCTTTTTAAATATAATTAAGAATGATCATGGATTGTCTGAATCAGAGGTCTTATATCGACTCCTGCAGATATCGCTATATGTGTGGAAGATAAAAATAGATCTTAATATCAGTGGTCGTGAGTGGGGTCCTTTCCCTTAATAACCTCCTTCCCAGTTTGAAATCGAAGGAGATTCCAAACTGTGTATGTACAGGGTGGCCAACTAAGAATGCGAGGTACTGTATCTGGGAAACTATCCATCGTAGAGGCTTGCGGCAAAAAAAAATTATTACTAAAACGGCCAAGAGAAAAACCTGGAAAATATTTTCAACTTTCTGAAATGGCGACTAGGTGGCGTAAATCCAAAATTTTCCATTTTTTGAAGGGTACACCCTGTAAATTTTTAAATTTTCAAATTCCACATAAAATTATAATTATTTTTTATTAAACGCATTATTAGCCTATACTTCATAGTTTCCCAGATATTGACTCTCGAAAAGTGACATTTTTGAACTTTGACAGCTTCTAACTTACATATCCCTATCTTCAATTTTTATTATCTTCCCAAAAAAATCAACTTCCGGTTAAACCGGATGTAACTCGAAAGCAGGAAATATAGTTGTTCCGTTTTAACTGGAAGTTGATTTTTTTGGGAAGATAATAAAAATTGAAGATAGGGACATGTAAGCCGTTTTGCTCTAAGACGTACTGTTAGAAAGTTGGAAGATGTAAAAGTTTAAAAATGTCACTTTTCGAGAGTCAATATCTCGGAAACTATGAAGTATAGACTAATAATGCATTTAAAAAAAAATAATTATAATTTTATGTGGAATTGGAAAATTCAAAAATTTATAGGGTTTACCTTTCAAAAAATTAAAAATTTTGGGTTTACGCCCTCTAGCGGTGGATTTAGAAACTTAAAAATATTTTCCAGGTTTTTCTCTTAGCCGTTTTAGTAATAATTTTTTTTGCCGCAAGCCTCTACGATGGATATTTTCCCAAATACAGTACCTCGCATTCTTAGTTGGCCACCCTGTAATTACTAGGGGTGCGCAAAATAATCGATTAATCGATTGTTTGATTATGGATATATTTTTTATCGATTAATCGATTATTTTTCGATTAATAATTTATAATCCAATAAAGGACAATTGATTATGAAAACTTATAATTGCTTATTACACATATTATATTGTATGTCAATCAGAAGGACTATACATAAATAAACAACATACTACAGCTTAACAAATCTTTTATTCATTGCAAGAAACACAAGTTGCTCTACGTGGTCCCCTAAAAGCGATGACCTAAGATCACTTACAATATGACCGCCTTTACTGAATACTCTTTCGTTGCGCGATCTACTTCCAATTGCTTTCTAATTCCCTACTAATTCCACCATTGTGGGATGCGCAAAATAATCGATTAATCGATTGTTCGATTATGGATATATTTTTAATCGAATAATCGAATATTTTTCGATTAATCGATTAAATCGAAAAAATCAATTATTTTCAATAATCGACAATCGATTATGAATTTTCATAATCGCCCAGCCCTAGTAATTACTAGTATTATAAAATTGAATGTTTTATGGCCGAAGTTGGTGAGAGAATTTCGGAGTGTCCTGGGCGTTGGTAGAGCGCTGGACTGTTGATTGAGAGATTCTGGGTTCAAATCCCAGCGGAGGCGTAAAACTTTTTCATTTTAAAAAAAATATATATATAGGCCGACAACGCTCGTCGGTTAATATACAGGGTGTCCCGAAATTAGCTGACAATATTTTAAGGGGATAAAGTACATTAAAAAATAACACTAAAACCTTCTATTAATATACCTCCAAAAACGCTTCGCTATGGGGCTAGAGCCCCCCGAATTGGAGCTATGACAAGCAGTTTTTTTACAATATCTCAGAAACCGATTAGGGTATTAAAATAAAATTTGATACATGTTTTACCCATGATAAGGCGCAATAAACGGTTTAATTAGCTTAACTGTATTTCTTCCAGTGGCGTCCCACTGGGTAGGTACTTGGGATAATATTGCCGTAAGTTTTTTATTTGTAGGGTTTTTTAACTTCAGGTGAAATTTTTAGAAGCCTTGAAGTCTTTTGTTGGTAAAATGTACTTTAGTTTCATTGCGGTAGAACTCACCACTTTCCAGTAACATCGATTTTAAAATTTTCTGTTTTTTGAAATCCGTTAAAAAGGCTAAGGTTGTTTTTACATATCTCAGCAAACACTTAATATTAAAACATGAAATTTATAAGAAGTTCTACTAGCGAAAAGGCATATTTATTAAAGGATATGTTACTTTAAAATATTTTTCCAGTAACATCGCACGGGGTGAAGCCTTTATATTACCATTTTTTTTTAATTTCATAGTTTTACTGTAATTTTTTTTTAATTCTAAATTTTTTGTTAATAAAACGTTCTATTATTGTAATTTGAAAGAATGTAACGTTTTTAAATTAAACATATTGTTCGATTACCTACCTTGTTTTTTAAATATTTATTTTCATGGAGATTTTAAGAGAGTTTAAAAATAAAACAAAAAAAAATTACAAATTGCAAATCAAATTTGATTGTGAACCACACGGAAAACTAATTCTTAAGCAAGCGTTCGAAATGATTTCCATTTTGTTGCATGCACAATCTAGACCTGCGTGTCATATTTTGTGAGGCAGGGAGAATTTGAAAATTATATGCAAAAAAAACCTTAGCCTTTTCAACGGATTTCAAAAAACTGAAAATTTGAAAATCGATTTTACTGGAAAATGGTGAATCCTACCGAAATGAAACAAAAGTACCTTTTTTTAACAAAATACTTCAAGGCTTCTAATAATTGCATCTGCAGTAAAAAAATCCTACAAATAAAAAACTTAGGGCAATATTATCCTAAGTACCTACCCAGTGGGACGCCCTTGGAAGAAATACAGTTAAGCTACAAAAACCGTTTATTGCGTCTTGTCATGGGTAAAATATGTATCAAATTTTGTTTAGATACCCTAATCGGTTTCTGAGATATTGTGAAAAAAATGCTTATCATAGCTATAATTCAGGGGCTCTAGCCCCATAACGAAGCGTTTTTGAAGGTATATTAATAGAAGGTTTTAGTCTTATTTTTGGATGTACTTTTTCTCCTTAAAATATTGTCAGCTAATTTCGGGACACCCTGTATAAACTTTACACCTAATACACAAGTTTCGTTCATCCATTACTTAAAATGTATACGCAGCCTTTACCACCCTTTCTTTTGAAAATTAATAAATTTTCAAAGGTGATTTTGCCTGGTTTTTAATTCTATAAAAACCGTAGATTCATTCTTAGTTTCAAATAAACAATGCAGCCAATATTTGACCACCTTAAAGTTAGCAATGGATTTCCTATGTTGCGCGAATCGAAGAATAAAGAAAAATCCCCATAATCGGTTTTTACTCCACTGGTTTTTCTTACTTGGCGCTTCTATTACCTATTATACCCGTACCATAGCTTTCTTGTATTAGTGTGTTCAGATTTAAATGCAAATTTACCAGGATTACGGAATATGAGACAAAAGGTTAGTTTACCATAACTTTATTTTTCTTATTAGTTTTGTCATATTACCTTGACTTTTTTTAGTGTGTTAGTGTTATTTTTACTTCAAACTTTAACTGTTTATGTTTGAAAATAATACCGTAAACTACACAACGATCAAAACCTTTAACTTTTATCCGTCAGCTTAAAACAGCTGATTCAACAGCAAACTTTTAGATGCTTTATCAAGCGGATCTGCTGTTTATTAAATTTAAAACTTTCTGCAACGTCGTATTTAATTTTCTACGACTTTCTTCTTCCTTAATTATTCCTCAGATATTATAATTAATTCTCATTTCTTATCTTAAAATAGATTTGTTTAGTTATATTTTTGCCATTATAGCGTAACAAATAATTTTAAAACAGAAGTATATTTTTTGTGTATGTTTTAAATGCTATTATGAATATGTGGCCATATTGAACCAATGATTATGCCAAATTATAAAAACAACTTATTGCTATTCAAAAGAATTAAATATTTTATGAGGTCACAAAAAAGTTTTATTTTAAGGCATATAATTATTGCTTTATAAAAGTAACAATAATCAATAACCGAAATATACAAATCAATTCTAAAAACACGATGTTATATTACAATAAATTTTTTAAAATAATATTTATTTATTTATTTATTTTCTTTCTTTGGGGTACACACAGGATACGCTCCCATAAGGTACCCGCCGTTTACAAGTATAATTAAGTCATACATAATCATATACAATACTATCTGATCTATGATCTAAAATAAGATAAAAAAAATGAAAACAATAGCATAATTAACTTACTTTATATACTACTGGCTACCTGGAAAGTCGGAGAAGTTTGCGTGATTTAAATAAATGTGTGTGCCGAAACATTCTCTGGGGCACATCAAAGGTAACCAGTTCTAAGAGATCAGGACAATCAATTCTTGAATTTATTATTTTATGAAGATTGAACACGTTGTTAACCGATCTCCGGTGCTACAGGGACATAATTTTAAAATTAGTGCATAGTACCTCAAAATTGTCGTACAATATATTTTTCCTAAAAGCCAAACATTTTAAGAATTTATTTTGAACAGATTCTATACGTGATTTATATACATTATATTGTGGGTTCCAGACAAATGAAGCAAAATTTAGTCTGCTGAAGACGTAAGGGTTAAAAAAGTTTTGTTATGTCTAAAGCATTTACTTTGTCGATTTACAAATCCTATCATTCGATATGCGATATTAACGGTATTTCCTATATAAACGTCGAACAACAACTTGTCATCAAAAAAAAACCCAAGATCCCTGGCCAGGGTCTCCCGTTTTGATGGACATCCATCAAGCTTGTACCTGTGGACTAATTTATTGAAGTTCCGGGTAAAAGTGATACAAAAACATTTTTTGAGATTGACAAATAAATGATTATCACTACAACAGGCGTGAAACCTATCCAGATGAAAATATATTATTGTATAAGTCAAATTCTACAATCAACTCCAGGCATTTTATATCATGCCCTATCTTCGTCAACCATTTACGAAATATTATGCTGGTATGCATTATTGATATGTTTCATGATTTAGCAACGTTCTGAACTCCAGTCAAAATCTTTACTGGATTGACTGCCTTGACAATGACAAAGACAAATTACTATTTAAGTTTGAGACGTAAAAAAATGTCAGTAAATGTAAATCAAATTTGAATTTTGCTCTGCTGATATTACATTGAAAATGCGCCTCGCTGAAGATGAATGCATAGTATAAGAATTTTAATTATGCTTGGTTGTAGAGATAATAGTAGAAATAATAGGGTCTCCGTGATATGTTCAATGAAACATACCCAAATCGCAGTTCTATTAGACAATCGACAGAGTGCATGACATACTGTTAATGATAGTGTAAAAAGTGGTTACCTAGTATACCTGAGAAGAAATAAATAAACATATTATCACTACAAAAAGATGCTCATAGCTCAAGCACACAACTTGGGCCTGACTACGATACCCAGGAAACTACCGTATCTATTAAAAAAAAAAAGTTTCATCACTGTAACAAGGGTTACAGGACAATGATCCTGATAGGTGAGAGTAATTTTGTGAAAATAGTTGAGCTAACAGATAATCACGCAAAGTGGTCATCCTAGTAAGGAGAATACAATAAACATATTATTGCCAGTACAGAAAGATTCTCAAAGCTCAAGTTGGAAGTGACTACGACACTCACCAAACCACCGTATCTTGATGATAATACTTATAGGCGAGAGCAATTTTGTGAAATAGTAATTGAGTCAGTACAATTCTGACGCTATATAAGTGTTTTTCTCTGTAAAAAATTATCAAAATAGTATTATTATAGTTATTTTTACTAAAATTCTATTAAAAGTATAATATATAAAGAAAAATTAGGATTGCTGGTTCTACCTCCTTAAATAAATCATCATCTTCGTCAAGTTCATACCCCTCTATCTCTTATATATGGGTAATTTACGTCTCATTTACTTGTGTCATCAGGGTAACTGCTTTATGATTTTCGTCAATAGTATCCTTTGTTTTACGGTCAATTTGTTCTTCTTGAGCGTTTTCCTGCCCATTTTGCTTCATAATTCGCTTGAACCGAGAAGCGGTCTTCTTTTGTACACGTTTGAAACCATTAATTTTAAAGCAAACACATTAAATACTCCGACCGATTGATTAATTAAAAAGATCATACTTAGCAACCATAACAAAAAAATATAGGTGAAAGGGAAGAAATGAGATATTTTGATCAAAATTTCATTAAATTTCACAAAACAAGCAAGAAAAAGGCAATGATTTATCGGGGTTTAATAGAGTGGCCATTCAGACCGCCCGATCTTAACTCACTAGACTTTTTTTGCGAGGCTAAGTCAAAAATTTAGTTTATAAATCTAAACCCAGCTCGATAGATAATATGCTTATTAAGAAGTGTATTCGACAAGTTATACGAAAAATTTTTTTAAAAGTATTGCAAAATGTACAACTAGAATTTTTAAATCGATTGATCTATAACAGAACAGCTGGTAGACGACAGTTTCAACATCTTATAAAATAGTTTATTTTCATATTTTGTTGTTTTTTTATTTTGTTGTAAAAGTTTCGTAAACGGTTGAAGACAGATATAGGACATGATTTATGAAAAATGTCTAAAATTGATTTTAGAATGTAAAAATGGAAAAATATACAATACCTATGTTTCATTAAAAAAAATTAAAAACTTAAATAGTAAAAGTTGGAATTAATTATTAGTAGCATTTTTCTGATCCACCCTGTATAATATCGTCGGCTTAGTGCAAAAACTTACTAAATCAATTTTTCCAGGTTTTGTGATTATTGTATATTTAACTTCTTCTTCTATCGCTACAATATTTGCAAAAATATTATATAGGTAAAAACTCACTAAGTATTTAAAATACCAATATAAAAATCAAACTCATTTCAGCTATTTGTAGTTTGGGTTTGTTCGGGTTTGTAAAAATATATTGAAAAAAGTTTGTACATATGCACATTTTTTTTATTAAATCACTTTAAATTCCTCCATTTTTTACAACTGGGTTTTACTCAAAACTGACAATTTTGACTTAATGAGTTTTTGCACTAAGCCGGCGATATATATTTTTTTAGAAATTTTTTTCTTGCATTTGCATTTTATTATGGAAGTTAAATATTGTATTAGCCCTAAATAAATCTTGAAACAAAGTTGATAAATTATTTTATCATTATAAACAAAATTAGGAATATATTTTTTTACTTAGAGAGTTAAAGCTTCGTTAAAGTTTATAAACTTCCTATGGGGATGAGGGTCAAAGAAACTCAAGTAATAAGTCTTTAAAGTCAACTAAATTTTGTCAAAGAGATTTACTGCTTATTAAATTTGCAAATGTCTGAAAAGTCATTAACTTTTCTAACTGTTTACAAAATTCTGTAATTTATCTTAATTTGCGGCTGTTCGCTTCGAGCATATTTTAATTTGACTTGACATTATAGGAATTTATATTTTTTTTGGAATATTAAGTTTTTAATGGGGTTATTTAAATATTATGGCTCGTTTTCAACCCAAAATGGTTCTAAATTAACTTTCGGTAGGGTATTCGGTTTAATTCCTTTCTAATTTCATTATTTTTTATTTAATATTTTTATTTTAATTGTTTTGGCGATTATTTAGTTTAGTAATTTTAATTATATCGGTATTTGTATTTTTTACATTTATATTACAGGGTGTCCTGAAAGGTTGGTCTATAATTTGGGATTGACTAGATAGGCGTAAAATAAAGAAAGAATTTTATACAACATTGTGTCCTATTTGAATAAGTATAGCGGGAATGAGGGCAGGCAATGAAATGATACAATACTTGTATTTATCCCAACGTTTTGTTTTTATAAAAACTTTTTCAAGGGTCAATAAAAAGGTCTTTAAGCCTGTATATTCATATAATTGAAATATCGAAATTAAAGAAGTACAACGTTGTTAAAAGATCCTTCTTTCATAGTTTGAGGTAAAGCAATCAAAAATGTGAGAGACAAAAAATATATGCGAGAATGTATCAAACCCTTATGGTATAGTTGACGTTCTCTAGGAGGTTTTATAAAACTCATTATGGAATCCTCCTTCTTGCCCTCAAAAATATAACTACACCAAATTTGATTCATATCCGCTTAACATCAAATCATCGCAAATTTTATAAAGTAAATATTTACTTGGAACACACTGTATCTCTTTAACCGTATAAGAAATGAAATTAAATGAAATATTTTTAGGTCCACTATCTCCTGTTGCTGTATAGCCCCATAGTTACAGGATTGTGACAGGATTGATCTGGTATATCACTAATTAATTACAAATACACTCGGTAGCGTTCTGACTATAATGAACATTATTCATTATCACTGGTAGCGTTTCTGACCGAGAATACCAGACCGGTCCCTACACATAAGTTTAGAATTACGAGTATATATAACTAAGACAATTTTATAGTAAAGAGCACTCTTGGAGATGCTGGAGTTCTCCAGGATAACGTCCAGGTCGTTTTGTTCTGTTAGTTGTATCTACTGTTAATACCAAACGACTTACCAATGTCGACCAAACAGCAATATCCAGGTGATGATGTTAACAATAACGTCGCAGTCTTTAGGGCGCGAGAGCGAACCGCTTAACCCATGTTAATGAAACCGTTTATATTGATTGTTACAATAAAACAACACCCAGTTTAAACAACAACTTATAAATCTATTAACAATATTATAAAGAAAGGTAGAAATAAAAGTTACTTAACAAGAAAAGTAATACTTTAAAACTAATACAAAATATGTATTATGCTAACTAATAAAGAGAGATTTTTCTATTGACATGCGTTTACTGTACGATTCAGAAAATTACCCATTTAATATTTAAAACCCTGTGAACAGATGAAATTAATATTTTTAATTCAATACAACCCTGTAATTTAATCACCCAAAGATTAATTTATGATAATTCCCAAAAACTGAAAAGTCTAAACACTAAAACCCTGAAACTTATAGGTAAAACAACAATCATACCTTTAGACCCACAATTTAACTTTACACTTTTAAGAAACAAAGGATTCACTACACAAGAGGTATATCAAAGAGAGAAATGTGTCCGAAAATATGTACTATTAAAACCAGCCCGATTACACCCGAAAATAGCATCTTTGGTACTTGGTCAAACCGAACCCGACAACAGAACTTTAGGAACTTGCTAAACCGAACCCGATAAAAGAACTTTTGGAACTGAATTGTGAATCTTCTTGATTGAGCATTTAACTTCTGAATACACCCCTTAAATTACGCTACTTCAAATATTTACATATTCCACCCTATAGAACGTACTAAAATCAGTATTACTCCTCGGTACCACGTCTTAGGGTATAAACAGTTTATTCTATCCAACCAATCAGAAGTCATTTCTCTCTAAAACTCTGCCTTAGATCATAAAACAGGGTCGTCCCAATATATGATTGTAGACATTACCGCTAGGTGACTCTAGTTATACCCTCTCGTTATTTAATTAAAACTTTTTCTCTCTTTATGGACATTTCAACTTAAAAATCATATCTATAGATAAACAATACATAGCATACTTATAAAATAACCGTAAAAACGGCCTTACAAATAACATTCCAACCTTAAATTTAAAGTACAGCAATCAGATTTACTTTAAAAAAAACCTTTTAATCTGATCCAGGGAAAAGAAAGAATAAATCTGATCCGACTTTCACATACATCGAATGGTCAAAATACAAATCCGCGTTGCTACCTATATTTTTCATTTTATTCTCAATATATGGTTCATAACATTGTCTCATTATAATGGACCGACCACCAACGAAGTCCCCTTGTTTATCTTAACTACGACAATACGTGCTGTATTAAGGATTCTAGATAATATTTATTAGTATGGTTGGGTTTTGTTTTTAGGATATAGAAAAATAAACTTATGACATAATGATAGTTTTGTATAATTTGGGCCTTGGTTATTTGTTTAAGAAAAACCGTTGGTTTAAAATAGTTCGCTAAATTTGGTTTTATTATCATGTTTATGCTTGGAACAAAAGCTTTTAAAGCCCTTCTTTGAATTTAAAAAGGAAACATATTGTTTTGACTCGTGAGAACGCACTTTAATAAAACTAACTTAAAATAAAAAAATAGATTTTTTCGTTCTATTACAGGATACTATATATAAAATTCCCGCAAAAGTAACAATACCAAAAGGGTTCCCAATATGGTGTTTTAATTAGACGTGTACCACAAAGCCTGTACCTTGCAAAAATGTATTACTTTTTTTCATGTATAATAAATACATTAATACCTATCTTGCTCTTCATAAATAAATATTGTTTTCTTCATTTCCTTTAGTTTTATAATGCCTTCACATTCTTATTTTGGTAGGTACGACAATGTTTTATTTTATAAATAATAAAATTAGTATGTAGGTACGCTATATCTAGACTCCCATATTAAATTTAAAATATAGCAAAGGCGGTCCGGTCCAGTTTGTAGCCAACCGCTTTATGTAAAATATACCAGATTTCAACGGTGTGCCATTAATGACAGGTGCTGCCGCAAGTTCTTACATTAATTTGACTTTACCATTAGCTGCCTTCTGTATACACGCCTTACGAAAGGGCGCCGCTGCACTCTAGAAGATCTAGCCGAAAATTCGCACCATTTTGGCTAAAATTTTCCGTCGATTCTAAAGAAGATTATGGTTCATTCGTCTAACAAAGAAAATATTAAAATATTAAAAATTTTGATTAATTTCCAATAGGAACCGAAATCTTGGTCAACGCATGGAATATATTTTATTTATCATCGGATGAGTCAATTTTTAATTTGTTTTACAGAAGGTTCATTTTCGTCTAACTTTATTCAACCAATGCCATAAACCTAAACTACTCTAGTCGGGGACTCTCGGCATCCAGATTTGGATGTTACCTGACGATCTTTGCTTTGTTAGTTAAATTGTAATTTTTATATTTAAAACTTCTTAAAATATGGAAAGTTTTTAATTTTTGAAGAGCATTAATTTTCCTTTTATTTATTTTTAAAATTCTACGAAATTGATTGCCAAAAGTTTTATGTTTTCTTGATTTACTTAAAACTTAGAATTATTTTCCTTAAAATAATTTTTCTCAAATTCACCATTATTTTATTTTCTAATTTATTTTTAAAATAATTCTAATAAATTTTTCTGAAAATGTTTTGCTAGCAATTCATTTTTAAAAAATGATTTTTTCCGATTAAAAACTTAAAATAATTTACTCAATTTAATATTATTGTATTTTATTTTTTAATTTATTTAAAAAAAAATTAAAAGGAATCCGTACCGAATCTAACATATTTTTGAAACATTTTCAACGGAATGTGTATTTGCACTAGTGTCCGATCGAAACAAGATTTTCACCCGAAACCGAAGCTTCGACCTTGGTCTCAGTTTCGATCGAAACCGAAACTTATTTATACATGGTAAAATTCTATTGTGTACTGAAATCTAATGTATTTTTTACACATACATATATGGACAGTGAACTCGTGTTAAATAAAAGAAAAACAATAATTGAAATATGTAACAAAGATATTATAATCTATTTATTTATCTTATATTAACAATTTAATATGAACAAAAATAATAAACATATTAAAGACTTACTCTTGTAAGTAAACTTTGTCAAAAATTAGATATAAAGTAATGAGTACTTAATTTATTATTTTAATTTTGTTCACAATATTCTTAAGATTAATAATTTGTTATTTATTGAGATCTTGCATTAAGAACCTGGTGATTAAAGAAGTAGCTAATTTTCAGTCTCAACAAAAATTAACGAACACTGAGTTGCGGCGCACTCGAAGTTTCCGCCGATTTTTGGTCGAAACCGAAACTCTCACCGAAACTAGATTTTTTGGTCGAAACTAGCCAAAACCGACACTCTAATTTACACCTTTCGAATATTCTCCCCAAAACTTCTAAATTTTTTTAAACATTAATGTGAGAAGAGAAATTATTTACTCAAACACTTAATATCTAATTGAGATGATATTAAAGGAAACATTTTTTTTTAAATATTTTTTTTTAAACTTCACCACTTTCCATAAATTGTAATATTATAAAGAACCTGTCGACAAACATATAGTTTATTTTAAGTTTTTGCCAAAAATTTTTGAAAATTTTTAAATTTTCTGAATACCTACACATTTTAAAAATACTTTTTAAAACTTTTTATTAGATGGAACAATATTGAACTTGGACGTTACGATCCTTTGAAATTTTATTATTGGTGATAAAATTAATTTTAATTAACTCAACGAAATAAATCTCGATTTCTTATTAAGAAAATGACTTCGTAACCATTTCTCATAAATAGGATTTAAGGTTTTTTAAATATATTTATTTTTCTATGAATTTATTACCGATTCGTCACAACCTCACTAGTACGTTGTATTTTCCATTGGGTAACAGTTAAAAAAGTGGTATGACTTTTTTTTTTAACTGTTGTGTTGTCAGGTCGTTTAAATCCCGATACGATCCCGAAAAATTCAGAATCGGACCTTGGAATTCAAATTGAACTAATACTGGTTTTCGTAAAACTTTTACTTTACAGAGTGGATTTAGATCAATTTAAATATGTGGTAAATGTAACACGTTACACCCACTATCGTCTGTATTTATTATTTTTTTTAAATTAATTGAAACCCTGTTACCCAAATTTATATAAAATTTTACCTCTCAAAAACGATGTAGCTTGTTAACCTTTTCTTTTTTTGTAAATTTTTTCTCTCCAGGAAATCCTAGAAAAATATATTACCAAGTCTTTTTTTTTTATAAAAATACCTAATTTAACTTCAATTTTACACAAAAAACTGAAATTAGTTACGTGGGGTACCTCCGTTACCCCAGACGGCCGAAACGAAACTTTTTGTAGCACGGCCAGGGAAAGGTTAAAATCTGTAATTTATGATTGGATCAGTATCGGCCAATGAACACAGGCACAGCTTCACCAGCTGTTATCGTCTTCTCGATTAAATGCAAATAAAACTCTGTAAATACTATATTTTAATTGGCTGTAAAATTTATTGGTAATATAGCTTGGTAAACCAGACCAATTGCAAAAATAAATAATTAAAATGAAATAGTCATTTAAAACACAATAACATGCTAGGTTCCAAATTTACGGCTGCCTAAGTTTTAATTCTTTTGTGCATGCGGGTGTTTGTAGTTTTTTGTACTAATTAAAAAAAACCAACTAAAAATATTTAAAATGTAAAATGTCTTAATTAAGCCTACTGATATCTGTGTCAGCAACATTTAATTAAAATTTAAATGTTAAACAGTAGAGACATTTGCAACTACAATGATCTTGTTTTATTAACTAGGTTGTGCAGGAAAATTAGTGAGTTTAAAACCCATTGTTCTGTACAAAGCAAAAGCCGGTTTAGCCACAAACAGACGATTACGAATAGTGAGCTTTACAGGAGGATCAAATACATTGCATTGTGGTTAAACGGTGGTAAGGCGGAAATAAAACATGTTGAAAATACTGGAGTTTTAATTAAATTAAAGAAAAAACGAGAGGAGACATATTTTTAAAACTCCTTAATTAACTTATACAAGGTAATGCACGGCGGGTGGCAAGTGGCTGTATCCCCAAAATCATACATGCTAGGACATTGTCAAATAAAAACTAAAAACGCAAAGTCGTCGTCTCGTCAATCACTATTTATTTAAAAAGGTGACATGTTTCGCCCTATATGGGCAACATCAGACCTAAAAAGTTTTTTAAAACATAACATTAAATAGAAAAACCCCCTAAATGTTTCTTACCTAACATTAAAACACGAAAATAAAAGTTAATAAATAATTACACACATCAACATTACAATTAAAAAGAAAGTAACAATAACCAAACAGTTTACGGTAGGGCCAGGGACTTGGTGGTAACTCAGTAAGAACAGATAATAGCCCACATTCTCATGTCCTGATTCAAAATTAAAAAAGAAGAAGAGCTGTCAGTCAAAGTCGTACTATTTACATGAAAAAAGGCGGGAAAAATATGTGGTTAAGTATATTTACGTATTAATCGTTTATATTATTAAAAATAAAATAGGGTTCAAAATTAAAAACGTCGTTAACACAGGTAAGGACAGGGCCCTTTTTTGCTTTTGTAATCTAAAGTTTCTCCAATAAATCTAACTTTTTGCTCTTATGGCATTCATAATTGATGTTTATATTTTTAGGAACTGAAAATTGGTGTCCTGATTCCAATAAATGGTTTGCGAATGCCGACTTTGTGTTTGTTATATCGGTGTTTTGATATTTATCTACAAAACTAAGATGTTCCCGGACTCTGGTTGATATTTCTCGACCAGTACGATCCTTTGAAATTTTATTATTGGTGATAAAATTAATTTTAATTAACTCAACGAAATAAATCTCGATTTTTTATTAAGAAAATGACTTCGTAACCATTTCTCATAAATAGGATTTAAGGTTTTTTAAATATATTTATTTTTCTATGAATTTATTACCGATTCGTCACAACCTCGTTCGTCCAGGATGAAAAATATTAACCAGAGTCCAGGAACATCTTAGTTTTGTAGGTAAATATCAAAACATCGATTAACAAACACAAAGTCGGCATTCGCAAACCATTTATTGGAATCACGACATCAATTTGCCGTACCTGAAAATATAAACATCATTCATGAATGCCATAAGAGCAAAAAGTTGGATTTATTGGAGAAACTTGAGATTACAAAAGCAAAAAAGAGCCCTGTCCTTACCTGTGTTAACGACGTTTTCAATTTTGAACCCTAATTTATTTTTAATAATATAAACGATTAATACGTAAATATACTTAACCACATATTTTTCCCGCCTTTTGTTATGTAAATAGTACGACTTTGACTGACAGCTCTTCTTCTTTTTTAATTTTGAATCAGGACATGAGAATGTGGGCTATTATCTGTTCTTGCTGAGTTACCACCAAATCCCTGGCCCTACCGTAAACTGTTTGGTTATTGTTGCTTTCTTTTTAATTGTAATGTTGATGTGTGTAATTATTTAATAACTTTTATTTTCGTGTTTTAATGTTAGGTAAGAAAAATTTAGGGGGTTTTTCTATTTAATGTTATGTTTTAAAATACTTTCTAGGTCTGATGATGCCCATATAGGGCGAAACATGTCAATTTTTTAAATAAATAGTGATTGACGAGACGACGACTTTGCGTTTTTAGTTTTTATTTGGTAATAGAAACGGGTCTCTTGGAGAATAGACTACTTCTTTGAACTAGGACATTGTGGTAAAAAATTCATTATGAAATGTGAGCAAAAAAAATCACTGGAAATAATTTTTTGGTTCCTAATTTTACCGCTAGGGTGCATAGTCGGTATGCTATGATACAAAGTAATTACGTTTATATGTTATATCCTCTAACAATTTTGAAATATGAATTTTTTTGTAGTTACCATGGTAAAAGCGTGAAGAAGGGTAACGACTAAAAGTACTTAAAAGGCTGTAACTTCGGTCTGCGTTAACCGAATTTGACAAAATATGGCTTATTTTAAAGAACGTAAATACTATTAAAAATAACGTGTGCGGTTGATAGTAGAGGGCACTTTAAAAAAAAATCTAGCTTCAATTTAAAAAAAAAAATGTAATGCAACTGTAAAACCATTTTAACTCGATTCGACCTTTTCTTACTAAAAAGTTATCGCAAAAATAGTGGAAGAGAGTAATTCGATTTAGGTTTTTAGCAATGTTTTGCAATTTTCCTTTTATTAAAACGTTAAAATCTTACAGCGATTGCTTTTTTGCCTAGATTTATTAATTTTAGGCGTTTTAAAAAAATAAATTATGATATCAAAAAAATTACCTTGTCGGACTTCCATTGTCTTTATTTTGTTACTTAACACAACGTTTCGGTTAGTTAGTATCTCTAACCGTTTTCAAGTGTAAACTAAATTATAATTCTAATGCTACTGTCTTAAATACTATCCATGTACAATGAAGCTTGATGACTCCGCCTACGTGCTTATTGGAGTGTGAAGTTTGAGCTGTTGGTTTTGGACAAGAAGAGGCTTTCAGATATTGGGGATATCTATAATTGGTTTACTGAATATATGTGTATTTTGATTCAGGAAAGCTGCTTCCTTGAATTTTCGTTTTTTCCAGTGCTGTTCCGTGTCCAAAACCTTGGCTTCTGACCACTGTATATTATGTTGGTTAGTCCATACATGTTCTGCTATACCTGATCTCGAAGTTTCACCTCTTTGAGTATGTTTCAGATGTTCTTTAACTCGTACGGGAAGAGGTATTTTTGTTTCTCCAATGTACGATTCGCCAGACTCGCAAGGGATTTGATAGATACAATTTTTTGTGTTTTCATTGCTGGGGGGTTTTACTTTTGTAAGAAAGCTTCTAAACGTATTTCCGGTTTTAGAGGCTGATTTGATATTATAGTTTTTGGTTATTCTTCTAATCTTTTCAGAAATCCCCTTGACATAGGGTATTGTAAGAAATGTTTGCTCCTCTCTAGCTTCTGTATTAGTTTTTACTTCGCGATTTTTAAGTTTTGGGATGGTATCAGTTACAAAAGTTTCAGGTAACCATTTTGTTTCAAATCTCTTATGATGTTTGAAATTTCAATGTTTACGTCTTCCGGATTGTTGCAGACGTTAGATGCTCTGTGATAAAGAGTTTAAATTATGCCCTGTTTTATGGAGTTTGACTGATTCGATCCGTGATTAAGGTATTGCCCGGTGTGAGTGGGTTTCCTGTATACTAAAGTTTTCATGTTATCAGCACTTCCTTTGACGAGAACATCGAGAAAAGGTAGAGTGGAATGTTTTTCTGTTTACTAATTATGATATTTTGTTAGTAGTAGTTTGTAGACTTTTATAATAGGCCTTTTTTTTTAAAATGCTTATTTCACAAAATTAGACTTAATGATCACGGCAGTAACAGTTAAGGCCTTTTGCACACACTCACGGCGACCATCCTAACGGCACCGTTTATACGGTTAAGGGATTAGGCAGCATATGTGACCTTTCACACACTAGAGGTGTGACGATATAACTGTCACGGTTAAAAGTAACCGCTTATTAAGAAATAACAGTCGCTATCGGTGATTAAATATGATCTGAAGCAGTTACCAGTTATTCAATATACCAAGCGCTCGCACATCGCACTGCCGACTGAGTTCGCCGGCTCATGGCAGCCTTCTTTCGCTGCACGCTGTTATTTTCTAAATAACTGGATAAAGAATATCATGGTTATTTTAGTAATAGGATGTGAAGCAACTACTAGTGATTCATATACCAACCGATCGCACAGCACTGCCGCTGCTTAAGTCGCCGGCTCATGCAGCCTTCTCTCGCTGTTAAGAGCATCCGAACGATATTTCTGAAATCTTATTCCAAGGTCGCCATACGAGCCGCGACGGGGCGAGAAAATATCCGAAATTTTCTTCGTCAGCCTGCTGGTTATCGTCGTTAACTCTTTTAGCGCATTTAGATATTAAACAGCGATCTTTCTCTTCACTGTCGGAGCGGTACTACATAATATGATATATTACGCTTAGTATTTTCAAAGCCAATAGCCCTCTTGATCCTTAATCTTTTTAATATTACTTTAAATATGTTTGCAAACAAAAGAGTATTCCTTAATATATCGGTATAAAGATTATTTTGAGACCGAAAAGTATGGCCATTATGTAGCTAATATTTTAAATAAAAAAATGCGAATAAAAATACTTAATTCAAGCTTATATTGGTATTTTCTTTAAATCGAGGGCTTAGTTATAAAATTCGTCTAAATTTTGTCGTAAATGCTATCCTATATTTAAAAAAAAAATATGTGGCCCTTCTACGCCTTCGTAAAACCAGCTCGAGCCGCAATTTCGCATATTCCTCCGCTTACTACATAATATCGTGGTATTACCAAACAAATGCACGCGAACGATGACGGATTACTGAAGATCGCAAGAAACCAGTCGGCGGCGCGGTGTTCTGGGTTTCACAGAAATCAAAGACGCCGACATTTCCAGGTAGCAAATCATTTGTATAAAAAATATTGGTTTATTCGTTAGTGCATAGTGCATCAGTCAATTAACATCAGTGTATTTATCAGCTTGAGCTAACTAACGATTTTCTGATAATGGGTTCTAATACGCGAAGAGTAAAAAATAAAAATAAAAAAAATAGAAAATTGGCCCAAAAATATTTTTTTTGTTTATAACAAAAATTACATAAATTTTGTTAAAAGGTAAAATCTGCACTAACATTCTTAACAAAAATATTTTTGAAATTCTGGGTAGGTTTCAATTTATGCAGGTAAAAACTAAATTAAAATGGTTGGCAGAAATTTTAGACCGAAGACGTTTATTATTTGAGAACAGGGACGTAGCTAGGAATTTTGGGGCCCCGGGCGAATAGTAGTTCTGCGCCCTACCAGACAATCCTAAAACTATAATTATACATCTATAAATTTTAGTTTAAAAAAATATATTAACAGCAGTGCGTGATTTGTAAACTTGGGGGTGTACTAAAAGCCACCCAAAGACGCCCAAATTTGGTCAATAATTTTTAGTAAATATTTTAAAAATTTATGATTACCTACTTATTTTATTGAAAATTAAATAAGATAAAAAAAATAAAAAAGGCCAATTTATTTTTCATTAGTGGGTACCTTGTTTAAAAGTAAAGTCACTTCTTCTGTTTTTATTTGCAGCAAACTTATCAATAACAGCTTCATTAAAGTTTGGAATAACTGTAATGTATTGTTTCTCAAATATTCCACATTCATAGTCGTTTTGGCATTAAAGCTGTTTATTTTTATTAAAATAAGTCTTTACTACCCCAAAATAATAACAAAAATATAAAGGTAAACTCCAAATAATAAATTCATACAGCAATGAACTCAACGGCGCACATTTAATTTGTGCTAGTTTTCCTGTTAGAATCGCGCTTTCCCCCACCACACCTTCTAGTACAAGATGTATAGACAAACAGCAGAAACTCCGCCTACGTAACGCATGTGTGCGACTTATTAATTCCTACGCGCCATACGGTTGCTCTTGACAACCGGCTTGGCGAGAGCTATTACACCACGTTTCGTTCGATTGTTTGACGGTACGTTAAAATGGAAGGGTTCTAACTTTTATTACGGTAAAAATATCAAGAAGATAAATTTAAATGAACATTATTTTTTCTTTATGGGGTAATTCTTTATGGAGTATGGGGGTGCACGTGCTCCTGTGCTCCAATGGAGAAACCGCCACTGATTAACAGACTTGAACTTAACATTCGTGAAAAGAAAAATTGCTTGTTCGGACTTGTGTGACTTATGTCGTGGCAACTCACAACTCACGTAGCATAGTGACGCAATCGAATCGCGGCGCCTTTTTTTCAAATATCGGCGTTGCCAAATGTCAAAAGCAATCCAGCCGTAATTGCATAATACATTTTTAAATTCCCGTATTTTTAATGACCATTTTGGCGCCCTGTTAATATGGCGCCCCGGGCGGTCGCCCTATTCGCCCCCCCCCCCCCTTGCTACGTCACTGTTTGAGAATGCACATTTATTGAAAAAGTACAATCATGATGCATGTCATCGCTTGCATATTTAAAGGGATCTAAACCCCCTCAGGTTTTAGTTCAGAATTTCGAATTTAAGATTTTGAGTGAATTTAAAAAAATTTAAATACTATCTTCGTTTTTTTTTTATTTTTCATATATTTTTATACGTACTTTCATATTTTTTGGTCATCTGAGAGAAAATTACTAGATGCAAATTTTATTTCTTTATAGCCTATTAATATTTTTTGCGAAAAGTGAAAAATTAAAAGCCCTTACCATCAATTCGCGGACATCCTCTACATAATAAAATTTAGAAATACGACATTTCATTACCATAGTAGGTCTATCCAAACGAGAGAATACAAAGGTCGTCCATTATATTTACCTACTATGTACTATACCCGAACGGAATATGTAATGGATTCCTAATTATTAATCATTTAAAATTTAAAAAGAGATATAGAAGCATGCACTCTGCGCCTCAAATATCACGCAAAAAGTCTTTTAAAATATTTAAACAATAATTTCTGAGAACAATATAACAGAATTGTGGCCAAATTTGTCGGCGGAAAACGTATAAACTTTGCCTCCAGAGGATGCTATCAATTAAAGTGCAATGCTGCAGCTATATCTTTTAATACCAAGGGAAATTTCCATAAATATGTCCCCAAAAACGTAACTGGCAGAAGTCCTGGAATACATAATATACGAAAACATTTGTATCAAAAAGTCTAGCAATTAGAAAGAGATATCTAAAGTCAAGAAAAAGATTATTTTTCCCACAAAAAACAAGCATGCATATATTGAATCTGATGAAAATTATGGTCCTAATGCAGACAAAAATCTAGAAATTGACCCACTGCAATACCAAGAAATAAAAGACAATTTCCTTCAGAACCTTATTAAAAATGAAGAAGAAATTGAACAAGTGATCCAGGCAACGGGTAGGTAATCAACGGTCTTGCGATAAATGGTTTTCAGAAACAAGAAAACGTCTAACCGCTTCCAACTTTGGAAGAATAGCTAAACTTAAAGCCATCACCAACAAAGACAAAGTTGCTCATGACTTAATTTTCAAACAGTTTTTTGGAAATACATGCACAAAATATGGCGTTGAAAATGAGCAGATTGCCTTAATAGAACTTGGCCATATTCTTGAAACAGACATCCTGGAATCGGGTCTTTTTATACATCCGCAATATCATTTTTTAGCTGCCTCTCCAGATGGTCTTACAGGCAAAAATATGATAGCTGAAGTAAAATATCCTTATGCAGCTAGAAATATGTCACCACAGGAGGCCATTAAAATATGGCACAATAAACAATACAACATTAAAATTTACACTTAACCGCAATCATCCATATTATTATCAGGTTCAGGAACAACTGTTTGTTTCAGGAAAAAATTCTGTTACTTTGCAATATGGACTCCAAAAGGTATATTATATTAACGTATCAAACTTGATGAAAATTTTTGCAACACAATGGTTATTAAATTACATAAATTTTATTTTGAAAATTACCTCCCCATTTTATTAAAGAAATTGTAGATGAAATAATAAAATGAAAATACATTTTATTAATACAAAGAACGGGGGGCACTTTGCATACAGTACGATATAGTTGGTTTTTGGCTTGTTTGAATTTATTAAAATTTGTTTATTGCTGACAATGGAGACATGAAAATAATAAATATTAGCTGGCTGATTGTGATTTGCATCCCAGTTAGGATTCATTAACAATAGATGTTTTTATATTGTTTTTTTTTTTGTATTAGACTGCAGAAATAGATTAAATTAGAATTAGAAAACTACCGAAAATATTTTCTTCAAACATTGCAAATTCATATTTTTTGAAACCTATATTTAATATTTTTAGTGTTGTATAACAGTATAGTATACGTCTAAACTAAATAATTCTTGAAATTTTGGCATTTAAAAAACTACACTTCTAGGCAATTGACATCAGGCTATGGTATCTTATATAGGCATAACCTAGAGAAAAACGGCTTTTACATGAGTATGTTGGTTTTTCATTGTCTACGCATTCCAATAATTATAACCCCTAGTTTAACTGGACATCCGAAAGTTTATCGGAAGTTAATTTTTTAAGGAAAAAGGAGGACTGTGAGAGCCTGTTAAAGTATCTAAAATATAACTTTTTAAATGCTAATATCTTAAAAACAATTTCGTTTAGACATATTATAAAACTCGACTTGTTCCTGAGAGTTCTGAAAAAAAAAACACTCTCTAAAAAACGATCGTGTACCTGTACTTATGTACAGGAATAAGTTGGTTACATGTTAATATATACTTTAAAATATGTTTTGCGGGATCCAATGTTGGTAAAACAAAAAATGCAACTACATAAATTATTATGGATGCCTATACTACAATTACAATTTGGCATTTTAAACTACTAATAGTGTCATACATCATTATACACAGTTTATTCGTATAAAATGTAATGTAAAATACGTGTGCTATAGTGAGAATATACTGTGCGGGGCTTGAAATAAGTTTAAGAAAAAGGGTTTTGTCCAATTTAATTATTAATATTAGGACCCTAAGAACTTAACTTTATTTAGGTTTAACTAAATACCTCGCTAAATACCAAAATAAAATTTGGATGGTCATTTTAGAAAGAAATAAACCCATTTTAGTTGCTTATTTACATAATTTGGGTAGATATACTATACCTACATAGGTATTATTTAAGATTAAAAAGCGTTCAGAAAACTAAAATTAAAGTAAAAAACTAAGAACGCCAATGTGAAAGGGCCTATAATGATGTAATTATATCAACTTTTTATTATAAGATTTTGTTTCCAATAAGAGATTATTATTAATTAACTGTGAGGAATTATGTTATATTATTTCTAAATCTAAAATTAATTATTTATAAAATAAATGCAAATTAAAACTTACAAAATATTTTTTTGGACACCCTATAGAAATGTCCACAAATTTAAAAGCATCATAATAATATATGAGTAAACGTTTAACACGTTAGCATAACACTGCGTGCTGAAAACTGTGATAAGTTAAATATATTCGAAACGTCGACCACCCTACTTGCTGATTTTTTCATAATCATCGCAAGCGAAGCGTAGGATATAGTCTACTAGTGCTTAGAAAATAATGTTTGGACGTACCATCCCATGTACACAACGTGTAGCAAAAACCAAATGTCGATTTTCAACAAAGACAAAATCTTTTCATTTGATTTCAGAGACCAAAAACATTGCGTTCTCTTGGCCCGAATCCTGGCCATGTTTTTTATTGGATTTTTAAAAACTTTTTAAATTTGGACTCTACAGATATTGCAGAATGTGCAAAAGTTATTTTCATTAAACAAAAAAAATTTTCAATATTTTTAACCATCCAATGAACTTAAGTATTTATTTTCCGGGTTTTCATTGGCTAATATCTTTTTCTCCTAATTTTTTTTTTGCATAAAAATAACTTTCGCACACCCACATAGATCCTACCTTTCCATTGGTAATTTTTTTTTTCTAATAATTTTCTTAGTTTTTTTTTAATTCGGGCCAAAAAGAACAGCAATTTAACATGGCAAATTTTAGCGCGGTCGGATCCACTTAAATAATTGGATATTAAAAAATAACATGGTTATTATTAGTAATCGGATAATTTTCATATCACTTTGTGGGCGGTAACGGTAAGGTATAATTAATTTCCAATGAACGTTATTTCTCTGATATTTGATAGTCCTGGTTTGCAGGATGCTTATGCTTAAAGGAAAGGTGTTAAATAGTTACAAGATAATTTCACGTTTTCACTACTCTTCACGGTTAAAATTGCGAGGGAAATAGTGGATTGGTGGATAGGTTGGCAATTATTCTGTAATTCCCCGAAGCGCGTTGTGGCATTGTAGCGTTGTAGTTAATGTATTTTCTATTTATGTGTGTGTATGTCGTGAGTCGTGACCGTCGTATTGTGTGTATATACTTAGTATATGATACTACATAGACTTTATTTTTATTGGTAATTTAACTAGAGACTAGGGTGTGTGGTATGTGATGGGTATAGAAACATAATATGCTGAAAATAAAATAGAGAAAAGGTTGTTATTATTCAAAATAACAGCTATTTTAATTTGGCGCCAATAAAATATTTAAAAAGAGAAAAAGTCCATTATTTAAATTGACACCTTCACCTTAGTAAATCTCATTTTTTGAAAATAACTGGTAACTGTTTAAAATAACAGTTAATTTAAAATAACAGTCACCGGTATACCGGTGATTCAAAAATAAGTCTTAAGCACACCTCTATCACACACACAGGCACTTTATACACGGTTCCGTTCCACCGCGATGTCACCGTGAGCCCCCACTACAATTCACGGCGACCGTTACCGTGTTGACGGGGAAACACACCCAGTAGAGTTTAAGATTTAATTGATGCTTGCACATGTACCGCGCTTACGCTAATTTTTTAATCGTTCGTGTAGGTTATCAAAGCTGGATATGGACATCCTAAAATAGTTGAAAAATTTTTTTTCCGTATACCCTCAAGTGACCAAATAGTACAAAGAATTCTGAATGTTTCCACCCCATATTCATGGGATGAACCCACAAAATTCTGTTTTGTGTCTTTCTTTTTTTTAAGTAATCAAAGCTAGAGATCTATTTGTTTAAAAGTGCCCTCTATTATTATTAACCTCATGTATTAATTTTAAAAATATTTATATCAACGTTCTAAATAATATTCTTTAAAATAAGCCATAGTTTGTTAAATTGGGTTAACGCGGACCGATGTTACAGTCTTTTAATTACTTTAGTCGTTACTCTTCTCCATGCTGTTACTATGGTAATTACAAAACAATTGTTATTACAAAGTTTATAGAGAATATTACGAGCATAGAAAATCTGAATTTCTGACCTGCATTGTATTGCAGTTATTAGTAGAAATTAAGGACTTTGTATCATAGAATAGCGACTACACACCCTAGCGGTGAAATTAGGAAATTAATAAATATTTAAGGTGTCCCATTAAAACATATTATATATATATATATACACTGTGGCTCAAATTAAAGGAGTACACTTTTTAATCGTGAATATTGTTAAGTTTTTTTGAAATATCAGATAGTAGGGAACAAAGACATCGCAGGCATGCCATTTGAATTCATTGTACTATTTTTTTTACTTTGTATACTTGTTTGCACCTGTCCACAAAGTTAAATAAACAATAGATACGCAGACATTCCACCTTCTTAGCCTGATCCGCGCGGACATTCCCCCTTTTTCGCCTGTATGGCAAAACTTTAAGTCACGATATCTTTTGACTCTTCTTCTTTTTCGCCTTTATGATGTTACTTCTCGATAGATTTTCTTGTTTGCTATCGGATGGTTTGATTAGTTTATAATGAGGAAATATTGACATTCCCCCTTCTTTGCCTGCACCCTTCAAATGCAAAACATATTATCAACAAAAATATAGAACTTTTTGTAAACTTATAAAGTAAACTATTAGCAGGTAACACGGATAAGGTTTTAAGACTAAACAAGCTTTAGTTTAACCACAAACACAGGATTATGGAAAGCGGGATTCAAGATAGGATCGGAAACATTGCACAGCGGCTTGCTTGTGGCGGGACAGGAACTTAAACAGTATCCCTTTCAGTTGATAAGGGTATAGAAAATCGATGATTATATCTAAATTAATTAGATGGGGATTTCGTTAATGATCTTGAACATGCTACAATGAACATTCGTACCCTTTGCACACGGCTATATAAAACTTATTAAAACCTTAGAATCGTTGACCTACTTGTCAGTTTTAATGGATGAAATCATCAATTTTCTCAAACTTACTGATTCCGATATGACGAATGAACTTTTGTTATCTACAATATTACCTTAATTAATTCAGATAGAATTTTCTCCTTTAATCTAAAAATTTTTAAAACAGTTAAAATACATTAAATATTATGACAAATACCTTACCTAGATAATAGAAACACACAACATGCAGACAAAGATAAAATCAAACAAGTTTTCGATGGTATAGCAGGATTCACATAACAACAATTTATTTTACAGGGTGATCCATTAAGGGTGACAAGAGGCTGTATCTCCAAAATCTACGACTTTGTGGTAAAAAATGTATTATGAAATATTACCAAAAAAATAACTGAGAAAATTTCATAAATATATTTTCAACCAATTAGAAGGCTCCTTTTTGTTAGGGTTGCTTATAGCAACGGGAGACTTTCGCGATTGTCTATACCCTATTAACCTATTGAAATTAATAAGTGATAATTTTTCTTAGGTATACTACTACGACTTAATTTTAATTCAAATGTCAAGCCATATCGAAGTGACAAGTGAGACAAACCAGCAAGTAACAATCAGTTTTTTAGTCGTACCCGTGATATTTATTGTTACAATAATATTGTGTAAAAAATGATTCGTTTTGGTAATGAATCAGCAAGTTCGATTGCTAAAGAAATTGAGCAGTTAGTAACTCATTTTTATTACTAAAATGTGAGAAACATTAAAAATAACAAATATGTTATCTGAAATCCAATGTCTTTATAGTTTTAAATTCAAATATAACTTTAAAAAACATATTTCCGATGAGTTCAGTTTAATATGACGCATTGTATTTTTACAATAGAAGTTGATTTCACTTGTTAGTAACTAAGGTTTATTACTAAAATTTCAGGAACATTAAAAGAAACTCTACTTTATGAAATTTTCTTAGGAAGCAGAATTAATTCCCGATAATTTTTTTTCGGTTTCACTCATGTTTTTGTTGATAGAAAATTTTCCTCGTCTTCGACTCGGGATAATTTTCTATCAACAAAACTATTCGTGACCTTAAAAAAAATATCGGTAATAATTCTGCTGCTAGGGAGATTATAAGTGATAATTATATTATATATTAGGTTCTTAATTCTACCTGTAGGAGCTATGGTGGGAATCAAAGTCCCTAATTTCTACCAAAACTCCATAACAATGTAGGTTAGAAGTTTTAAATTTTTATAATCTCTGTATAATGTCCTCTATAAATTTTGTAATAACAATTTTGTCATAGTTACCATGGTAACGCATGAAGAAGAGCAACAATAAAAATTATTTAAAATGCTGTAACTTCGGTCTGTGTTAACCGAATTTAACAAACTATGGCTCATTTTAAAGAACGTTTTGTTCTGGTTAAATGTTTTTATAAATATTAAAATAAAGTCGTGCTGTCAATAAAAAAGGGGACTTTAACCAAAATATGTTCTTACAAAAGTTAATTCAAACAATTCAGCCATTATAACTTCATTTCATAGCTAACTAGTTAGTTCAAAGCACTGAAAAAAACACAAGACGTTGTCCTCTTGTCTGTTAAAAGAGAACGCGAAAATAGTGGGAGAGTGTAATGACATTTTTGCATTTACCATAGATTTGTAATTTTCTTTTTGTTGAAACGTTAAAATCCTACAAAAATATCATCTTTTGCTGTATTATTACCAATGCCTTTTACAAATAAGAAAGCCGACGATAGTATGTAAGCGATTTATTTTCAAATTGTTGGAGGCGTATTTTCCTGGCCGGTCTTGACATGTTCGAACTTTATGAAACTTGGTATTCGTCTTCAAAAATAGGTTCATTTTAACATTGTTCCGTTTAGTTTTCGAAATTCGAAGTATGTTCTTACCACTTAAATAACTTATTGTTCATAAACAAAACCATGTTTAGAAATGTAATTCAATATTTCGGATTATCTTCCTGCTTCTTTATACCGCTAATTCAAAATCTAAACAATAATTTTTTTGGGTCCTCCTTCCTACCTTCATATCCGTATCCACGTAATCCACTGTAATACTTTAGTCAAAGGCAACTGAATCTATTTATGTTACCCCCATATTTTGTCCAAAATACCTCAAGATATTTGAGACGTGTTTGGAAAGCTTTGTTACTTAATTAAAGGACCCAAGCCACGGATAAGGAATGCTTGAAGCAATTTTAGATAATACCACTGTTTCAAGCTCTATCACAAGGGGCCGTATTACGTTTAAATCATTTATTACTTACATGTGGATACCTCTATTTCATGTTTAGAATTTGGAAAGTTCACTAATATTTTATGGGTGATTCTCATAGATATTTACCTTTAGATAAGCAAACAATAATCTCGAAAGTGGCAAATTTAAGGCCTCGCGCATGTAAGCATAGCTACATACGATTAGACATGCGCACTGCAACATTATCATTTGACAAATGGGAAATAGACACGAGCGGGCTTTAAAATTTAACTTCTTGATCAAGAAATTGTAAAAGTTGACCATCAATTTATTTTTATGTGTAAACAGCTAAAATTTGCCTCAAATTCTTGTCAAAAAATTGGAATTTCTTCTCAATCAAGTTGGAAAAAAATAAGGTAGTGCATTTTTAGTAGTTGCAGACCTCAGATCAGATTTTGAGGATAGAAAATTGTTTTTAAGGGTGTGTCGTCGTGTTTTTAGTTTAAACAGGAAGAGAACAAGTCCTCCTTTCAACTAGTCCTATAAAATCGAACAAAAAGCAAACATATCCAGCAAAATAACCAATCTTCGATGTTATCGCGTACCTAACCTCAAGTCAAATATTAGTTGGTATAAAACTTGTGTAGGTGTGAAAAATTTTCAAGCACAATTTCTTGATCAACAATAATTTGAAAATGTTTTTGCCCGTGGAATGCTTTGACCCTTGGATTAATATAAACATACCTAGGTAGGTATTTACTTTTGTCTTTTATATAAGTATAGAGAAAAGTGTCTTTTAAACTTTTTGAAGCAATATACTGCCCGGCATACCTAATTAGATCGAAGGGCTGTAAATAAAATATATCAAAACATGCATCAGGGTAATCTGCCTTGGTGTGTGTTTCTCGTTATTTTCATACCTTGTTTGTGTATCCTAGGCCTAGTTAGATGTGTTTAATTTGATCATTATAAAATAAAGTAATATATCATGACATATCACTACTCCATACTTACTTAAAATACGAAATACCCGGTATTTTTCTCCTATTTGGGCATAACAAAATAATACAACGGCTGTTACTAGTCATTGTTTATATTCCAATCATAGTCACTAAAAGCACAAACACAATTCACTAAACTACACAAAAACTAGAAATCGTAATATATTCATCATAATATAGGGTAGGAAGGTAAGTAAAGACCCATACTTATGGTTAAATGGGGTTAAGTGAAGCAAAGCCCATGAAAAAAAAAAATAAAATGGGCTATGTTATACCTTCTACCTAGTAATAACAAACTAAAGCTAACACCTTAGGGCACTGGACATGATTAATGGATTTTAAAAATCATAGGCATGAAATAGGGTAAAACTTGTTTTTGAAGAAGTAGTCCATACTCAAAGTGGAGTTGAATAGTATAGGGAAAAGAAAACCATAAAGTCTTTCTCCACAATTTTAATTCAATAGCTACGCTATAATCTACATGTTTCGAGTGTAGAAACACTCATCATCAGGATGTTGAAGTAAAAATTATGAACAGCTGATGTTATTAGCAAAAGAGAAAATATAATTAAGTTAAAGGTGAAACTAATCCATAATGGAGCTTTCAATAGCACGTATAGGGAGTGAAAAAATTTAGCAATCAAGAGGTGGAAAATCAATCAGCAAGCTGAAAGGTCAGGGACCAGTAAAAAGCCACTATGGGCGGGAAATGAAGAGAAAAACAGGACATATCAATACAAATCTATTTCTCTTCATTTCCCGCCCATAGTGGCTTTTTACTGGTCCCTGACCTTTCAGCTTGCTGATAGATTTTCCACCTCTTGACTGCTAAATTTTTTCACTCCCTATACGTGCTATTGAAAGCTCCATTATGGATTAGTTCCACCTTTAACTTAATTATATTTTCTCTTTTGCTAATAACATCAGCTGTTCATAATTTTTACTTCAACATCCTGATGATGAGTGTTTCTACACTCGAAACATGTAGAATATAGCGTAGCTATTGAATTAAAATTGTGGAGAAAGACTTTATGGTTTTCTTTTCCCTATAAAACTTATTTATTATGAAGATTTGTGAGAACAGTAGAGATTTTTGTGGGTTTTTAAAATATTAAAATGTTTTAAAAGATGATAATATTGTCCGCGAAAATAATTAAAAGAAAAAGAAAATATAGTGGCATATCGGACAAGTGTGTAACTATTTTTTATATTGGAATACACATGGATCCAAGTTCAATGGATACCCTGGGGCGGGTAGACCACGACGGCCGTTTCGTCCTTATTAGGACTCGACAGGCAGCCATAACCCAAGCAATTCCATAAACGACAGAAAAATGTACTAAAAGCCTCCTTGCAAAATCAAGGCGGTCATCAATACACCGTAGCGCCATCCCACGGAATTCACTCCAATATAAAAGATAGTTACACTGGTATAATCGAAAGTTAGACAACTAATAAACCACGAAGTGCACCACAATCCAGTGTAGGGAACGGTATTTGCGTTTTCACCGAAAACATCTGCCATTTTGCAGACAAGAAAACAGATCATCGCTGACACCCACTAGAATGCGCGCAATCCGTTTGAGTTTTTAGCCATAAAAATGTTTAAGAGATGATAATAGTGTCCGCGAAAATAATTAAAAGAAAAAGAAAATATAGGGGCATATCGGACAAGTGTGTAAATATTTTTCTATTGGAATACACAGGGATCCAAGTTCAATGGATACCCTGGGGCGGGTGGACCACGACGGCCGTTTCGTCCTTATTAGGACTCGACGGGCAGCCATAACTCAAGCAATTCCAAGAACGACGGAAAAATGTACTAAAAGCCTCCTTGTTTATTAGTTGTATACCTTTCGATCATACCAGTGTAACTATCTTTTATATTGGAGTGAATTCCGTGGGATGCGCTACGGTGTATTGATGACCGCCTTGATTTTGCAAGGACGCTTTTAGTACATTTTTCCGTCGTTCATGGAATTGCTTGGGTTATGGCTGCCCGTCGAGTCCTAATAAGGACGTAACGGCCGTCGTGGTCTATCCGCCCCAGGGTATCCATTGAACTTGGATCCCTGTGTATTCCAATATAAAAAATAGTTACACATTTGTCCGATATGCCACTATATTTTCTTTTTCTATTAAAATGTTTTTGAAAACAGAAAGAAGTATAAAAAAAGATCGTGTGTGTGTGTATTTGTTTTATGTCTCTGGTGAAACCAACTGGCCAGCATCTAAAAAAATATCGGAAATAGCATTTAAGCATACTGTGGATTAGTATTTAATGCTGCAAAAATTATAGGAGAAGCTTAGCATTTAATTATAACATCTTGAAGAAACGTTCTTGATCTTAGGACAAGTGAATAGAAAATGAACATTAAACAAACCGAAGAATGTTTAAAATAGTAGAAAGGCAAAGATTTACGAGTAGGCTTATTAAAGATGAATATTTAATGCCCAAAGTGTTGTATTATTGGTTATTACAAAAAAAAATTAGTTAATTTATTTTTACTATGGGAGGTAATACACTAAGAAAAATGATCTAATACAACAGGTTTGGTAAGACATAGTTTGTATTGATAGCTTATGTAAAAGAATAGGATAAAAATACATTTTTTCTCCGGTCACTTAAATTTTAAAGACTCCAGCCGGCCGACCAGACTCCAGTTGTGTCCGTCTGCTTCTTTACTAGCATACGATGTAAACTGCTCTCACTGCGATTTTTATGAAAGCGGATCAGGACGTGACTGTGACAAGGACAGAGCAGTGACAAAATAACAGTCTGCGGAATCGCAACTCACCTCTAATTGTTTTGGCTTCCTTGAGTAATTTAATGCAAAACCCAAATTCACACCGATTTGTTCGCAAGCCTAATTATACTTTATATACCTAATATACGATTATAATATTCAATATAATATATATTTAGAAGATGATATTTTCTTTTAATTCAATATATATTTTTTAAGTCAGCTACTCAAAAGCTATAACTAAACATTTAAAGCTTAAAAATAAGAAAAAAACATTCGCTTTCGTACAGGCAACAAAGATAACGTCGTTTGTAAATATTATACGGAGTAACACCGTCAAGATCAAAAAGAACGTTATAAAAATTCCAGCTTGTGTTTAATAAAAACCACTGTTTTATTTATCTTATTTTAAATTAAATTATTAAAACAAGCAAGCCTAAAATAAAATCAAAAAAATAGCTTCAATTAATTAAATTCATTTTTTCTACTTTATTATTTTATCTCTTTTAATACCAATTAGCTTGCGTAGGAGTAAGACGATTTAATTAATACTGTAATAAATTGCATCAGAATATTTTCCCAAATATTCGGTTCCTTCAAAACCGTTTTGAAAATTATATAATGAAAAAAACAGAAAATTATTTCCAAAAACTCCTTTATTTTAATTCTAATTATGGCTTCAGAATATTTTTCAAGTCCTATAAAATTTGGCTGACCTTATGTTTATTGCATTTAGGACGTTTTTCTCTGTAAAATCGGGCAAAATATATTTTTATTTTGGAAAATTAAAATTACTTTACAAATTTCGGTGATTATAAGGTTGTACCGGGTGTACAACTAAAAAGGAAAGCCGCCTATATTTCGGAAACCGTTTACCGTATGGTTTGCGGAAAAAATGTTTTACTACAAAAGTGACAAAGAGAAATTGCTGAAAATTATTTTTAAATTTATAGGTAGAATATCTGTGAAAACCGCATGCCAATATCTTTTTTTAAACCAGAGATATCAAAAATATAATATAAAAATAAACTCCCATAGGAAATAGGAATTAATGCATAATATTATGCGAGAAAATATTGTTCTAAGCACCTGAAAAATCCTTATATAATAAGGTTGCATTTCATCTAACACAGTTAGATATTTAAAATGCAGATCCAGATTGCAAAGTACTACTAAGAAATTGAAAGTCAATCATCTCAATAGGATGTCACGAACCCTTTTGTTCTCGTCAGTACATGTGTTCATACCTTCGATCAGACAACCTTATTATATCAACCTTCGTTGGTTGTATATAGCCTTTAGCGCCATCTCTTAGTAGTTCCATACAATTTGAGCAGACACCCGTTGGGGTCTTGTATCATAATATATAATATATATATTATATAGGAAGTAATGTTACCATAGAATGGTTTATAGCCATTAGTGCTCTGAATACTCACAGTAATTATCAAGTTCTATTGGGGGTGTACTCTGGTTTTATATACAGTATTAGTTCCGACTGGCTGTCGTAATAAAACTTAACATTAATCATAATAATATTTACTTGCTACGGATTATAAAGCATATACTTACCACTAAAAACCAGTTCTGTAGTTCTCAAAAATTTAAATAGCTTCTAATTTCCAATACTAATGATGGGTTGTGCGAAATAATAATCTTCTATTACTTTATCTGACATCAAAAGTTTAAAAAAACATAAATACAAAGTACAAATAGTTTAATTGAAACAGGTATTGGTACGATCAAGAAAATTCAAATTCAGACAAGACAGCTAGAAGACTCCGAACAACGATGTGACCGGCGCAACAAATACGTTATACTACGGCGCTCGACAATTGCCGATAGCTACGAACCCCCACCAACGTCTTATGGATTGTAGGTTCTAACGGATACAATTCGTTTTTGAAAACGCTTTTCTGCTTTCTGAATTGTAGAGAAAGCGCTTTACTGGGAACAAAATGCGTCGCATTGAGAAGATATAATTTATTTCTTAACAAAATTGCTGTATTAAAAGTAGCTCATTATTCAAAAAGACTGTGCTGCTAATGGAACTGATTACTACCAATAAAAACACTGTTCTATCAAATCTGGAATTGAGATAACACTAAAGCGGGTTTGATACACTAGCGATGTATTTATTATGCAGCAACCATTCATGCTTCAGTTACATGATTGCAGATTTTTGAAAATTATGAATCAACAAATCGTCATAAAAATATAATCAATACAAATTTTGGTAAAAATAATATATTTTTAGTCATTACTATTTGAAATTTTAAAAAAAGTAATTCTATTGTATTTCTAGTCATTTAGAAAATATTGTCGGTAAGTTTTATGGATGAAACGATTTTTCGTCAGCCATGTAGAATATATTTTGGTGAAAGGCATGCTTATCTGGCAAGGGTTTTATTTGCAAATAAATTTCGCTTGGGCCAATAAATACGAAATGTGGCCTCAATTTTTGGAGTTGTTGCATATTTCAGGATTTATGAGGGATATCTAATAAATCCCAAGTATGAATAATTTATAAGTGTATATATTTTTTAACTGACTATTTACCGAGAAAGTATGGTTCTGTTTATAACCGAAATAAAAGTTCGCATTAAATTTAAAGATATAGAAAAATAATTGAACATATATTTCATATTGAAAATGTGTGAAAATAAGTTTGTACAAAACTTTAGTATGAAATAAGGCACAAGGTTCCCAACTCCATGCAGAAAAGGAAAACACTATCTCAATCTAATTAGAATATTTTACTTCAAACTTGCATCGCATAAATGAACCACTACATATAGAATACACTGAGGAAAATGATTAAATACAACAGGTTTGGTAAGACATAATTTGTATTGATAGCTTAATTTATATTAACCCATATTAAACAAATTGCTAGTGTATCAAACCCGCTTTAGTGTTATATCAATTCCAGCTTTGCCAGAACAGTGTTTTTATTGGTAGTGATCAGTTCCATTAGCAACACAGTCTTGTTGAATAATGAACTACTTCTAATACAAAAATTTTGTTAAGATATAAACTATATCTTCCCAATGTGACGCATTTTGTCCCAGTAAAGCGCTTTCTCTGCAGTTAAGAAAGCAGAGCAGCATCCCAAAAATCGAACTGTATCCGTTAGAACCTATAATCCACAAGACGTTAGTGGGGATTCGCAACGATCGGCAATCGCCGCGCACCGTATTGTTAGTTTTAACGTTGTTGTTCAGCAGGTCACATCGTTGTTCGGAGTCTTCTAGCTGTCCTGTCTGAATTTGACTTTTCTTGATCGTACCAATACCTAGGTTTCAATTAAATTATTTTTTCTCTGTATTTAGGTTTTTTAAACCTTTTCATGTCAGATAAAGCAATACAAGATTCCTATTTCGCAAAACCCATTATTAGTATTGGACTTTATAATGTATGGACGCATTTTACCATCTCAGTAAACCATGTTGCATAAGGGATATTCGTATACAATGTTAAGCGACAAAAACACTATCACACTAGAATATATTTAAATTTTTAAGAACTACAGTATTGATTTTTAGTGGTAAGTATATTATGCTTTATTAACCGTAGCAAACAAATAATATTATGATTAATGTTAAGTTTTATTACACCTGTCGGTCGAAACCAATACAGTATATAAAACCAGATTTTACCCCCAACAGAACTTGATAATTACTGTGAATATTCAGAGTAATAATGGCTATAAACCATTGTATAGTAGCAATAACTCCTATATTTTATTGGCTAAATTACCGTGATATTATTACTTCACAACGATCTAGCAATTTTCGTTGTCTTAAAGTAGGAAAGCGCATTGCTGTCACATATAATATTAAACAGTTCTATGTGAATTCTTATAAGGAATAGAATACTTTTTTCTCAGTGTATCAACTCTATGGTTCTGAATTAGAGTGTCATGATAAGAGTTTCAGAACGTTTATTCCAGTAAAGTACTGTATTGTGCATTGGTCAGACCATGCTTGGAGTATTGTTCTCCCTTCTATGCTAATTATATTTACAAAGCAGGAAGGTGATAAGTTTCTGAAGTACATGTCCTTTAAAACTAATATTGTCCTTGACCATCCTATAAATTACACACTTGAATCAAATTTAAGTTTGACAGCCCTCGAAAAAAGACAGAACATTTTAATGAATAAATCGGTCTGTCCCAACTTGCTTTTGAGGATTGGATTGTCTGGTCCCAGTCGAAACATCTGACGTGAAACTTTGTTTCATATACCATCTCAAAGAAATTATTATTATTATCTATTCCATTCTTGTGTCTCTAGAATGCTCAGATTAGCAAACCGTTCTGCTGAAAAATATGGTGTTGAGTTCTATGGTGTTTCTCTTCCAAAATTTCTGAATATCAAACTGAGTATTGTGAATTCTCCGTGATATTTTAAATTTGTTTTGGAATTATTTTTTTATTTAAATTGTTTATTGTAGATTTTTTTTCTATTGGTTATAAATTTATTGTTTTTCATTCAAGATTGGGGTATGGCCATGCATCTGTCGGTGTAGAAAAAAGGACGTTGACTCTCATGCCAAGAAATATTTTACGGAATTAATAATATACCGTGCGAGCAAAAATTATTTGCATCAAAGAGGGCTTGGAGTAAAAAACGTAGAGCTTGGTTTAGATCACAAAAATATGGGGACGATAAATCTAACCAAATCTAGGTTAAAATTTTGTCAAATTCATATTATGACATGATATTATTATGCCAAACTAATGAGTAATAAAATAAGTAGACAAATACAAATTTATTTTTGTTGTTTACAAAATTAACAAAGTAAGAATATACAGATAAAAAAAGAAAAATTAAATTAATTTCTTCTTAAGAATAGTCCTGCATGTTCCATAAGATCTTCCCACTTCTTGGAACAGGCGTCTTATACAATTTATTGGCGTATTTTGCATTATTTCACGAAAGTTTGCAACAAGTTCTTCTGTTCTTACAAATGGTCTTCCTGCTCCTTTTTTGTATTGTATAGAACCTGTTTCCCTAAACACAGTCACGGTTCTTTTCAGGCAAAGATAAAAATCCCCAGCAATAAAAGCAACGTTAGGAAAATGTTCGTGAAAATCGTCCATGCACAAACCCGGATTGTATGGACACTCACAATTTACTGTACCCCCGTTTTGAAAATACGCTTCAACCATGAATGTTTTGTGCTGTTCCGTAAAGCCCATTGTGTGAATTGTTCAAGAAATTGGAAAAACTAGCGATGAATCAAATTACTTGTAACGACTGTCAAAGATGACGAAATAACTGATTGATTGTTAATTCAGGTAGTTACTGACACCCAACAGGTATTAAGCTCTACGGCTAAGCATTACGTCCTTAGTTGCAAGGCCCTCTTTGATGCAAATAATTTTTGCTCGCACGGTACAATAATTCAAAATTTGCGAATTTACGAGTTTTCCCTACTTTGGGGTTGTAACAACCCTCGTACCAAATTTTAACCATCTACCAAAACATATAAAGGTGGGAGAACATTGCCGTTTATATAGATTATAGTTTTTGGCGATACGTATTCTAGGCCAAAATTTAGAACATTCATTCATTATTCATACAGTTTTGGTAAGATGGGTTTTTCAATGAGAATATATTCCCATTAAGTGTAATATAATATAAAAAAAAAATTTGAAATTTTCCTGTTCAAAAGAGGGTTACGCTTATTTTGTAAGAATTTACTAGCACATTTGCTTTTAGGTAATAAACGGGAAATTGGGGCTTATGTGTTCAAGTTTTTGCATAAATTGCAATTCTCGTGGGAAAACAAACACGTTCGAAATATAAATAATTTATGAGCATTTTTACCATTAACATTTGTTTAGATTGATTTTTGCATATAGGTATCTGAGTTTTTGAAACTTTTCATTGTTACTACATACTGAAAAAAAAGCCTTCTATCTCTTATATGTTACATACTCTTAATTCAACTGTTTAATATTATATTATGTTACAGCAACGCGTTTTCCTACGGTAAGACAACGAAAATTGCTAGACCGTTATGTAGTGATAATATTACGATAATTTAGCTAAAAGGAAATAGGAGGTATCCCTACCGTAGAATGGTTTATAGCTATTATTGGTCTGAATACTTACAATAATTATCAAGTTCTATTGGGGGTGTAATCTGGTTTTATATTATATTGTATTAGTTCCTACTGGCAGTTGTAGTGAAACTTGACATTAATCATAATAATATTTGCTTGCTATGGTTAATAAAGCATATACTTACTACGAAAAATAAGTACTGTAGTTCTCACAAATTTAAATAGCTTCTAGTGTGATATTGTTCTTGTCGTTTAAAATTTTATATGATTATCTATTATGCAACATGGTTTACTGAGGTAATAAAAATCTTCTATTGCTTTATCTGACATACAAGTTAAAAAAACGTAATTATAATATTTTTGTTTGCTACGGTTAATAAAGCATAATATACTTACCACTAAATATCAGTACTGTGGTTCTTAAAAATTTAAATAGCTTCGAGTGTGATATTTTTCTTGTCGTTTAACATTACATATATTATGATTATCTCTTATGCAACATCGTTTACTAAAATGGTAAAATGTGTCCATAGATTATAAAGTCCATAATGA
Organism: Polydrusus pterygomalis; assembly: GCA_963969555.1. Classification (NCBI taxonomy): domain Eukaryota; kingdom Metazoa; phylum Arthropoda; class Insecta; order Coleoptera; family Curculionidae; genus Polydrusus; species Polydrusus pterygomalis. The sequence goes on from OZ018378.1 coordinate 66,455,132, forward strand.
TGGGTTGTGCGAAATAAGAATCTTCTATTGCTTAATCTGACATGCAAAGTTTAAAAAAACTTAACTACAAAGTAACAATAAATTAATTGAAACAGGTATTGGTACGATCAATAAAATTGAAATTCCGACAGGACAGCTAGAAGACTCCGTTAAAACTAATAATACGGCGCGCGGCGATTGCCGATCGCTACGAACCCCCATAAACGTCTTGTGGATTATAGGTTCTAACGAATTCAATTTATTTTTTGTGGAAGCTGTTCTCCTTTCTTAATTATAGAGAAAGCGCTATACTGGAAACAAAATGCGTCGCATTAAGAAGATTTATTTCTTAACAAAATTGCTTTACTAAAAGTAGTTCATTATTCAACAAGACTGTGCTGCTAATGGAACTGATTACTACCAATAAAAACACTGTTCTAGCAATTTTGGAGTTGATATAACACTAAAGCGGGTTTGATACACTGGTAATTTATTTAATATTGGTTAATAAAAATAAACTATCAATACAACCTACGTCTTAGCAAACTTGTTGTACTAGATCATTTTCCTCAATAAACAAGTAAAAAAGGTATTTTTTAAAGTCTATCGACCATTGATAAAATATAAGTTTCCTTAAGATGCTTGGGTGGAATTTGAAGATGGTCAATTGACCACTAGCTATTATTTGACCAGTCAAATTCGATCAAAATATTGAGTATTTTATTTTGGTTGTAGCAATTCGCTATCAACATTATTGAAGAATTTGTGATCACTGCTGTTGACTACAACCTATACCACCACCTCCAAAATCCAAAGAATTCTACGATCGTGCAATATCGGCATGGTTTACACGCTCGTTTTTTTTGGGTTCTTTCCGATCTTCCATGGCGAGATCGCAGGGCTTAACAGTTCTATTTATATAATTCGCAAGTCAATTCACCGGTCAAGTGACCGGTCAACTGACCAAAAATAGTTTGACTATTAGAGTAGGAATTAACTCCCAGTGTTTTTGCGAGAATGTGTTAACCTATTAATGGTAAACAATTCTGGTGCCAGAAAATGCTATCCTATTAACGAAATAACACCGTCTAGGGGCCCAAAGGAATTTTATATACCTATACGCTTTTTGGGCATATTATAATATATTATTTAACGGGCTTATAATGCAGGCCATAATAAGCGATGTTGATATAACCATGCAAGTGTTTTATTATTCACTAGCATGTACCCGGCCTGCGTTGCAGCGCTTTCTCTGAGATAATAAGGCGAGTTCACCATCACGTCAAGATTTATGAATACAAACCCGAACAAACCTCCAAATTTATCAGTGTTTCTCTACAATATTATGCATGTATTATAATAAAAACCTCTTGAATCACTTTATCCATTAAAAAAAAAAAACGCTTCAAAATCCGTTGCGTAGTTTTAAAGATTTAAGCACCTATGAAAGGGGACAGACGGGCGACAGCGACTTTGTTTTATACTATGTTATTATTCGCGAGTCAAATATTATGCTTTATCTACAACCATCCATTGTATTTCGTTTCCATTATTTTTGACATCCAAAATATTAAATATATAAAACGAAAGTAACCTTTTTGTTTCTTAAAGGTGCTGGTATGCTATAAAAGTGTCCCATATCGACACTAGATGGAGCTTCGTGCTTCATCCTTTTGACGGTATCCCCGTATAGTGGTTCAAGTGGACCTTCGTCCACTCCTAGCCTCACTGATTAGCCATGATATGGTAAAAGGCGTCTGGGGATGGATCTCATGTAGAGGCGGGAAGTTCTATTTTTTTTGGTGAATCAATTCCTTTCATTCATTTAGTGAAAAAGATTCGTTCAGAAAGATTCGTTCTCAAACGATTCTTTTCCTTTTAAAATAAATTGAAAATGCTGAATCGATCTCATCCTATACATTTGTCTGTTTTCCTTTAACTGTACCCCGTCGACCTTTTTTCTTGTATTCCGTGCGTAATTAAACTGTGAATAACTAAAAGTACTTGAATCGAGTTTTGGATCCCAGTGAACTAAATGAATGATTGAACGAAATAAACGAACGAACGAGTGAATTGGTGAATCAAAAAAGAATCGAATCTTTTTGGAACAATGAATTAATTCTGTCAATTTAGTGAAGTGATTCGTTTATTTTGAACGAATCGTTCGCGATCGACACACCTCTAATCTGGCGAAATAAGAGAAAAAAATTCTTGTGATTTCATTAGTTTTCGGTTCTTAAACCGATAGCCTACAGACTTGCGGGACTCCTGTAATTGTGACGTTATCTATGTCTTTACGGGTGATGTCCTTTTAAGGCAAGATACCTGTAGGTAACGGCAATGTGGTGTACCGTGACTGACATTAAATAGTCCGGGCGTCTGGGAGTGATTTTAGTTAGATATTTCGCAGCGCATATTTCTTGTTATCATTTTATATTAAAATGAAGAACTTTATGCTGTAATGATATACCAGCGGTAGGTTGGACTATGTATATCTTGATATTAATATTATAATTCAAAATCCACTATGGCAATTTTGGTAATTAAAATATAGTTATGACTCTTGGATTATTACGAATTCATAATAGTCCAAGGTGTATTATGCACAGCAGAATGCTCTTAATATCAGAAGTATTATACGCCTGCTATGAACTGGTTGAAGATAAAGTAAATAATGGTAACTAAAGGAATTTTATTTATACTGCCTTTTTATTTAAGAAGTTTAAACCGCGCTCGAAGTAATAAAAATGGTAATTTTTATTATCTTATCAACTCATTTGATTTTTTTGTTTATTTAAATAGAAAATATAAGAATAGACACTTTATTTAGTAAATTGTAAAAATGTTTGTCACTAAATAATGTCTTTTATAAAAAGTTTCTCAACATGAACTCTTTATTTATTGACTTTAATTATCTTGGATCTATTAAAAAGTGTTGCACGACTAACTTAACTGGAGTGCTATACAAGGTGTCTCTAAAAGATTCGGAAAAAATGGTACCACAAATTCTTAAAGCTTAAATATGACGATCTAATTCAACTTACCTCTGCCCAAAAGTGGATGATTTCGGAGATACAGTGTCAAATTGAATTACACTATTCACTGATAATAGTCTATGGGTGTTTGATGATGGATTTTTACAGATATCCTATTATTTGATTGATATTGTCCATATTTATGCAAATACACTGTTTACTATTGTGACTGCATTTAAAAGCATTTTAAGCTAATTACTGACAATATTGCATTTTTTCTTTGTTGCTTTTTCAACGGATGTTTCAGGTAGGTATTTTATTTGATATAGCATGGTTTTCTTGCGTGCAGTGGATGGATATCTCGGTATTGTCTTGCTTCTTTAAGATTGAATTACTGTGCTCCTTTAACCTTATTTTAAAATTTCTGTACCCAAGCAGAAAATGTAACTTACTTGAAACAATATCCATTAAATGCTGATAAAAAGTTATTGTTCGTTTTGTTGTTTGTATTAAATTTAATTGGAAAATGTATTCCAGCGTAAATTTTCTTGCGTGTCTCAATTTTAATCAAACACAAAACCTTTCACATTCCAGATAAACGCACTAACCTATTTAGTAGTTCAGTAAGAGTCAACGGTATAATTCTGCAAATACTATACGCGGTAGTATTTTTTTAACGCTGTTGGATAACAATAGAATACATATGTCCATTAAATTTAATATTATATATTTAATTAACTTTGCAAGTTATTGATAATCATAAAAGTGTAATATCCATTAAAATTTATTTTTAATAATGTCCATAGCAGGAAGTTAAAATAATATATCAATATTAATATTTTGTCTCGTTTGTTTTCAGGTGTGCCAGAGGGGGATATAAGTCAACTAGAAGTTGTTGATTCCGAAATAACAAGTCTAGAAGCTGACAATTTAAACGGTTGCCAGGTTCAAGCTCTCGTATTTAGCAATAACCAGCTACAGTATGTTTCAGACAGAGTATTTAGGTATGTAAAAATTATTCTTACTTCTACCTGAAAAAGTGTGTGTGAAGCATTTAGAGAAGATTCTCATATTTATGAGGTTTTAAGTCCTCCTTTTGCTGACGCGGAACTATATTTTTTTTAACAGAAAATTTAACATTATTATTTTCAATTTTCTTTTCACATCATTTTATTGGCATTGCTGGTATTTTTTTACAGTACAAAGAAGAAATTCATCTTAACCTGTACTGTTTAGAAACTTCCGTAACATAAGGCAAGTTTGGAGAAGGACGCTTTGCTGAACTTGTTCGTAAATATAAATAACCTGAAAAGCCTAGTTTCCAAATTGGGCTTGAAGTTTTTTATCATTGCTCCTTCCACCGATATTATATCTGCGTAATAACGTCCAATATTTGTACTCAAATACCACAAAAACCCAGGGAGACAAGCAACATCTGTTACATTAAAAAGGTCTGTGTCAACGAACCTGACCAATACGACCCTTTGAAAGCAAAAGTGCATTGATTTTGTTACAGTTACGAATAGTACTGTTATGGTCTGGTAACTTTTCTTTTATAAAAAAAAATAATTAAGAGCCAATTTTGTCTTGCAGGCGTTTTGGCTAAACTTTATTTGTAATTTCACGAACTTATTTATTTATGTATTGATAATTTTGTAAATATAACTTTTGAGAAAAATATTTGCAATAATAAAATTAAAAATAAAATTAAAGTAAAAAATTATTTAAATTTTTACATGGCACACCTTTTAATAATTATAAATTAAAAATTGTTGCTGTCTTTGTTCATTAACTGCAATCGTCGTATTTTTCTATTGCATCTTGTCGACACATCACCGTCAGCTAACGCCCGAATTAGTGAACCGTAATTTTGCAATTGTACCTAACAAATTGTTGTCAATACCCCAATTCAGCGTTTGGATTTAATTCCATTCTTAAAGATTTCTAGCGCACCGTGTGTCGACTTTCGGAGTGGTGAATCTAGGATAAGTAGAAAAAATCCAATAATTCGTAATGAATAATGAATAGATTGCCGACACCAAAGAACACACTGGCATCGTAACGACCTTAACTTGTGATTGGGAAATATCGACTCTTCTTTGAGCGTCGTTTTGACCGCTTTTATATGCTCACTTCCACCTTCAGGACTGGGGACGCGTCGCGTGGCGATGTGTTTTTCTAAAACTAAAGAAATTGACCTGCTCGCACAGCTTTGCTAATACGAGGGTAAAATTTTACACTTGTTGTGGCTTTTATGCTCTTTTAAAACGAGGGTTCCTCTGCACATATTACTGATCTACTTTTGATTGTGTTAATCATAATATCCTCTTTCAGAAGTTGAGGAACTATGGAATATGCGAAGTTGCGTTGGAGTGGATACAATATTTTGTAAGTGAAAGGAGACAGTTTGTTAGCATCAGTAACTTTAACGGAAAGTCAAGGACGGACATACACTCGTCAATCCTATACATTAATGTTGGTGTTCCTCAGGGTTCCATTCTGGGTCCTGTTTTGTTTTTGTTGTATTTGAACGATATTGACCGGATAGGACAAGCAGCATATCGAACAGCTTTTGCCGACGACGCCGACGTGTCGTTTTTGATCTCAAACTTATTCTCAGGCAACTTAGAGCAGATGTCAAATGGTGTTCTCTTGGAGCTGTTTGATTGGTTTTGCGATAACTCTATGTACTTAAACGTGGACAAGACAGAGTTCATCAGATTTCATTTCAGACAAAAAACGGTTGACAATGTTAATCTGCATATTAAGAGGAAGTAACCCCTTTTACCACAATGAAAATTGCCGAACGTTTTGCTGGTCAAACGAAAAGAAAAAATGAAAATTGGTATTTAGAAAATAAATTCTACTTTAAATACCCCATCCTGAAAAGTAAATGACGATCGAAGATATTTCCAAAATTTTTTTTAGAAATTATTTTTATTTTTAGTAATTTTGTAATATCTTAAACAATTCTTTATTGGTCAAAAGCAAAATGACTTTCCCGGGTGTAGAATGTTGTACCAAACAAATTTTCTTAAAGCCATTTTTCAATATCGGCCTCACTTTTTTCTCAAAAACGTTGGGCGCGTAAATTCACTTTACACGCTTAAATTCACTTTACGCGCCCAACGTTTTTGAGAAAAAAGTAAGGCCGATCTTGAAAAATTACTTTAAGAAAAATTGTTTGGTACAACGTTCTACACACGGGAAAGTCATTTTGCTTTTGACCAATAAAAAATTGTTTAAGATATTACAAAATTACTAAAAATAAAAAAAATTTCTAAAAAAAATTTTGGAAATATTTTCGATCGTCATTTACTTTTCTGGATGGGGTATTTAAAGTAGAATTTATTTTCTAAATACCAATTTTAATTTTTTATTTTCGTTTGACCAGCAAAACGTTCGGCAATTTTCATTGTGGTAAAAGGGGTTACTGCTCTTAATGATAAACCCATATGCCAGGTTCAAAGTGCTAAGTTTCTTGGTTTTTACCTGGATGAATGTTTAATTTGGAAAGTTCATTGTCAACATGTATTGGATAAACTTAATTCGTCATATTATTTGTTAATAAATGTAAGATCTGTCTTAGACACGAAACAGTTACTAATGTTGTACTATGCAGATGTTGAGTCATGTTAGAGATATGGTCTGGTCTTTTGGGGTACCTCTACCTTATGTAACAATAAATTTATTAAACAAAAAAAATTTTAAGGTGTGTTGCTGGGGTTCCTAGATATTGTAGCTGTAGGGGTCTATTTAAAAGGTATACTTCTTACCTCTTCCTTGTTTATATGTAATGAAATTGGCTTTATTTGTTTTTTGTAATAAAAGAAATTTTGTTAAGAACGGAGACCTACACAGCTTTTTTTTTTTTTTAATTTTTATTTATAACTGACCCCTAAACAGTAATGTGTTTACTGGTACCAGGGCCTTAAATTTGCAATTTATTGTATTTACAATCAAATATTATAAAATATACATACTATAAATTATTTAAATAGGAACTATTTTAGGTTTAAGTCTTTAATTGTAGGTACTTTCTGAGATCACGACGCATGCTTTCCTTGGTTGGTAATGCTGTTATAATTTCTGGGATGGAGTCAAATGCTTGAATGCTTCGGAAAATTGGCGAGTCCTGTGCAGTTTTAGTTCTTACATATTCATTTCTCAGTTGATTTTTTGTTCTTATATTATGGCTGTGTGTTAATTTAACTTGCTTCAATTCTGTATTTGTTTTTTGAATTTTATTTTTAATTGAATAAATTAGTTTCACCTGTTCACATGTTTTGATTGTATTTAATTTCCAAATTTTATTATTGTACAGATCTGCACTGAGTGTGTATCGGTTTAATGAGTATATTGATTTAATGGCTTTGTTCTGAGTCCGTTGAAGTTTGTTTAGATCACATTTCACAGCGTTTCCCCAACATGGAATCAAATATAGTAGATGTGGTAAGATGTAACTATTATATATTAATTTTCTGGAATTTTGATTTAATAAGTGGGCACATCTGTTTACCGCTCCTATCATTGGCACAATCTTTTTAATGACTTTCTGAATATGAGATTTCCAACTTAATTTATCTGACAAGACCAGTCCTAGATATTTGTATTCAGTTATTTTTTTAACATTTAATTATTTATTTTCACATTTATATCACAGTCAGGTTTATTTTTTTGCTTAATAGTCATGTACACAGTTTTTTCAATGTTTATAGTTAACTTATAGGAATAGGGACCAATTTAGTATTCAGCATTCTCGCGGTAACATAGCGCATAATTCTCCTAGAATTCTTGGTGCCAAAATTTTTAATGTACTGCCGGACAAAATAGAAAAGTGTGATAAAGTAAAAAATTTTATAATAAAGTTAAATACATTTCTATTCTTAAAGTGTTGCTACAGCTTGGACGAGTTTTTTGACTGTGTAAAATGACAAAGTAGTTATGTCTGTATCTGTTATCATATGTTTTTTTTGTTGTTTATTTATTTATTTTCTTGTACATAATTGTTAGCTTTAGGACTACTTTGACTATTCCCCTACAATAATTTTATTTTGTTTTATGCGAAAATAAACGTTTGAATTTGATTTTGAATTTGATCCCAAAAATATTAGTTATTTTATTTTACACTTGGAAATTTTTTACGCTAGAAACAGCCCCGGGTCTGGGGCGTTTCAGTAGATAATTAAATTTCCTATTTAAATATATAATGTCAATAATTAATTTTTAGTCGTTTTGAAATCATATGCCATTTAAAAAAATCTTAATATCTCGGTATGCTGAAACGTAAAAAAATCATGGTATGACTGATGTCTCAAAAATGGTTAGAAATAGGTATATATTTATTATTAACAAAAGTAACTTAGGTTTTATCAAGGTATTCAAAAAACCCGAAATATACAGGGAATTATATTTGAAATACCAATACACCGAATAACTTCCGGTATTAGCGTGATTTAAACATTATCATAATTATATAATATTTTAAAAGTTTCAGTCAATTTACGCCTGCTATCAAATTATAAAAATGATCACTTATACATACATAGGCCACTTCACGTGAATCTCTCTGTATTTATATTAGGGTTGCTAAATAGTATTTTACGTTACAAGGCCGGTAGGTGACTTATTACAGTACGAGTTAGTTTACGGACGAGGCGACATAGGAGCCGAATCTGAAATATAAACGAGTGCTGTAATAACACCTAACAGACGTGTATCGTATGATATTTTATTTCATTTTGTCATTATGATCCTTTTAAAAAAATTTAATAAAAATGTTTATTACAAATTTTAAAATATTATTGGCAATATTAATTGGTATCACTGGATATAGTTTAAATAAAATAAAAATTACTATTTTTAGTTAAGCAAAATATTTAATAAATTTAAAAGAGAGTCTATTCTGTAGTTGCGTAATATTTTTCATCTACTAAAGTTGGTAGAAAAAATAATTTTACAAGTTAAAGCATCTAAACAGAGTTACTTGGAATCGATAAATATATAGTCAAAACAAAATAAAAATTACTAACTTTAGTTAAGCAAAATATTTAAAAAATTGTAAAAGAGAGTCTATTCTGTAGTTGCGTAATATTTTTCATTTACTAAAGTTGGTAGAAAAAATACTTTTACAAGTTAAAGCACCTACACAAAGTTATTTGGTATCGATAATAACAAAATAAAAATTACTAACTTTAGTTAAGCAAACTATTTAAAAAATTGTTATAGAGCAGTTTTAGTGTGGTTGCGTAACATTTTTCATTTACTAAATTTGGTAGAAAAAAGTATATTATTTATAGTAAGACATGCTGCCGAAATAGCGATTTTTCAATAAATACTAGTCGGGGCGTGGAACGCATTTTTATAGTCGGCCATGATTGCCTTTATTTTGTTTTGAATTATGACAGTTACTGTTATTATAAGTTTTAAAAACTTATATAGGTATTATTATATTGTCACGAAGTTTTCTTCGTGGGCCGGGACGTAGGTAGAGGAATGAAAGTCTGGTGGTCTACAAAACGGCGTCTATTGGAGTCTTCGTATTCTATACCCCAGAAGGTGGACTAGCATGTCTTGTCGGATAACGTGTAGGTCGGTTAGGGCAATGAGCGAATGCTTCCCTTGGCCATGACCAAGACTTGTCATTGGTAGTGGTAGTAGTAGTAGTTTGACCGGGCAATGATCACGAAATCTGGCCCGGTTTATATGGGCGAATTACCGCTTAGGTTGCGTCGCACTTGACCCCGATATATGTACAGTGGGACGCGACCTCAACAACGAACAGTGGTCGAGTATCCAAAATATACCGGACCACTGTGTGTTTTAGTTGACAATATTCCAAGTTTAATTTAGTTTAATGTATATATGATGAATTAAATAATTAATGCTCAATATGTGTACTTGAACATTTTGTTTCCTATAATTTCAAGTGACAACTTGTCAAAAATCCAAAGTAAAAAGTCATTATTTCTAAAAACAAAAGATGGTTCCTAGGCAGTACTTTAAAGTACATGATACCGGCCGCAAATGAGTACATGGTAAGTTGATTTACCGGACAAAATGAAATAAAGGTCTTATAATTACCTTTTATAGACTTTACGAGGATATTACATGAATTAAAGTTTTTTTTGATATTTATATAAGAAACAAACCTACGAACGGTAACTTTAAAAATATATGAGCAACTTACCAAATAACGTTTAAAAGCTTTCTAAACATTTACTTGAATAAAACCATTTCCTTTCCACTTTGTTAAAAAAACTCCTTTTTCGTTGCTTTCACTAAGCGGCTAAAATTATACAAAAAAACAAATTACCACCACAAAAGCAGTCTTTTTGTAATAGGAAACTCATCTAAAATTCTAAAAACCTTTTTAAAAGGATTCTCAAAACTGCTGTTATAGGCGAAATGTTTTTCAAGCGTAAACTTACTAATAGCTGTACAAAAGAAGAATTAAAATCTGCGTTGGAATATTTGAAATAGAATAACGAATGAAATAAAGAAATAAAGTAAGATTAAAATTATTTAACTTACTTAGGTATTATACAGTTGCTTGTTTAAAGTTGTGTTTTAATGTTTTAATATTTTTTTTAATTTGAGGAAAAAGTATTTTTGTGAATTGTAAATTTGAAAGGAAATAAATGATAAACCAGTGGAGGAAGACTTAAACTGTCTTATTTCTTTCCTGTTATCTTTTCTAATGTTTTAACATTTGCTCGAATATCATTCAAATTTCATTTGTTATCTTTATACCTATTGAGAAAAATTATCTAATTCAACAGGTTTGCTAAGACATAGTTTGTATTGATATCTTATTTTGTATTAACCCATATTAAATAAATTGCTAGTATATCAAACCCGCTTTAGTATTATATCAATACCAGATTTGCTAGAACAATGTTTTTATTGGTAGTAATCAGATTCTTTAGCAGCACAGTCTTGTTGAATAATGAACTAGTTTTAATACAGAAATTTTGTTAAGAAATAAATTTTATCTTTTTAATGCGACGCATTTTGTTCCCAATAAAGCGCTTTCTCTACAATTGAGAAAGCAGAACAGCGTCCCTAAAAAACCAATTGTATCAGTTAGAACCTATAATCCATAAGACATTGGTGGGGTTTCGTAGCGATCGGCAATCACCTCGCGCTGTATTAATCTTTGCGACTACTAGTTGTTAAATAGTCCATCTCCCGACACAGGAGAGAGAAAAATTTATATTTACTCCACAAGGGTATTTAAGTTATAGAAATAAGTTAAGGAATCATGATCACTGCTGAAAATTTTCGACTCGTGAATTCAAAAGCTAGGTAAGCATGTTGAATTAAAATATTATATTTTTATGTAACCTTTGTACCTTTAACTTCTGTGGTATCGACGAATTCAAACGTACGTAGTTTAAAAGTTGTTGCTGTTAAGCTGTCACAAACTATTGTCAGTAATATTTAATTAAATAAAATTATAAATTTTATTATAATACCTTTTGCCAATAAATGTTAAAGTAATTTGGGCCAGAGCTACTTAAACATAGTTAGTATTAGTGGGTACTCTTTCTTTATTGCTCAAAACCCCTAAAACCCCAATTGTTAATGCATGGCACACTTTTTTTACGCATTTGTGAATCCCTTTAAAAGCACTTTCTATATTTTAGAATACTTTTTTCACAAAATGATTGCGGAACTCCATTAGTATCTTTTCATTTTCTAAACCGCCAAATAGGAACAGGTAAATGTTAAGGTTTTTGTCGCAAATGGAGAGATTTTACATTTGGCTTAAAGCAAATTGGTTTCTTTTGAGAAAGTGTATCTATCCATTAAGCTATATGAAAAAAAATCATTTTCAATCTGCGCAGGTATATTTATATCATGTAAAAAAAGTGGGCATGGACGTCGGCACAAAGGTGCGAAAGGGTGTACTTGTAACCCTCTGGACCTTAATAAAAATACAGAAAAATTACCTTTGACCCACACTTTCCTATTCATTATTTGTAGTTTTTGAAAATTTTAATATACAGCGTGTCTACGGATAGAGTTTGGAAGAGGAAAACCTTTTTTATTAGTATAGGTATTGAAGAAAAGGTAATTATTTATAAAAACGTGAGCTTGTGCTGAAACTACAATTTCGAATATCATATTTGCGATTATTCTACAGCGTTCGTCAGAAACAAGAGTTTTTGTTTTTTGTTTTTTGGATATTTTTTTTCAATTCCTTTTGATGATTGGCTAAATCATCACTTTGGAAACAAATGGATTGAAAGGTAAATACTATGGTCCAAATTAGTTGGCACGCAGGAGTCCAGATTTCATAACTATCGACTTTTATTGATGGGGATATCTGAAGCCACATGTGTATAAAACTAATTTCAATAATAACTTAGATCTCTTGAAAAAAAATAAGAGTAGTTATATAAGAGCAACAAGTTATTGACAGAGATATTGGACTCATAGCATTGATTTAGATTTGCAAAAGGAATTTCATTAATAAATACATAATAATATAGTCAGCAGATAAAAAAAAATAGAGCATTTTTAGTATTTCTTTGTACACAAACTATAAGTTACTTATTTCACCATTTCTTTATTTTATCCTATTTATATCAAAAATATTTTCAGTTGAAGAAATAGGAAATGAAGTTGCAGCAACCGTTTCCCGGACAAATAATTTTTTGAAAACGTTGGCGTTATGCCAGAATCTTACGAAATAATATACTATAACTACATAAAAGTCAATATTTTTTTTAATATAGTAGCTAGGCGTTCAACAATAAATATGTAGAAAATTGTTTTTTTGGGAAAGAAAGAAAAAATTAAAAGTCTTCCTCCACAAAATTTAATAGAATTAAAAATTATTTAAGGGTCTCTACATGTTTCGAACGTAGAAACGTTCATCATCAGGAGACAGAAAAATTTTATTTTATGCTGTTGGTGTTAGCAAAAGAGAAAATTAGAACCTTAATGGAGCTTTTATGAACTTAAAAAATTGAAGTGTAAAAAAAACATGATATGAAGAAAATCGATATGGTTAAACCATACTGAGTATGTGAAAACATTATTAATGGAGGTCTAAACCATCCAAATAAAATGGGGAAGAAGAAAAAACCTTTCTAAGAAGGTGTCGAAGATTATTATATATTTTTTTTAAACTTATCCAACATATTATGTTTGTAAGACATTATGGGTACATACAATACTACTAACCGATTTCATATATATTTTTCCAACCTTAATTGAGCTTTTTCGCCATGAACAATTTTTCTTTTACTTAATTTAAATTTTACCGCCATTCTACCTGTCAGTATATCTGTCAATCAATTTACTCTCATTCACTTTATCACTTTTGCCCCTGCACGTGGACGTGAATAACCTTTTGACATTTACTTTTACTTTAAAAATGTGTAACTTTTTAATTGTTTTTATTGGTTTTAAATTAACCTCTCGCGGGGTTACTGAGGTTTAATCCTCAGTACCGTAAAAACGCTTTTTAGAACGTGATCTTGTTAGTACTTACTTTTTATATTAAAAAAAAATATTTCTAAAATATTTCAAAAACTCCTCCTTCTTCTTTGATTTTAATTTCAATTTATATTTTTTATAGATTGTGATACCTTCAATTTCATCCTCATAATGTCTTACATATACTTAATATCACGAATAGTCTCGTTTTAAAACAGATGACAGCGGTTATTTGTCATCGATCAGCTGATCTTGGGACATAATAACATCCCTAGATTTGTAGCGGACCGTAATGAGCCCAAACACCGAAATATAAACTGCGTTTTTGTTACATTTAATTGTAAGTACCTACAATTATTATTCATTTGACCAAAAATTTAGATACACGTTAAAACTTTTTAATTTTAATGTTTGCCTTGCTCGTTAGTTGATTTCATCGATAAGTAATAAGTTTTATTTCATCTGAACGCCGTTTTTGTCGAAAAGTTAGTTTGTAAAATTTTTGTTCTTAAAATGTTTATTCGTTAAGGTTAGGTTTCTAATGTATAATTTTTGCATTTTACATTATCTAGATATCCTTTTGTGTTTCAAGAAAAATAAGTAGAAATTAAGTATTTCCCTGACTTAGGTAGGTAGGGGAGAGTTGGACAAAACCGGGTAGGTTGATAAAACCGGGTATCGCCTAGTTCTACCAAATGCCAAAACAGCTTTCCATATTATTAACCTTTAAAAAGCAGCTATTTGGTTTTGAAGGAATTATTTTTATTGTTGTTATTATTATTATTATTATTATTATTATTATTATTATTATTATTATTATTATTATTATTATTATTATTATTATTATTATTATTATTATTATTATTATTATTATTATTATTATTATTATTATTATTATTATTATTATTATTATTATTATTATTATTATTATTGTAGGTAATAGTAAGTAAAATTATGTTACTATAATAGTTAAAATAGCTAACCATATTAGTATGTAATAGGATAGCGAACAAATATATAATTCTATTTTCTGTGTCTATGTACCTTACATAAGTGAAATTATTATTTGATATTACTATTATTATTGTTTGTATGACAATAAAATAAAGTTTTTAACATAAAGTTAGCCTACATACAAGTTTAGAAATGTAACTGTATCAATAAATTGCATTTTAACAAACGAATTCCATAAAAACCACTTTTGGGTTTACGTACCTTACGTAAGTCAAAAACTGTTAAAGTATGGTTTCCACTGACAGAAAAATTTAATCCATAGCTAAACTAAAGCTTTTAACTTTATGTTAGCCTACATACAAGTTTAGGAATGTAACTGTATCATAACCAACAAATTCTATAAAAACCGTATTTGGGTCTTCGTACCTTACGTTAAGTCAAAAACTGTTAAATTAGGGTTTCCATTGACAGAAAAATTAAATCCCTAGCTTTATTGAAGCTTTTAACTTTATGTTAGCCCACATACAAGTTTAGAATAATGTAATTGTATCATAACCAACAAATTCCATAAAAACCACTTTTGGGTCTACGTACCTTATGTAAGTCAAAAACTCAAGCAGGGTTTCCACCAGAAAAATTAAATCCCTGGCTATATTGAAACTTTTAACTTTATGTTAGCCACATACAAGTTTAGAAATGTAACCGTACCTACCATAGCCAATAAATTCTATAAAAACCATATTTGGGTCTACGTACCTTACGTAAGTCATATATGGGGATTTTCTTGACAGTGAATGTAATAACTTGAATTCAATTAGTTTATGTTGAACTGTAGGTATTTTACCTATAGGTATAATCTGAACAAATAAAACAAAAAAAAATCTGTTCCAAATATGAGTGACAGAATCCTATTTTAAGTTGTGTTTCAGTTAGTTTAGTATTTTTTAAGTTTGGATATTTATAACATTATAAACTTTTTAAATCTATTTTGACACTTTATCATTAAACATTATAGAAATTCATGCTTATTATTACCTACCTTAAATTATAATAATTATAAAACAAAACTTTCAAAAGAAATTATTAGGTACCTACCTATTACTTATTATTTGGCAATATTAAAGCGGTAGAACCGATGAGGCTATTGCATAAATTGTTTTATAAGGTATCACATGTATAATTTTCAAGTCCGGTCCTGTAATTCATGCCAACTTATAAAAATTTAATAGACCAAAATTGACAGAGTGTCACGTGACTTTGCCCCCATCTTGCAAGAGTATTCAAGATTTTTACTATACATATTATGTTGGATAATTTAAAAAAAAAATTTTTGTAATCTTCGACACCTTCTTAGAAAGGTTTTTTCTTCTTCCCAATTTTATTTGGGTGGTTTAGACCTCCAGTAATAACATTTTTACATACTCGGTATGGTTTAACCTTAACGATTTTCTTCGTATCATGTTTCTTCTACACTTTAATTTTTTTAAGTCCATAAAAGCTCCATTAAGGTTCTAATTTTCTCTTTTGCTAACACCATCAGCATCAAATAAAATTTTTTTGTCTTCTGATGATAAACGTTTCTACGTTCGAAACATGTAGAGACCATGGAATAATTTTTTATTCTATTAAATTTTGTAGAGGAAGACTTTTAGTTTTTTTTTCCTTCCCATACTTTAACTCCACTTTAAGCATGGACTACTTCTTCCAATTAATTGTTTTTTTATTTATTAAAATACTAAAATTATTAATTTCAAAATGTTTACAGTATTAGAGGAAAATAATGAGTGTAAAAATTTATTAAACGCAAGTAACTACCTACTTAAAACAAAATAATGAGAAATTTATTAACTTTAAAATTTGGCGACAAGTGGAAAAACAACACTTTTTTAGAAAATACGTTTTATGAGAAATTATTTAAATTGAAACTTATATTTTTATCAGATGCTCTAACAATTCTTCCATTCTCCGTTTACTGCCATGCAATATCTAAATTGATAATAAAATTAAGTTTTTACATTAATAAGCAGATATTCGATTCTATAGCGCTGAAATTGCCATCTTTAGTTCGTCCAAATTTTAATGACGATAATAATACCAATAATCGACTTTCATTTCATAAAACAAATTAATACATAATTTGTAATGAGCTAGAGCAAAGCGAAGTTTAGCAGAGACCAAGGAAATCATTTAACCTTTAAAAATAAAATAATATAAAAACTATAGAAGTATGAATACCTAATCATAATGTGTCTAACCATATAATTAGAAGCGCACATATACATTTATTCCTATAAAATCCAAATGTGCAAGTACATAAAATAATTGTTAAAAAAAACCCACGATTTAATTGAACTTACTTAAAGTATAGACTTAGTAAGCAGTCATTCACTCTTTAATTTCCTTTTGAACAATACAACAATTAAATTGTTTGGAAAAAAAGTGAGCTTATTATAGAGACTCGCGTAACAATATCTACGAAAAGCATCTCTGAAATAAAGCAGTTCTATGTCTAGGAATATGAAACGAAGAGGAGATCTAACTTTATCAGAGTGATAATCGTGTCGCCTGCAAAGTCCACTTATAAGATAAGGTGTACTATTTGACTTTATTATTTGGTGTACAAACGTTAAGTAAAGCATTTCCCTCCTATTCTGCATGTTAAGCCAGTTAAGTGGTGCTATAAACGACGAAACATGATCAAATTTCCTAGGGCCAAAAATATATCTACATCCGCAGGCATTCTGAACTTTTTGTATACGATACCTATTTATAATGCTTAAATAGTTGCTGTTCAAAAAAACATCATAATTGAATAACGACAACTTTAAAGTATCACACAATAATTTTCTAAGCTTTACATTGAAAAAATGCCTATTTGCATATAGGAGCTTAATGGATAGATATGCACGCGGAAGTAGACTATTATATGGTGTGTAAACTGCAGTTTCTTATCCAAAACCAATCCCAGACTCTTGGTACTCACTTATTGTAGTAGAAAATTATTATTATTATTAATATCGTCAACGGTGTCCACATCACAGACATCCTACTAGAAACGTGATTATCAGAGTATTTAACAATTTGTGTGAGAATGGTAAGCTTCCCAGTGCCAACATTACATCTGAACGAACTACTCGACAAGGTTTCGGAGAAGTAGAAAATATTCTGGATTTAGTAGAAGAAAATGCAACGACCAGCTCACGAAGAATTGGTATTCAATTGGGCATTCCACAAAAAAAGAGTATTAAACACACTCCACGAGCAAGGCTTATATCCATACCATGTACAAAGAGTAGCACGTAAAACCGGAAGATTAGGCTAAACGTATTGAATTTTGTCGGAAATAATCATCGTGTTGTATCGCGTATACTTTTTACAGATGAAGCAACATACACCCGTGACGGTATTAATAATACTCATAACTCTCATATATGGTCAATCGAAAATCCCCACGCAACAGTTGAAAGTAATTTTTAACATAAGTTATCGGTTAACGTGTGGTGTGGTATGCTCGATAGCTATTTAATTGGCCCTTTCATTTTGGAGAATCGCCTCACAGGAGACAACTACCTAAATTTTTTACAACATGAGTTACAAGGACTACTAGAAAATGTTCCTGTAAATATCAGAAGGCAAATATATTACCAGCACGATGGAGCTCACGCACATTTTGCTCGTCAGGTCAAGCAACATTTAGACGAAACATTTTCAGGGCGTTCGTTGGATTGGTCGCGGTGGTCCTATTAATTGGCCTCCAAGATTTCCAGACCTAACAGCACTAGATTATTGTTTATGGGGCTGGTTTAAAAATGAAGCGTACAAAGTAAAAGTGGACACTCGGGATGCACTAATTCGACTTATTAGAAATAATGCAGTCAATTTTAAAGAAGAAAGACATAAAGCATTTGGAAGAAGCAAGGGGGGCCATCTTCGTAGACGAAGCAGAAAATGTTTAGAAGTCAATGGCGGTATTTTTGAACATTTATTAAAAGAACGCTATGTTTAGGAAACCGTTAATATGAACTTTTCTTTACTTGGTTTTACGCTAAAACTTGAAAACAAATGATTATCGAATAAGAACATATGGGTTTTTTCAAATTGTTTTTGCGTGTATATTACGCTCCTAAAGTTTAGTCCGTTTCTCTCGACTCACCCTGTACATAAAAAAGAAAAAGAAAGAAGATAACGCTTACTACATGAAAAAGTTGTTTTGTGAAATATCAGGAGACCTAGCTGGCCAATTCAGGGTGAAATTTAATCTTATTGCGCTTCCATCAACAACGTTTTGAACATATTCTCTTACTTCTCGTGCATTGTGCGCAGGACAGCCCTCAATTTTAAAACAAATATCTTCATTCTCAGGCGCAAGTTCTTCGTAGCAGGCCCAATGAGCCAAACCCGAACAAACCAGTTGCCAATATACCTTTTAGACGGAATTACACAATATGCCTTGTTTTTGTGGCATTTCATGAAGTGACGATATTTAAAATTAGGCAGATTGTGTTATACATGATACGCCAAAACGTCAAGGTCTCTTCATGAAGTGACGCGGCCGATCGTGTAATTTCATGTTTTTACACAATCTGCCGACGCTTCATGAAGTGACTAGGCTTTTCATGAAATGACGGATTTCACTATCAGCCTACGACATATACATCAATAAGGTTTTATTAAAAAAACAGGTAGCAAAAGCCAAAATTATTTAGGTACTTTGAGATGTACTACTTGATAGGCTTATCTTAGAAGTGGTCTAGACTATTGTGTTAATTTCTTTTAAATACTTTTTTTAATAAATTTCAATAACCCCAAATGATATATTAGTTGTGCATTTATCTAAAATATCAATGTAAACTTTAAAGTTAAATATGTTTTTTGTCTTCTATGGAACATGTATGTATAGGGTGGTAAACTTAGTCAACTAATTAACCAGTATTTTGAAAATTTTAATAGTAATACAAGGTTTTAACATAGCCATGGTTTTTATAAATCTTACAACAATGTGGACTTTACAATTTTAATTATTTGACTGTGAATACAGTTGTATACACTTTTTTCTCAAGGAGAATCTTTTAAAGACTGGCACCTTGTGAGGCAAAATAGTGACGGATTCAACCCTGATGGGGCTGCCTACCGACTAAACTCCCCATGTTTCTGCGGTTTTTTAGTTATTGGAGAGATGGGGTTATCTTCTTGTTAGTTTCATGCAGGTAAAGAGGTTTTCGGCATTACTTGCATTGCTCATTTGACACCATTATTTTGTCCGACTAATTTAAAAGACACTTTAAGGCTTTGTACGTTCCCAATGAAAACTCAATTGATTAACAGGAAGTGATGTCTTAATAATAATTTAATTTGGTTGATTATATTTTTTGGTTTAAATTTTATTGAATTCGTAAATCAGTTGTATGATTTCTACTATTCTGTACACAAAATAATCATATTGGATTGCTTTAAATCGTTACTGATCAATAATTGTATGAAATATCCCAACCTTTTAAAATCATGTTTAACTTGTGGGATTATAAAAATGCATTTAAAGCTGCTGACGCATGCGCAATACGCAACGTTTTAATCCGTCGCGAGAACAACCCCCTAATTTTCCTGTGGCACATCAAGTGGTACTCAGTAGTTGGCTTTGAACGTTACTTATCGTTTTAATATTATTGGTCGTTACTTGTTGGAAATCCATAATAATATTGTTTTATTACTGTAAGTAAAACACTTTTTTACTTAAATTCCACTTTTTATTGACAATACGACATGTTTCACTGCACTGCAGCTTCGTCAGGTAATGTACATTTAATTTTAAAGATACGCTATATATAGATGCCTGTATAATAACAAAAGAAATTTTATTGTAAAAGGTGGTATAATAAAAAATGCAAATGTGTTGTTAAAAAATCAATTAGACCTAAACAATTCACCTTTATTGAACTTATTTTAATATTCTTGTCAGTCAATATAACTCCCAATTTCATAAATTTTGTAAATAAAATTAAGATAGGAAAACCCCAAACCTTTGATCTGTTCTTAGGACTAAATTGTTTGTCATCCTAGAATAAATTATACAAAATATTAGGAAATCCCATCGTTTATACCACCCTTTACAATAAAATTTCTTTTGTTATTATACAGGCATCTATATATAGCGTATCTTTAAAATTAAATGTACATTACCTGACGAAGCTGCAGTGCAGTGAAACATGTCGTATTGTCAATAAAAAGTGGAATTTAAGTAAAAAAGTGTTTTACTTACAGTAATAAAACAATATTAATTATCGTTCACACGGTGCAGGTTCATTCTGTCTGTGTATTGGGTGGTTATAAAAACACTAAAAGTGAGTTTTACATTATCGCTACTGCAGAAAAGCTTTCGGATTTTTATCTTAAATTTATATATTTATATGTTGCATATAGTTTATAAAGTAAAGTTTATTTTTTTACTACCCATCTGCAACATACTCTTACCTTACAACAAAATTAAACCGTTTTATTTCTTATAATGCTGTTTTCTTTATAGCGTTCATCAAAACTGGCACATAAATATGTATACAATCAAACATTCTGGAGAATAGCTACTGCAAATAAAAAATATTAAAACATACTTACACCATGTCTCTCATATAGTAGATTTTCCGATTATACTTTCGTTTTTAAAATTTACTATAATTTGTATTAGTATAAATAGGCCAAATTAAAAAATGATTTTCTCCGAAATAAAGACTTCAATTAAAAATCTATTACATGACAGACAACGATTGAACCTTTAGCCGTCCAGTGATACCAAATTTATTCCTGTTTAATTGAATTTAACTGGTGATATTTGGTGAGAGCCAAACACCTGCAAATATTTTTGAAATATTTATCTTAGCTATCGTTAATAGTATAAAAGTCAAATGAACAAAGCTTGATTATTTTAAAATAAACAAATATATCTTGAAATAAATTCTATAAGTCTAGAGGATTTCAAGTAGCGATGATGCCCTCTTAAGATTAAATAAGAAATTATTTAATTAATACATATAGAAGCCAAATTTATCATTATTGATAAATAATTACCTTAATAAAAAGCAACAAAGTCGTTAATCAGAAATAAAAACTATATTTTTTTTCTTTATTTTCATATTAGTATCCGTTAAGCTGAAATATCAAGTTTTATATCTGGCTGTGGCAAGAATATATATAGTAAAAATTTTAATTCCTCTCGCAAGATGGATTCCAACGTGACACTCTGACAATAAGTCTGATCTATTAATTTTTTATAAGTTGGCATGAATTCCAGGACCTGACTTGAAAATTATATATGTGATACCTTCTACAACAATTGATGCAATAGTCTCATCGGTTCTACCCCTTTAATATGGCCAAATAATAATAATAATTTATTTTGAAAGTTTTGTATTATAAATACTATAATTTAAGGTAGGTAATAATAAACATAAGTTTTTATATGGTTTAAAGATAAAGTGTCAAAATATATTTAAAAACTGTATAATATTATAAAAATCCAAACCTTGAAAATACTAAATTAACTGAAATGCAACTTTAAATAAGATTCTGTCACTCATATTTACAACAGATTTTGTTTTGTTGCATTTGTTCAGATTATACCTATAAGTACAATTCTATACCTACAGTTCAACATAAACTAATTGAACTGTCATTTACTGTCAAGGGAATCTTCATTATATTACTTACGTCACGTATGTAGACCCAAATACGGTTTTTATAGAATTTGTTGGTTTTGATACGGTTACATTTCTAAACTTGCATGTGGGCTAACATAAAGTTAAAATCGATTATCGACGGGAATTATAGAACCCGGTGCGACATCTTGCGTTGGGTTCTATAATTCCCGTCGATAATCGATCCTGACAAGTGATTTGTCTTTGAGCCCTGTTTCCTTCTGCCAAACTGAGCCTCACTGATGAGCCGTAAACGGCGAAATGCGTCTGGGGATGAGTTTGGCGGAAGGAAACAGACAAAACTTCTTTGCATAAAGTTAAAAGCTTCAATTTAGCCAAAAACTTTATTTTATTGCCATTCAAACAATAATAATAGTAATATCTAATAATAATTTCACTTATGTAAGGTACGTAGACCCAAAAAAATAGAATTATATATTTGCTCGCTATCCTATTACATATTATTATGGTTACCTTTTTAAACTACTATATAGGCCAACATAATGTTAAATAGTTTATTTCAACTTTACTATTGCCAAATAACAATAATAATAACAATAATAAAAATAATTCCTTCGAAATCAAATAGCTGATTTTTAAAGGTTAAATGAAAATCTGGTTTTATTTTTTAAGACTATAAGGTAGTGCCAGGGGTGTAGGTAGGGGAGAGTTGAACAAAATCGGATATTAGTCCGATAGAGCGCAACAGACATTTGACAGAACTAGGCGGTACCCGGTTTCGTCCAACTCTTCCTTACCTATCTAAGTCAGAAAAATAATTTCTACCCTTTTTTCTTGAAACAGAAAAGGATACCTAGATAATGAAAAATGTAAAAATTATACGTTAGAAACCTAACCGTTACGAACAAATATTTTAAGAACAAAAATTTTACAAACTAACTTTTCGACAAGAACGGCGCTCAGATTAAATTAAACTTATTAGTTATCGGAACGAAAGAAAAAACTCAAAGTCTTCCTCCACAAAGTTTAATAATAAAATTATTCAGGAAAAGTCTCTACATGTTTCGAACGTAGTGACGTTCATCATCATCAGACAGAAAATAAAACTTATTGCTGATGGTTTTAACAGGAGAGAAAATGGTGTCGAACCTTACTGGAGCTTTTATGGAATTAAAAATTTGATATTATGTAGATCAAACGTAATATTATGAAGAAATTAATGAAATTTAAAAACATATTGAGTATGTGAGAAGTCAGTAACTAAGGTCTAAACCAACCAAATAAACTGGGTGGGAAAGAAAAATTTTTTTTCTAAAAAGGTGTCGAGGAATATTTAAATTTTTTTAAAAAAACATAATTAGGTAGGAAATTGTCATTGTGAGGACAAAATTAGAATTACATGTAGGTAATGAAAGTTTCATTCAAGAAATTTGTTTAGTGGGGTACTGAGATTTCAAACTACCCCAGAGAATTCGTGCTGTTTTCTATACCCAAATGTGATGAATACCAAAATGTGTAAAAATTTTAAATATTAATTATCGAAGAACATCGGTGAACCGAAATCGAAAAACATATATATTAGATTAGTATTGGAAAATATCGATTATTCTCAAAAGCCATTGATGATTGTCTCGAAAAGCACATATGATTTTCGTAAAATATCGATGTTATTTAGTACATACGTGAAATGGTCCAACTTATAAAACATTAAAGTTATAGGGGTAATCAAAATATATATTTCATATTCCTGGGCCTAATATTTCTTCGAAATAAATAATTTTTTACATAAGCAGCCTATATTGGTAAAAAAAAACTTTGTATATTAAAAAGGATTTTGTCGACTGAAACCCTTTCAACGCACGGCATCAAAGGTCTTTCTGCTTTTTTTAACTTAAGCTTTAGAAAATTCATCTTCTCTTTAAAAATTTGTTTTTATACTTTAATAAACAGTAATAAAGAAAATGAATTTAGGCCTTTGTGGGATAATTACTTTTAAAGTGATTTACTTTTAAA
Source organism: Polydrusus pterygomalis (assembly GCA_963969555.1). Taxonomy (NCBI): domain Eukaryota; kingdom Metazoa; phylum Arthropoda; class Insecta; order Coleoptera; family Curculionidae; genus Polydrusus; species Polydrusus pterygomalis. The sequence goes on from OZ018378.1 coordinate 66,479,148, forward strand.
ACGAGTTAATCTTAAATCGAGATACCCACCTAAAATTACTTTTGCATGACTTTTAATTTAGTTTACGCTTTTTTAAGCATAAACACAATAAAGCTTCCCCTGTTTGTATGCTTAAGGCTAAAAGTTAAATTAAAAAATAAATGCCGTTATAATTTTGTTTCAAATATTATAATTTTAAATATAGGATTAAGTAGTAGTATAAGTACTGATTAGTCCGTTACTTTGTGATTATAGACAGTTTTCGTTGTCTTTTAAAAGCGATTCCGATAGCCGCTATTTGACATTTGAGCTGTCATTTATCGTTATCGTTACGGATAAGTGGCGGGAGCTAACGGACGGAAGACAAAGCCATAGCGAAAACGGAACGCATGCGTAATGACCATTTCTTAACAAAATGCAAAGCCCTTCCACGCCAGACATATTATGGTTGCTTTATGTTATTACATTATTGGGAATCCTAAGTGCTCATCAGCCAGTCTTCTTAAGTGATTTTTTCAAATCGGAAATAACGTTTGCATTCAGCATAATTATAGTTTTCTAAATTGAAATTTCCATACAACTGTGCTCGATACTGAATGTCCTGGCGAACAAGCACCTCCAAGAGAAGGGCATCATCCAAATCCGAATCACTGGATGAGTCCAATAAAAGCAACCTTTCGTCTATCATGATGTTTTAGAATTTTGGGTACTAGGAAATTAAAACGAAGCAAAAAAGATAGCACAAAACGTATATGAAAATATGAACACAAACCATTAAAGATAGGTTATGTTATATTTGTTATGTTTACTGTCGAATTCGACTTAACGTTACCGTTTAGGCGAATTGAACGAAAACTATTTTTACTATCTGTCAAATAGCGGCTTCGTATTCGTATTCGTTATGGTTAACCGTTTGAATTTGCTAATACAACGAAAACTGTCTATTAACTATTAACAGTATCAATAAGAACTGTAAGTGTGTTTTAAATATCACTTTATTTATCCTTTAAGTGGTCGCGCGCGGATTCTCGCTCCGCACCGATTTTTATTCGGCCATAGTTTTAATTCTACCCCTTTCCAAGTGTCATGACTCTCAGTACCCTTCGGCAACAGCATCAGTGAGGGTATGCTTGAGCGAGTAAGTGGATAGTTTTGTTCTTTGATAAAAATTTGCGGATTGCGGACTGAGAATCCGCAGCGACTACTGACGTAACCAAAATTATTACTGTTTTTTGGTGTGCTTTTGCTAAGGTATGTTATTTCCGATATTTTTTTATTGTTATACTTAGGTACCTTAAAAGAATGAAACATTCTTAATATGTTAGTAGCTCTAAATAGTTCAAAGGATTTGGTATGGGTATATCTATATAAAAATTATATTTTCAGATGGCTACATATGAGAAAGAGCAAGAGTGGCTACAATTATGTAATATAGTCATTTATATCTAGTTTTTGTTTAAATACTTTTTAACTGTCACCTAAATATCAAAATGGTAACGATTTTTAAATGCTGACTGGTAGTCCGCAGCGACTACTGACGTTATAAAATTAAGCGCGACTACTGCAAGGTCAAGGTTAATTCAATTATTATAAATGCGCTATCGAAACAAAGCAGCAGATCCCATACATACCACTCAATAGAACCTTTAATGGGTACCCATACTATTTTTTTTAATGGATTTGGTGCTTTTTTACATTGTTTCTTTCTCTTTCAATAGATATGTCATTTATCTTCTAACTTTGTTCATGAAAACAATACCAAAAATATAGATTTATCATCATGTTCCTTATGACGTGCTAATATTTTAGGGAGTGATTCCTCAAGTCATTTTATGAATAAAAGTTCATATAAACATAAATAAATACGTAAATGAAACAACATTAAGGTTTCAAATCTTCACAAAAATTACTTTATTTTTATATTAAAAATAAAAATAAAAACATGACATGTTTCGTAGCACTGCTACTTCGTCAGATGTCGAGATGGAAATAACAAACAAAGTTGTAGGTGTAGAGGCATTTACCTGCTAAGTACTAATTATCTAAATATTCCTTATCTTACGGGTTTTGGAAAAAACCAAGTAATAAAGTATACTTATAAATACTGAACAATAGGAATAAAAATGGTTGGAAACTACAATATTTCAAAACAAATTTAATAATGGTGAATTGTTAACATCTAATTGATCGTTTAAAATTTTGCCTGCTTTTTTAATTTTGTTAATTTCTAGAGATTCCAATAAAGACAACTTTTTGCTTTTATTTTCGACATGTAAAATTTTAAAATTATCCTGAAAAGTATGGTTTTCTGATAGTAGATGAGTTGCGTACGCTGAATTTTGTTTTTTATTTAGAAAGTCCCTTCTATGTTCCTGTAGTCTAACTTTAAAAGTGCGTCCTGTTTGTCCTAAATAACTTTTTTGACAAGAACCACAGTCTAATTGATAAACTCCGCATTTTTGTTCTTTGTCAGTCTTGTCTTTATTGTTTTTGATGTATTTACTTATATTGTTGTTTGTTTTAAAAGCTATATTAATGTTTTGTCTCTCAACAATACATCAAAAACAATAAAGACAAGACTGACAAAGAACAAAAATGCGGAGTTTATCAATTAGACTGTGGTTCTTGTCAAAAAAGTTATATAGGACAAACAGGACGCACTTTTAAAGTTAGACTACAGGAACATAGAAGGGACTTTCTAAATAAAAAACAAAATTCAGCGTACGCAACTCATCTACTATCAGAAAACCATACTTTTCAGGATAATTTTAAAATTTTATATGTCGAAAATAAAAGCAAAAAGTTGTCTTTATTGGAATCTCTAGAAATTAACAAAATTACAAAAGCAGGCAAAATTTTAAACGATCAATTAGATGTTAACAATTCACCATTATTAAATTTGTTTTGAAATATTGTAGTTTCCAACCATTTTTATTCCTATTGTTCAGTATTTATAAGTATACTTTATTACTTGGTTTTTTCCAAAACCCGTAAGATAAGGAATATTTAGATAATTAGTACTTAGCAGGTAAATGCCTCTACACCTACAACTTTGTTTGTCATTTCCATCTCGACATCTGACGAAGTAGCAGTGCTACGAAACATGTCATGTTTTTATTTTTATTTTTAATATAAAAATAAAGTAATTTTTGTGAAGATTTGAAACCTTAATGTTGTTTCATTTACGTATTTATTTAATATGGATCTTCATCAAGTAACGATCGAATCAATTACACATCATATAAACATATGTCGTAAACGGCTTAATTTTTTTGCAAAAGGGTGTTGAATTTATTCATTTTTAATGAGTTTTTGGTAATATCTCCGAAAGTACTTTAGATAATATTTTCAATTATGGCATGTGCTAATAGAACATAAAACCACATGTTTAAGTTATAAAAGTTTTTTTTCCCACCAGTGGCGTCCCTGCAAAAATGTCCTCTGATATTTTTTAGAAGAAAATTGATACGCCACTGACATTTTTTCATGTGGATATTATTTCTGATTAGCCTGATCAATTCTACATAAAAATGATCTTTTGCATTTTCCTCCTCAGGCATACTGTTCCTAATTAAAATAATTAAATTAAATTAGCTCATTTTGCAGTATTGACGAATAATTTTTGATCACATCCTGAAACGGTTCTTAAAAACATAATTTTCATAAAATAATTATTGACATAAAGTAAGTTGTTGATGTTTATAACCATCCCATTGTATTATTTCTTCGATTTTTAGTGTTTAATTGAATCCATTTAATTTTTTCTCTGTTTTTATTTAAGTATTTCATTAAATATGGTGAATTATACGAATGCAGAAATGGCGGTAATGCATTACGTCTATGGCCTAGCAGACGGTAACGCAACAAAAGCTAGACGTATTTGTATTTTTCAGAAAAGATATCCTAACCGAGCCTTACCAGATAGCCGAACCTTTTCAAATATTATGCATCGCCGTCTTAGTGAAACTGGTAGATTTCATAAAGGTAAATCGAAGACCTCAAACTGTCAAAACACCTGAAATTGAGAAATATGTGCTACGGAAAGTTGACGAACATCTCGAGACAAGTACGAGGAAGATCGCAAGAACTCTAAATATTTGTCATCAAATTATTTGGCGACTTTTGTTTGATTAGTTGTTATATCCATACCATATTTTAGGAGTACAGGCATTACTTCCCAGGGATTTTCCACAGCTTGTGAACTTTCGGCAGTGGTACCTTTAAAACGTTACACTAAATCCGCAGTTTCAATCACAAATTATGGTCACAGACGAGGCAAATTTTTCTAGGAATGCTATTCAAAATTTCCACAATAATCATGTGTGGGAGGACGAAAACCCCCATGCCATAACCGAAACCCGTTTTCAAGAGCAATTTTCGGTTAACGTATGGGCAGAAATTTTTAATAATAATCTTATAGGCCCATTTTTTCTGCCAGGACGCCTTAACGGACTGCATTTTCTCCAAGAAGAACTACCTGTGTTACTTGAAGATGTGCCATATGCGCTAAGGAATCAAATGCATGATTGAACTCCTGATGCTCATTTCAGTGCAATTGTTCGCAACCATTTAGATGCAGTTTATCCGAATCGTTGGATAGGTCGCGAAGGAGCTCAACAATGGCCAGCAAGATATCATTAGTTTGAATTTTTTCTTGTGGGGTCATCTCAAAACTCTAGTGTATAAAACTCCCATTAACACTTTACAAAATTTAAGGGAGCGAATAATTGCTTCCTGTGAAACAATACGGAATTCGCCTGGAATATTTGAACGAGTGCGCTATTCGATGCAAAGACGGGCGAAAGCATGCCTATTAAGTGAAGGTGGTCATTTCCAACAATTTTTATAAAACAAAATTTTGCATTATCAATGTTAATAATAATAAATACCTAGTAAAGCTAAATTAATTTAATTATTTTATTTAAGAACGTGTGCCTGAGGAGAAAAACTCAAGAGACCATTTTTATGTAGAATTGAGCTGGCTAATCAGAAATAATATCCACATGGAAAAATGTCAGTGGCGTACCACTTTTTTTCTAAAAAATATCAGACGACATGTTTGCAGGGACGCCACTGGTGGGACAAAAAAAATAACTTATATAACCAAAACATGTGGTTTTATGTCCTATTAGCACATGCCAAAATTGAAAGTTAAAGTACTTTCAGAGATATTACAAAAAACTCATTAAAAAAGAAAAAATCAACACCTTGTAGCAAAAAAATTAAGCCGTTTACGACATATGTTTATATAAACTTTTCTTCATAAAATGACTTGAGGAATCACTCCCTAAAATATTAGCACGTTATTAAGGAACACCCTGTATTTATGGATTTTGCATTCCGCCCTTCATTCATAATACCTACTAGGTAGGATTAGGGGTTTAGGCTGGGCAGTGAGTGTAGGGTTGCCAGATGGTATCCAAAGGGAGGGCATGTCTTCCTTAACATCTTTTGTCCTCCCGTCCTCCCTTACCTAATAAAAGTCCTCCTTTTGCTTTTTTCTGCATTGTGCATGGCCAATTGTTTTAATAATAGGAAAAAAGGTATGTTTAAAACTTTTTTCTTGCTCAAGAAAATAAGATATTATTTTTTTGAGCTTATATTTTTCTTAGTAACCTTAAGTCATTTTTTAAATCCAAATCAGATGATCCTGCTGAAGTGTATTATGATTTGAAATTGCACGAGCAGTGTACAATCTACTTTAAAAGTGTTAAAAACATTGAATGTTTCTCAGAACTGCTTGAGATCTGCGAATTTTATTTTTGTATAAGTGCACATAACGCGAATGTGGAAAGAGTTTTCTCACTGATTAATACTTAGTGGAGCTAGGATAGGAACAGATTAAGTGTGCAGTCAGTTAAATCTTTAATTCTTTATTAAAATAATTTGAAAAGCATGTCATATGAAGATTTTTATAATTATTTGTTAAAAAACCAAGAACTTCTTGCGAAAATTGGCAGCTCAGCAAAGTATAATTCAAATTTGATTTAAAAAAATGAATTATATAATTTTTATATAATAAATCGTTTTATTTATAAATGTTCTTCCTTTTTACAGAAAATCCTCCTTTTTAGACATATTTGTCCTCCTTAATCAAATTTTCTTCTGGCAACCCTAAGTGGGTGTTGCTTAATCAGTCAGTCAGTAACTTTAGAATAATATATAATAGTATAGACTAAGAACTGCACTTTCGTAGTGCTATTACATTCAATTTGATAACGTAGTAGTACTAAGAAAGTGCAGTGACTAATTCTTAATTAAAGTGATATTTACAACAAAGTAATAATTCTCAGTGATACTGTTAATATAGTTTGGTTAAATACTATATTTTCTCTCCGTTAGAATAGTCACATATCAATTTTGACTATTAACCACTGAAATTAAACAAATAATAATATTTGATCATCATATTATTAGTTTTTACAATTTTTAATTATTGTTAAATTTGTTTCTTTAGTCCTAGAAATTATATTATAAAAAATCGGGTGCTGGTTTTTCGGGTGCCGATTCCCTATGTCTTTTTTGCGATATTTCCATTAAGTACTCTTTCAGATGAAAAAAAAAAACATTATACCCACAACACCAAGTTTCGAAAATTATTTGCAATCGCTGGGAACGTCGCAGCTGTCGACTGCATCCCGAGCGGCGAATTTGTTGCTCGTACTTTCAAAGCTAAGTATACAAATAACTATTTTATTAAGAAAGCACTTAAAATAACACACACTAGACTAAAAGAGTTGTGATTTTATTGTAAGTTAAAAATTAAAACATCCCATATATATTTCTAAACCCTTAGATTTAGGTTTGAACTGATGAAATTTAAGGCATTTCTGTCTCAATTATTGTAAAGCTATTATATGTAGTAGATGTGTGTGTAGATATGTTAAATATATCAATTTACTTAGAATAGTTTACAATTTCAATCATAGAAGCTTTATCCTTACTTGGCTTGGTACAGCAATTAATTACTAAATCTTTTGTTCTATTCCAATACCTTATGCACATATATTATACTGAATTAATCCCTTCTTTTGCCTATTGCAGAGATAATTTTCTCGCAACGTAAGCTGAACATACTTGGCGAACTTATTGTATTTTTTGGCCAGGCCACCGTACTTCGTGTGTTAAACGTGTAACATACACTGGCATTCCCAACGGCAAAACAGGAGCTCTGGTGGGTCCGTGTTGTGATGGTATTCTTACGGCATATTCTCAGTTAATTGAAGAATTCAGTCCAAAAGTGACAGTTCCAGAGACGCATTACTGATACTGCTTTGCATAAATTTAGAAAACGCCCTGAACCTAAAGAATAGATGCTGCGGATAGTGTTCAATGGCGAGATATATACTATACAGGGTGGCGCACCGAAAACTTTCCACCCAGGTTTATTTTCTTGTTAATAAATAAATCAAAATTCGCTCGAACACGGAAACCTTAGTTCTCAGGGGGACATCTTTTTTTGCTGTTTTCATCCCCCCTGCTGGAACCCCCACGACGGGGTGGCTTCCATCCTTGAAATCTTAAATGGAAAGGGGGATCGAGTGATACCTTATTTTAAAGGGAATTAAATTGCCTTTCAAACGCTACCTTGCTCGTTTAAATCGAGTGAATAGTTACTGAAAAATAGGACTAAAAAGAAAAAAAAAATTAAAAGTAATAAAATTTGTTACCGCTTGTATCAATCAAGTAAATGTTGAAAATGTCCACCTCCAACCTCCATGCAATTGTAAAGGCACTGTTCAAAATGTTCGCGAACATTATGGAGCATTGCGGGAGTTATTTGTCGGCACTCGTACACTATTCGTTGTCGCAAGTCTTCCAAATAATTCGGTTGGGTTGCATAAATTTTAGACTTTAAATGTCCTCACAAAAAAAAGTCCAGTGAAGTCAAATCAGGCGATCTTGCAGGCCATTCAATAGGACCTCATCTTCCAATCCATTTTCCAGGAAAATTTTCATCCAGAAACTGTCGAACATCGAACGCATAATGCGGGGGTGCTCCGTCTTGCTGAAAGTAAATATTTTCGGGCCGATAACGGTAATTTTATTCTATGGCATTCGTTAAAGCGGGGTTAATAGTGGTTTCTAACAGGTTCAGGTAAATTTCACCTGTTAAATTTCCAGGTATAAAATACGGCCCAATAATACGGTCCCCAAAAATTCCAGCCAAGACATTTAATTTTTCGGGATGTTGAGTATGCACTTCTCTAAAAATTCTAGGGTTGGAATCCGACCAATATCTGCAATTTTGTCGATTGACAGTACCGTGAAGAAAAAAGTGCATTCATCGTAGAAACAAATGTTGAAAATAAATTGTGGATTGCGAATGATCATTTCACTAATTAATTCGCAAAATTGCAAACGGCGATCGTCATCATCTTCATTAAGTTCATGAACCAGTTTTATTTTATAGGGATGAAACTTATGCGTTTTTAAAGTACGCTGAACCGTTCTACGCGAAACACCCGATACATCTGACACTTTCCTCGTGCTAAGTATGGGATCGATGGCAATATGACCCAAAACTGCAACTTCTACAGCTTCATTTCTTACAGGATTTTCAACAATCCTTTTTTTGTTCATCACTGATCCTGTTTCACGGAATTTTGCCACCAATTGTAGCACGTAAGTATGAGACAAGTGTACATTTAGATGCAATGCATTATATGCAGCTGGAGCACAATCGTTACCTCTAAAGAAAAGTGAAATAATTTCAACCCTTCCTTGAAGAGTATACGTCATTTTAATCAATTATTGAACACACTGATATGTAAGGCAAAATGAATTTTTATTCTTACTATGAATTTGATCGATGCCAAAAACAAACTGAGGTTTTTCGATTGAACAAGTAAAATTCCAAATCCCTTTTGTTAAGGTTGTATCCTTTTTTTGCGTATTTTATACCATTTAATTTGTTTATAAGTACTTAAGCACAAATTTTTTTACCATTTAATTTCTCGAAAGGTACTCAACCAAATTCAGGGCCGTAGCCAGTGGTTTTGAGCCAATTAAATTCCTTTTACAATAAGCTATAGCTCGACCTTCCTTTTCATTTAAGATCTTAAGGGTGAAAGTCACCCCGTATGCTCCATAATGTTCGCGAACATTTTGGACAGTGCCTTTACAATTGCATGGAAGTTGTAGGTGGACATTTTCAACATTTACTTGATTGATACAAGCGTAACATATTTTATTACTTTTAATTTTTTTTTCTTTTTAGCCCTATTTCTCAGTAACTATTCACTCGATTTAAACGAGAAAGGCAATTCAATTCCCTTTAAAATAAGGTATCACTCGACCCCCCTTTCTATTTAAGATTTTAAGGGTGGAAGCCACCCCGTCGTGGGGGTTCCAGCAGGGGAGATGAAAATAGCAAAAAAATATGTCCCCCTGAGAACTAAGGTTCCCGTGTTCAAGCAAATTTTGATTTATTTATTAACAAGAAAATAAACCTGGGTGGAAAGTTTTCGGTGCGCCACCCTGTATGTAACACATATTGGCATTTCCCAAGGCAAAACTCAAGCTCTGGCTGGTCCGTGTTGTAGTGGTATCTTACGGCATATTCTCAGGAGTGAACTTTCTCAGCCAAGTGACGATTTAAATCCAATAGTGACTCTTCAAGAGAAGCATTATTGATACTGCTTCCCATCAATTCAGAAAACGCCCTGAACCTAACGATCAGGTGCTGCGGATAGTATACCATGGGCAGATACATCCGATGCTGATCCTAATAGACTATGGGGTCAGCGGCAACATGCTTCGGAAGTTGCATCATTAGGAAGTAATATGTAGCCCTGTCGAGACTTGTTGTAAACAATAGCTGTTACAAAAAATCATAAAAGCTGTGCCTAGAATAACATTTGCATGTAAAAAATGTAGTTCGGAACTTCCAAGTCAAAAGCAGCAATTTCCATTTTATAGTCAACTTCGTCCAAAAGACGATGATACAATTTAAATACTATGTAAAATAATGTACAAAGAACACTTAAGCAGTAGCCACAAATAATTCTGGTTCCATACTTTGACTAAATCAAAAAGAATGGTACTTTGAGTAACTAAATGGGCAGAGATTTCCCATACCCTTGAATACTTTTACAACTACCCCTCGTAAGTGTTCTTTTGTTTTTATGATACTTTATAACCCCTTCCAAATGAATGAACCGGTTTTTTTTGCTATGTTATTTTAATATTATTTTCCAAACCTGGCTAATATGGGATTATCCTGGATGTACTATTCAAAATGCAACCCTCTATTCCAACCAACTACAAATAATTAAGTTTCTAAACATTCTTATACCGACTTCTACCGTGCGAGCCAAAATTATTTGCATCAAAGAGGGCTCGGTTTAGATCACAATGATATGGGGACGATAAATCTAACCAAATCTAGGTTAAAATTTTGCCAAATTCATATTATGACATGATATGCCAAACTAATGAGTAATAAAATAAGTAGACAAATACAAATTTATTTTTGTTGTTTACAAAATTAACAAAGTAAGAATATACAAAAAGAAAAGGAAAAATAGTAACGTAAATTGCTGAAATTGGCCACCGCCATGCTCCAAGCATAAATTCACACGTCTCTTCATATTTTCGAAAGTATTGACCAGCATCTCTGGAGAAATATTAACACATTCTTGAATATTCCTTTCTTGTAATTGTTCTAAATTTGCCACTGGTGTTTTAAAAATATTGTTCTTTAAATGAGGAAAAACGAAGTATTCCATAACCGTTAAACAAGGTGATCTAGGTGGGAATTCAATGTCTGATCGAAAACAGATCAATCTGTCGTCGAAAAAATTGCGTAAGTAGTTAATAGTTTCGGCGGCTGTATGGGCGGTTGCACCGTCCTGTTGAAAATATCCAAAACGTAGTTTGTCGTCAAGTAATTGCGCCACAAATGGATTCAAAATATGGAACCAACAATTCTTCTTGGAGAAACAGCTAACCAGAGACCAATTTTTTAAGGGTGCAAGTGGATTCTACAAGAAAATGGGGATTTTCACTACCCTACATGCGTGTATTCTGAGAATTCACATAACCGGCCAGGCTTCATCCGAAAAAAAGTCAGGTCTAATAAATCATTTCTTTCCAATAAATTTTGGGTAAACCTTTGAGAGTAATTCCCGCGTCCTTTAAAATCGGCGGTTTGTATTTCTTGGATACTTGCACTTTATAAGGAAATACATTTAGCTGCGTCTTAAGAATAATAGTCCTGCATGTTCCATAAGATCTTCCCACTTCTTGGGACATGTATCTTATAGAATCTGAAATAAAGTCATTTTGAAATAGAGGAAAGAATGGGTATTATGCAGAGAAAGTCGATATGTTTTCAAATATTGTAAAACACAAATCAACACGCAGCACCACAATCATAAAATATTTTTTGGCTATATCTAGTCTCCTGTCAGTAGGTACGCTAGAACAACAAGCAATTAATAGGAGTTAGGATAAATGAAATTGATATCTTGACCAGTAAATCGGACTCTGGATTGTCATTGACATAATATCGATGATTTCTGGTTCGTCGGATGGTATTATTTAAAATAAATATAGTTTAAAAAACTAAAAACACGCTTTACTAATTAATCAAACTAAAAAGCGGAAAATAAATATAGTTTAAAATAATTCTTTAAATTCTTAATATAGGCCGAAAATAATAATGAACGATAAACATTAGTATTATTGTGAAAAAAAGCGTTGGTCGCTTTATGCTATATTTTTCGTATATCGAGCATCCCACGCTTTCTTCACAATAATACTAATGTTTATCGTTCATTATTATTTTCTGCCTATATTAAGAATTTTAAGAATTATTTTAAACTATATTTATTTATTTTCCGCTTTTTAGTTTGATTAATTATTAAAGCGTGTTTTTAGTTTTTTTAAACTATATTTATTTTTCATTTTTTAGTTTGAGTTATTGTTAAGAAAAAAAATTTTTTTGAGCAAAGATAGTCATAGAGAGGTCCGGAGTAGAGATGGAATACTTTCACTAATTTAACAATGACTTTCTGAAATGGCTAGATTTATAGCAGTGGATCTATTTTTTTTAAATGGCTAAATTCAAAGCATTGAATCCATTTTTTTCAACAGTGTAGACTTTATTGTCCTTCTTTAACAGTTGCTCTATCATGATTTTTCTATGGTTGCTATCGTTAACTGTAGTAATCTCTGAAGTCATTAATATTTACCGCAACAAACCCGAACAAACCCAAAAATTGCTGAAAAATATATGCACTTTCAGCCATCGACGGGATTTGAAACCAATCATGGTTGCTATCGTTAACGGTAGTAATCTCTAAAGTCATTAATATTTACCTCAACAAACCCGAGAAAACAAACACAAACCCGAACAAACCCAAAAATTGCTGAAAATGAGATAAACTTATCAAATTATTGTACTGTCAGCGGTTCTTGATAAGTCTACAAAATTTAAATTAAATCTGACCGTTTAAAGTGGGTCAAAATCAGGTTCAAAAAACTCGGTTACAAACATACAGTAGACTCTTGATTATCCAAAATGATGAAGACCGGACCGATTTCGGATAATGCGGAGATTGAGGAAAATCATTAACTATAGGAATATCTATGTACTTTTATTGATGTACATACATACATACATAATAAATTCTAATACTTATGTATGTACATTAGAATGTAATCATATTCATAAATTCAAGATAGAGGTAATTGGTACTTGTTTTAATTTTAAAGTCTGTCGATTGTTGGCCGCAACAACAAAACCAACAAAACATTTCTTATAAATTTCGGATAATGCGGAGGAGTAGCAAGAATCATTTCGGATAATCCGGTTCATGGGTCGTTTCGGATAATGCGGAGTTCGGATAATCAAGTTTCGGATAATCGGGAGTCTACTGTACATACAAACATACATACAAACATACAGGTGAAGCTAATAAAAGCGTGTTAAAAAACCTTTTAACCCAGATGTTACTGAAACTTTTTTTTTTAATTTCTAATATTTTTTCACAAATATTACGTGGTTTCCTTTATAAATACACAAAAAAAACTAATTATTGCATTTGTGATGCCTAACCCAGAAATATGAGGTGTTTTTTTAAAACGACGGTAGTAATATGAACGATTATTATAGTACTGTTACTAAAATACATTTTTATTTTACGGCATAACTTATATTGAAAATGCAGTTTTAACAAATAAAACAAATAAACTATAACTAACGGGTATGGTAGTTTTTGAAATAAAACTTTGGATAAAGTGGCACATTACATTTTTCACATCGAAATTGGACCTTGTTATGACAGTCTCCACATCTAAGTTGCTTTTCTTGGTAAATTATCAGATGGTTTAATCCATCGAACCTCGAGTTAGCATTTTCAAACGGATTTCGTTTGGATGGAGCTCTTTTAAGATCTTTCCGATTGGATTCCAAGATGTTTCCAGCCACCGCTTGTCGGAACTCTAACTGGTCCAATTTTCCCCCTTGAGTTCGATGTAATTGCCACGCATTTTGAAGGGCCATATCCAAGCATTGTGCAAACAGGGAAAAATACCACTTCTTCCCTCTAATGGAGACTTTATATAGGCTGCTATTTTGATCCCCCCTGTCTACACCGCCCATATACGTATTGTATGATTTTATCATATTTGGTTGTCTCCTTTCAAGAAAAGCGCTTGAGATAGCCCAGACGGAAAACTGGCATAAAATTAGCCGCATAGTGACGACGCTATTGTCGTTCCATCCGCATACAGCGATACCGGTATTTTTGTCAACTCGATACTCAAACTCTCCACTTTTTGATTTCTTCATTACAGAAGAGCTTGAAAGTGGGCATTTCATTGAACGATTTTCGCGTATTGTTCCTGTAGCGTTCAGACCTCTTAGTTTTAGTTCATGTAGTTAATGTATAATGTATATAATTTTCAGGGGAGAAAAGTATTATTTCATCTGGAGCAACGGGTATTTCGTCGACATTCTAGCTCCTCAAGTAGCTTATGCAGTTTCAATGGCCTTTTAAAATAATAAAAGAAAATTACAAAATAAATATGTAGTAGCATATATTACTACCGTCCTTTTAAAAGGACGGCGCCATTTTGACCCCTTATCATGCATTGTAATAACCTATAATGTTTTATATCTAGAAGTATAGTATAATTATGTCCTAATGGTATCTGAAAATCATGCGCAATGAGACTTAACATATTTAGATAAGTAAATGAGCTTGCCTCCAGCATTCATGATCACAGTTCGTAAAAACAAATGGTTAAACACGTTCAAAACGCTAGCTGAAATGTAATACGTTGTCTGGAATCATCATTTGATGTCTACCAATGCGGTACTTACTGCGACATCGATTAAAAAAAAAACGAAGCTCACTCAAGTAACCTGTAATCGAAATGCCTTTTAAAAGGACGGTAGTAATATCTGGAATCAATCCAAATTGCAAGAGAATTGAAACATGAAAAATCCGTTTCCCAGTAAGTAATGTTTTTTATTGGCAAACACAAAACTCCGATTCTCGAAATTACAAATACGAACGTAGGTACAAAAACCGCCGCCATTTAATAAAACAAATTAGGGCCTTTTCCGCCTGCACCCTCGCTTCAATTGATTAAGGCGAGGTCACGCCAAGAGACCGTAAATATGCCATTGGAAAATAAACATAGGTAATTTACACTCGTATATCGTGCAGCAAAAGAAGTTTTTTCGCATTTGTACTATTAGAATTTATGACTTAAAAAGTGTTTAAATGGGATGGGTGTTAATCGGTGGGAAATATTTTTCTAAGAAAGGATTACCTAGTACTTGTTAAATACTTAAATATATACAGGGTGTTTCATTAAGGGTGGCCACCGGCTATATCTCGCAAGCTACTAAGCATTGAAACTTAGGGAAACAAATTTTATGATTAAAGTGGTCATAAAAAATTCTGGAAATTATTTTCTAGTTCCGCATTTCGCCACAAGGGGGCACAATAAAAAATTGATTTTTAAAATTGTAAATTTCTCCGAAAATTCCTAGTTTATGGTATATCTCTGGTTACATCATTAACCCTTTCACTGCGCGGTGCGCACGCCAAATTGCCTATGTTTTTACCGCTTGCGAATATACTCGATAAGAGCACTGTAAACTAATTGAGTATGACATTAGACACTATATTATAACCTCCCAGACACAAGTGAAATTAAAAAAAGGTTATATAGTGTCTAATGTTGTAAATATAATGGTACGGAACCCCTCGTAAGCGAGTCTGACTCACACTTGGCCGGTTTCTTCGATTCCGGAACTCACGTTTTGTTCCTCATATTCGCTGTCACTTCTGGCTAATATCTCTTCAAGTTGTTTATCTGTAAGATATTTCCCAGCCATATTAGGTTATTCTAACACAAAACATGTCGAAACAACCAAAAACGCGAACTCTAAATATGTAAACGTACAAAATCATTTAAATTTCGCGGGTAACATTCACGGCCCCACCCAACCTCGGTCCAACCGCCCGCCCGCCACCGCGCCAATTTGAAACGAGCGACTTGCAAACAACACGTGGAAACTCCGCCAACGAGATTATTTGTCTAAAGCAGCCTGATCCTATTTTTATAAGCAAAACGACTATACTCGTCCAGAGCAGTATACGGCGTGGGGAATATATTCGTCCGTAGCAGCGAAAGGGTTAGAAAGACTAGACAATTCTGCAACATTTTAATTTAAGGCTCATTGGCGTGCCGACCTTGATAAGAGTGGGGGAAGCTATTGAAAGTGTAATCCTTAAAATCGCTGTAACTTCCAAACGACTTATCCGATTTAAGCTTGTTTGGAGGAGATAGGTAAGTACTTTTAATTGTCGTATATCGTAACGGTACACGATAGTTTCTAATAAAATTGTTAGAGAGCGCAATTTGTAATAATAACAGGTTTTTTTATTTCAACCCGAAAATTCAAATCATACGATATAACTATGACATCACAATCGGAAAGTAGATTAAATTTGCAAGAAAAAATGTGTCAAGACCGCAGTTCGATATCTTTGTTCGTTTCAAAGTTATTGTTAAAACAATAATTTTTAACACTTGAAGAAATTATTTGTTGTTATTGGATACGACAATTAAAAGTACTTATCTTTCTCTTCCAAACAAGCTTAAATTTAGTAAAATCGGATAAGTCGTTTTGGACAACTAGTTGTAACAACAGAATTGGCCTTGCATACAAAGTCCTTACATGAGTCGCATCTCATTGTGGTGTAGCCAAGTACAGATATACTTAAAAGGAAACGTAGCCTTTTCCAAAGTAGGAAAATGTCGTGGCCAGTTTTTGATTTCAAAATATAAAAGTATTTTAAAACAGAAATATTTGATTTAGTACCTATTATCAAAATAAATACCATCTAGCTAATGAAAATCTAATTAAGATATCCTTTTTTAAGTATAGTTTTATAGTTCCATTTACAACAGACATACTTACGTTGACATCAGCAAGAACTTACCTACTTCAAGACTTTGCCGTGTTCTCTAAAATAATATCTAAATAAATCGTTTTAACATTTTTTTTAAATCAGTATTTATTCAAAAATATTATGTAGTACAACTAAATTGAGTAATTGCATTGGTCGAAAAACATGTATTTAAACGAACTGGGGTAACATTTAAACTAAGTAAATATCGACAAAGAAAACTATGTTCTTTTTTTCGTGTATAGACGAAATAACCTTGGTTTTGGCAAGCATAGCCTAATTAATAATTAAACAACCCTACAGCCTTCTCGAAGCTCCCAAGCGGTTAATAAACAATTTACACCTTTCAAGTTCAGCATTTGTTTGGTAAATGAGACCGGAAATTACCAGATGTACTATTATTTACGACTTTCAATATTTTATTTAGTTTCAGGCAATTACAGCTTCATTACTTGTAGGTGTTTAAGAAAACTAGCTAAATGGCATTCAAATGGGGCTGATAATACTTTTGATTTTACATTTGCAGCAAATACAAACATGGGCGTCTTAGGGGGTTAGGGGGGGGGGGGAGGCGAGGGCTCCTCCTACAATAATTATTTATTATTTAAGTGGCTAGTTGGATATTATACATAACGAGTTGTATACAGGGTGTTTCATCCATCATCTATCCACCGGCCATATCTCGAAAACTACTAGGCATAGAGACTTGGAAAAAAAACTATGATTAAAGCGGTCATGAGAAAATTCTGGAAATTACTTTTAAGTTCCTCATTTCGCCGCAACGGGGCACAATTGAAATTTTTTTTTTAATTCTAAATTTCTCCTAAAATTCCCACATTAAGGTATAACTCTGATTACATAATCGAAAAGCTTAGATAATTCTGCATCATTTTGGTTTGAGGCTCATTGGCGTACCGACTTTGATAAGAGTGGGGGAAGCTATTGAATGTGTAAATATTAAAATCGATGAAGCTTCTAAACGACTTATCCGATTTTACTGAATTTAAGCTTGTTTGGAAGAACCTTCAATTGTATCTAATGGTACCTACACGATAGTTTCTAATAAAATTGCTAGAGGGCGAAATTTGTATTAAAAATTATTGTTTTGGCAATAACTCTGAAACGAACACCTGCGGTATTCACATTTTTTCTTGAAAATTTCATCTACTTTTTGATTATGATGTCATAGTTATACCGTATGGTTTGAATTTTCGGGATAAAATCGAAAAAACTGTTATTATTACAAATTGCGCCCTCCAGCAATTGTATTAAACACTATCGTGTACTGTTGGATACGGCGATTGAAAATACTTACCTTTCCCTTCCAAACAAGCTTAAATTTAGTAGAATCGGATAAGTCGTTTAGAAGTTACAGCGATTTTAAGGTTTACACATTTAATAGCTTCCCCCACTCTTATCAAGGTCGGTACGCCAATGAGCCTTTAACTAAAATGATGCAGAATTGTCTAAGCTTTTCGATGATGTAATCAGAGTTGTACCTTAATGTGGGAATTTTCGGAGAAATTTAGAATTAAAAAAAAAAATTTCAATTGTGCCCCCTTGCGGTGAAATGAGGAACTTAAAAGTAACTTCCAGAATTTTCTCATCACAGCTTTAATCACAATTTTTTTCCAAGTTCCTATGCCTAGTAGTTTCCGTGATATGGCCGGTGGCCACCCTTAATGAAACACCCTGTAGATTTAAATTTAAAATAAATAAACCCTTTTTCATAATATTTTTCTTAAACTTCCTAAAATTTAAAATTCATAAAATTAAAAAACATGCTTGTTCAAATAAATTGTACAACAACTAAAATATAGCAAATACATATTAAATATTAATAAATTATAATATAATGAGTTGCATTATAATTACAAATTTAATAATTTAATATTAAATTTATAAATATTATAATGTCATGACGCATTTACACCTTTAGATTTATATAAATCAATTGCCTCAACACTCTTATTCAAAACTCTAGATCATTGTGTAGTGATAATATCACGGTAATTTAGCCAATAGGATATTGGGGTAAATGCTACCATAGAATAGTTTATAGCCATTATTACTCTGAATACTCAAAGTAATTATCAAATTCTTTTGGGGATGTTATCTGGTTTAATATACTGTATTGGTTTCCGACTGGCAGATGTAATGAAATTTTACATTAATCATAATAATATTTGCTTACTACGGTTAATAATACAGAATATACTTACCACTAGAAATCAGTACCTACTGTAATTCTCAAAAATTTAAATAGCTTTTAGTGTGATATTGTTCTTGTCGTTTAACATTGCATAATATGATCATCTATTATGCAACATGGTTTACTGAGATGGTAAAATTTAGTGGTGAAAAAAACGGTTCCACGTCTGGAGCGTTCCAATCGCGAACGCTCCAAAAAAATACCGCTCCAAAACAACGTTACTTTGGAGCGACTAAAATTTTCCAACCGCGTGCTTATATAGGCTACAATATGAAACGAACTGTTAAAATCCTAAACAACCCATTGCAATTTTATGTAAGGGCCGCCGTGACGTGTGCAGTATGATGATTTACGACATTATTCATGATTTTTATTATAGTATTTATAGGATAACTTTCATTACGATTCATTTACACAACTAGGTATATTTCTTTAGAAATATAAAAATAAACGTTAAAAGAGAGTTTTTACTGTTTGTTTATTTATTCTTAAACTATAAAATGTTGGTATAGTATATTTCATTTTTACTATTCTTATTTTATTAACAGTAAAATTCGGTAAATCTAATAATCTAAAAGTAATTATAATAGCATCAGTCTTCTTTCAAATTCAAACCGCACAGCAATACATTTTTCATAGTTCCACGTTGCAGCGCGATTCATTATTGTTCGTTCCTGAAGTTTTGCTCGCTCCAGCCGGAACGTAGGTTCCGACGAGTGCAGCGTCGCTTCGACCGGAGTGACGCTCCAGTCTCCAGTGCACTCCAAATCGCCTAATACCTTGTTTTATTATGCGTATTCAAGGGTATACAACCAGTCCTAAAGATGTATTTTATGTTGCGGTCCAACAGTAGAATATAGCACGTGGGCTTTCCATATCTTACGCTCCGCTCCAAACCGTGAAACGTTCTCTATGAGCGGTCTCGACCGTTTCGTTCTCTAATCCGCGGCTGACGTTACCGTTGCCGATGTCGCTCCACGGTAACTAGTTACTTATAGTGTTTTCTATTATTGCTCTCAGAGCACTCTAGAGCAATCTGAAATTGCCCTGCCAGAGATTTGCGTGTTCCATTTACTGCTCGCTCTCGGAGTACCTGTTCTATTATCTGAAACGGGGTGCTCCGCGAGCGCTCTCAGTTCATTTGTGAAATTTCTCGGAGCAAGCGAGAGGTAAACAAGAAAGGCAACATAACCCTACTGTTTACTGTTTGTACTTTTGTGGTTTGTACTTTGTTCGGGTAAGAATGATTAGAAATAGAAAACGTCGGCTGCTACAAGTATTTCTGAGCTCTTCAGATTCTTCTGAAAATTATATTTTGTGCGTAAAACACAACATTGTAAATGAAAATGTAACTTGGCGCGTGTTCCATTTTGATCTCGGGGCGGTCACTCTTGGCCGAATTCAGAGTGCTCTGGGGCAGATCGTTGACGTCATAGATCGCTCTCGGAGCGATCTGAGGGCAAGATAATAGAAAACACTATTAGTTGTTGTGGAGCGCGTTGGAGCGTTATCAAGATATACCGCTCCAAAATCGCGTTATCTAAATACCGACCCACCTCTAGTAAAATTCGTCCATAGATTATAAAGTTCATGACTAATGATGGATTGTGCGAAATAAAAATATTCTATTGATTTATCTGACATGCAAAGTTTTAAAAAAAGTTTAAATACGAAGTAAAAATAAATTAATTGAAACAGGTATTGGTACCATAAATTAAATTTAAATTGAGACAGGACACCTAGAAGATTCCGAACGACGATGTTATCTGCGCAACAAATACGTTAAAACTAATAATCCGCGCGCGACGATTGCCGATCGCTACGAACCATTACCAACGTCTTGTGAATTATAGGTTCTAACGAATACAATTTGTTATTGGAGACGCTTTTCTGCGTTCTTAATTGTAGAAAAAGAGCTTTACTGGGAACAAAATGCGTCGCATTAAGAAAATACAATTTATTTCTTAACAAATTTGCTGTATTAAAAGTAGTTCATTATTCAACAAGACTGTGCTGCTAATGGAACTTATTACTACGAATAAAAACACTGTTCTAGCAACTCTGAAATTGATATAACACTAAAGCGGGTTTGAAACACTAGCATTTTATTTAATATGGGTTAATACAAAATAAGCTGTTAATACAAACTATGTCTTAGCAAACCTGTCGTATAAGATTATTTTCCTTAGTGTAGTAAAAGAAAGAAGAAAATTTCGGAGGTGAGTCCGTAATGGTGCGAGCTGGGATTTCCACTGAATACCGTATAAATTTATGTATAATAAAAAACAACATACATTCTCAGGGGTACATTGATAAATTGCAATAGCATGTTTTACCAATTATTGCTCCCATAAAAAGGGATTTTATTTAAATGCATGATAATGCCCGCCCCTACACCATCCGTGTTGTAACACAATTTTCAGATGAGTCCGGTATTCAGCATTTATCATGGCTTGCTAGAAGCCCGGATATCAATAATTCAATCGAGCACCTATGAGATCAACTCCATCCATGCTCCTCAAAATTGCAACTCATGTGATAAAATCCGATGGCGAAAACGTCCGATATTAATTTGTGTTTGTGCATTAATTTTTTTTCTTATTAAAACGTTGTATTTTCTTTAAAATGCCAAATCTCAGGTTACCGAACTGATAGCAAATGATTCAGAAAACAAAAAGTTGCTAAAGAACTACATAAATAAAGGTTTTTTCTTATTAAGTTTTGGTTGTTATGACACTCCATAGGGCGCTTCAAAAATTAGCAAAAAACATACTTCTTTTTTTACCCTGTATATTGGAATTAAGATTCATAAAAAGGTTAAAAGCTACATTTTTGCCAACAAATGGTTCTATCTAACAGTTAAAACCTCAATACCGTGACAAAAACCGTTTAAAAGACATTTCGTCTCAAAGTGGAAGTAAATTTTCGGTTCTTCATTTTTTTTTGTGGGCAGCAACCACAAAAAAATCTTATTATAATCATTTCAAAGCTAATTGAAAAACTGGCTCTGGCGAATCGCACCAAAGATCAACCGTCTCGAGTCGATTATTTTAAGTTGTTTGTAGTTGGGCGACAGATTGTATTATCTATTCCGTTTGGATTTTATCTCTGTTAATTATTATTGGCGAGGCCCTTAATTCTTTAAGAAACAATAAATAAAATTTTTATTTATTTTTCAGAGATTATAATGATGTCATATCAGTAAATAATAAAACAGGGAATAAGTGCATCCTGTTAGTATAATAATCATTATTAGTTGTGAATTATATTTTAGCTCTTCTATTTTAAGTTTAAAAAGGGTAAAGGGATTTTTAAAATTAAGGTTTTTTTATAAATAGTAATTTAATAACTCTTGTCAAAAAATCAAAAGATCTTATTAATGGGATAAAGCTATGGCACATGGTTCAAAGGAATGGCTCGAATAAATTCTAATATCTACTAGGGTTTGCAAATATTTCTTAATCCGATTGCTTTTATTAACATTAATATACTTAAATGCCTTATATACAGGGTGAGACGGAAGGAACGGACCAAATTTCAGGAGTGTATTATACACGTCAAAACAACGTAAAAAACCCATATGTTCTTATCCGATATTCATTTGTTTTCAAGTTATAGCGCAATATCAATTTTTTTCTACGTTCCACTTTTATCAAAATTTTAACGTAATTAGAGTACCGATGCCATGCTCAAGACTCTAAACATCCATGTTGTCTTGGCAATGTGTATTTGTATTGTGGCAGTAACTAAAGGTTTATTTTCAAGTTTGAGTGATTAAAGTGTTACAAAATGCCAAATACTTATTCAAATTTAGAATATGCAAATAATATGGTGTTTATTTATCGTTTCTGTAAAGGAGGTGCTACAGCGGCTATTAAATAATATCGTCAACGGTATCCACATTACAGACATCCGACTAGAAACGTGTTTATCAGAGTTCTTAACAATTTATGCGAGAAGGGTAAGCTTCCCAGTGCCAACATTACATATTCTGGATTTAGTAAAAGAAAATGCAACGAACAGCTCACGAAGAATTGGTACTCAATTAGGCATTCCACAAAAAAGAGTAGGTATTAAACACAGTCCACGAGCAAGGCTTATATCAATACCATGTACAGAGAGTACAGCACCTAAAACCGGAAGATTATGCTAAACGTATTGAATTTTGTCGGTGGATAAATAACCATCGTGTTGTATCGCTTATAGTATACTTTTTACAGATGAAGCAACATTCACCCGTGACGGTATTAATAATACTCGTAACTCTTATGTATGGTCAATCGAAAATCCCCACGCAACAGTTGAAAGTAATTTTCAATATAAGTTTTCGGTTAACGTGTGGTGTGGTATGCTCGAAAGCTATTTAATTGGCCCTTTCATTTTGGAAAATCGCCTTACAGGAGACAACTACCTGAATTTTTTACAACATGAGTTAGAAGGACTAAGAGAGGATGTTCCTGTAAATATCAGAGGGCAAATGTATTACCAGTGCGATGGAGCTCTTGCATATTTTGCTCGTCATGTCAAGCAACATTTAGACGAAACATTTCCAGGGCGTTGAATTGGTCGCGGTGGTCCTATTAATTGGCCTCCAAGATCTCCAGACCTCACAGCACTAGATTATTGTTTATGGGGCTGGTTTAAAAATAAGGTGTACAAAGTAAAAGTGGACACTCGGGATGCACTAACTCGACGTATGAAAAATACTGCAGCCAATTTTAAAGAAGAAAGACATAAAGCAATATTATTAGAAGAGCAATCTTCGTAGACGAAGCAGAAAATGTTTGGAAGTCAATCACGGTATTTTTGAACATTTATTAAAAGAACGCTATTAGGGGGAAACCGTTAATATATGAACTTTCCTTTATTTGGTATGACGCTATAACTTGAAAACAAATGATTATCGAATATAGGAACATATGGGTTTTTTCAATGTGTTTTTGCGTGTATATTACGCTCCTAAAGTTTGGTCCGTTCCTCTCGACTTGCCCTGTATAGAACACAATTATCTTATAATCTTTCTTACCTTTTTAAATACATTTTTAAACCGCTTACACTTTAATAAACACAATCCTATAGGGGCATATCTTATCACGAAATAGTTTTAAAAATTTTGTATTATGTATTAAATGTTTTTTTTAGAAATCATATTTTTGACACATTTCGATTTAATTTAAGGATCCTCACCGCTTATTACTTCTTTTCCTTCTAAACATTTGATGCTGCAAGAAAATAAATCTAATAATATGATTTATATAATATGGTTCTTAAGCTCCAATTGAAGACCTTGGTGCAAGAACCGGACAAGTCCATTTTGGTCGAAATAACGATTTCCGTTAAAATGTAAGTATGTATTAAAATATCGCCGATCGATTGGTACAAGAATCAGCCAAGTCCAAAGGAATGCAACGTTAATATTAGGACTTGGCCGCTGGCATTCTTGGGCGCAAGAAACAGCTAAGTCCAGGACTTGTACGGTATTTTCACCAACAGCTTCACAAAGCGTTGGGACTTGGCTGGGTGGGGGAATATGCGGAACAGTCACGGTCTCGCTGGCAATAGGTTTATTTATTCAGTAACTGCTGTGATTTATTGAGAGTTTTCAGTTTTTGAAATAAAGCTCTTCAAAGTTATCATTTACGTTGTTACTTATTTTTTATAGTATTTTTGGTGCAAAAATCGGACAAGTCCAAATTTTCAAAAAAATCTATTTCTTATGTTTTTTTATAATATTGTTTTTTAATGTTTCCCTATCAATTTTATTCTATATACCTACAAAAAAAAACATGTATGTCATCTGTTTCTTATAAATATCCAAAAATAGAAAGTTTTTTTCAATTTCCTAAAACTTGGAAAATATGGACTTGTCCGGTTCGTGCACCAAGGTTTTCAATTGAAAATTAGAAGTAAACATTACGCCAAAAAAACGAAGCACATTAAATTTACTTATTTTTCTTAGGGGTAAGGGAAAGAAAGACCAATCTAAAAATGCTATTTTTATAAAATTAATGCCTACGTCTTTCGGCCAACTAGGCCATCATCAGGACTGCTGTAAGAAACATGAAACAAGTTATAGAATATATAATACATTGTACAACAACCCCTAAATTGCAGTGTCCCTTCTGGAGAGTAGTTAGGTATTTTAATTATTAAATTTACGTTTTTTCTTTAAATGGACTTTTACACTGTATAATAATCGTTTAAATATTCTGAAAATTCCTGACCTTCTTTATAAAGCACACCCTGTATCCAAAATCAATAGTTTTCAAGATATTGGTGCTTGAAATATGATAATAACCGCACTTAGCCATTCTATAACGTTCGTATGATGCATCTCAATAAAATAAAAATATTTTTTTTTAAATCGTGTCAGAATTTTTAAAACTCAAATAATATCTCGCTCCCTAGATACCAAATGCATTAAACTTGTTGAAACGAATTGACTCGGTATTATTGGGTTTACAAAGAAAACAAATAATTCATGTTTTAACTAGGAATTTGAGAATCTTAGAAACACAATAAAAATGTTTTTATTTTAATATTTGCGTTAACAGTTATAAAAATTAAATTTAGATATACAATTGTATAGAGTAGGCCCAACAATAGAAAAATTTCAAAATTCCTTATACATATACTGGGTAACCATGATATTACTTTCCAGCTGCCATCCCTTTAGATTTTAATAGAATAAAATAAAATGTATTCATAGACTTAGAACTAACAACAAATTTATACAGTGTCACCAGTAAAGTCCGCATCATATGAGATTTTTTTTTATTAATAGCTTTATTCAAAATTTGACTTTGGCATCAAGTTTTGCTTCGATCGAGATGAAAATCAAGCAAAGAAATAGTAGTCACGTGATTCGCATTATCTGTCAAATTTTAATTTTTTCCAAAAAATAATTCAAAAGTGGGGTTATTTCTGAAAATATCGAAAAAGTGATTAGAAAAAGTTTTTTTAAATGCAGTTTCTAGCCCACATGCAAATTTTCAGCTGGATAAGATAATTCTGATTTTTTACCTATATTTTGTAGATTGCACCACTTTTGCAAAATAAGACTCAACGCAACCTACATAAAATTTCTTAGTTCATTTGTTTTTGACACTGTATAAGGTAACTTCACAAAATAATTATTTTTGAAAACGTAGTTTGTGTCTGAAAGTAATACACCTTAATATTAAGACAAAAAAGAACACAGTGTCATCAGTAAAGTGTCATTAAATGGAAAATAAATTTTAGTTTAACTTAATGTAAAGTTTATCTATTTTCAACGATTTAATTTAAAACCCCTTTTTTATTTTTTATTTTTTACTTTCAGACACAAACCACGTTTTCAAAAATACTTATTTTATGAAGTAACCTTATTCAGGGTCAAAAACAAATGAACTTTGCTTCACATGCGACCAAATTTTAATAGCCCAATTTTGATTTTGTAGAAAAACACACATTTAATATGGCGCTACTTTAAAGAAAATGTATCTGAAATAAAGCATTGTCAAAATTAAGGTTTGTAATGTAGGTTGCGTTGAGTCTTATTTTGCAAAAGTGGTGCAATTTACAAAATATAGGTAAAAAATCAAAATTATCTTATCCAGCTGAAATTTTGCATATGGACTAGAAACTGCATTTAAAAAAACTTTTTCTAATAACTTTTTTCGATATTTTTAGAAATAACCACACTTTCGAATTATTTTTTGGAAAAAATTAAAATTTGACAGATAATGTGAATCACGTGACTACTATCTTTTGCCTAATTTTCATCTTGATCGAAGAAGAACTTAATGCCAAAGCCAAATTTCGAATAAAGCTATTAATATAAAAAAAATCCCATATGATGCGGACTTTACTGATGACACTGTATAAACCGAATAAATACCTAGATATAAATAGATTATATAATTTAAAAATTTGCATATTTATGCATTCTTAACTTTTAAAATAAAAAATTTTACACAACATAACGTTTACAAAAGTTCATGATCTTCACAGACATGAAACTAGACAAACTAATTTTTTTTTTAACTATTAAAATAAACAGCAACTTTGGAAAACTGTCATTGTTATATAATGGATTAATATTATATAGTATTTTACCCGAAAATATTAAAACATCGAAGAAACTACTCTTATTTAAATTTATTTAAAAAAAATATTTCCTAATGTAAATTTCTTTCCTAATGAGTTAATCAAACGTTTATACAAAACGAATATTTTTTAACTGTATTTTCTTTATATCTACTAAGTTAGAGTAATGATTGTTAGTTATGTTTATATACTAATTTATCCTTGTAATAAGCTTGTAAAGTTGGTTGGGAGTAAAAAAAATATATTAAAAAAAAGATAAAACTTTGCAGGAGTCAAGCTAACAAAGACACATTTTATGGTAGTTGTCAGATTTTAGCGACTTCTGGTTTAGCCAGATGTAACCTCAACTTTAGATTTTCAAATGGGATACTGTCGAATCTAGAGGTCATTTTACGTAAAACTGCACTTTTCCCTATATAAATTAAAACATTTTTGCTACCTGTATCTGACTGTACTGAACCAAAATAAAATTTAACTTTAACACCATGTAATTTCATTTATAATCAATTTTCAAAAAATTTTTTATAAATTGGAATTAGTAAACAGTTTTAAATATTTTGGGATAATCATTGATTCACAATTAAAATTTTTTTAACTAAACTGGTCAACAAAAAGATCGTACCATTCAATTTTTAGACCTATTTTCAAATTGCTGTAACTTTTTTAAAAATTTACATTTTTGAATGTAGTTTCCAAATTTGGAAAGCGCGATTTTTCTACTTTAAACTGTATTTCATTTATTTTTGGTAGAAATAATATTATTATGATACACAGGGCGATCAACAGAGCGCTGCAAAAAATTACAAAATTTTAGTGTGTGCCATTTCAGTGGTGATTTTTTTTGGTCGTTACAATATGGGTTTTTACCAAGGTAGGATCAATATCTCTAGACGTTTTCGCCAGTTTTTGGATTAAGGACCTCTGGCTTTAGATAGGCCAATAAACGTCAAATTTTGGTAATCATTGCTTTAAAACGCTTTAACTGGAAAACGGATTGATGGATTTTAACAAGTTTTTACATTCAAAAGGCCCATTTCATGGAGATGTTCTATGACCTACGTATTTTACGAAAGGTGAGAATTTTATTAACATACGGGGTAATCAACAAAGTCATTAAAAAAATTAATTGTTTATTTGCTCGCCATTTGGCCAGCAAAGTGTTTCACTTATAAACAATATTAACAACATTAATGGTAGCAAATAAAATTGATTAAATTTTAACAAAAATAAATAATAACAAATAAAATTAATAGTGAGTAGGTCCACCGTGAACCCTTAGAACTTTCATTACTCTTCTTGGCATGCTATTCACCAAGTTTGCAAGGAAGTACTGGGGAATAGCGTTCCATTCCTCTCTTATTGCATTTGCCAATTCGTTCAAGTTGTTAAAATTATGCTCTCCGTCATTCAATCATAGTTGCATCCAACTCCATACATGTTCTATCCAAATGGCGCGCAAATAAACATTTAATTTTTTTTAATTACTTTGTTGGTTACCCGTATATTAATAAAATTCTCACGTTTCGTAAAATACGTAGATCATAGAACATCTCCATGAAATGGGCTTTTTGAATGTGAAAAGCTCGTTGAAATCCATCGATCCGTTTTCCAGTTATAGCGTTTTAAAGCAATTATTACCAAAATTTGACGTTTATTGGCCTATCTAAAGCCAGAGGTCCTCAATCCAAAAACTAGCAAAAACGTCTAGAGATATTGATCCTATCTTGCTAAAAACCCATATTGTAACGACCAAAAAAAATCACCACTGAAATGGCACACACTAAAATTTTGTGTTTTTTTGCAGCGCTCTATTGATCGCCCTGTGTATCATAATAATATTGATTCTACCAAAAATAAATAAAATACAGGTTAAAGTAGAAAAATCGCGCTTTTCAAATTTGGAAACTACATTTAAAAATGTAAATTTTTAAAAAAGTTACAGCAATTTGAAAATAGGTCTAAAAATTGAATGGTACGATCTTTTTGTTGACCAGTTTATTTTGAAAGTATTATATCGAAGATTGCCGGAAAAGTAGGTTATTTTAAAAGAACCAGTTCTAATTTAAGTTTGTTTTCTAAAAAAACTGTATTTATTACTATTATATTACCACATTTTTTTAATTGTTTCTCCATTTTATATTGTGCTAGTGAGGAAATATTTCATAAATTACAAATTTTACAAAATAAGGCAATGCGGATTATTTTAAATTGTGACAAATAGGTATACAAAAATTAATTTTATGTTGAAAAATTTAGATTGGTTGAATGTTTAAAAGTTAATTTTTTTATTTAGTATGTATATACATAAAATTAAAAATAACTTATTGCCTGATTGTTTAAAAATTTTTTGTTCTTTTAATTATGACCATCATAATTATAAAACAAGAACTAATCAACATTTTTATGTGGATAGAGTGTCTAAAACATTAGCTTATAAATCTAATTTTTATAAAGGCTTGATAGAATATAATAATTTGGAAAATTCTATTAAATCTCAAAAATCATTAAAACTGTTTAAAACAACTTTAAAATTACATTTAATTAAAAAACAAAATGATACGTGATAGTTGATACAATTTGCAAAATGTTTAACTATTCTGTCTGTTTTTGTTAAAATAAGGTTGCGTTTTAAAATTTAAAAATAAGTCTATAAAAATGTATTCAAAAAATGTATTAAACATATTTAATTGTAGCTTTTTGCTAAATAAAACATATTACTACTTACTTACTACTACTACTACTACTACTACTACTACTACTAAAGAGTTAGCATTTATTTTCGGTCTAGAATTATCCCCTAAATTTTTTGCTCATCATTTCCGGACACCTATTTATACGTTTCTGTCTTATAGGATTTTTTAATTTTGCACCTAGAGAACTAAATCCCTGTATGTGCAAAATTTAATTCTAATCAATAATACAGTAATTATATAAAGGTTTAATTAAAAGCTACTATATATTATTCCATCTTAAATATAAGTGTTTTATAGAGTATATAATTAATATAAGAATAAGAGTAATGTAAAGTAGTATGTACTTGGGTGCCTTATTATCAAAATAGGCGAAAATGATTAATTTTTAAAAGAATATGCTAACAGTTGCTACTTATAAAAATCCTACATTTTTTCTAAACTTTTTGCTGTTTGGAATATTTCTGATTTCTAGTGGTAGAGCATTATAAAATATTTGAAGCAAAGTATTGAATAAATTTTAAGTTACCATTTTTACTAATGTTAGGAATTGTCAACTGTCCGTTTATATGATTGCACGTCTGATATGTGTGATTAATGTAATTTCGTAATGTGGAGGTTTTATGTGTTAATACAGCAGTTGATAATATATACAGTGATTGAACATTTAGGATTTCCGACTTGTAGAGTAAATGTGTGTAGTAGCATTTGTTTTTTTATAGATCATTTTTAGGATATAATTTTGAAAGAACATTTAGAGGTTTTAGCGAATTTTTGTAGTTCCCACCCCACGCAATTATACCGTATGAAGAGTACTAGTTTCGTGCCAATAATTTCCCTTAAAATATAGAATTTATGAATTACCTTTCTAATATTGTTTGTCAAATAACTGATAACTAATAATGTGCTCCCCATTTACGATGTTTATCTATAGTAATTTCTAAATATTTTGTTGTGTTTACCTCACAGATAACTTCTTCTAGATTTTCAATTTTTATAATCCCAGGCTTAAATTAAAACATTATTGTAGTGTAAAAGTATTAATAGTGTTTTCTAGAAAAATGGTCAGCGATTGAAATTAAAGCAAATAAGAATACATTGCATACTTTTGCACCCTTTATCTTTAGCCATTTCTTATAAAAACCATCTAGTTAGTTTTATTTTTACTATAATAAGCTATCCTGGTCCCTTTGTTTGTTTTAAAGTTATCAGAATTTAAATTAATATGAGCAAAATTCCCTTTGTACCGGTTTAATTGTCGTATAGTTTAAATATTTCAATCCCATTATAAATACTTTGTATAGGAAATTGTTTAATTTAATATTAAATTAATGCAACTTATTATATTAGAATTTAATTACATTTAATATGTATTTGTTTCCCTATTTTTTTGTTTAATAAACCTATATTACGAATTCTTTTTATAAATTTATAAATAGAACTATGTACAGTTACAGCCATTAAATCTTGGGCAGAACCTTTTTAGCTTTGTAACATTTACACATACACCTCATTTTACTATAAGTGTACCTGTAATACCTGTTGAACAAAGTATCTATTAAAAATGTCATTATAGAATAAATTTCACAGTTTTAATTTAGGAAAAATGCCAAATTTGACGACCCAGCAGAAACTTTTAATAATTCATTATATTGAGCAGGAAGGTTGGTCTGAAGGGGGAGTTTCAGAAAGACTCAACATCCCAAAGAGTACGGTTCATTTTTTCAAAACAAAGTGGCAAGATTTTTTTGAATTTCTTGGAAAGAAGACCTGGAAGTGGAGGTCCCAAACAATCCAATGAAGAACAGGATAACAATTTGGTTAACATATTAAGGGACCAACCTTTTAAATCCATTGTAAGGGCTAAAATAGAAATAAACTTCCCGGGATCGGTGAGAACAGCTCGACGAAGGGTTAGAGAAATCTCTGAATTACGCTGTCATCCAGCAGCTAAAAAGCCATTTTTAACTACCGAATATAAGGAACAACGGGTCGGTTTTTCGTTAAAGTATTACTTGGAACCTCTAGTTTTCTGGGAAAAGATAATATTTACAGACGAGAAAGTGTTTTAGTCTTGCTACAACGGAAGACTAAGAGTATATAGGCGTCCAAGAACTCGATTCGATGAAAGATTTACCCAAAAGGATCGAAATAGTGATCGATTTTCTGTAAATGTCTGGGCATGGATGAGTGCTCAAGGATTTGGTGTGTGTCACTTTATTGAAGGGCGATTTAATACAGAGGTACATGAATATTTTACAAAATACCATGTTAACTTCTGTATTAGAACGATTTCCAGGAAGGGATTTTATTTATCAGCAAGATAATTGTCCCATTCACACGGCCCGATAAGTAAGGGAATGGATGGATCAATAACAAATTATCATTTTACCATGGCCCTTACGCAGTCCGGATTTAAATGTAATGGAAAATATTTGGGGTGTTTTAGTCAAAAAAATTAATGGTGAGAATAATTTTAGGCCACAAAATTTGAACAAACAAAATTTGAACGAATTAAAAAATAAAATTGCACAAGTTTGGAATGAGTTAAATCGGGACTTCGCAAGGGCTTTGGTAACTTCATTGCCTAGAAGGATAAACTCTGTCTTGGACAAAGGGGGAGCCGCGCTAAAATAATTAAATTTGATTAATTATAATAATATGATCTATTGTAAATACGTACCAATTGAATTTGTTATAGTTTTATACGAAATAATAAAAAAAAGTTCTGATACCTCTTGGTAATTACTAATGATTTAAATGTAAATTAAGGTAAAAGAGCAATTTACCAAAAATTAGTAAAAAGTCAAAATCTGACAGATTTGCTGCCCAAGATTTATTGGCCGTAACTGTACATACGGTTTTGGTGAACTCGATCACACAGTGGCATCTTTTGTGGGTATGAGCGGATGAATAATAATGAGTTTAGATGCCCGCAGTAAAGACAACAGATGCAGTGTTGCCAACCGGACAAACGCGAATTGATCCCTCGGTTAAAGAGAGGGTATCATTTACTGGCGAAATTAGAGTGACAAAAATTCAGAAAAAATTATTAAGCAATATTTTGAACTTGGTTTTGATTGTGCCGCGCCTTTAATTATCCTCCAATTATTTGACGTATTTTTCATTTCATATAAATAACTAATAAATTATAAGATTTAAAAATGTAACCAGTATTTTAAATTATATATGGTAAAATATCATAGACAATTTACCTTTAGATAAACAAACAATAATCACGAATGTGGCAGTTTTATGGCCTCGCGCATGTAAACAAAACTGGGAACTATTAGACATGCGCACTGCAACATTATCGTTTGACGAATGGGAAAATAGACAGGTCCGGGCTTTAAAATTTAAATTCTTGCTCATATGCCACCATAGAGGGTTTATTTTATCCCTATTTGGGCATAATACAATTATACAACGGCTGCAACTAGTACTAGTCATTGTTTATATTACAATCCGAGTCACTAAAAGCACAAACACAATTCACTAACTAAACTACACAAAAACCAGAAATCCATAAATATTAAATACCAATCCCACAATCCACGATAGCCGATCCGATAGCTGAAAACTTTAGAAAACTACAAGGAATCCGCAGAGAAGAGAAACCTTAAACACAACAACAAAAATGGCGGCCGAGCCGGTTCTGGAGGGTATTCTTGAGCGCGTCGATTATTGTCGATAAAGTAGGACGGCCGATAACACGAGGTTTGTGCGCATGCACGAAGGTTCCCCGAATGAAGACAGCTGACCGACGAGTCATGCGCTCGGACGTATTTTTTCACCCATAAAACGTAACTTTTGTTTGCGCAGGAGATAAGCTGTAGGTATCTAAAGGTAAATTGTCTATGTAAAATATGAAACGCTGGTATGCACCCACTTTTTAAATCTATGAAAAATATTTGAGATAGTTTTGGGTGTTGGGACAGGTTGGTCCGGATACAAAAATGCAAAACGCCCATTTCCCCTGCACTCACAGCTAGGGTTTCCAATTTTCAGGATCGGGATCCCGTTTTGAGATCCCGGGTTGAAAAAACAAATCCCGGGTTCAACCCTAATAATAAATAATATTTAATATTAAAAAATCTAAGACAAGCAAGTACCCACAAAAATAATAAAAATGCAGACATAGCAAAAAACTTTTTATTAAAAAACTCAAAAATAGAAACCATTTATATAGATTTACGTTTTGTAAATAAAAAATTAAGTTATGCTTACGTACGTAAAAGAAAGGAAAGAACTTTTTATTAAACAGCGTAAACAAAAAAATTGTTAAACATTTACGAGAGCTTCTGCCGTTGGATTTACAAGATGTTAAAATACCATAAAATCTGCTCTAAATTAGGAAGCAGTGAGATAGCTAGGATTGCTGGAAGAGGAACTCCGCAAGGTGGGGTGCTGTTGCCAACTCTGTGGCTAAGAGTGTTAAACAAAATTCTTATAGCGTTAGAAAGGGCTGGATTCAAGGTGATTGCATATGCCGACGATTTAGTTATACTTGTGTAGGGTAAATTCTTAAATACCATCAGCGATCTAACAGAAACAGCGCTAGGAAAACTCGAACGGTGTGCTGCGAAATGTGGTTTGAGAGTCAACCAAGAAAAAACGGAGCTGGTTCTATTCACACGCAGAAGGGTGATTGAGAACTTCAGGTTCCCAGTCCTGGACAACAGTACTTTAGTGCTGAAAGAAAAAGCAAAGTATCTAGGATTGATACTCGAGTCCAAGCTTAACTGGGGCATGAACTTACAAGAACGAGTCAAAAAAGCGTCAGTTGCGTTCTATGCCTGCAAAAAAGCTATTGATAAGTGGGAATTGAAACCCCACATATTACACTGGATTTATATAGTCATTGTAAGACCTATATTAACCTACGGGTTCCTGGTCTGGTAGACTGCTTTGGAAAAAGCAATAAACATGAAGAAACTAACAAAGATACAACGGGCAGCTTGTTTAGGAGTGACCGGTACCCTTCACTCAGCACCGACGGCGGCACTGGAAGTGATGCTGCATCTAATATCCATGGATATTAACGGAAGAAGTGTGGCTGCGAAAAGTGCTCTACGACTGAAAGAGTCAAAATGCTGGACCAGTACCAACTACGGACACAGCAGCATACTAATTTTTATTAATTAATATTTAGGCCAAAAATTGCGAGAGCCGACCGATTACACTCTTTCGCTGCCAGACTTTGGAAGAGGCTTTTCTATGCTCACTCCGAGTAGCGAAGAGTGGGAATGCCAAGTAATAATGGAGGCGGATCACTCGATCTTTACAGACGGTTCAAAAATGGACGTCGGAGTGGGAGCTGGTATCTTCTCCGAGAGCATGCTAATACAGAGGTCGTATAGACTCCCTGACTACTGCAGCATTTTCCAGGCAGAAATTTTTGCAGTGGATAAAGCAGTCAACACCCTGCGGAATCACCCTGGCTTGAGAGGACCTGCGTCTATAGCTATCTATATAGACAGTCAAGCAGCCATAAAGGCAATTTGCTTCAGCAGTCAAAATTAGTAAGGCGCTGTCGCAATAATCTCTGCATACTTGGTGCTCAACATCGAATCACCATGTGTTAGGTTCCTGGACACAGCAACATATGTGGCAACGAGACTGCTGATACGCTCGCCAGGGAGGGCGCAAGCATGTCTGTCGAACCAGCAGATAATACTGTGGCTAGACCACTGGGATCAGTCAAAGAAGAGATAGATCGAATAGCTAAACAATTTGCGCAAAGCAGATGGACAGTGCTTACAACTTGTAGCATCTCCAGGCAATTATGGCCCCTATTTGATAATAAGAAAACCGCAGCGTATCAGCAACATTTCCTGTTCGGTAGATACGCTGAACGTATGCAAATATCAACTAACGACTTCTGTAAGAGTTGCAGCGATGAAGAAGTGGAGGAAAGTATTCAGCATTTCTTGAGGGAATGCCCCGGCCTCGCGAGAAGAAGGTTCAATGCACTGGGCGAACCATTTTTTAATGATCTGGAGGAAGTGAGCAGCCTGCAACTGGGTCAACTAACTAAGTTCATTAAAAGCAGTGTCTGGTTTGAATGAGCGGTCAAGATTCTGCTACGATCGCGTTAACGGTCCTTATAGTTCTACGTGTGACTGTTTGGACAACGCCAGAGGTCTGCCACTCTAACCTAACCTAACCTACGAGAGCTTCAGAACTTGGGTGTTTAAAAAAATTGCTTCCTTGATGAGTGCTAGGATTTTGAAGGTATGAGATAACCCCAGACATTGTAGTTCGACGTTCATTTATACGATTTGTAAGCGCTTGTTGAAAGTCTTTACTAAGTGGCGTATTTAGATTTGCAAGTTGTTGAAATAAAAATGTGAAACTTACATCATCTGTACACAAATTGGCGTCTTTTCTAATAATCGCTTTCAGCGTCAATTTAACAGGTTCAAGACATTGTATGATTTACATCATTACTTAAAATTCACTTTCGTTTATAACCACCGAGCTGTTCAGATCAATGAAACTCTTCTGAATACAATCTTTAAGCAAATCGAACCGTTCCAACATATCAACGAGGCTATTCCATCTTGTTTGCAGTTTAATATTAAAGAAAGTTCTTTTATATTATGTTTTTCCTTTACATACGTTTGTAAAATTGGATTTTTGGTAGGAAACCGGCGAAATATCTTAACCAATTTTCGGAATTTTTTGACAATGGAATAAATATCGTGATTTGTTGTCATTTCAATTTGATTTTCTGGTTCTACTTCGAACATAATTTCCATGCCATCTGCTGCTTTATTATCTCTGTATTCATCCTCATTATTTTCAAATAAAATGCCAAGAAAGAACAAATAAATACATGTTAAACGAAAACTATCGAGAGAAGTTTAAAATTTGATTGTTTAAAAAAAATCGGGATTATCGGGATTGCTATACTTCAATCTTGGGATTTTCGGGGACAAATATCTCCCGGGATCCCGGGATTTTCGGGGACGATAAAAATCTTCCGAGATCCCGGGATTTTTGAGATCGAGGGCTGGACACTCTACTCCCAGCCTTCGCATAACATAAAATAATTATAATTTTTTTTTGCGAATTATACCAAATCACCAGCAGATATTTCACCGTACGCAACAATTTCAGTCTGAACGTATGTGCTGCTATGGAGGAAGAATGCAACGAGAGCGGAATGTGAATCGTGCTAGAACAGAAGCTGGCACTTGATAGATGGATCTCTTTTAACTTAAGTAATAATCATAAAGAAAAGAGTAGTAATGCAAAAAAATAAGAATGTGGTTAGTAGTAAAACAATGTTCAGAAATAAAGATTAAAAACTACCTGATTATAGTACCGATAATGATAATCATTGTGCGGCAGAAATAATCAGTGTAAATCAAGAAAGTGAAGCTGTGAGAAGAGATGCTAGTGTGCTACTTAGTAATATTGAAGGTATTGGTAAAATACAATGATAAACAACAAGAAGCTAATAGAGAAGAGGAAACAGTTTTGTAAAACCATCTGTAAAAATAAGATGAATGTGACACATGAGCCTTTATTAAAAAGTGGAGGAGTTATAGATAAAATGCAAGAAGATCTTGATAGCATACAGAAAAGAGACCCTAATAAACCCAGCGCAGGAGATGAGTAAAGGAAGCACATGAATGTATTGAAAGAATATATATACTGTTAATTCAAAAGAATAGTCTGCTGCTGTTGACAATTGTAGCTCTAATTGTCAGGATGATGGAATTGGCAATAAACTGGAACAGATGCACCAAATACAAGAAAGAAGCTTGGAAAGAAGACTTAGTGAAAACAGCAAAGAAAAAGAAATAAAGGAACCTGAACCAGAAACAAGAAAAGTAACAGTTTAACCACAAAATATTATATTGACGATAAAAGATTAAACATAAAGAACCTTGAAAATTCATCAAAAAATGGCTACATATTACATAGTAATAATTCCAAAATGGTTAACACATTGAATGCTCTAATAAATTCAATCTTTATATTTATAGAAAGGAAGAAACAAGGGAATGTAAAAAGTTACCAGAAAATTACAAAAATACTGACGGATATTATCAACTCTAGTTCTAATGATAATGATACTCAAGATGTAAGTTTAGGATTGCCAAACCTGTATAAAATTTAATATCATATTTAGACTATTCGTAAAATTAAAATGTACGTTATTTTTAAATATGAATGTGGGGAGTTTAGTCAAACTTCTATAACCATTTTTCCAAATAATGTGGGGGAAGTTTATCCAAAACAAAGGGATTTTATTACTTTGTGCGTCATTTAGGGCATTGCTGAATATGGTATTGTTCCTACCATTAGGTGAAGAATAAAACATTTACATTTTAATAACATTTTTAAATATATTTTTCAAAATTTCTCGCCGAATTTGAAGTTCTGTTGCCACTTTAAAAACCTGCTACTTCATTTACAAAGTATATATGTCGAAAGAGCCTTGCGGAAGGATAAGAATGACCTAATTCTTTATTAAACCAGTCGTACGGCTTTCTCGAAACTCCAAGCGATTAATAAACAATTTACATCTTTTTAGGTTAGCATTTCGTCGGTCTTCTCATGTAAGGGCGTAACCCAAAAAACTAAAAATTGAGATATGCTCCATAATGAGCTTATTATAACTCAATCTTTAACCTCGCGAAGTGGCGTATCTCAATATATAACAAATTAAGATCTCATTAGATAGGCCTAACTCAAGTTACGCCCGTACGTGTTCTTCGAGGTTAGCTTTTTGGAACAAATATTTTGACGTGACCTAAGTTTCAGACGGATGTAGGTGAAGAGGGCAGAATAACAATTCTGTAATGGATGCAATGCTTTTATATTATGCAGTATGTTATTTCCCCAATTTGAGCGAGATATATTTATTGTTTTTTTTTAATCGTTTTATGGACAGAACAAAGGGGATTTGGCCAATAGTACTATAATATATTCTGCCATTAAATGATCTGGAAATATCTTGCTATATTCCATCCTAACTACAGCTTGTATTCATAGTAGGAGGAGTAGCAACATGTTTTACTAGCAAAAAGCTACAATTAAATATTTTTTAAAACATTTTTTTAACAAATTTTTATAGATGTATTTTTATATTTTAAAACGCAACCTTCTTTTAACAATAACAGACAGAAAAGTTAAACGATTTGCAAATTGTATCAACTATTACTTATTACTTTGTTTTTTAATTAAATGTAATTTTAAAGTTTTTTTAAATAGTTTTAATGATATCTGAGATCTAATAAAAATTTTCCAAATTACTATATTCTATCAAATCTGTATGAAAAATAGGCTTATAGGCTAATTGACACCTTAGAGGGGATTCCCCTCCTTTAAAATCCCTCTGGGCGTCAACTCTGTCTCTCAGGGCCGGCCGCACTATATTCTTAGCCGACAGTGCCTTTCTCGGAGGGTCGATTTTGTACTTGTACAAAGAACATGTTGGTACAGGATCATACTCGTGGTTCTGAGATTTTTCATTTAACTTGACAAAATTTTCAGGTTTCAATATGTTTAAAATCCGGGCCTTGCGTGCCCTTGCCCTATCATCCAAAGTTAACAAAACCGGGGCGGCTTGCATTTGCGCGCCGTCGCGCCATAAATTCAAAAATTCCCCATTCGCCTGCGGCTCTTCCACCAACGGAATTTCGGGATGAGAGACCTTCTCCAGGCCCTCCCCTGACGTTACAACTCTGGTAGAGCCCAAAAGAGGGTTGGTGAAAAAAGTTACAGACGAATTCCCATTAATAAAATTTTCGTAGGAAAAATTACCCTGAGCCTCCCCTATTGCCCTTTCGAGGCCTTCCTTCGTATAATACCCTGTATTCGACGGCACACTGGCCAACTTCTTTCGTTCGTCATTCAGCTTGCGCTGATGACGCCTAATCTGACTCTTGGTGAACTTTCGTGGTTTAATACCCCTAACATTGTCGTTAACCTCAATATTATTATTTACCTCATTGTCAGAGCGGCACGGCCGGTTAAGGCCGGTGCCAGCCCTACGCAACGTAGTCGCCCCCTCTAGTGCTGTTTCGGCTCCACTGCCGAGCTCCATTGCTCGCAAATAAAAAGTTAGTTTTAAAACAAAACAATTTATTATAAGTCAAAAACACGGTTTAAAACAGTTTTACAAAATCAGTTCAAAAACTTACGTTTAGTTACAAACTAACAACTTTTGCACATAAAATGTCTAAAAAATCTTTACTGCAAATGACAAAATTTTTAATGACTCGCGCTGAAAATAGGCTGCCTTTCTTATTTTATTCTCTATACAGAAAAATAAAATCCCAACAAAAATTCCCGGAATTCCCGCTTCTTCCTGGTCCCTGATTCCCGATTCCTATTACAAATCCTGAAACCCGTTACTGAACCCAGACGCCCTGTACCCAACCACGGTCAAACTTGCTTGGCGATTTTACCAAAAAACCCCACAACAACGACTTGCCCCGCCCTGACGTCCCAGTCCCTGAATTCCCGTGACGCGATTCCCACTTTGCAACAAGCAACCCTTAATCCCTTGACCCCTGAAGCCTTAAAACCGATTTATCAAAAAATAAAAATTAAAAAATATTCCCCGAATATTTTTGATCAAAATGATCCAAAACCCCTGACAAATAAATCCAAAATTTGCCCCGGCAGCCGAGATTCAAAAAATCTTTAAAAATATTCTAAGTAGAGTTGTTAAGAAAAGAACGGAACAGGTTCTTTAGAACAGGTTAGAGATAGCCTGTTCAGTGAACTGTTCTTTGTAAAAGAACTGAACCGGTTCTTTAGATAGACTTATGACAGATGATTGCGGTCGAGTGATGTATGTTAAAGAGCTAAAGAGCAGAGAAATTGCTGCGGGAGTTCAGCAGTTCTGACCCGGGAACCTGTTCACCTGTTCTATTGTCACAAAAACCGCTTTTTGTTAATCACTTTCTAAAAAAAAAAAGTAAAATCACAGAACACCGCTGCGTCCGCGTGTATGCTCTCACTGCTCTCTGTTCCCTGCTCCCTGTTCTCTGTTCTCTGTTCTCTGTTCTCTGTTCTCTGTTCTCTGTTCTCTGTTCTCTGTTCTCTGTTCTCTGTTCTCTGTTCTCTGTTCTCTGTTCTCTGTTCTCTGTTCTCTGTTCTCTGTTCTCTGTTCTCTGTTCTCTGTTCTCTGTTCTGTTCTCTGTTCTGTTCTCTGTTCTCTGTTCTCTGTTCTCTGTTCCCTGTTCTCTGTTCCCTGTTCCCTGTTCCCTGTTCCCTGTTCCCTGTTCCCTGTTCCCTGTTCTCTGTTCTCTGTTCCCTGTTCTGCTTCAAAAAAAGAACAGCCTGTTCTTTTTATTGTCAAACGACGACCCGCAAGCCATCTTTCATTTCAAGTCAGTGGGCGACAATAATTTATAATCAAAAGAACAGGTGAACAGGTTCCCGAGTGAGAACCGAACTGTTCGAACCTGTTCAGCAATTTACCTGTTCTTTAACATCACTAATTCTAAGTCGAATTAAAAATAGAAAGTAATGGTAACTGACATGAGTTTACAAAATTAAAATTCGTGAGCGTTGGCAGTGGAACCGTCCCGGCACGGCTTTTCCTAAAAGCCTGTGTACCCTGGGAGCGCTTAATCTGCCAACGATTTGTGCTCCAGTTTTAAGAAATATTTTCGCAATAAAACGATAAGATACATCCTGCTCCGCCATCTGACAAAATTCATCTGTACTAGATTCCGTAACATAATGTTTTAGACACTCTATCCACATAAAAATTTTAATTAGTTCTTTTTTTTATAATTATGATGGTCATAATTAAAAGAACAAAAATTTTTTAAACAATCAGGAAATAAATTATTTTTAATTTTATGTATAAAGATAAATACTAAATAAAAAATAAAATTTCTGACATTCAACCAATTCAAATTTTTTAACATAAAATTTATTTTTGTATATTTACCACAATTTAAAATAATCCACATTGCCTTATTTTGTAAAATTTGTAATTTATCAAATATTTTTTCACTAGCACAATATAAAATAGAAGAACAAAAAAGAAAATGTGGTATTATAAAAGTATTAATTACAGTTTTTTTAGAAAACAAACTTGATTGAAAAAAGTTTTACACCTCCGCTGGGATTTTAACCCAGAACCTCTCGATTACTACTATTTGATCATGAGTGAGTTCCTTTTCCTTAATAACCCCCTCCCCGGTTTGAAATCACAGGGTATTTCAAACTATACAGGGTCCTGCACCTCACCTCCCGTCTTCAATATCTCACTTATTAATTGAGTTAAGATTTTGATATTTTGCAGACCTTACCTCTATTTTGAGGCGCATTTCAGGAAAATATTTTTTTGATACAGGGTGTTAAAAAAAAGTGTGACGTCATAAGGATGCATTTTTTAGATTACATGCCATATATTTTCTTACTTATTTAGGTGCCTCCTATACATACCCCTTAAATTTCATTGAAATCGATTCAGTATTATGGGCGAGAAAAAAATAAAAACTAAAAAATATCAGTTTCGCACCACTGGTTTTGAAAATTAATAAAAATTAAAAATAATGCCTCTGTAATAAAATTATGCAAAGGTACTTATTAAATAAGGTATAACAGTCTCGTTAACCAAGTTTGATTAATACGAATTGTACAGGGTGTCCAAAGTTTAGTGTCAAACTTTGCAAACTTTAAAGCAATTTATTTTTCTTATTTCAAATAGGAACCTCTATATCTTTTTATGTCATTCGATGCAGAATTAAAAGTCAACCACTTGTTCTAATCACAACCCTATCGCAATTTCTAACGCATCAAGACCTATTTGCAAAAAACTCATTTTATCAACTATTTCAACAGTCATTATTATAAATAAATATCGAAGGTGGCTTTAAAATTTATTGGTATTAAAGTTTATTAAAGTGACAAGAGACCATTTTGACATTAGTAATCTATATTGTTAAATTGAAGACAGGAGGTGAGGTGCAGGACCCTGTATATACTAACATTAAAATTGACTTAAGGTATATTGCCGAAGTTGGTGAAAGAATTTCAGTGTCTCCGTAGAGCAATCGGTTAGAGCGTTAGTCTGGAAATCCCGGGTTCGAATCCCAGCAGAGGTGTAAAGCTGTTTTCCATTTTCAAAACTTTATCTGCACGCCGATTAACAATTTTCACTTAAAAATTATTAACGAACC
Organism: Polydrusus pterygomalis; assembly: GCA_963969555.1. Taxonomy (NCBI): domain Eukaryota; kingdom Metazoa; phylum Arthropoda; class Insecta; order Coleoptera; family Curculionidae; genus Polydrusus; species Polydrusus pterygomalis. The sequence continues at coordinate 66,521,716 of OZ018378.1, forward strand.
AAACAACTTTCTTGGTACAAATGTTATATTTAGGATTTCATTTGTAAAACTAAGAAATAATTAAAAAGTACATATTGTGGCATATCAGACCAGTGTGTAACTGTTTTTATATTGGAATACACAAAGATCCAAGCATAAGCAAGTTCCGGTGAAAACGCAAATAGCGTTCCCTATACTGGATTATGTGATGCACTTCGTGGTTTATTTAGTTGTCTACCTTTCGATATACCAGTGTGACTGCCTTTTATACAAGAGTTAACTTCGTTGGGATGGCGCTACGGTGCATTGATAGCCGCTTTGATTTTTCAAAAACGCTTTTAATACATCTTACTGCCGTTGTCGGGATTGCTTGGGTTATTGCTGCCCGTAGAATCCTAACAAGAACGAAACGGAAGTTGTGGTTTACCCGCCCCATTGTATCAATTATGCTTGGATCCCTGTGTATTCCAATATAAAAAAAAACAGTTACACCACACTTGTCCGATTTGCCAAAATATTAACTTTTTAACTGTTTTCGCGGACACTATATAATCTTCTAAACCTTTTTATGGCTTTTCTTAAACGGATTACGCGCATTCTATTGGGTGCGGGCGTTGATCTGTTTCTAGTCTGGAAAACGGCAGATGTTCCGGTGAAAACAAAATAGCGTTCCCTATACTGGATTATGTGATGCACTTCGTGGTTTATTTAGTTGTCTACCTTTCGATATACCAGTGTGACTGCCTTTTATATTGGAGTTTAGATGGCGCTACGGTGTATTGATAGCCGCTTTGATTTTGCAAAAACGCTTTTAATACATCTTACTGCCGTTGTCAGGATTGCTTGGGTTATGGCTGCCCGTAAAATCCTAGCAAGGACGAAACGGCCGTTATGGTCTACCCGCCCCATTATATCAATTATGCTTGGATCCCTATGTATTCCAATATAAAAAAACAGTTACACACTTGTCCGATTTGCCACAATATTAACTTTTTAACTATTTTCGCGGACACTATATTGTATAAACGTCGGGCTAATCAATGATGATTGACCATATCCATTTTAAAAACTTTATTGTAAAAAATAACAACTAAAAATCTGAACATTTTAAGGTAAAAAATATATGAGCTTTTTCATCCTTCTTGATGACAGACATTACCCTGGTCACAGTTCTTGTCAGGTATTAAACCTGCATTTTATGCTTGAACATGCCGCCCGCCTTGAAAGGACATCGTTCTTTCAAATACACTCGCATCATTAAGGTAAACTCATTTTATAACATTAACAAACAAATTACAACACAAAAACATGTTCTGCACTCCAGTCTTTTAACATTCAATTGGTAGAACACATATTTTGTTAAGCGCTCGTTTGGTTTCTCCACCACGTAACTGAACAGTTAGTACTCTTGCTATCCTATCTGGACCTGTGTGAATGGATGTGATGCGTCCGAGAGGCCATTGTAATGGAGGAGCCTTATCATCTTTAATCAAGACCATTGACCCAATCTTAAGCATCTGTTGGCAGTTAACTCTCCATTTTTGTCGCATTTGTAGCTCGTTAAGGTACTCAAGGTGCCATCTACCCCATAGCTGCTGCATCAAGTGTTGAATTCGTTGCCATTTATCTAATCGATTTTCAGGAACATGAGATAGATCAAACTCTGGTAGCATAGTTAAGGTGCGTCCAATTAAAAAATGGGCTGGTGTTAAGGCTGTGTTATCATCAGGGTCGCTAGACATTGGACAGAGTGGGCGAGAATTCAATATACCTTCCACCTGAATCAACAATGTACTAAACTCTTCAAATGTAAAAGAACTATTACCCATCATTCTTTTTAAATGTGACTTAATACTTTTTATTCCCGCTTCCCAGAGACCACCAAAAGTAGGAGAATTGGCTGGAATAAAATGCCATTTGATTCTTTCCGTTAAGAGATTTTTAGATATAGCTTCAGTATTATTTTCTAAAAATGTGTAAATAGCGTTTATTTCGTTATTTGCACCCAAATAATTAGAACCATTATCAGAATAAATATTACATGGCCTGCCCCTTCTACTAATAAATCTTTTAAAAGTTGCTAAAAATGCATCGGTTGTGAGCTCTGATACCAACTCAATGTGGACAGCCTTTGTACACATACAAATAAAGAGACAGATGTAAGCCTTGGTTAATTTTGCGCCCCTTGTTTTCCGATCTTTAATAAGAAACGGACCACCATAGTCAGTACCAACATTTTCAAATACCGAAAAACTATTTACTCTAACATTTGGCAAATCACCCATTAAATAGTTCAGAGGTTTGGGCTTAGCTTTGTAACAACAAACACACTTGTTAACAATATATTTACAACAACTTCTAGCGGAAATAGGCCAATATTTTTGCCTTATTGAAAACATTAATTGTTGAGCCCCGCAATGAAGCAAACGTTCGTGTTCGTTATGCAAAATTAGTTTGGTTAGAGTATGATTATTTGGTAAAATAATTTGATGTTTTCTATTAAAAGAAACATTCATTCATAAAAGGATTTAAGGAAAGTATCTTACTCCTACTCGGAATATCTTTATTATTTAAAAGATGTCTATATTCGTGCGGAAAATATTCTTTTTGTACCGACCTAATTGTTAGGAATAAAGCAGCTTCAAGCTCGCTTGGTTGGAGCACACCAAATTTTCTTTCTGATATATTATTTTTGCAGTTATGTATAAAGCGTAAAATATAACTTAACACTCCTAAAAACTTGTTTAAAGATGAAAAATGGTTTTAACAGATCATTTATTAAGGTAGCATTAGTTATAACGACACAAGCTACAGTTTTAGTCTCTGGTACATTTTGTAATTGTTCAACTTCCAGATTATACCAATCGCTATTATTCTGAAGAAGCCATTTTGGACCGAACCACCATAAATCATTTTTAATTAAATAGGTTGCCGAAACTCCTCTAGACACCAAATCTGCAGGATTTTCTTCCGATCGTACGTGCTTCCAAGAATAAATACTAGTCAAATTTTGTATTTCTTGTACTCTATTTGCAACAAACTGTTTCCAAGTACTAGGTTCCTTTTTAATCCAACATAAACAAATCGTAGAATCCGTCCAACAATAAATACCATCTAACTGTATATCAAGATACGCTATAACTTTTTTCATTAAGTTAGCAAGGAGAACTGCTCCACATAGTTCTAGGCGTGGCAGACTTAAAAGCTTTATCGGTGCTACCCGTGATTTTGCGCAAAGTAAGTTACATGTATAACTACCTGACAATGACGTCAAGCATCTTATGTAAATACAGCAACCGTATGCTCTCATGGATGCGTCGCTGAACCCGTGCAATTCAATCTTAATATAATTGGATATATTTGCATGTCGTGGTATCATTAAATCATTTAATTAAGTCAAAGTATTATAAAACATTAACCAATTTTCATTAAAATCCTGGGGTAACCTTTGATCCCAATCAAACTTATTTTTCCAAAGATCTTGCATAATTAATTTTGCGTTAATTACAATGGGACCAAGTAGTCCTAGTGGATCATAAATCTGGCAAATTGCTGAAAGAATACTGCGTTTATTCCATTGACATGGTTGGATAGTAAAATCAATATTTATATTATATTTTATATAGTCATTCTCTGCATCCCAGTAAATTCCTAATGTCTTATTTTGCTCCCCTATTGGAAGTATGGCGACATCTAATTCATGGTTCAATTTAAACTCTTTCAAAATATTTGGATCATTACAAAGCCATTTTCGTAATTCAAAACCTGAATTGGACAGAATTTTGGAAATATCTTTTTGTATTTTGATAATCTCATCCGCTGAGTCAGAAGAGGTCAAGAGATCGTCAACGTAAAAATCGTTCTTGATTATTTTTCCTATCAAAGGATAACGACTTTCATTATCTTCTGCTACCTGCAATAAAGTCCTGACAGCAAGATATGGTGCCGAAGCTGTACCATACGTAACAGTATTCAACTCGTAACACCTCACCTGCTCTTCTGGGTCTGCTCGCCAAAATATTTTTTGAAATTTACGTTCGTCTTTGTTTATCAAAACTTGGCGATACATTTTCGATATATCGCTACTTAGTACATACCTATGGAGACGAAATCTAATTAAAATCAAAAATATATCTTGTTGTAAAGATGGACCGACATACTGCACATCATTAATAGACAAGCCTGAACTAGACTTTGCCGAACCGTCAAACACCACACGGCATTTCGTAGTAAGACTCGATTGTTTTATAACAGCGTGATGAAGAATGAAGAAATGAAGAAATATCCTTCTTCATTTTTGGCATCTACTTCAACCATATGTCCTAAATCTTTGTACTCCTGCATAAAATCAGTATACTGTTTTCTTAACTCCTGATTTTTATTTAATCTTTTTTCTAATAAATCAAATCGATGTAATGCCATAGTTTTAGAATCGCCTAATTCATTTACTGACTCTTTCAAAGGAATGTTCACTATATATTTTCCAGAAATATCTTTTTTAACTGTGTCTATGAAATAATCCTCACAATACTTTTCTTCTCTGAAGAGGATTTTATTTACTGAACCTGAACCTAACTCTTCAACTTCCCAAAACTTTATTATTTCCTTATTTACCGACTCTAAGTTAGTATTGACATTTAAAAATGTGAAGGACTTGTTTTCATACGCTAATGAATTTAAGTATAAATTTCCGGCAATAACCCAACCAAACTCAGTATTTTGAAGAACTGGCATATTTGGATCCATTTTCCTGCACTCAGGAATTAAAACTGTCCAAAATATTCCAGATCCTAGCAATAAATCGATGTCACCAGGTATATTAAATTTTGGATCCGCCAAACTTATATCTGAAGGAATTTTTAAAGTGTTTTTATTAAAATACTTAATTGGTAGCCTTTCGGTAATATGAGGTATAACTAAGCAATTGGTTTTTATACTAAAATCCCCTTGGCAAGAATTTAACATTATCCTAACTTCATTATTGATTTTTTCCAAAGCTTTACCTACGCCTTTAACTACATGATTTACTTTTTTACATTCCAATCCTAACATTTTAGATACCTTTTCCGATATAAAGTTACTTTGTGAACCGCTATCTAAAAGTGCACGACAAAGAACCGATTTATTTCCATTATCCACACGTACTAGTGTAGTTGACAATAAAACTTCTGAAACGTCACAACAGCTGGAAACGACGCCTGCGTTACATGCATTTGTCGCGTGAAACGTCGTACTCTGATGAGCGCTACTTGTTTCCTCTGTAGGAACGCTGCTTTCATGGAAACAATTTTGGTTTGTCTGAGAAGAGGTACTTGCACCCACAGAAATACTATTATTCGAATAATTATTCGAACTTAAATGTAGTAAGGAATTATGTAGCTTGTGACATTTAATACATTTTTGTAACTTGCATTTCCACGTAGGATGAGAATCCCTTAAGCAATTTAAACATAATTTAAGCTTTTTTACAGATGAAATTCTGTCATTCACGTTTAATTTTAAAAATGATTCACACTTATAAATTGGATGCGCTTTTTGACAATAATAACATTTCACCTTTGAATTTCCTTCAAAAGAAGCAAAACTACGACTGCTAGCGTTACGAGCTTTCGCGTTACCATTTATACTACATGAACTTATTTCAAGTTTTTCTAACATTTCACACTTTTGTTTAAGAAAAACATTCATATCTTTCATGCTGGGTAAATCTTGCTCACATTTAAAACATTCCCAATCTCTTCTTGTAATGGGGTCAAATTTGGAACACATTATGTAAATAATTATACTATCCCAAGTATCAGTTTCCAAACCTAGACTATTTAATGAGCGCAAATGTTTCGTTACATTATCAAACAAATTTCTTAATTCTGAATGAGATTCATGTGTAATACAGAAATGATCAAAAATTGCCTTTAAATGATTATGGATAATTAATTTTTTATTCTCAAAACGTTCTTCTAGCATTTTCCAAGCTATTTTATAATTAGCAGAAGAAACCTTTATCGATTTAATTATTTGTTGGGCATTAATCTCGAGAGATGACCTTAGATAATAAAATCGTTGTATATCTGTCAAGGCGTTATTGTTATGTACTAAAGCAAGAAAACAATCTTTAAACTCTAGCCACGAATCGTACTTACCATTAAAGGTATTTAGTTTAATAGGCGGCAATTTAACCAAAGACTGTACACCGATCGCTTGAGGTGACCCACCACTGTGAGTTGAAACATCTGTTTTTCTAAACTTATCGCAAAATGATTGCATTGAACTTACAAGTCCAAAATAAGAGTGCTCAAAATTAAGAGCCTCATCGTCACTACTATATTCTATTAACTCTATTTCCCCTTGAATATCATTAAATTCATCATCAGGGTGGCCCTTTAGTGTGGCAAAGTACAATAGCTCCGTTACTATTTCAAATACATTAAAAATATTAATACAAAAGTTAAAGGGCAGTAAGTGACTTATAACGTAAAATTATTTTTAACTCTATAGGGTGGCTCAAAAAAGCGGAACAAGAAAAAATTTACTTTTTTCAAATGGAACACCCTGTATATTTTTTCATTTTTAAATTCTACATAGAATTATAATTATTTTTTATTAAATACATTATTAGTCTATACTTTATAGTTTCCGAGATATTGACTCTTGAAAAGTGACATTTTTTAACTTTGACAGCTTCTAACTTTCTAACAGTACGTCTTAGAGCAAAACGGCTTACATGTCCCTATCTTCAATTTTTATTATCTTCCCAAAAAAATCAACTTCCAGTTAAACCGGAACAACTATATTTCCTGCTTTCGAGTAACATCCGGTTTAACCGGAAGTTGATTTTTTTGGGAAGATAATAAAAATTAAAGATAGGGACATGTAAGCCGTTTTGCTCTAAGACGTACTGTTAGAAAGCTAGAAGCTGTCAAAGTTCAAAAATGTCACTTTTCAAGAGTCAATATCTCGGAAACTATAAAGTATAGACTAATAATGTATTTAATAAAAAATAATTATAATTTTATGTGGAATTTAAAAATGAAAAAATATACAGAGTGTTCCATTTGAAAAAAGTACATTTTTTATTGTTCCGCTTTTTTGAGCCACCCTATAGAGTTAAAAATAATTTTACGTTATAAGTCACTTACTGCCCTTCAACTTTTGTATTAATATTTTTAATGTATTTGAAATAGTAACGGAGCTATTGTACTTTGCCACACTAAAGGGCCACCCTGTATAGAAGAAACACCTTTTCCAACCTCATCTCTACTTCAGTAATTAACCTGTCATCAATAGATTCCTTATCAATATTATCGAAATATCCCCTAGCTCTTGTGAGTTTTCCCTTAATTTGCCCTCTCTTAGCCTTTAAAACCCTTAATTCGTCATTCGTTGTAGACATTGTTGATCAGAATGGAAGAATATATTAAAAAATATGCAATAATTTACCAATGACGGTATTCTCACACCGACACCGGCCGTGTCAAGCTACCTTAACCTGATATACAGCACTGAATGTCAGTATGCTAGTATTGTCACTAGCTCACCTTAATTTTAATGGACTGTTTTCTTTATTTTTCTATCTCATCCGTCTCGCTGGGACCAACTTCTTATGTATAAACGTCGGGCTAATCAATGATGATTGACCATATCCATTTTAAAAACTTTATTGTAAAAAATAACAACTAAAAATCTGAACATTTTAAGGTAAAAAATATATGAGCTTTTTCATCCTTCTTGATGACAGACATTACCCTGGTCACAGTTCTTGTCAGGTATTAAACCTGCATTTTATGCTTGAACATATATAATATTCTAAATATTTTATGGCTTTTCTTAAACGGATTACGCGCATTCTATTGGGTGCGGGCGTTGATCTGTTTCTAGTCTGGAAAACGGCAGATGTTCCGGTGAAAACAAAATAGCGTTCCCTATACTGGATTATGTGATGCACTTCGTGGTTTATTTAGTTGTCTACCTTTCGATATACCAGTGTGACTGCCTTTTATATTGGAGTTTAGATGGCGCTACGGTGTATTGATAGCCGCTTTGATTTTGCAAAAACGCTTTTAATACATCTTACTGCCGTTGTCGGGATTGCTTGGGTTATTGCTGCCCGTAGAATCCTAACAAGAACGAAACGGAAGTTGTGGTTTACCCGCCCCATTGTATCAATTATGCTTGGATCCCTGTGTATTCCAATATAAAAAAAACAGTTACACCACACTTGTCCGATTTGCCAAAATATTAATTTTTTAACTGTTTTCGCGGACACTATATATTCTTCTAAACCTTTTTATGGCTTTTCTTAAACGGATTACGCGCATTCTATTGGGTGCGGGCGTTGATCTGTTTCTAGTCTGGAAAACGGCAGATGTTCCGGTGAAAACAAAATAGCGTTCCCTATACTGGATTATGTGATGCACTTCGTGGTTTATTTAGTTGTCTACCTTTCGATATACCAGTGTGACTGCCTTTTATATTGGAGTTTAGATGGCGCTACGGTGTATTGATAGCCGCTTTGATTTTGCAAAAACGCTTTTAATACATCTTACTGCCGTTGTCAGGATTGCTTGGGTTATGGCTGCCCGTAAAATCCTAACAAGGACGAAACGGCCGTTATGGTCTACCCGCCCCATTATATCAATTATGCTTGGATCCCTATGTATTCCAATATAAAAAAAACAGTTACACACTTTTCCGATTTGCCACAATATTAACTTTTTAACTATTTTCGCGGACACTATATAATATTCTAAATATTTTATGGCTATTCTTAAACGGATTACGCGCATTCTATTGGGTGCGGGCGTTGATCTGTTTCTAGTCTGGAAAACGGCAGATGTTCCGGTGAAAACAAAATAGCGTTCCCTATACTGGATTATGTGATGCACTTCGTGGTTTATTTAGTTGTCTACCTTTCGATATACCAGTGTGACTGCCTTTTATATTGGAGTTAAGATGGCGCTACGGTGTATTGATAGCCGCTTTGATTTTGCAAAAACGCTTATAATACATCTTACTGCCGTTGTCGGGATTGCTTGGGTTATGGCTACCCGTAGAATCCTAACAAGGACGAAACGGCCGTTATGGTCTACCCGCCCCATTATATCAATTATGCTTGGATCCCTATGTATTCCAATATAAAAAAAAACAGTTACACACTTGTCCGATTTGCCACAATATTAACTTTTTAACTGTTTTCGCGGACACTGTATTACCTTCTAAACATTTTTATGGCTTTTCTTAAACGGATTACGCGCATTCTAGTGGGTGCGGGCGTTGATCTGTTTCTAGTCTGGAAAACGGCAGATGTTTCGGTGAAAACGAAATAGCGTTCCCTAAACTGGATTGTGATGCACGTCGTGGTTTATTTAGTTGTCTACCTTTCGATATTACTAGTGTGATTGCCTTTTATATTGGAGTTAATTCCGCTGGAATGGCGTTACGGTGTATTGACGGCCGCTTTGATTTAGCAAAAAGGCTTTTAATACATCTTACCGCCGTTGTCGGGATTGCTTGGCTTATGACTGCCCGTAGAGTCCTAACAAGGTAGAAACGGCCGTCGTGGTCTACCCGCCCCAGGGTATCCATTGTGCTTGGATCAGTGTGTATTCCAATATAAAAAACAGTTACACACTTGTCCGATATGCCTAGATATTAACTTTTTAATTATTATCGCGGACACTATAATATTATCTTCTAAGAAATAATGTAAATATTTCTTTTTTTTTCGGTGAAGAATAGTCGGTTTCCAAATTGACAATTTATTACCCTATTCTCCATTTAACAAAAATATCAAAGGGATATTTTAAGAAGTCAAACAATTTGTTGTTTGTTTGAGCTTTTGTAAATTAATAATAAATGAAACGTCTTATTGATTTTGTAAAACAAAGAAAATCCCTTAATTAATTAATAGGAACAAGGGCCTTTTTTCGTGCTAATTTATTCACCCGAGCACCAGTATTGCTGTTTGGGTAATACAAGTTACTATCCGCGAATTTGGTTGCCGTAATAATTATGTTTTTTATTCGTATAACGAATATAGACTTATAAATACGTTATTTAAGTATGTTGCCAAACTCCAAGGGGCGCTTCTTTAAGTGAGTTTAAGAAGAAAAGTTCATATAAACATAAGTCCGAAAATGCATAGTTTTTACGATACAGGATGTTCGTAAATATCTCAATACCCTTTTATTCGATTTTGTTGCAATTTGGCAATTCTGTTTATAATAACAAGAGGATAATTAAGCCTCAAATATATTAAAATTATTATTTGCAGGGGCGTCCCGGAAGGCAGTCCAACTAATATTTTTGAAAAAAAAATTGCGCGCCACTAACGTTTTTTAAAATAATATATTTTTTTCGAATTAAGCAACTACAAATACAACATTTTATCTTCTGAGTTTTTTCATATCTTGCTTTTTTTTTAAGAAAAAAAAATAAAAACCACTTTATTGCATGTCCCCGGGACAATAAGAGTAAAAAAATATACACTACTTACCAAACTATTAAGCAATTTAAATTAAACGAAAGTCCTCTTTTTAATTTTCTCGCACAGATTAAAACTGTTTCCGATAAAAGAAATTAACATAAAATAGTCGCATAACGTAATAATAACCTAGTAACATAACTCTAACTCTTATTGTCCCAGGGACATGCAATAAAGTGGTTTTTATTTTTTGTCTCGAAAACAAAGCAAGATATAAAAAAAGGTCAGGAGATAAAATGGATGTATTTGTAGTTGCTTAATTCGAGAAAAATACAAAAAAAGTCAGTGGCGCACAATTTTTTTGTCAAAAATATTAGTTGGACTATCTTCCGGGACGCCAATGGACTTAATAATTCTAATCTAATTGAGGCTAAATTATCCTTTTGTTATTACAAACAGAATTGCCAAATTTCAACAAAATCGAATAAAAGAGTATTGAGACATTTACGAACATTCGATTTTTTTTAAAAGTTTGACACCCTGTATCGTAAAAACTATGCAGTTTCAGACCCATGTTTATATAAACTTTTGCTCTTAAAATCACTTAAAGAAGCATTTTTTGGAGTTTGGCCACATACTTAAATAACACCCTGTATAGAATAATAATAACAAAATAAATGTATCAGAAAATGTTTGCTATAATTGAAGACCTTACAAGAAACTAAGATGCTCAACGCCAAAAATGTAATTTAATATAAAGGTGTTTTTTTCCTTTATAGATAACTTATTAAATAGGAAGAATACAAAAATGAGGGTGAAATTAAAAAACATAGGTGGGTCGTTCAGGCGTGTCTTGTCACGTAAGAAATGTGCCAATTTCCTTGTATAATTTGTTAAGCTTGTTGTAAAATAGTCATGTAAGTTTTGTTTATTGATTGATTAAATTATATTATCACATGTATTTACTTTCATAGCATGGTAATTTGTTACTAATTGAAATAAATTATAAATAAAGTCTTTATTAGGCGGGTTCAGCTAATGACAGCTTGGGCTTAACCTGAAAATATATCTGCTATACAATATAAAACAGATTGTAGGAAATTCCCTAGAAACTATCCTCATTTACAAAGAAAAGTACGAATATTTCTGATTAAACCACTCTGATTTGGCAAGACGAAACGACACTGGGCAATCAGACCTAGTTTCTCTAATATTTCTTGATTTTTCTTTTAAACGTGGCAAGGTTATTAAGTGATTTCAGATTAGTTGGCAGACTAATATACACTAAAAAAACCATCTATTCGTTTTAAGAATTCACATAATATACTCTTTATACAACTGCGTAATACTAGATATATGTGACAGCAACCCTGCAACCTACTGTAAGACAACGAAAATTGCTAGACCGTTGTATAGTGATAATATTACGGTAATTTAGGAGTTAACGCTACCATGGAATAGTTTACAGCTATTATTGCTCTGAATACTCACAGTCAAATTCTATTGGAGGTGTCATCTGGTTTTATATATTGTATTATTTCCGACTGGCAGTTGTAATGAAACTTGACATTAAATATAATAATATTTGCTTGCTGCGGTTAATAAAGTACATACTTAACGCTAAAAATCAGTACTGTAGTTCTCAAAAATTTAAATGGCTTCTAGTGTGATATTGTTCTTGTGGTTTAACATTGCATATTATGATTATCTATTATGCAACATGGTTTACTGAGATGGTAAAAATCGTCCATAGATTATAAAGTCCAATACTAATAATGAGTTGTGCGAAATAGGAAACAGGTCTAATTCAGGCAAATATTGATTGCAAATAAAAAAAAGAGTGAATTCGAGTGCTGCAAAATTAAATTATAATAACAGAACAAGAAGAAAAAGTTCAAAAAATCGTTTATAATTTTCAGGTAGTTTAAAATAACTTAGAAGATTCAATAATAAAAAAATAAGTTTGCAGGCCCTTAATTGCATATACAAATGATGATAAATAATGTGCAAGTAAAAAAGGTGAGAAATATATCGGCATTCCATGATATGACAAATTGGCCGAATTGCGTCTGGGGATAGACCTGACGAAATGAAAGAAAAAACTCTTCTGATACCAAATTTCAAGTTTTAATAAATACAGAATAAAGTATCTCATTAAATTGTGTTTAATATAACGATATTTTTTTATTTCTGAGCTTTCTTTTTTTATTGAAACGTTGTTAGGCTTGACCTGCCAACAAATGTTTACCAAAAAGTGATTAAAATATATCGGCGACAATAACAAAGCAAAACCAGGTTCTTAAATGACACAAAGAAAAATATAAATGCATGCCTCCCTAATTGTTGTTTATAGTATAGCCCTTATTAAAAATTAATTGTCGATAACAGTCTAATGGGCGTAGATTTTCCATAGCGTGAGCTCTAACGAGTTGATTATTCTCTTATATCGAACGGCAGCTTTCTTTGTTAATAACCTGTTCCCAACTAGTTATTTACTAGGTCATTTCAATCTAAAAGTTGTATGAGGAATGTGATGGAGGAACACTGATAAATAAATTGCTACCTAGTTTCTTTTAAATTGCTATAATATGCTATTTAAGTTTAAAAAATCGTATTTTCATCAATAAAAATTTTAGAAAAATTTTGAAACCTCTAATCGATTATTGTAACAATAATCTTTCTTTGAATGCAGGGGTGACTTCCGGAACCATGCAATTATTCAAAAAAAAAATTAGTACTTATCTAATTTTGGAAGGGCTGTTCAGCGAGGCATTGACGAATAGTATGCCGATGTTTTTTTTTTAATTAAATGCACAGAGACTTTAAAAAAAGCAGTTTTTTGAAACCACTAAAATTGCCACAATTTACTTTAAAATCCTTGAAAGTAAACACTGCGATTTTCAGAACTGAAGTAAAAACAACAATTTTTACTGGTAATACAATATTCTCTAGTCTGTCTAGATGTCATCTATATATTATAGAGAATATGTGTTTGTTTTAACAGGAAAGGTTTCGTAATTCCACAAAACTATGCCCGGCTGACTAACATTTGCCTTGCCCTACCAGTTCCAGAATATGTCTGTCTTTCTTCTTCTTCTTATGCCAAAAGCATAAAAATAACTACTCTGATCAATACTGAACTGCATCGTGCATGCGAATCGTCAATAGTTGGGAAAATCTAAAAAGCTAGAAAATGGCGTCGTTCATCTCACCTTTTTTTTCCAAAGAGACCCTGTCAGGCAAGGTACACGGATTCAAGTAGGGGGCCGCTAACCGACTAAACTCCCCGTGTTCCTGCAGTTTCCGCACCATAGGCGTATAAACCTTCGGACCACACGTTTTAGTATTTCAGCTCTGCACGCCCAATGCGTGCTTTGCGTCATACCTCGCCAAGTCTTTGGTACCGGTTTACTAAGCTGGCTTTGTAATCTAATTAGGTAGTAAGCTTACTGTGCTAGTGGTTGTGTTTATGCTTGTGCTCAGATGAGATGTTATGTGCCCACGTACGGGGACTCCGCTATTTCAGGGAGAAAACCAACAGCGCTGGTCTGGGCAGAAGTAAGCTTTGTAGGGTGTAGATTGTTACTAGCTAAGAACTTACTTGTTTTAGTGTAGGTGTGTGTAATAGTGCAGTGTCGTGTGTAGTAAGTTCTTGTGTGGTAGGTACATTTTTTTGTAGGTTTTTTTGTCTACTAACTACTTAATCTAGGCATGGCAGCATCTAGTTTAACGACTCCTTGCTAGATATAATACTTCTTGTTTCCTTCTTCTTTTTATGTTCCAGCATCAAATTTCCTTTAGGCTATTACAATAGCTGATTTTTTTGGGCGCTTATAGTATACCCTTATTCTTTCCTCGTCCTCTACTAAATTATAATCCACTAATCTTCTTTCTTCATTGGGATTAGTTCCGGCTTTTTCAAAATTTTTGACTGCTTTCCTTTTTATGAATGTTGTTATCGTTTCCCATTCAAGATCTCTATAGATTAGTACATTTCTTACAAACCAAGGTGCCGCTCCTGCTTTTCTTACATACTTATTTTCTGTGGCCTCCAGTCGTTTTATATATGTGTTAGCTGCATAGCCCCATGCTGCTGATCCGTAGGTCAGTTGTGGTTTAGCTACTGCTTTTATCATTTGCAGCTTGATTTTGAGCCCCATCGTACTCTTTGGACCTATCAGTGGGTACAGTCTGCCCATACCTGCCTTTGTCTTCTTAATTACTTTCTTGATGTGCTTTTCCCATGTTAGACCAGAATCTAGGGTTAGTCCTAAGTAATTAGCTTCCTTGGTCCATGCGACCTCCTCTTCATCTTTAATTATATTCCTAGGTGGAATAGATCCTTTTCTTTGCAGCACTATGGCTTGGCTATTTGTTTATTTTATACACTATTGCGCTATTCTGTCGACTTCATTCTGCAGTTTGCTTGATGGCTGCTACTGTATCATCAGCGAATAATATCCCACCTTAATATCCTTTCGAAATTTAGAAACTCCTTAGTAAGAACTAGGCGCTATTCGTATTTAAAGTGTTTCGCTTTTTCGATGGCCCAAGAAGTTATTAGAATTTTTTTAATTTACTGGAAAGTCAATTAAAACATTAATTAAATGCTTGAATCCTAAAGTTTTGAAAGCTGTGGAGATTTATCATTTCGCGAAATAAATATTTATTTTTAAATTAACTCGATGCTAAAGGGCAGACTGCTGGAAGCTCGACTGCGCACAAAAACTTTTTAGCCTAAAATCAAACATACCAATAATAATAAAGGATAAAATTATTTAAAACACTGTATTAAGTATATATTAAGATATTAATATAAAATTCAATCCCAAAAAAGATTGTTTCCAAATCTTGCCTCGCTAACGTCTCGCAAGATGTTTTCTCATCTCGTCTCGCGAGACTCTGGCAATTTCTCGTTCTCGCATTATGATGTCATAAAAAAAAATTCGGCAAAAGCTCCAAGTACATTCGGGTTTTTATTATTACCATTACCATGTGAGAATTACAACGATTTTCATAAGTGTTTCTAAAGTTAAAATCTGACAGTTTTGGCACGTTGCTAACACTCAACTCACACATGACCAAAATAATAGTACTTATATTAAATTTGGACAATAAAATTATTTTCGGGTTGCATAATATGTACACAAAAATAAAATATTAAAGTAAAATAGACTATTTATGAGTATTATACAGGGTTGGGCAAATGTTCCGGAACGGCTTAATTACAGGCGAACGAAAAGTGATATCGGATCCGGGTTTTGGGCAATCTATAGGACTAAAATTTTACTATTTGACTATTATACCATATGTCAATAATGTCACCAACTGTCAAGTGTTGACGTTATTTTTTTTTTAAATAGAACACCCTGTATATGTTTACATTTTTAAATTCCACATAAAATTATAATTATATTTTATTAAATGCACTATTAGTCGATACTTCATAGTTTCCGAGATATTGACTCTCGAAAAGTGACATTTTTGAACTTTGACAGCTTATAACTTTCTAACAGTACGTCTTAGAGCAAAACGGCTTACATGTCTCTATCTTCAATTTTTATTATCTTCCCAAAAAAATCAACTTCCGGATAAACCGGATGTAACTCGAAAGCAGAAAATATAGTTGTTCCGGTTTAACTGGAAGTTGAGTTTTTGGGAAGACAATAAAAATTGAAGATAGGGACATGTAAGCCGTTTTGCTCTAAGACGTACTGTTAGAAAGTTATAAGCTGTCAAAGTTCAAAAATGTCACTTTTCGAGAGTCAATATCTCGGAAACTATGAAGTATAGACTAATAGTGCATTTAATAAAAAATAATTTAATTTTATGTGGTATTTAAAAATGTAAAAATATACAGGGTGTTCCATTTAAAAAAAAAAATAACGTCAACACTAGTGAGAGTTGGTGACATTACTGACATATGGTATAATAGTCAAATAGTAAAATTTTAGTCCTATAGATTGCCCAAAACCTAGATCCGATATCACTTTTCGTTCGCCTGTAATTAAGCCGTTCCGGAACATTTGCCCAACCCTGTATACATCTATGCGCGCAAGTGCAAAAATAAGTCAGTTACCGGCGCTAGACTACTAAAAACACGTGTCTGTCTTGTTTATCTGTCTTTTTTTTGTAAAAAAATGTGTGTAATATGTTTTAAAAGTAGTGTGAATTATAGTATAGTGTAATGTTGTTTTAACTGGATAATTAATAAACCGGAAAGTTTCCTTGTGTTTTTTTTTTTTAACCATTTTGGCAATTTAGGTTTTTATTGCTCTGCAAAAGCTCCAAGTACATTCGGGTTTTTATTATTACCATTACCATGTGACAATTATAACGATATTTATAAGTGTTTCTAAAGTTAAAATCTGACAGTTTTGGCACAGTGTTGCTAACACTCAACTTACACATGACCAAAATAATAGTACTTATATTAAATTTGGATAATAAAATTCTTTTAGGGTTTCATAATATTATGTACGCAAAAATAAAATATTAAAGTAAAATAGACTATTTTTGAGTATTATATACATACCGGGTGTTTCTCAAAAGACGTTCACCCCTATAACTTTTTTAAATTTAAAGATATTAAAATGAAATTTTTAGATTATGCATAAGAGATGAGTCAGCATTTATTGGCATAATTTTCAATTTCTTAGCACTTTGACTTGGTTTGACCGAAAGTGACCTTGACTTTGATATTTTAAATGGGGCATCTTGTATATTTTCACTTATTGGGATTCAGCATAACATTCCGATTATAATGACACCTCATTTGTAATTTTTTGACGTGTTATAAAATTTTTACGTTTGTTTTTAATTTTTAATCTAGAGTGCTACAAATTAATTAAATCTGTTAATTTATTATCAAGTAGTGTATGAAAATTAAAATTATTTAATAATAATTGACTTTCTAAGTTTCACACGCATTTAAAAAATGAAATTTTGTTTTCTTGACGTTTACTCCATTTTTCCAAATAGAACGATGGTGGTTCACTGGGATATTTAAAACGAGCATTTTTTTTCAACAATTTGATACCATACACTCCTATACTATTTTAAAATTGACAATGAAAAATTTGCCTTAAATCCCAATCGCAAACTTAAAAGTGTTATTATACATTATTGCCGCCCTCTTTTTTCTAAAGAAATATAAAGGCGGCTTTGAAAAAAAACAATGGAATCGTTTTGAAAAGGAATATGGTTAAAGTTGTAATGTCTTTAGTTTATAAAACATACAATACATACAATCTTGCGGCTTCAGAAGAATTGTTCTGATCACTCCAAAAATTAGGAGCATATCAATTTATTCATTTCTAGTAAAACTAACCATTTTATCTGATTTACAATGTAAGTTTAATAAACGAATGACATTACAATTTTAATTTAAAACCATGTTGGTTTTTAAAACCATTTCATTGTTTATCAAAGCCGCCTTTATATTTCTTTAGAAAAGACAGGGTGGCAATAATGCATAAGGCTTTTAAATTTGCGATTGGGACTTAAGGCAAATTTTTTCGTGTCAATTTTAAAATAGCATATGAGTGTATCAAATTGTTGGAAAAAAATGCTCGTTTTAAATATCCTAGTGAACCACCATCGTTCCATTTGGAAAAATGGAGTAAACGTCAAGAAAACTAAATTTAATTTTTTAAACGCTTGTGAAACTTAGAAAGTCAATTATTATGACATAATTTTAATTTTCCTATACTACTTGACTATAAATTAACACATTTAATTAATTTGTAGCACTCTAGATTGAAAATAAAAAATAAACATAAAAATGTTATAACACGTCAAAAAATGACAATTGAGGTGTCATTTTACTCAGAATGTTATGCTGAATCCCAATAAGTAAAAATTTACAATATGTCCCATTTAAAATATCAAAGCCAAGGTCACTTCCGGTCAAACCGGAAGTGCTAACAAATTGAGAATTATGCCAATAAATGCAAACTCATCTCTTATGCACAATATCAAAGTTTTATTTTAATATCTATAAATACAGAAAAGTTATAGGGGTGAACGTCTTTCGAGAAACACCTGGTATATGCACGCAAGTGCAAAAATAAGTCAGTTACCGGCGCCAGACCCTTAAAAACACGTGTCTGTCTTGTTTATCTGTCTTTTTTTTTTTTGTAAAAAAATGTGTGTAATATGTTTTAAAAGTAGTGTGAATTATAGTGTAATGTTGTTTTAACTGGATAATTAATAAACCGGGAAGTTTCCTTGTGTTTTTTTTTTCAGTAAACCATTTTGGCAATTTAAGTTTTTATTGCTAGTTGTAATATTCGTTTCATATTTGTGTGTGTAATAACCTAACAGCAAAAAATAATATCGGTGTTTTTGCAGTTTGCAGTTTGCGATAATATTATTGTCTGTATGTAAATAGTTAAAATGAAGCTAGATGGTTTTGATTGACAACGGAATTATTTTCAAATAATTGTACCGAAAACGAAACTTGCTGTGGTTCCATGGTACAAATTAAATTACCATAGCTTCTTAAAATAAGGTAAGAAACTTTATCTACCTTAAAATTTCCGGCCAATTTTAATTCATAGACAACTGGACACCATCAAAATAGTATGTAGTTTACTCCCTACATTTTGTTGAAAGTGGCATAATATTATACCTAATTCGCTAAGACGATTAGCGTTTATCAAATGGTGCTCTATATTAAACATTTCGACAAAACATTTAAACGTTATAAGAAAAAAGTTTCATTTTTTTTTGGTACTTTTTTCTATTGTTTTTCGACAACTTGTCCCGATTTTTTCCTGACCAACATACAATATCGGTTATAAAGATAGCTTTTTATCGAGTGATACTAACTGGATTCTTTCTAAAGTTTATCGCAAATCCTAATCAAAATCTCAGGATTTTAATTTTGCGAGATTTCTTGTTCTCGCATATCTCTGGGGATTTTATTATAATATTTAATTCAACTTTTCCGATGTATTTGTGATTTGAGAAATGGAACATTTGACGTCACCGGATAAAATTGTTAAATTATGATAACGTTGCAATCAACTTACATTCTAAAAAAAATTGTTTATTCGAAAACAAATAAAAAAAATTCAATTTTGTTTTAGACATCTAGAACTGTGTACATCGGGCTTAAAACAATTTCCATTTTTTATTAATATTACATTTTTTTTCATAACATTTCAAGAAATGCCATTTCCCCGCATTTTATTAAAATAATGTTATTTTTGACAGGTACCCAATGAAAGATGCTGATAGTTGGATACATAATTTGTAGTCTAATTTAAAACAAAAACGATTGCCGTTATTTAAATGAACAAACCTTATTATTAAAAGAAAGTTGCATAATATGGTACCGACTTTAATGACTGTACATACTGTCGATGCTCCTTTGGGATCTCGGAAATTATAAAAGATATAGCAAATTATTGTTAAATTTGTGCAAAGTTGGATAATTTGTTACTTACGTTAGTGCTGGTGAGAAATCAAGAAAATTCCATCTAATTCTGGAGGTATCTGAAGAAAACCGAAAACTTCAATTTCCGCTTTTGGTTTTTGTGACTTTTTTAAAAACACATTGAAAATCTGAAAAGTAAATATTACGTACTGAAGTATATTGTTCCCCCAAAATATAGGTCGACAACATTTTGGCAAAATTTCACCGTTTTGAGCTTAAAATCCATCATCAGTAACTTAAAATTATTTTGCAATACGGTCCTGATAATTATGATGATTATAAAGAAGATAAAACGGAAGGATATTTAATAAGTAATATTTTGGTAATAAAGGAAATTGAACGGTAAGCATTATAGTTAAAATAAGAAATAATGTAAGAAAGCACCAAAGAAATTTCAGTTAAAAAAAGAATATCGGTACCTAATAAAGGTTCTATTGGGAAGTATATATTATGGTACCCGCTGTCTTGTTTTGATAGCGAAACTATATCATATGACTAGAGCGAGCAATGCCGCAGATACCGTCTGGTCTATTACAAATGTAAAACAACTTTTAGTACTATTTGGGTAACATAATAAAAACGAGAATGTCAATCTTTACTTAAACTAACTACATAATCATTAAGAAATACTAGGTAAAAATAATAATTCCTTATTATTAGAGTAAGTTTAGGTTAGTGTCTTTTTGCTAACACACAAATACAGGGTTATAATTTAAAAACTTAAAATGGCCATATCTTAGGAACGAAAAACTGAAGAAAAAAACGCAAAAATCAGTTTCTATAAAACGAAGGGGGAACAATAACAAGCGTATTATCCCACCCCTTGGACAGGGTGAGATACACCCCTAAAATCTTAAATAGAAAGGGGGATCGAGTGATACATCATTTTAAAGCTCTTGAAAAATGCTTTCCAATGGTACCATAGAAAGCTACATTTCAGGAAATTCTTCTCTGTTTATTTAGGAAAACAATAAATGAAAACACAATTTTGAAATTTTTTATTATTATTTAATTAAATGTTCAAAATGATTTCCGTTGTTTTGAAGACAATAATAAAGCCTACTTTCAAATTCTTTACGTACATTTGCAAATGTTTCTCTGGATATAGCACTGCATTCCTGAACTATTCTATGCTGAAGTTGCTCTAGTGACTCAGGTTGCGTTTTAAAAACCACAGATTTTAGGTGACCCCACAAAAAGAAGTCAAGAGGTGTTAGGTCCGGGGATCTAGGTGGCCATTCAACAGAACCTCTTCTTCCAATCTACTGGTTGGGATAATTATCATCCAACCACTGCCTAACGGGAACTACATAATGCGGAGGTGCTCCATCCTGTTGGAAATGTAGTAAGCTTTCTTTTAAAGATAAATTTCCGAGTATGTCCCTCTGATTTTCTAATTCTCGCACTATTAGTGGTTCGATAAACCTCTGTAGCATTTCAGCATACCGGTCGCCATTTAAATTTTCTTGTATAAATATTGTGCCGATAATACCATCTTCCAATATACCACTGGGGGTACTGGGTATGCCCTTCTCTAAATACGTGGGGGTTTTCGTCATTCCATTAACGACAGTTTTGCTTATTAACACGCCCATTTAAATAAAAGGTTCACTCATCACTGAAGCAAATATTTTTAACTAGTCGAGGTTCTGCCGTAATTCTATCTGTCATTATTTCACAAAACTGAATTCTTCTGTCCGGGTTGTCGTCCCCAAGTTCTTGCAGTATGTGCAGTTTATAGGGATAAAACTTATGAAATTTAAGTACATACCTTTCTTATTGATTCACGAGATAATCCAGTTGCTACAGCTGCTTGACGAGTTGATAAAGTTGAATTCATTGCAAACTGCCCCAGAATTTAAATTTGCGCTGCTTCGTCGGCTAGTCTCGGTTGATTTCTCTTTTTATTCGCGACAGAACCAGTTTCTTCAAATTTGGCCACTAGTTGGCGAACATACTCCGGGCTTACATTTTGACCTGGATGCCTTTCGTTAAAACGTTGAGCTGTCCTTAAGAAACATTGATCCTGGGAATCATAAATGAAAATAATTTCTACACGTTCAGCTATGCTGTACACCATTGTTAAAGTGCTGCTTTTCGTTTAAACTGAACCGAAAGTCAACTGTTCTTAAAATAATGATACTAGTACAAGTTACTTTTGAAGTAAATTCTGTGATAATAAAATGCGAATATTTATAAACAATTTTTTTTTTCGACAAAAAACAATAGCAAATTAACCAAAACAAAATACCTAGGCTTAAAATGTTTAGAATTCTTAAGAGATATCTCTTAATATGCCAGGATATTGGTAGCAATCATTTTGAACATTTAATTAAATAATAATAAAAAATTTCAAAATTGTGCTTTCATTTATTGTTTTCCTTAATAAACAGAGAAGAATATCCTGAAATGTAGCTTTCTATGGTACCATTGAAAAGCAATCTTCAAGAGCTTTAAAATGATGTATCACTCGACCCCCCTTTCTATTTAAGATTTTAGGGGTGTATCTCACCCTGTCTAAGGGGTTGCAGATAAGGGTGGGATAATACGCTTGTTTTTGTTCCCCCTTCGTTTTATATAAACTGTTTTTTGCGTTTTTTTCTTCAGTTTTTCGTTCCTAAGATATGGCCATTTCAAGTTTTTAAATTGTCACCCTGTATATTACCCAAGTAGCAATTATAGACACAAATTGGACACAAATTCTTTGCTGAGAAACGTTTCGAAACATTTTCGATTAAAATTATTTAGATTGTGTGGAGACACATGTGTTTCGAAACTTTTGCGACACATTTTCGAATTTAGTTACTAGAAACGATTAAGAACTGTTAGTTTCGAAATACTTTCCAAACCACAGTGTCGATACATTTAGGAAACGCACAAAAGAAAATTTTTCGAAACATTTTTATATAATATTATGAAATTGTGTTTAGACACATGTGCTCCCAAATTGTAGCGACACATTTTCGAATTAAGTGATTCAAAACAAATTGGTATTCTTCTGCTTTGAAATATTTACCAAACAGTGATATCCATTTAATTACGAAACTTGCGCAGAAAATAATTTTCGAAATTGACAGAAGCCTTTACACTACCGCACCCGGACAATTATTATAACCTCGATTATAACGATTGTAACTTATAAATTGTACATTTTTGTTTTGTTAATATGGAAAGAAAACAACAGTTTAAACATTCTTCGAGGTTTTACAAGGCACTAGGGACAGAAAATGTGTTTTTTAACAGCTCGTCGAGCACGGGTTTCTTGGCTTGATCGGGCCAAAGTAGGTGGTCTCCGACTATCCAGCTGGTCAGCACAGCCGTTAGGACCAACCTACTTTTTTCCTTTGTCTCGACAATTGTGTACATGTTTTAGATTATTACTTAGGAATAAGTTATAAGTAAGTATTATTAAACGTTCAACAAAGTACAAACCAATTTTGTAGGTTATATGTCACAGAAAGTGTAAAGTGGTAGTGTATACCGTGACGGTATACAGAAGTTTTATGCTTCTAAGCTTAACCTTCCTCTTGACGGGACTGTGCATTTTTTACTTTAGCGACGTTTGTTTCGCATGGTTTCGGTACAATATCGAAACATTCTTCATGTTTCGACACATTTTCTATGAATTATAGCTACATGATTATCGAAACATTATAGAAACCAAATACTAGAAATTGTGTGTCGACTCCATTTTATATTATTAAAATGGACTTTAATTAACTTCCTGCGTCATTTGAAATGTAAAAAAGTGGTTACATTAGTTCCATTTTGCTAGCTTAATCAATTGAAAGAAGAATTAAGTAAAATTTTAAAAATATTTAAGATTTTATTTATTGACAAAGTATTTATTTTGTGTGTAAATGTCAATATACCGGGAGCGTCTTAAGAATATAAAGCTAAATTACTAAATTGCACGATAAAATTTATTTCGTCAACGATTTTTGGATCTCCTCTGCAATAAACCATACGAAAAAAATGTATCACTTATAGAAAATACTCTGGTGACAAATTCGTTATGGCGAAATTATGCTGTCATCATATTGTTTACTTTCTTTTATTTTACAACCTGCAGAGAGATAGATAGTATATCTAATTATTTGTTTCAATAATGTTTCCATTTTGACAATTTACAATTCCAACACTCAGCGCCCTCTGTGTAAAATGAACTCTCACTCGACACATTTATGGAAACATGTTCCAAACATTTCTGAAAAATTTTCGAAACATTTTCGATAAAAGTTTCGATTTTGCGTCGAAACAGCGAAAGTCACAGCCCGTACCAACCACTTGGAAACACGTGCTAATGCGCCATTTAAAATGTATACGTTTCGAAAATATTTCCATACATGTTGCCAACAATTTCCAATTTGTGTCGGAAACAGAAACAATAGTTTAGACACATTTACCGTAATGTGTCTAAAAATGCTACTTGGGTAGGACCGTAATGCAAAAAAACATGATGATGTATTTTCGGTTAAAAACAATGAAATTTTGGCAAAATTTTATTAGTTTCTGTTTCGGGGGAACAAAATACTTCAGAAAGTAATATTTAAATTTTAGGTCCGTATTTGAAAATATTGACCTGATGGTGATATCTGAAAACCGAAACGTCGTTTTTTAAATTATATAGTATCTTTAAATGCGTCGAAATAAAGTGCCTGTAGAAAGTGTTTTCTGTTTTTCAAATTTTCAAATGTTTTTAAATAACATCACAAAAAAACAAAAACGGAAAATGAAGTTTTCTGTTTTTTTCCGATATCTCCGAAAGTAGTCGAAATTTGCTTAATTTTTCACTGACATTAACTTAAGCTACAAATTATCCAACTTCACCTTATTTGAACCTTTGCAGTGTCTTGTATAATTTCCAAGATCCCATTGAAAAGCATTGCATTTGGAACACCCTGCATATAGAGTTATAATTATTTGTAGGCACAAACTACTTCATAATAGACAATTCAAAGAATGTACTAAATAGCCAGAAAATAACAATGAAATTAAAAAATTATTTCAATAATTTTCCGAAAAATCCATGCAATTTAGAAAACAATCTTTTAAATAAATAATTTTTAGAATTCAATTTAACATTAAAACAACTTATGTAACGTTTTAAGTTTTATAAAAATGGTAGGTTTGAACAAGCGAGAAACAAAAGCATAGGTACTACTATTACTTAAACGAAAGACGAGGAAAAAGAAGCTTTTCTGCCTGGAAGCCAAATAAAATGTCCCCATTAAGATTCCGACGATCGTGCTATTTTGTATAAAATTACGGGATGAAGAGCTTTTGAGTTACGTTGCAGGAATAGTTCTTACTTTATTCTCTAGGAAATTTTGTTGTGTCAACCAATTTTTGCAGTCAGGAGGGTTGTATAATAATTATTCACCAAAAAAGACTTTTGTGGGTGTGGCACCCAAAGAAATTTTCGCTATCGACGATTGGCCTGAGGCTTCTTTTATGTTTGGTTAAAATATAAAATGACCTCCTACTTAAAATGACCACACCCCACCACTGCCCTCTTGGAAATGGAGGGTACCGTTTAACCTATTTATTGAAAAACCAAAATGATAAAAATCTTTGGGCAAATGAATAATTGATATTATTTTTGTTGCAGTTCCTCATGGAAAAGTCTAACCTCGCTGGACTTAAGCTACAATAACTTGGATGGTATTCCATTTACTGCTTTAAAAGACCTAAAGCAATTGCAGTGGATAAACTTACATGGGTAAGTTTTTAATACATGTTTTTTTGTTTAATATAGACAACAGGCCTTTTTTTAAACCAAAATAATAAATTGTGGATATTGCTAAACGATATTAAAAGACATTGGTATTCTTATATTAAAAACTTTTACTTTTCCCAGAGGCCTTCAATCATTGTCTATTCCGCTAAGAGTGTTCAAGTGCTTTACGCTACAGTAGAGCTGGTACATAAAATATTAATTTTATGAACGGATAAACCGACTCTTCCGATCTCTTCTTATTAAAATGTGTCCTTACTTGTAAATAATTTTAATTTATAATTATTGATTTTATAAATTCAGAGTCTATCCATAACCATAAATTTAAATCGAGTGTAAAGTATAGTACCTACATTTTTTAATTCTCCTCGCAAGATTGAGTACAAGTTACGTGATACACTGCTGATTCTGTTATATTTAATATTTAAAATTTCAGGAGCGGACTTAAAAGTATACGTTGATTTCGATAATTTTATTTTCTAAATATTATAACTACGCTTAACCATTTAAAAAAAAAAACCATATCGGCAATATTAGATTTATTTTAAAGACCTCAAAAGCCAAAAAGCTTTTATTTTTCAAATGAAATTAATAATTTTTTAAATATTTCGGAAAATTATAGTCCTATTTTATGTAATGTTTATTATTTCCAAAGTAAGCTGTTTTTAATTTACATTTTTCCTTTAAAATGTTTAAAATCGAAAGAAATGGTTAGGGTAGCCATGAAAAACAAAACTACAAAATCTCAATAATTAGTACATTTCATTGGTCTTCATGTTCTCCCGACCTAACACCCCTTGACTAATCCCTTTAGGGTACCATTAAAAATCGAGTCTATGCTGATCCGGTTATTACAAAAGCAGACATGCAGAGCAGAGCCAGGCAAGCTTTACCTACAATCAAAGCTGCATCTGTCAGGAACGCTACGCATTGAAACTGTCTATAGCTGATAAGGAAATTTAAACGCCGGAAATTTTGAACATTTGTTAAAATATAACAAATTTTAATATTTCAAAAACCGCTCAAAATAGAACTAACATTTTTTGAAATATTTAAAACTGTAATAATATACCGGGCCTTCCATTTAAAAAATAAAAGTATTTTAGTTTTTAAAATCTTTAGAATAAATCTAATATTGCCATAATATAATATATTTTTTCTAATTTTGTCTCGAAACAGATCTATTTCGAACGCGCTAGCGAGTTCGAAATATATCTATTTTGAACTCCGAATTTTATTATTTAAAGGTTGGCCCTACATGATATATTTTATTTCATTGACTTGCGCGGCCTTTGGGATTTACGAGAAAACCCATTTTTCGCAGAGGAAAAATAGCTTGATAACCTACTTTTTTATTCTGTGTGGATAACAGTCATTTATGTTGGTTGCATAAATATATAAATCAATCTTTTGTAGATGCTTCAAGCTATCATTTTCTGCCAAATCCTATCCAAAATTCAATCTACTAACCTTCCAATGTCGATTTTAACTTCAACTTTATTTGAATTTTCCATCTTTCCTATACTAAATTGCAATGCCATGACGTCTTTTGAAATTCGAAAAAAAGTAGCAAAATCGCCCGAATTTCCGAACGCTCTGTATATGTACCGGATGTACAAGGATCACACAACGTATTCCGTCTAATTTCAAATCTCATTTCGCTAAAATAGCTTTAGAATCTCGTGGTGAAAATGGGTCAATAAATCAAAAAATGACAGTTCGCAAAATAGTTTTTGTTGTCCAGAGACTACTATGATAAAAAATAGTATTACCAACATAAAATTTAGACATAAAAATTAACAAAATTTGAAGGATTTATTTTCTTTTTAAATATGTGTTTTTTATTAAAAAAACTACAAATTAGAAAAAATAGTATAACGTACGTGTTATATAAAGCAGTTTTAAGCACTTGTCAAGTTATAAAACTCGCCGCAAGTGGCTCGTTTTTTAACATGGACGCGTGCTATAAAATGATGCTTTATAAAACGTGTACGTTAATATACTATTTTCTAATTTTGTTTCATAAGAAATCTATTACGATACCGTTTTTTTATTTTTTAAAGGTTGGTATAAGTAAGTAATATTCGAGGTAATATTCAAATGTTTTATTCTGTTGACGTCTGGCGTAGGGCGTGGCCTAGCATGTATGTTTGGTGGCGGAAATCTATATATTATATTTATTACTTTAATACATTTATTAATTTAGTTATAAAAACACATAATACTAACTTCATTTACACAGAACTATAAAATTTTATAAATACCAGTATAAGCTACTAAATTAATCATAATATATTATAATATTAATATATTAAAACACAAATGTCATGACAATACTGACAATATGGCGGTCACAACGAAAATATTAGTTTATTGTCAAGGCTACTATGATAGTAAATTTATGGTATTACCAACGTAAAATTTAGAGATACAAATTTGGAAAATGTGAAGGTTTTATTTTATTTTTAAATATGTATTTTTTATTGAAAAAACTACTAGATCTTTTACATATCAAAAAAAAAAAAAGCAAAAATTAAATGTTTTTTTTCAACCCCCCTTTTTTCAACATATTAGATTCCAACATACCAGTTAACGCCCCCCCTTTTTTCAGTATATTTTCATGTTTGGGCCCAACGTAAGAATTGGAATGCAAATGTAAAGTTTTCTTTCGACTTTTTTGCCAATTACTAACATATAAATCTCGCTGAAGATGAAAGCATTTGCTTTCGAAACATGTCCGAAGTAATTTGAATTTTTTAATATACTAGTGGAGCAGACTGAGTGTTTCATTACCCTTAATAATTACTATTTTTAGATGGTTGAACGTAGTTATAGGCTGGTGCTTGTTTAATTAAAATGAGTCAAAACGAATTTCAATTTTCTTTAGGTTTTTTCGATATATTTGTTTAAAGCCAGCTCTTGCATGCTTGCGCGTTAAATTTTGTCAAGTAAAGGAAAAAGCATAGCCGTGGTCAGGGCTCGCTGGGACCCAATAAACTACGGGGATGTACGATAAGTACCGTTACGTGTAGTTTACTTGGTAGAGCGTGGTTGTGATCATAAAGTTCTTGTAAAATACGAGTCATATTTTAGAGGTAATAGCCATAATCCCCAAACATACTAAGTTTGGCTGATAAGATGAATTTTAAACCTAATTTAAACTTAACAGAGTTTAAGTATAAATGACCTCATGGAAGAGCCGCCAGTGATATTCACAAACATCAACATGCAATTTTTCAATTTTCTACACAAGTCACTTTTCTGGATACGGTTAACAGCCCGTCGTCAGAATTGACCCTGTAGATAAAACACTTTACGGTTCAAGATAATGGAAGCTATTTGAATTCAGTCAGATATTAAATTGTACTGTCAAAGAAATCTCTATTTTATAAGTGTTTGGCTTTTTTCTCTTTAATTTATTCAGAGATTTAATTTTTCTGCAGTTTTTGATTTAAGTCGACCCAGAGAAGGCGTCGATAGAATTGGTCCGTAATGATATGATTCAATCCATTGATACGGTTACCGTTCTAAACTCGTATTTATGATAAGATAATATTAAAAAATTTAATCGCGCTAGGGATTTATTTTAACATTGAAAATGTTTATCTTCTTATATGGGGACCAAGTTACGAGTTTTTCGTTCAAGGTTGTAAGACAAAATGCCGCGAGCTTTGTTGCCGTGTGTTGGTTTTGTTGGAATTTCTATTTTTCCGTGTTGCTAATTGCGAAGGGACAAGGTACATATTTTCTAAGAAGATGTGCATCGCGATTTAGAAAAAGTACCTACATATTTTAGGATAATTTTTTTTTAATTTTATTTAATAATTGATTTATAATTTATGAATGGTAAATATATTTTTTTAAGAAATTATCCGCTTCGGGCAAGCCGGCAACATCGCGCAAATTGCTTCTCATTGGTAATATATGTGGTTGCATAAGATGTTGTGTTCATTTAATTCAATTTCTTAAAAAAAATGTTGGAAAAAATAAATAGTAATTTTGTAAAATCCTTGGCTTTGAACCCTAACAAATTTTTCCGTGTGGTTCATTAATGCGGGGCGTTTCATTGTTTCTAGTTTAAGAGTTTAAGAGTCAGACCGGTCGGTGGTATTCTTGGTTTCTTTATTATACTTTTGGGAGATCGGGGCGCTTATTTTTTGTAATAATGGATTATAAACGTTTGACAAATAGTGAACGGTATAAGCGATATCGTCAGCGTAAACGCTTACGTGAGGGTGAGAACTTGAAATCGCCCTTAACAAAAAGTGAACGAAACAGCCGGTACTATGAGCGTAAAAAGATTCGGCGACTTGAAAATGCAGGTGTTTGCTTACAAAACATTAGTGCTGAACGTGTAAATAATGATCAAGTTCTATTGGGGGTGTATTGCTCTGAATACTCACAGTAATTATTAAGTTCTATTGGGGGTGTAATCTAGTTTTATATACTGTAATAGTTCCAACTGGCAGTTGTAATAAAACTTGACATTAACCATAATAATATTTGCTTGCTACGGTTAATAAAGCATATACTTACCACTAAAAATCAGTACCTACTGTAGTTCTCAAAAGCTTAGATAGCTTCTAGTGTGAGATTGTTCTTGTTGTTTAACATTGCATATTACTATGATTATCTATTATGCAACATGGTTTACATGAGATGGTAAAATTCGTACATAGATTATAAAGTTCAATACTAATGATGGGTTGTGCGAAATAAGAATCTTCTATTGCTTTTTCTGACATGCAAAATTTAAAAAAACTTAAATGCAAAGTAAAAATTTATTGGTGCGATCAATAAAATTCAAATTTAGACAGAACAGCTAGAGGACTCGGAACAACGATGTGACCTGGTCAACAAATACGTTAAAACTAATACTAAGGCGCGCGGCGATTGCCGATCGCTACTAACCACCACCAACGTCTTGTGGATTATAGGTTATAACGGATACAATTATTTTTTGGGGACGCTGTTCTGCTTTCTTAATTGTAGAAAAAGCGCTTTATTGGGGACAAAATGCGTCGCATTAAGAAGATACAATTTATTTCTTAATAAAATTGCTGTATTAAAAGTAGTTCATTTTTCAACAAGACTGTGCTTCTAATGGAACTAATTACTACCAATAAAAACACTATTCTAGCAAATCGGGAGTTGATATAACACTAAAGCGGGTTTGATACACTAGTAATGTGTTTATGGTTTAATAAAAAATAAGCTATCAATACAAAATATGTCTTTGCAAACCTGTTTTATTAGATCATTTTCCTCAGTGTATGTTATTTACATTATAACCTTATTGGTTACCTAGTTGTTGAGAATAATAATAAAATTATGTTTTATATTTAATTCAATCATTCTTCAATATCTCCGCTGGTTGCAAGCATTGCGAAATCTGTGAATTTTTTCTGTCAATGGGGCCCCTACTTTTACAGTTTTTGATTTACGTAAGGTACGAAGACCCAAAAAAGGTGATTGTAGGATTTGTTGGCTATGGTATTATTTAAACGGTTATCTTTCTAAACTAGACTAACATAATATTAAATACTTTAATTCAACCAGTAATATAATATCAAAGAAACATTTTGATAATTTTTTTTTTCTAATCAATTTGTATGATTCACACCGTTACTTACATAAACAAATCATATTTGATTACTTTTAATCGATACTGATGATTTGCATAAAATATGCCAATATTTTTAATTATGTCTGATTTAAAGCATTAAAAATAAATTTAAAGTAATCCATGCACAAGTCAGTGGAGTTGAAAGTATAGAAACAAAAGAACAACGGAAAGTCTTCGTCCACAAGTTGAAAAGAATAATTCAATTTAATCGATGTTTTGAACTAAGAAACGTTCATCATCAGGAGACAGAAAATCATAGCAGTATAGTGAAGAAATTTTTTTTTTTCAAATCGTAACGAGAACGTAGAAAAATACATGTAGTAAAAAATTACACCTAGTTGTATGTCTGATCAACTGAATGGAAGGGGAAGTAAGATAAAACTTAAAAAAATTTTTCAAAAATTAGTGAAAAAAACATGAAAAATGTAGGTGAATTGAATTTTTTACTGTGAATTAGGTTTACTTAATCCGACTTTCCAAATACTAGAACCATATTGCAGGATAGTCGCCAAAAATGTACCAAGGCCACACTATGCGAGTCGCCACTGGTATCAAATATTTTAACATCTTCAGCATTATGCTAAAGAAAAGAATAAAGGCTATCAAATTAAATTTGTTTTTAGCAGCCTTTGTCTCAAGCAATTCTCTCTTTTAAAAAAAGTTTTTAATGCCCCTTAACAACAAATCTACCAAATTTATTGCTTTTGTTGAAAAGCTAATTAAAAACTAATTAAAATAAAATTACTGATGCCTGAAAAAATTCCAATAATAAGGTACTTATACAAAAATTAAAAATGAAAGTAATTATTAAAAATTTAAAAACGTCTTTTGAACTTTTATTTGAAGATTCAGAATCAGTATCTTCTTGATGCCCTTAAAATAACACCCACTAATTTTTTTTAGAACGACTTCTTTGTAACGTTACTTTTTAGAAAAACAAATAAAAATTGTATTAATTTGGGCGCAAAAGAATTTTTAAATTAAAAGTAATTATTTCTCTTTGAACAATGATTTGAAAGTTATGCGCCACGATATATATTTATTTATAATAAAGCTAATTTTTTATCTCAAGAATTTATTTTATCGAATCAACTTTTTCTAAAAACAAGGCGCCTCGGCAGTTAACAACCACATATGATAATATTAACAGCTGATACTGGTTTCTTCCTAAAAGTTTCCAGACTATATTTTCTTAGTGTTTATTATTTAAGTGGAACGGTGAGTAGAATATACCAGTTTAGGTTAACTCTCATATTACCAATAATAAACATTTTATTTATCGTCATTTGCTATAATTAATTTAATATTATTACTTTATATGTTTTAGTTGCAGTATAATAGTAGATTGCCAAACCTTGCGCTCATTGAAAACTAATCAGCTGTTGGTATTTAAAAACACATGACATTTTGGCTTGTAGTAAACTATGCCGCGAATGTAGCTTATAATGACAATGCAGCATTGAACGCGATATATGTGCAATCGCACCGCTTGCCTTTTAATTGGCTCGTACATACAATATTTTGATACGGCGAAACTCTTGTATGTTGTTGGGGTCATTCATAGCGTTTTCCATTGTTAAGTTTAGTGCATGTGAAATGTATTTCTATGTTTTACCATATCACCATAACTTTTAAATTAAGGCATGTTGAGTTCTATGTTTTAATTGTTACAAGCTTCGATGGAAAAACATTATATTTTCTCATTATACCGTTACGAAAAAAGGATATTATACACTGTAACGATAAGATTATAGAGCTCGGAGTTTCATCTCGCAAAAAATCTATTAGTCACACCCGTTTCATGAAGTGTTTGATGCACTTCAAAATTTTGTGTCATAGTATCTACTGCATAGATGAGCAGGTAAGCAAGTGTTGGCTAGCTCTACCTGGGGACACCAGGTACTGCGCATAGGAGAAAGGTGTCGAAAATTTTTGCCCAAAAAAAGTGTTTGTTTCAGAGGCCAACAAACAGAAATCAAAATTTAAAATGACACAAAACACAAAAGTTAATAAGGCAGACACTTTTACATTTAATAAAAACACCCCCAAGTTGTTTTTTTAAAAATACAAAATGAAGTTTTAGATTTACGCTGACATTTTAACAGTGTCTTAATTACATATAATAAAAAATAATTACAAAAAGGCACACACTTTTTTTAGGGAGATAACATTTTAATTAAAAAAATATTTTTTCATTGCCATTTTCAAACCTCCTTAGATATTTTTATGAAATTTGGTACACGTCTTTTGAGCATCGAAAGGCATTTTTTGGTGAAAAATATTTTTTTTAAATTTTAGCAGTTGCGTCCGTGCGGGGCTTGCATTTAATATTTTTGAAGAAAAAAATGGTGTGCCACTGCTTTATCTTCAAATACAAATTATTTTTAAAATTCCCGTCTAATTTAGAGCAAATTCGGTCTTTTGACTTATTTTCTTACGGTGCACCGTTTTCGAGTAAAAAATAAAAATCATTTTAATGCACATTCCTGGAAACAAGTGGAAACACATAACCCATTTAATTACCATTATTAACACCCTGTAGTTCGGGTAGGAAGCGTTTTTTTTTTAGTGCTGATCTCCGGATGTTCTTCTATTTCATTTAAAAACGATTTATTTAATTATCTAAACGAAACCTATTTCTTTGAAAATGGCCTAGTAGGCTATGGCGTTGTTTGGATAATTTTTGTTTTTATTATTTCTGACATGTGCCATTTTAATTTTTAAATCGTAAGTTGCGTACAAATTAGAGTTTGTAACGTTCAAAAGTGTTTTAGATATTCGTTACAGTATTGTTTTACCATGGCAATTTTGACGAATTCTGAAATGGCTGAGATGCATTTTATCTATGGTCTTGTAAATAGAAATGCGAGAGAAGCCAGACGTCTTTACATGGAGCGTTATCCAAATAGAGTACCTAGTACCTGATCATCAAATATTTCCGGGAATTATTAAAACATAAATGTTCTAAACTGTTGTTAAACCTGCTTACCTTTATTAATTAAATGGGTTATGTGTTTCCAGGAATGTGCATTAAAATGATTTTTATTTTTTACTCGAAAACGGTACACCGTAAGAAAATAAGTCAGGAGACCGAATTTGCTGTAAATTAGACGGGCATTTCAAAAATAATTTTTATTTAAAGAAGAAGCAGTGGCGCACCATTTTTTTTCGAAAGTATTAAACGCAAGCCCCGCACGGACGCCACTGCTAAAATTTTAAAAAATTATTTTACACCAAAAAATGCCTTTCGATGCTCAAAAGACGTATACCAAATTTCATAAAAATATCTAGAGTGGTTTGAAAATGACAATGAAAAAACCTTTTTTTTAATTAAAATGTTAACACCATGTATCTCCCCAAAAAAAGTGTCTGCCTTTTTGTAATTATTTTTTATTATACCGGGTGGCCCACTCTCAACGCAGGACTCCATAGCATCTAAACTGTTCAACTTTTTAATATTTTTTAAAAACAGAGTTATAGGGAGGCATTGGGTCTACAATTTAAAATTATTTCAAATTATACAGGGTATCTCAAATAGTCAGGGTATATCAAACATACTTTTTTTTAAATGGAACACCCTATATATTATTAAATTTTTAAATTCTACAAAAAATTATAATTATTTTTTAATAAAAGCATTATTAGTCTATGCTTAATGGTTTCCGAGATATTGTCTCTTGAAAAATGACATTGTTGACCTTTGACAGCTTCTAGCCTTTTAACTGTACGTCTGAGAGCAAAACGGCTTACATGTCCCTATCTTCGGTTTTTATTATCTTTCCAAAAGTGTCAATTTCCGGTTAAACCGGATGTAGGAAATATAATACTTCCGGTTTAACCGAAAGTTGTTACTTTTGGAAAGATAATAAAAATCGAAGATGGGGACATGTAAGCCGTTTTGCTCTCAGACGTACAGTTAAAAAGCTAGAAGCTGTCAAAGTTCAAAAATATAATTTTTCAAGACAATATATCGGAAACCATTAAGCATAGACTAATAATGCTTTTATTAAAAAATAACAATAATTTTATGTAGAATTTAAAAATTGAATAATATATAGGGTGTTCCATTTAAAAAAAAGTATGTTTGATATACCCTGACTATTTGAGATACCCTGTATAATTTGAAATAATTTTAAATTGTTGACCCAATGCCTTCCTATAACTCTGTTTTTAAAAAATATTAAAAAGTTGAACAGTTTAGATGCTATGGAATCCTGCGTTGAGAGTTATTAAATGTAATTAAGACACTGTTAAAATGTCAGCGTAAATCTAAAACTTCATTTTGTATTTTTAAAAAAACAACTTGGGGGTGTTTTTATTAAATGTAAAAGTGTCTGCCTTATTAACTTTTGTGTTTTGTGTCATTTTAAATTTTGATTTCTGTTTGTTGGCCTCTGAAACAAACACTTTTTTTGGGCAAAAATTTTGGACACCTTTCTCCTATGCGCAGTACCTGGTGTCCCCAGGTAGAGCTAGCCAACACTTGCTTACCTGCTCATCTATCCAGTAGATACTATGACACAAAATTTTAAAGTGCATCAAACATTTCACGAAACGGGTGTTACTAGCTCTCCGACTATATTATTTTTCCTTGTACAATAAGTAACTACTTTTTCTTTTTATTAGGCTCATTTTATACTGGGAATCTAAATCTCGGATTCAGGAATCTCGGCTTCACATTTAACGTAGCGCTTAAGCGAAGCGTTTAGACGGGCGTCTTCTCGGAAACAGAATCGCGATTCTAAATTTCGGAATCGCACTAATTTCAGCCGCCCGGCTACGGGATTCGAATCGGCGCGGCGGCAGGCCTAGCATTGGTTTATGTTTATATGTAAGCATTTTCACTGCGATTCTCGTTCAGTAGCCTCTTGCCAGCTCCGTATAAAGGGTCGTTTCTGTACGAAAAAAGAATTCAATATGAATGTTTTAAAAACTCTTTTCGACATTTTCGACGAAGATGAAGATCGACAGTTCCTTATTTCATTATTAGGCGACCTGAAAAGACTTACCCCAGGAAAAAAAATGGAGGCGAAGATAGAAATGATGCAAGCATTGAAGAAAGCTTCTATGTCGGCTCCATTAGCTCCGATAATTTTCAGAAACCCTCCTGCACCTCAAAGCTTAGCTATGCCTCCAGCACCTTATTTGTACCCTCCAAATACCAGATCAATGTTTCACCAACTCGATTTATCAGCGTGTTCCCCACCTATGCATCCCACTAGTATTTTCTCACTTTCATCAACCAATGAATTATCATCAACAGAAAAATGATAGCATTTATAGTATTTATACACAGCCACAACCTAATCTACAGGTTCTTCATATAACTCTGTCATCTCCTGCGATATCTCCTGGCCTACTGTCTCCAGCGTCATCCTGTAATTCACTGGCTTCTGAATTTATAGATTTGCTAAGTTCATTTATGATGAATAATTTCTTTGTTACAGTATATCTATATGACGGTAAAATGTATAATAAACCTATTAAATAATTAAACATATACGCATATTTATATACGTACCTCAAAGTTACCATTAGCCTTTCGTCCGATGTTATACTTCGGCGCAAAACTATATCGGTCTTAGAAATTTTGTCTTTTAAGATATTGTGTAGCTCGTTAAAAGACCAAATTGACATTCTGAAATAGTTAAAAAATTTCTCAGAGTATTCACTTAAATTTTTATACAGTAAAACGTATCCTCCTGCTGTATTACGTTCGCTGATTATTGGATGAACCCATATTCTACGTTTCCTAAGTTTTTTCTTTTTTTTACACACCATCTGATAATAAAATAGCAACAGTGCTTCTTCTACTGCATTCATTTTAACTCTAAACAGAAGCGTGCGGCCCTGGAATTAATCGCCTATCTACAAAATTGCCGAAACCTCGCAAGATGAGAAAAGTGTGCATTCCGAATCTCGTTAGAATTCACGTGAGATTCTGAATCCCAGATACTGAATCTCGCATTCGGAATCCCAGTATAAAAGGAGCCTTAAAGATAGAAATGATATTTTTTACTTTAATTCTATAATGTTTTCACACAATTATTATATTACGGGTATGTCAATACTTTTTTTACCAATAATAAAATTAGTGCGCTATCTTTTGCAAGCCATAATAAAGACATTAAGATCCCATTACAAAGTTTAAAAGATGGTAAATATGCGAAGGTAAAAGAACTTACTTTAGTCCTGTCTCCATCGTCAACGTAAAATAGACCAGACTTTAATAGGGTGCCACAACTGACAAGCGACTTCTTAGTGTGTTCCTAGAGAAATTTGACTTTAGGTAACTTGGTTATATTTAACTTTACCTACTACTACTCTTTTGCCTTTTTAAGAAAGATAATTTTATGCGAACATAAATATGATAATATTTCACTTCTTTCTATGATAGTTAAGAAGACCGCCCTTTTTCTGTATAGTTAATTTTTAATAACCTTACTTTTTTTTGTTGCAGGAATCAAGTTTCGTTAGTCAACGGTGATTGGTCACATATGAAAACGTCGCTTACTACATTATTTCTTGGAGAAAACGACGTCACTGAAATGACGGACACCACTGCATCATCACCCCATCTCTCCCATGCTGGCCTTCGCCAACTCAAAGCTCTTATATGGTTGAACTTAGACGGAAATAGAATACACAAAATCCACAAGCATTCCTTGCCATCCGCGCTGCAGACTGTTAGCATATCTCATAATTTAATTGAGAACTTTCCGCTTGACATCATCTCTACAATACCTCATTTACAGTGGTTGTATATACGTGGAAATCATATTAAGACAATTCCAGAGCATACATTTAGCAGAAAGCTCTGGATAGAGAAAATTGATTTGAGCGAAAATTTTCTTAAAAATTTACCCAGTCGACCGTTTAACAATTCGATTTATATAAGGGATTTCAACTTAGCCTCGAACGACTTCACTGTGGTTACATCAAATAGTTTTTCTGGCCTCGATTGCCGGCGAATCATCTTATCCTACAATCAGATTGACCGTATCGAGGACGCTGCTTTCCATGGTATTACCGAGACGCTGGAATATTTAGATTTGGATCATAACCGTCTGAAAAATATTCCCCTTGCCGTAACGCAGCTTAACGCCTTGAAATATTTGTATTTATCCTTCAATTCCCTAAGTGAAATTTCCGACCAGGCATTGGATAACTTCCGAAATAGTTTGAAAGCGCTTAGTTTAAGCGGAAACCGTTTAACTAAAATACCGTCCGAAACGCTAAGAAATTGTTCCCGAATGTCCTACTTTAATATTGGCTTTAATCAGATATATGAAATTAATGAAGAGGACTTTGCTGACTGGGGAATTGCCGTCCAAACACTCATTCTAAATAATAACCGAATAACCAATTTGGAGAGCAAAATATTTGCAGACTTGCAGGAAATGAGAGAGCTTAGTTTAAGCTTCAATCCGCTAAGATTTGTCGACGTAGATGCCTTTTACGGCTTGTCCAATTTGGAAAGTCTGGAACTGTCGTTCAGTTTCGATCGAGATGACCTGCCCTATGAAACTTTTAAAAGTTTGGAGAGACTGCAGATTTTGTCGCTCGACCACAATAATTTTCACGAGATAAAATCTGATTCGTTTGACTCTTTTTCAGAAATTACCTATCTTAATTTAGAATCGAACAAAATCGAATCTATTCCGCCAAATCTATTTAAACCGGAATTTCATTCGAAGCTAAAAAATATCAGATTATCTTGTAATGAGCTCGGTTATATCCAGACCGGCACTTTTCGATCTTTGCAAAGTCTGGAGACTGTTTCGATATCGGATAACAAAATTAAACATCTCCAAATTGAATCGTTTGCGAATTTACCCCAACTTAATAAGATTATACTAGCGGATAATTTTATAACTCACATTAGTCCGGGAGCATTTTCCAACTTGTTTTCCTTAAAGAAGTTGGATTTGCAATTTAATAAACTGACAGAAATGTCGTTTAAACAGTTTGTTAATCTAAGCACACCGATGTCATTAAATGTGAGTTACAACCAGATATCAGTTTGTATGTCAGACAACAAGAAACTGAAGCTTGACGCATTGGACTTTCGTCACAATCATTTTGTTCGAGTACCCAAATGTCTAGAACACACATCACTTTTGAAGAAACTATATCTTGACAATAATATAATTACTTCGTTGGGATTTAACAATTTCATGTATTTGACGTCTTTGGAGCACTTAGGACTACAAGAAAACAATATCTTAAGTGTAGATAAAAAAGCGTTTTTTGGACTTCAAAGTCTTCAATTTCTCGATCTGTCAAATAATCATATAAGCCATCTTCATAATGGACAGTTTTCTGATATGCCCAAGCTTCGAATTCTAAATTTAAGTAAAAACAATTTGGGCTACTTACCAAGGGAGGTATTTGCAAATACACTGCTTGAATTAATAGATTTAAGTTATAACTCGTTTTCAGTTGTACCTAGTATAAGTATTTCCGATGTTGGACTTACTTTAAGACATTTATCCATGCAGTCAAACAACTTGGAACATATCGACATTACAACTTTTCCAGATATTCCTTACTTGCATCATTTAGACTTGAGTAAAAACAAATTAACAATATTGCCTGATAATGTTTTTACCAGTTTGGGGTTGTTGCAATATTTGGACTTAAGCTTTAATCCTTTAAGAGCCAATTTCAAGGAGCTGTTTCACTATGCACAAAATCTGAAGTATCTTAGCCTGGCAGATACAGGAATAATATCCACACCTCATTTTCCGTTACCAAATCTCGTTCATCTGAATTTGTCATTTAATAGCCTACAAGACATTAATAAAAACTCTGTTCAAGAATTATCCAAACTTAAATTTCTCGACCTCAGTCACTGCAATTTAAACCATATACCATCGCATCTTTGGACCCATCTAACCAGTTTAAAGCATCTAGATTTATCTTTTAACCCGATAAAAGAAATAACGGTTGATAGTTTCCACGGGCTGAAATCGTTGCAAATTTTAAATATACAGTTTCTAAAAAGGCTTTCCAGATTTGAAAGTAAAGCATTGATACAGCTGAGAATCCTGTCAGATTTGTATATGCAAACCTGGCCTAGTGTAGAGCATTTTTACGACGAACTGTGTTATTTATTGTCACACGCGAGCCAACTTAGGATTTTAAAAATAATATTTATAGAGCACAAGCTTGATGACCAACTTGCCTGTGCAAACAATAGAAAAATAACAAAGCTACATATAAGCGGAAGAAATTTACGAATCGTAGAAAAAGATGCATTTACGAAATTCACGAAAAATCCTAGCTTAGCTATACGAATTTCAGGAACTCAAATATCAGAGCTCCCAGCGGGATTATTTTCAAATATGGATAAAATCCAGTATCTTACGATAGACTTAAGCAATAATATGCTGAGTTCGTTGACGCCGGAGACGTTTTATGGCAACTTTACTACCTGGGATGATATTGGCACGACATTAATATCGGGTGAGTTTTTATTTCTTATTTTTCATAGTGATAATAAAATAGTTATTTGGTTATTCGGCGAGGGATATTTAATAGAACGGGATTTCGCTTCCGTCAACATGACGTGACAAGCTTATAAAATATGGTCCCCATTTTTGTTTCGCAATTTTATTTTAATAGGCGAAAAGCCCTTGGCTGTTTTAATGTACAAAAATATTAATAATCCATTAAGGCTTTAATTTTATTACTAGGCTTTTATGTACTTTAGGAATAAAAGAAAAGATGTAAACAAAAGAAAAACTAAAAGTCTTCTTTCACAAGTTTATCAGAATAGAAATATTCCATCGAGGTATCTACGTGTTTCGAACGTAGAAATGTTCATCGTCAGGAGAAAAAGCTTAGCTGATGCTGTTAGTAGAAGAAAAAAATGGTAGAAGGTACACACAGGGGGTACTAAATAAATGGTGAAGAGAAAATGATAAACAATTTTTAAATCGTACCGAGTACGTAGAAAAATATTATATGTAGAAAAATATTAGATCATAATTGTAAGTCAAACAAACCAACTGAATTTAAAGATATACAAATCATAGTTCACTGGGGTTACTGAGTCTTAGCAAAACGCAGTGCCCGAAACACCTTTTTTACTACTGATTTACATTTCTACAAGATTAGGATTATGCCTGTCTATTTCTTTTAAAGGAAAATTTTTAAAAATTCTCTTAGTCTTTTTGACTAGTTAAAAATCTTCTTTTTAGAAGTTTTATCTTACTTCCCCTTCCATTCGGTTCGTTTGACTTACTATGTTCTAATTTTTTACTAGGTACATATACTTTTTTAGATACTCGGTACGATTTAAACAATTGTTCACCATTCCTTATTCACCATTCATTTGATACCCCAACACATTTTTTATTCCATAAGAGCCTTATTAAGGTTGTGTACGTTCTACAATCTTTTTCTGTCTCCTGATGATGAACGTTTCTACGTTCGAAACATATAGAGATCTTGATTGCATATTTTTGATTCTAATAAACTTGTGGATGATGACTTTAAGTTTTTCATTTGTTTCTATACTATACTGTCATCTCGTTTGTGTATTACGTAAGTAACATTTTTAATTTTGATCATATCAACAGTCATCCATATAGGGGGTGTGTTATCGGTAATACCAATTTTTTGACAAATTTTTACGAAATGTAATTTTTACTTATAATATGATATGATCCCGAGAGCTAGTTTTACCTTGCTTCTATCAGCTTCCAAATGGAAGCTTCTCTCTTGACACTACAAGGAAAATAAATACCGAATATACTTTTTATTTCTCAAGGTATTCTCACATATGTTATCACTAATCTCTGCTCTAATTTTATCAAGACCAGTTTTCCCGAACCCACTCAATTAAAACTTAAAAGTAAGTTTATAAAAGCGCTTATATATACTAGCAATTAATTAAAAATCCAAAACTCAATCTGATGTCATAAACCATTTCTTTAAAAAGATAAAAATTAAATTAATTTCATTCCCTACAATCACCACTAAATACTGTGGTCAATTTTATTTTGTAGGGGTTATAAAATTTATGTATTCAGTTTGATTTATTGAAATAAAATACTGTTTGTTTGACAAAGAGCTAGTCTTATCGAGCTAGCGGTATATCTGATCGGGTAAAACGACCGTTACCAAGATAGTTGCTATAAAATGAGAGTTTAACTTGGTTCTATAATATTTTGTGAGATAAATTATCACAAAAAGATAAAAATAAATGCAAACCAACATACATAACCGCTTAGTGATTCAATTTTTATGATTAATAATTTGGTTTAGCAGTCATGTACAAGACGATAATTTTTGTACTGATTGTGCAATATTACGGTAAAAAAGAGATAAACTTCAAAAATATGATAAAGAGCAAAGTCAGTAAAATAAACCTACTAACAAAGTTAAGTAAAAATAAGACTTGTCTTGGCAAAAAAGTATATTTGACGACCCTATGATATTGATAACTTTTTTTTTGGACGGGTGACGTAACAAAATTTTTGTTTTTATGTTTAACGCTCTATCATCTCGTTGACTTACTTAAACAATTGTCATCGTTAATAATAAAACATGATGAGGGTTTCTTCGTTGTTATTTGTTTTCAATCACAATGTTTTAACTGGTATGTATCTCCAGTCATCTTCAGGTGAATATTAAATAAGCATAGTAACTACAGTTCTATTTATACATAGCTAGGTGCTGCCCTGAACCATAACTGATATTGGTGCAGTCATGCGTTTAATTGGTATTATTTTAAAATTACATCTACTGAACAAAAGTTTCCAGATATTTCTGATAAGTAATGATATCTTACTAAAACAACCTGGATTCTGGTGTATAGCAACAGCTTCCTTAAACTTCCTCCAGTGTGGTTCTTTATTCAGGATTTTGGCTTCTGACTACATGATGTGACACAGGCATGGTCGGCTGCACCTGACTTTTCGGTCTCTCTTCTTGGCGTATTGATTTATTTTATCTTTATTATTGTTATTCTTAGAAGAATCGGCCAAACGCGCAAAGAACAAAATAGAAGCACAATCAATACTTCGTAAATAAAAGAAGTATTTGTGGGAATAAGTAGACTGGGACATACATAACATAAATACAGTATTCTGATTCTGCTCGAGAGACACCCTAAGAGACCACCTGGTGAAGACAAGCCAAAATTGCTGTGTCTGTGCACCCTGTGAGTGTCCAATCTTATATTGGTGAGACAATAAGACTGCTCAAAACAAGGATTAAAGAGCACAGAAAAGGAGAGGCCGAAAAGTCAGGTACAGCTGAATATGCCTGGATACATGGCCATCATATTATGTGGTCAGACACTTAAATCTTTCATAAAGAATCACACTGGAGGAAGAGGAAGTTCTAGATTAGATTAAGAAATATTAGGAAACCTTTGTTAAGTAGAAGTAATCTTAAAATAATACCGCGCTTCATTTAAACGCATGACTGCACCCACCTTTTTTTTGCTTGAGAGGATTAGGAAATCTATATCTTGACACCCGGGAGTTTGTCTGTTTCTCCTTTGTCTTAATTCCGGGTAGTGTCAGCCTGTTTGGACAACCCATCCCTCTCTCGGGCCGTTCGTACCGGAAACCGCTTTCGCATTACTTTAATAAGAGGGCCTGTGGTTTTTGCACTCTTCTACAGATTAGTTCCTGCTTTCTTTCTTTTTGTGCTTAATTATATTTCTTACTGTTCTGTAGATGTTGTTCCATGATTCTGCCGACTCCACCAAACCTATCCTTATATTGGCCATGCTGAAGGGACTCCCTGTTTGCAATGCATATGCTTTCCTAGCTTCTTCCCACCTGGGACATTGGAACAAGGTGTGTTCTACATCATCTTTCTGTTGACAGTAAATATATTCACTAGAGTCTGATCATCTGTCGTATAAGTACCTACTTTCTAAAGTAGCCATGGCCTGACAGCGCTTGTGTCAGGAAATAGTCAATTTCTTCCTTGGGTCGTTCCACCCATCTGCAAATATCTGGTATCAGTTGGTGCGTCCATCGTTCGTGTGTTCCATTGTCCCATTTTTCCTGCCACTCGCTCATCAGGTTGGCTCTGGCTACTTCCTTTGGTA
Organism: Polydrusus pterygomalis; assembly: GCA_963969555.1. Lineage (NCBI taxonomy): Eukaryota > Metazoa > Arthropoda > Insecta > Coleoptera > Curculionidae > Polydrusus > Polydrusus pterygomalis. Next base: position 66,565,995 of record OZ018378.1, read on the forward strand.
CGCCTCGATACCTCTCAAATCTTTTTTTAATTAGCAGTTCTATAGGAGGGGCCTCTGCAATAAACCCAACCCCCTCAGTAGATATGGTCCTATAAGCACTAAATATTTTTATAGACATAGTTCGTTGGAGTCTAGCTAATTTATTAATTAGCTTTTTGTTCTTTGCCGCCGTATGCTAGGCGGGTGAGGCCTAGGCCCTAGTTGTTCATAAAGCTTTTCCTCAAAGTCAAGTAGGCAAATCAGTCTACACGATGAGGGATAATTCAGTGCTTTGCTTCCCTTTCTAAGCAGTAGAAGCTTTGCTCGTTTCCATTCCACAGGAAAGTTCGCACCCATCTTACTTATGCTTCGGTGCACTTAGCTAGTATTATTGGAGCTATAGTTACTTTGCTTATTTGGTTACCTGAAGATACTTACCAGTTGATACGATGTGATTTAAAACAAATAAAGACAATGCAAGTCCAAAACGCTCTAGCATTTAAGGTACACTATTACTTTTTTTTTTAATGGATGGATGAATGACTCCAACAATTGTAAAGCTTGTGTTTTAATATCCTATTGTTTAATTACAGGGGGCCTTCTTCTATCAGGAAATCGTTTCCGCTGCGGCTGTCACCTAGCCTGGCTTGGCCACTGGCTTCGTCGTTGGACACGCGAATCCCTCCAAGCTCATAGTGTCCCCGTAGAGCTTTCTCTTAAAGTTCACCAGGTAGCAAAAGAAGCAAAGTGTTGGGACTCGCCTACGGAGCGGCACGTACCTGTAATAAAATTACCACCTGTAGACATGAGTTGTCAAGCTAGTGCGTTGAGTAGCCGTGCTGGAACTTTTTCAGTGGGAAAGTATAGTGCTGTGATAGTGTTTGTATTAGTGTATCTGCTAGAATTTGGATCATGAACAATCTTGGCAAGAACTAGTTACTAATCGAAAAATATGTAAAATTTTTTAGACATTTCGAAAGATCTTAGACCCAATGGAGACGCTTTTTACAGGTATTTGAACAGTACGTTTAAAAAATAATGTGATAACGATCTTTTAAATGTGTAAGAAAGAGTTGCGCAATATTAGATTAGGTCAAGACGAAACTTTCTATAATTATTTCTATCAATTAATTCCTAGAACTGGCTTTTTTTAGCAGCTTTAAATTCGATAAATAAATAAAAATGATATAAAACTCTAAAACATATCAATTTTTATAAAGACTACTTTAAAATTTCGATTTTTTATTTTTGTAGGTATAATGATTTCTTATGTTGGCTTACTCTAATATTGTGGCAAAATTAAAAGTAATAGATAGCAAAAAATAAACTACCAAGTTTCAAAATGATGGGCGAGTGATACAAAAAGTGGAACAAATACAAACCTAGGATACGATAATAGTGTTTGTCTTTATCCCATTAGTTTTATTTTAATTTTAAAGTTGTATGACATTGACTTTATTTTTGATCTTCTTAGTAGATTGAAACTAAGTTCAATTTTGGTAATAAATACTCATAATATTTTTTTATCTATACTAATTTGCTAAGCACCGCATATACATCAAGTCCACTTACGCGTTATAAAACGTAACTTCTCCAACAGAATCTTAAAAACGATATAGGTACGACAAAATTGCTTCATGGTTACATGGTTACTTAAAAGGTATACATACATATCGCACCTTTAAAAGTAAAGCGACACAACTCGAAAATTGTATATTCCTAGGTTTAATCATAAAATGGCACTAAATACCGCCCTCTATCAGCTGCCACTGGACCTAATACCAAATCGCTTCTCCCCAATTAGAGGAACCTATTTATGCCTTTTTCATATTAACGGTATTCGCGCGTCTTTTTAATACTAAAGAGTATCATTTCAGTATATTGTCGCATGCGACGGAAAATTGACACTGCTTTAAGTCTAAACTGACTTGATTCCAAATATTTTACAAAAAAGTAACTGGTATTTAATAAAAAAAGGACTTATTCTAAAATAACTCGCTGATATAACGACAATTTTAATTTTAAAATGGCATAACTCTAAATAATTCGTTCGTTGTTAAAAAAAAATTTGGCAGTAAAGACCTAACTTGTTTTTTATTTTTTATTTTTATTTTTTTTACTATTAAGGGTAGGTTTTAATATCAAATTTATATAATTGTCTTCTAGTAATTTAGCTAATGTTTCCCCAAATTTAACATTTAATTTAATTTATTACTTGGGCTTAGGAGACAAAAGAGTTAGAGGGGTCCAATATATTTTACAGTTTTTCCTGTTTTCTGCAAAACTCTATTTTTTGGATTGTGTCACTTTAATTTTAAAGGTGCGATATATTTGCAGAGCTTATTGTTGCTTAAAAGTGCTGATAGTACTAACTAAAAAAAGAAATATAGCTGCTGGCGGACAGGGTTGCCTTTTGCACTAAAGTAGATATGGTTCAAAATAACAGGCTTTCATAGGCCAGCCAATAGGGGACAAAAGTAAAGTTATAATATTTTTAATTTAATTTCACCAACAAAAATTTGTGGAAATTGTTGACAAAATTGCATCCTGATATACAAATCTTCAAAATTTGTTTTATTTAAAGGGCGAAAACATTGCTTCACTCACTTACGCTGACATACATGAATATGATCCCAAATTGCATCCAATTTTCATGCAGGATTAAAATAATATGCAGAATAAAAATGGATAAGCATGGATCGGCTTTTATTTAGTAAGTATGGGGAAAAAGGAATGTGTTCAAAATACATATCCGATGGGGGATATCCTGTTAATATTCCCAAGAGAACCTAATATTGCATAGCCAGAATTGTACGTCCCGGGGAAATATGTTTCGATATCGGTTTCGTTTTTAATATTAGATAAGGATAGCGCATAGCCGATATCGAATATCCCCGGAAAGTCTACTATATATTGTAGGATATGTGGAGGATATTCTTTAAATATATTTATGCTACCTGGGTATTTTATCTTCCCTTTTCTCGAAAAGCATATTAACAGCCATATTTCTTTTTAAATTTTATTATTGACAGACCTTAAATCTTGACTATAGTTATTACCTGCATCATAGCAAAAATACTCACTTTTTATCAAATGAGTAACTACTGAAATCTTGAATTGTTATTAAAACAATTAACAATCTTTGTTGAAATTATGATAAATAAATTATTTGGTAACTAGGTATGGAAAAAAGTTATTATAGTCTTTTAAACCTATGTCAGTAACCATTAGACAATGGAGCTTATAACTATGTCGACATTTCTCTATATACATAGTCATAAATTATGACGAGTAAACTGATGTATTTTATGTCCCTTTTTCAAGATTGCAGCGAATCGAAAGTGGTCAAAACTTTTAAATCAATTACATTATTTATCAAAAATAAAACTGCTGAGAGATAAATGCATGAAATTTGTATGTATCTACAAAATCACCGGGTGTTATTGTATAATTTTTTTGTTTTTAGTGTATGTATGATGACGGTACGAAAATAGATACCTACTCGAATTGGCAATAAGTGATATATTTTTTGTAATGATATTTTAAATAGTGAGTAGTGAGATATCAGGACTTTTGCAACCTCTATACAGTGTGAAGATATCCCAATATCCAGGACGCCATAACCCATACATCAGTCGACGTGGCCGCACTAATGTATCAAAAATAAGTAATACGATTTCGGGTGCATGACATTTCATCAAAAGTCAATAAGTAATCCTTTAAATGTCGCCTGTTAAATGCCTTTAACATGTAAAGCGGCCCGCACACGGTCAATATATTGATCAGTATAGGATCGTCAATATTATTGTCAAACCGCTTTACCACCGCATATTACCTATTATTGACAATATTTTAGTCAATATTTATGTTCAGAGTTCAGTATCATTTAGTTTTCTTACCGTGCATGGTTCTACGTTTGTTTGATGTTTATATTGCGGAGGGGTTGAAATAATGAGAAATAAGAGGAAAATAGCATGTTCAACTATTTTACTACTCTTAGGAATAAAACGTATTGTTAACCGTAAGCGATTGGTTAAAGAGTGGATAACAAAAAAGGAACGTTACGGTCACATGAATTTACTAAGAGAAATCGTTTCAATAGGTGATGTAAACGATTACTGCAACTATTTTCGAAGAGAAACTAGCAGTTACTCTTTGCTTTGGTATCTTGCAACAGGTAGGAGCTTCAAAGATCTTAAGTATTCAGCATGGATGGGTCCACGGTCAATAAGCTACGCAATTATGGAAACTTGTGATGCAAATGTGTTAAAAGATTACATGCTTCACCACGTTTTCTTTTATTTTTATAAGATGCATTGCGAGAATTCCACAATATAGGCATCGTTTCAAACGTTTCAATGAAACTTCGCATCACTTGTTCTTTTTCGTTTTCAACATCAACTTCACTCATGGCGACAACCTTTAAAAACCTGTTTTTCATAACAATCAATAACGTTCACTAGGCACGACAAGAAAATACTGATGAATATATTGAGATTAGACCGCACACTTTTAATAAAATTATCAATATCCCCACCATGTACCAGTATTGTACAAATATTTAAATTATGTCAATATTTGATTTCGACTTCAATATTTAGTTCAATATACCCCGCATATAGACAATATACTGATCAATATTATCCCGCATTGATCAATATATTGATCGTGTGCGGGCCTTGACGTTATCTGCTAAAGGTTGCGCAGGTAATACCTTCATATATGGCGAATAGGGAACTTTCCAATTTTTTTTTCAATAATATGATTTAGTTAGGCCTAAAAAAAATATTCCCCAATTATTACTCCTTAAAAATCAGTAATAACTTGGTAAAAATTCTTTAAAGTTTCGCGCGTGTCAAAAGCATTTCAAACGACCTTTTAAGCGCGCCAAGCCCGATGTCGTCACGAAGTATGACTTTTCCGTCATCCGTCATCCTGACCGGTGGCCGAGCTACCGAGTTTGCATTTGGATTGCCGTATGTTATTGTTATTGTATTGTTGTTTTAAGGTGGAATTCTCAACGTCATTCAATTTATTGTCAACCTATAACCTATTTCGTGGATGTCATCATGACAAATGATACTTCGTGACGTCACGACCCGTTTATAGCCGCTTGGGATAATTTGAATTTTGGGGCAGTTTTAAATCTTTCTAGCGGTCTTTTGGGACGAAATATGTTGTTTTTTTTTGCTGCCATATGTTTAATGACAATATATACTTATGATTTATAGAATTTTTTCACCATTTAAAATTTTTGTCAAGTTCCCTATTGGGAAGGTCAGGTCGTAATCAGGGGTTAATCGGGAGATACAGTTCGTTACAGTTGGTAAGAGCTGACAGGGCCTCATGCCCATCCTAATTCATATCATATACCTGTCAACGTGCTACCGTCAAAGCAACAATGGCTGACAATTGTTCGTGTTGGGGCGGCATGTGGATTCGAACTTAATTTAGTACGCGTTCTACCTTAGATAACTTAAGTCAAAAATTAATACTTCATAAACATTTGTTCAGATACTTTACAAGAATGTCCAAAAGTGACTTCGAGTTTCTATCATAGATATTTACCTTTAGATAAGCAAACAAAAGTGGCAAATTTATGGCCTCGCGCATGCAAACAGAGCTACACACGATTAGACATGCGCACTGCAACATTATCATTTGACGAATGGAAAAATAGACAGGTCCGGGCTTTAAAATTCAAGTTCTTGCTCAAGAAATTATAAAAGTTGACCTTGTATTTATTTTTACCTGTAAACAGCTAAAATTGGGCCCAAATTCTTGCCCCAAATAAAATATACCAAAACCTTCATCGGGATAATCTGTCTTGGTGTGTGTTTCTCTTTATTTTTATTCTATTACTATTGGGTATAGCAGTTTTTTTTTTGATGTATCGTTTGCCTGTTTTTTTTAAAATAAAACCTAAACAGACACCGGTGTCTGACATGGCGCGGTGAAACCATTTTCCCAAAACGCGCCACAGAAGACACTCTGAGAAGACATTTTTCTTACATGGTTACGCCACAGCGGACACCTTAGCGAACACGACGTAGATAGCGGACACATCAAATCCGCCGATCGTACAGAACTATAGCCCTACTGTAAGGAGTGTAAGGATACTTCAGTTGGAAGTAAGATAACGTTGTGTCTACTGTTAGTTCTCCGTTGCAAATTTAGGCCGATTTACGTGATTTATTTTATTACATTCTATTTTTGTGCAAAAATGAGTAACAGAACCGGAAGAATTATGTGTTTTGTGACCAATGAAGAACCAGAGTGATTTCTTTATATCTGTTTATTATAATACAACACCTGATATAATGTGTTAACATTTTGATTACATTTCTTAAAAGAAAATAAATAAATACAAAACGCGCTTTAAATTTTTATTGAAATATTGGGTGTCTGCCCTGGCGTGACACGTGTTATAAAATCTATTTACATTGTCCAATTAAAAAACCAAGATAAATGGACTGTGCCGCAGCGCCAATACGTACACCTCATATGAAAACATTTATAGAAAAGTGTGTCCGCTGGGCAGTGTCGTTGAATAACTGTAGCGGACATGGGTGTCTGACGTGGCGTGGTAAAATCATAGCTGATCAGACACCGGCGTCCGCCATGGCAGCGAATGTGTTAAGATACATCACTACTCCACACTTACTGAAAATACGAAATACCCGGTATTTTACCCCTATTTGGGAATCATAAAGTCATACAACCTTTTTTACTAGTCTCTGTTTATACTTTAATCCGAGTATCTGAGTCACTAAAAGGACAATCACAATTCAGTAAACTGCACAAAAACTAGAAATCCGTATATATTAAATACCCACAATAAACAACAAGGAATCCACAGAGAAAGCTTAAAAAACAACAACAAAAATGACGCCAAGCTGGTTCTGGATTGTATTTTGAGCATGTCGATAAAGAAGGGCAGGCCGATAGCAAGAGGTTTGTGCGCATGCCCAATTCTACTGGGAGGGAAGGCATAGAGCCGGTAAGCCTTGCACTCGGCCGCATTTTTTCACCCATAAAACGTAACTTTTGTTTGCGCAGGAGATAAGCTGTACGCCTCTAAAGGTAAATGTCGATGGTTTCTATTAAATAAAATTAGACCAAATATAAAATTTATATTAGCGATAACTTTGCGATATTTGACAACTCGAGATTCATATAAGAATTTAATGTATCTGATATATATATGATCTGTTTAGAGTGTTCGATGATTCAATTTCGGATATTGCATTAACATCCCACAGTATAGGATGTAAATATGTTTTATTAATGAAGTCAATAATTTTTTCATTTGACAATGTATTCATTTTTCTTAAAATAAAAGTACGCATGAAATAAAATAATACAACAACAACACACGCCAAAAAGAGATGCGCATTTAATAAACAAGATAAAGAGAGAAAGCTCGGCAGTATTGCAAGTATTTTCGCTAACGGAGCAATTAACCGGCAACACATTAAAAATACTAAACATGTTTGACCACATTATACCGAGCAATTTGAAATATATTGCAATAATATTTCTACATATAGTTGGTAATGTTACCCGCAACTATCAACAACACATTGACGTAAAAATGTGGTCCGTTTAGAGGCACTTTTAGAATAATATTATATTGACACGTCGGCGTCGACTGAGTATTAGCTTAGCTAGCATGAGCTAGATCTCTAAATGATATATCCACAATGTGGAGCTATTGCAAAAGCCCCTATAGAACTTTTATAATTATATAATATAATTATTCGTTTTTTTTTCTAAATCTTGTAAAAGCTAATAGGTATAAACTTACCTACATAATAGAAAATCTTTGGACAGGTATTATTTTTTATGAAACATTTTTTGTATTAAAACAAATTGTTTTCGGGTAAGCCCTTTTTAATACGAAAAGCTTTTATAAAAATAAAACTAGGAATAAAACATACTGATAATGGATTACTCATGAATATAGTCTGGATATAAAGTAGTAAAACAGATCTCGGTATGAGGACTTATTGAAAAATATTATTTATTATTTTTAAAAGCAGTAAACTTTTACAGAAAATTTGTATTTATCAGAAAGTTCATATATACAATCACGGTCCCCCCTTTTTCCTGGGAAGGAACCGTCCCTAATATAATGTCAATATTTACTTTACTTTTACTTTTTCGAGTCCGAATCGTCCCACTTCAAAGTTTTTCCGCCCTGTACCAGGCTACGTCGATGGCAATGTCAATATTAAAAAGCTATATCTCAAAAACGGTAAGGCCAAAAAAGCCGAAATTTTGCAGACTTGTGCTGGATTGCACAGAGGTTTTTAACAATAATTAACTAACCAGGACACTATTACTGTAACAGTAATGTTGAAACAAAATTTAGTTACAATCAATGGGGATTCTTTAGCTTTTGTACAAGTATTGTATAAGTTTAAACAAGTTTTACACAAGTTTTGTAATGGTTTGTACAAGTTTATACAAGTTTGTTAGGGTTTGCATACGCTTGCACAACACTGAGGAAAACGATCTAATGCAACAAGTTAAGCTAAGACATGGTTTGTTGATAGCTTATTTTTTATTAATCCATATTAAATAAATTGCTAGTGTATCAAACCCGCTTTAGTGTTATATCAATTCCAGATTTGCTAGAACAGTGTTTTTATTGGTAGTAATCAGTTCCATTAGCAGCACAGTCTTGTTGAGTAAAGAACTAGAATATTGTTAAGAAATAAAATGTATCTTCTCAATGAAAAGGAGAGTCGGTTGTACGCCGTATTTCAACAAATAAAACATTCTTTTGTGTATTCAGCTCAGCGCAATTTATTCACTATCGCCTAGCGCTTTCGGCCCATTATGAGGCCATCATCAGGGCTTAGGTTCTAAAAGAAAAACACAAACAAGGGTAAAAATAGCAGGAACACACTACGGAGAATACTTACTCGTCAAATTATGTCCAGGAGACAAGAAACATACTCAAAAGGTTTTGAAAATTTCTCAACAAATTTTCAGGTACAGGTTTCCAATAATCTCCTAGTTATTATCATCAAACAACGTTTCTCGTGATGATAGAACCAATATTTTGACAATGTTGAATTTCTGTTTATCACAAGACTTCTTTGCTTTTAAGGGCACATTTTATTCACAACTTTCAGGCCTAGCAATGGGCAACCCTTTGTCTCCCTTATTAACAGATTTTTTCCTTAAGAAACTGGAAGTTGGACATATATCTAAATTAATTAAAGACAAAAAACTACTTACTTGGCATCGTTATGTCGACGACTGTTTCACTATAGTTCCCGGTAACAAATCCAATGTTGATCAAATACTCAATTTTCTCAACACATTACATAATCATATTCAATTTACAGTTGAAATAGAAGAAAATAATAGTATCAATATCTTAGACCTAAATATTCACAAATTAAACAGCAAATTACATTTTAAAATATACAGAAAAGAAACACAAACTGATCACATGATTCCTTCTAACTCAAACCACCCTCTTAATCACAAAGTGGTTGCCCTTAACTGCTATATCAACAGATCTCTTAACGTCCCTATGTCACAGAATGACCGTAACGAAGAATTGAATACCATTAATCAAATAGCAATTAACAACGGCTATTTACCTGAAGTTGTTGATAGGACTAAAAATAAAATACAATTAAAAAAAGATCAACAAACTGCATTTAACCCTTCGCAAAATAACTTACACAAAAAATATATTTCTTTATCTTACAAAGGTGCAATTTCTACTCAGATAGCCAAAGTACTTAATAAAAATGTAAAAGATACAACAAGCTCCTTTAAAACAAAAAACAATCTTCAGTCATTTAGTCAGAAATAAAGAAAGCGTTTCGCATCTTGACAAAAGCGGAGTTTACAAGTTATCATGTGGTAGTTGCTCAGCTCTATACATTGGAAAAACCGTAAGAAAACTCGGAACAAGAATAAAAGAACATGTCAACCGACCAGGTACGTCTGTATTTGGACAGCACCTTAAATTTAATAATCATAGTTTCTCACCAACTTCTAACAGCAAGATTTTACATCAATTTGATCATAAAAACTTCAGAGAGTTGGACTATCTCGAGGACCTTGAAATCCATAGACATTCAATTAACTATCCAGATTCTTGTCTGAATTTAATACTCAATGAAACTAACAATCAAAACCCAATTTTTAGACTTTTTCAGCGATAGTAATTTATTATTTGCCCTAACCTACGCTTATGGACTTTTGACTCCTCCCATTTTATTAACAATAGGACGGTTTTGCAGAATACATACATCATAATTTAAAAATCCTGTATAAATTATTTTCTTTTAAACAATTAATGGAGTTACCTACCTCTTTTTATACAATTTTATTCATTGTGACTTATTTAAAGATTTTGTACCACCGTTCTATTTTCTATTATTTGAAATTTGGTGTATATTAACTACGTTTTTATCTGAGATGTCCCTCACCACTTTGTGTCCACGTGTCAAGTGTCAGTCAGGTGTTGTTTATATTGGAAACCTGTACCTGAAAATTTGTTGAGAAATTTTCAAATCCTTTTGAGTATGTTTCTTGTCTCCTGGACATAATTTGACGAGTAAGTATTCTCCGTAGTGTGTTCCTGCTATTTTTGCCCTTGTTTGTGTTTTTCTTTTAGAACCTAAGCTCTGATGATGGCCTCATAATGGGCCGAAAGCGCTAGGCGATAGTGAATAAATTGCGCTGAATACAAAAAATAAAGTTTTATTTGTATCTTCTCAATGCGATGCATTTTGTTCCCAGTAAAGAGCTTTTTCTACAATTAAGAAAGCAGAATAGCGTCCCTAGAAACGAATTGTAGCCGTTAGAACCTATATTCCACAAGACGTTGCCCCCTCGTAGCGATCGGCAACCGCCGCGCTCTGTATTATTCGTTTTAACATATTTGTTGTGCAGGTCACATCGTTGTTCAGAGTCTTCTAGCTATCCTGTCTGTATTTGAATTTTTTTGATCGTAAAAATACCTGTTTTAATTAATTTATTTTTACTTCGTATGTAGGTTTTTTTAACTTTGCATGTCAGAGAAAGCAATAGAATATTCTTATTTCGCACAATCCATCAATAGTATTGAACTTTATAATCTATGGACGCATCTTACCATCTCAGTAAATCATGTTGCAGATATATAGTCATATGCAATGTTAAACGACAAGAGCAATATAACACTAGAAGCTATTTAAAATTTTGAGAACTTCAATACTGATTTTTAGTGGTAAGTATATGCTTTATTAACCGTAGCAAAAAAATATTATTATGATTAAAGTCAAGTTTCATTTCAACTCTCAGTCGGAATTAATACAGTATATAAAACCAGATTATACCCCAATAGAACTTGATAATTACTGTGAGTATTTAGAGCAATAATTGCTATAAACTATTCTATGGTAACTTAACTCCTATTTCCTATTGGCTAAATTACCGTGATATTATCACTACACAAGGGTCTAGCTATTTTCGTTGTCTTACAGTAAGAAAGCTCGTTGCTGTCACCTATAGTATTAAACAGTTGTATAAAGAGTATGTGCATTCATATAAGGACTAGAAGGGTTTTTCTTAGTGAAACTTGTAAAAACTTGTACAAAGGGGTACAAACTTGTACAAGCACGTACTAACTTGTACAAAAGGTAAGCGAACCACTTTGGCTCCGTGTAAATTTTGTTTGTCAATGGCATTTCCGTTACAGTTAAAGTTGCCTGGTTGTTGGTGAAAACACTAAAAACCTCTGTGTGATCCAACAAACGTGTGCTAATTTTCAGCCTCCTGAGCCCCAGGCTTTTTGAAATATAAATATTTAATATTGACATTATATTAGAGGTAGCTTTCTCCTAGGAAAAAGGGGCGGCCATCAATGTGTGTATCCGCTTTGTGGTAAGTAATCAGTGTGTGTAAACTTTTAGTCTCTTTAATAATATTATTTTCCAATGAGTCCTCATGCCAACTCTGGTTTACAGTCCTAACCTGATATACGAACTTTAGAAATGAATTTGTGGTGATAATCATAACAAACTGCTGTTTACTATTAACTTACGTATGGTGGTGAAGGAGGGCTAGTGACGAATCGTCATTTAATTTTTGAATTAATATTTCTTTAATTTTTATTTTATGTAACGATCGATACCAGTTTGTAAATTATGATTTATATTATATTTGTATTAGTATAAATAAATATAAAACGGTTTTATTTATAAACATATAGCAGCTTGGAAAATGGATAATGGTTAAACCTTAAAGAATGTTGAACACAAATTAAATTGCGAATGAAGTTGTAATGTATCACAAATTTTAATTTGTAAATGGACTATCTATACTTTTGTTTCAATATGCCATTTATGGCATTTTACTATTTGGTATCCTTGGAATGTTTAAAGAATATTTTTATATTTAAATACATCTGAAAACATGCTTTAAAATTTCTTATCGTTTTAAACAAACCTTTAAACAGTTATACAGACATCTGAAAATGTCAGTTAACAGGCATAGGTTAATAAATTAAGATATGAAGTAACCAACAGCAGATTATTATAACGAATGGCCCAGGTTAACATTTCGAAATCGTCAAAGGTCACTTTTAATGGCTAAATCTAAAAAAAACGGGAAGACCAGTGTAGAAACTACCTGATATAGGTAATTTATTAGTCTGTTCTTCATAAAGATTATTATTGAGTAACGGCGATCTACAGATCACTGCTTATTTGATAAGTTACATGACATTTATTACTTGTCAGGTTTCACAACATTTTAAAAAGTTTCTAGTATATCCTACTAATAGAAAAATATCTGATGTGAGTTAGGTGTTTAATTTTTTTGTTTACTTTAATACATTATAATTTATCTTATATCTACCTACTCAATCTACTTAAAAGTTCATCACCACTTAAAAACAGTAAAAACACATAAAATAAACGCATTGTTTGCCATCCAATCCCAATGACGTTCGCCGGACTTGGGTATACACTACTTTATTTTATATGACCGATTTACACTTTGCGAAGTGCAAGTGATAAGATAAGTGTTAAATGTTAACTTAATATGTATATTAAATATCAAGTGATTAGTAAAGTTTCCAGAACAGTTTACACAGTGCACAGTATAAGCTCATAGTTTTGCGAACAGCGCCTATTAGTGCAAAAAATGATGTCACCATCTCAGAAATAGAGAATGAGTTGTTAATGAAAATCAATAGGCCAAAGAGATTATGGCAAAGAAAATGGATAAGCAAGCGTTCTCGGTATGGAATTAGTAAGAAACTATTTAAAGAATTGGCATTCAATTCTTCAAATAGCTTATTGGTAAGACCCTGCCGAATTTTACAGTTACGTCCACCGTCCACTTCATTTTCGTATACAGGGTGTCCCAGATAAGAATGCACTCTACAGGGATCTCGTAAACCATAGGAGATACAGAGATGATTAAATTAGAGAAAAGTTGCGCATTACTGAATCCTGTAACGTCATGTTTTCAAATTTAAAAAATTCCGAATGCTTCCGAAGATATTTGGATAAAACCGAATTTTCGCGATTTCGTATTAATTGATGTCAATGACATGTCAAAATAAATTTTACATTCTCATTGCTACTTCTTCTCCCCTACAAAATGGTTTAATTATATTTTTGATCAGACGTTTCGTTTAGTCACAACCGTCATCAACTTTGTTATTTTAAATAGTCGGAAAATTTTATTTTATGCTTAATAAATTCTACGTTTTATTCTAAATCTAACGGTGTATCATACTTATTATTTATTAGACGTTTCGATATAGAAAAACACATCATCAATGAAAATAGGCACATTATCGAAAATATTTTTGTTTTTATTGTTGTATTTAAAGACTAGTTGGATTTTAAAACAGTTTTTTAAAAGAAACTTATAACAAAACATAATATCTAATAAAACTTATTTGAAAAATGCAACTAGTAATAATTAACAATTATTTTTTATTTTTAAAAAATGCATGATAATATTCAAACATACCGTACTATTTAAATTCGGCATCATATGGGTGGCTATGAAATTGATTGACGTTCGCAATTGTTTAAATAGTTTCTTTACATCTGTCACTTAGTTACAGAGACCTGTTAGTTTTAAATTTGGTAATTATTATTATGTTTTTGCGCACAATTCTTATGACTCTCGATGTAAATCATGTCAAATTTTTCTTCGTTATAATAATGTTCCATTATTTTAAATTTTTCTGCACAATGCAACAGTTAAAAATTTAAAAAAAAACATAATAATAATAATAATATCAAATATAAAACTAACAGGTCTCTGTAACTAAGTGACAGATCTAAACAAAATATTTAAACAATTGCGAAAGTCAATCAATTTCATAGCCACCCATATGATGCCGAATTTAAATGGTACGGTATGTTTGAATATTATCATGCATTTTTTTTAAATAAAAAATAATTGTATTTAATAATTAAAATTAATTATTACTTGTTGCATTTTTCAAATAAGTTTAATTAGATATTATGTTTTGTTATAAGTTTATTTTAAAAAAATGTTTTAAAATCCAACTAGTGTTTAAATACAACAATAAAAACAAAAATATTTTCGATAATGTGCCTATTTTTATTGATGATGTGTTTTTCTATATCGAAACGTCTAATAAATAATAAGGGTAATACACCGTTAGATTTAGAATAAAACGTAAAATTTATTAAGCATAGAATTAAATTTTCCGAATATTTAAAATAACAAAGTTGATGATGGTTGTGACTAAACGAAACGTCGGACGAAAAACGTAATTAAACCACCTTGCAGGGGAGAAAAAGTGGCAATAAGAATGTAAAATGTATTTTGACATGTCTCTTCAAATAGAATCATAAATCAATTAAAACGAAATTGCGAAAATTCGGTTTTATCCAAATATCTTCGGAAGCATTCGGAATTTTTAAATTTGAAAACATGACATTACAGGATTCAATAATGCGCAACTTGTCTGTAATTTAACCATCTCTGTATCTCCTATAGTTTACGAGATCCCTGTAGAGTGCATTCTTATCTGGGACACCCTGTATAATATGTCCACAAATGCAATTGCCACGACTGGTAACTATTTACACAGTGTTTAGTAGACGTAACGATGCCGGTAAGAGAGGAGTGTGCGGATATCTACTAAACACATTAAATAGACCAGGGATATATTCCCTCGCACTTGGCACTTGCACTTGTCACTTAACAGTAATCACTTGATGCGTACATTTTGATTAGTAAGTAATTAAACCATACACCTGCACAAGGTGTAAATCGGCCATAGAGATATTTAAAGACGAATGCTTTAAACGGTGTTTGTAAGATGAGAAAAACTTAAAAATTTTTGTTTAAAATTTATTTTAAAATTGCAGAGCGGTTTCAACCTAAATGGTCATCATCTGTGCCTCCCGCAAAGCAGTGGCGGCTAGTAAAGTTAAAACAGGCAGGGACAAAATAATAAATTAAAAAAAAAATCAGAAGCATCATAAGGATGGATAAAACTCCTATAAGCCAGTAACAGATGGAGATACATTTATCTCTCTCTGTGTGCTATACAACAACCTGGCCAGGCCTAAGTGTATGGAGTTTTTTCGGCACGGCGAGGCGCCAGGAAGTTTTTGCACCGTTAGCCGTTAGGCATCAACGTCTTAAATTTTAAGTTATTCACAAAAAGAATAATTAAGTGTAGGAAGGTAAAGTAATAGATAAATAATTTGGTGTCCAGGTAGGTAGGTAGGTGGGTAGAGCCATGGATCTGTGGCCTTACTGTACGATCCGCCGCTGCCGTGAAGTAATAAATGAAACGTAAAAAGTATAGTCAACAATTTTTGGAATCTTACTAAGTGAAAACAGATTTCGGTAAAGAGACCTGAGGAGTTGAGTAGAATATTGTAATAAGAAATGAAATTGAAATTTTTTGTAAACAAACCAGATTCTTCAAAGTAAAATCAGAGAAAAGTAGAAAATTCAGGTAAATGAAGAAAATTATTAAGTAAGAGTTTATTACTTACTTTGTGAGGAGCGTACAACGAGTCTTTTAACGACTTCTTACAGAATTATACTCACTGCAAATGAAAAATCGCAATAGCAAAATGCAATTTGAAAAATTTACGGCGAGGACTGTCGCTAGACTCCATCTAGTGTCTATGACACTTATACAGGGTGAGTTTTTTAAAGTGTTAGAACTGTTACAAGGCGATATCTCGAAAACGGTTAATCTTTATAATTATTCCTAATATTTAAAATGATAAACTTCAAAAATATCGAGACGTCAAATTTATCAAACATACAACATAACAATTTTATTGTTTCCATGGCTTTCTTGATACAAAATATGAAATTTATTTGCAATTTATTTATAGTTAAAGCGAAAATATCTCAAAGATGGTTCACCCAAATAGCATCAATATATATATATATTTGAAATCAGAAAAAAAAGATCTTTCATTGTGACGCATAATATACAGGGTATTCCATTTAAAAAAATTTAAATTGCCTATATTTTCCCATTTTTCAAAAGCGATATTTTTGTAATGATAATTTCAAAAGATAACATAAAAGACAAACTACAATTTTTATATAAAACATTTTTTTCTATCTTCAAAAACAAAGACTCCAGAAACCACGTAAATATAATAAAAGGCCCTGTGCGTATACAAAAAATCTTTTGACTTGCACCACCTGGTTACGAAATTATGATTTGTTAGGTTATAAAATACAAAAAATACTTTACTATTTACTTTCAACTTATTTATCGTCTGTCATGCTTCAGAAAATGTTTAAAATGTCTTCCTTCAACTTCGAAACACTTTGTCACTTTTTTTTCAGAATAAATATCGTACCCGTTGTAACATTTTCAATCGCACTAATAAGCATGCAACGCGAATTCGGTATTTCATATCATCTAAAGTTGTAGGTGTAGCCGCCATCACTTTATCTTTTATAAAATAAAAAATAAATAAAGGAAAAAGTCAAGGGGGGCCCAATCCGAGGACCTAGCAGGCCGTTTACCGAACGAGCTCGACTTATCCACCTGCTTTCAAACAATTCGTTCAACTCATTACGGGCCTGTATCGCATAATGCGGTGGAGCTTTGTCCTATTGAAACCACATGTCAGAAGTTATGTTTTGGTTTAATAATTGGGGTAATTGGTTTTTAAAAAGTCTGTATACATTTCTTCATTTAAGTGGCCTTCGAAGAAATGAGGGCCAATAACTCCATCCCCGATTATACCACACCATACATTAATTGACCAAGGATATTGATTTGGCCGAGTTCTCATCCAGCAGGGATTTTTCGATGCCCAATAGTGCATATTGTGTCTATTTACCTTTAAAAAAACAAACAAAATAAAAAAAAATATAATTTCTACTCACAAGGGATAACTTTAAATCCTACCTGGCCACAATTATGGAAAGTACCTTCGTCAGAAAAAACACTATTCTTGAGGAACCTATTAATTTCTTGCATTTGTCTTGTAACCCAATTGCAAAATATAACTCGATTTTCTAAGTCTTGCCCATATAGCTAGCTCATGGTGAAGTGTAATGTGGTATGGATACAAATTTTGCTCAATTTTCATGCAATATGGTCATAACTGATTTCTGACTTATTTCAGCATCTCTAGCAAGCCGCCTGAAACCTGCATGCGAGTCAATAGCTACAATTCCTAAAACCCCAACTGCTCTATTTTCATTCGTTTTAGTTCGCTTTCGAACTCGTGGTTTCGTCTTTAGGCTGTCGGTTGTGCGACTTCTGGTTTCCAGTTTTTTAAATGCAATGTGAGATTTCGGATTATTAGGAAACCTCTCAGCAGTCTCTGCTCACGCTAATGCAGCTTGTCTGTAGTTTTTTCTGCACTTCCCCAAAATTTACAACATATCAACTAGCACAATAAAATTCGCTTCCATGTTTAATTAACCAAACTGAGAAATAAACGTTAAAACGTAAAAAGTCTCAACTGACTGAAGTTAAAACAACGCATTTTCATGGAAACGAGTAATAATTTTAAAATAAGTGACCTTGATTTATTGGTATTTATTTTTTAATCAAAATTTACTAAATAAGTTGGAGTTAAGAGGTAAATTCTTCTAAATAAATCATAATTTCGTAACCAGCGGAGCAAATCAAAACATTTTTTGTATACGTTTGTCGTTTTTTACGTAGGTTCGTATTTACCAAAAAAAATACATTGTCATTTAAAATTCCAAAGTTACCCCCCACCCCTCAAAATGGGGAAGGGGGGGTAGACGTCAAAAATTTGTTTAAATATGTCCCCCATCTCCTTATTCCCTTACTAACATTTTAAGAAAATATTTCAAACCGTTTTCGAGATATTGCCTTGTAACACTTTAAAAAACTCACCCTGTATAATACAATAGTAGTTTTTCTCAGCCTACACAATATACCGAATAAAGTGCACACAGCCTTTGCAACCCTTCTAAACTGCGTTTCTCATGTCATTGTAACGGATTGCGATATTTAACTTTTATTGCCCAAATATACAGGATTTAATGCTAATGTAAATAGGCCATCCACAAATTATTTTCTCTCATTGAAAGGTCTAAATTATAAACCTGTTATTTACTTGAGAAATAACGTTTGAATCTTTAGCTATCCATTGATACCGAATTTGTACCGGGTGGTCAACTAAGAATGGCCGCCGGCTATATCTCAGAAACTACTAAACATAGAAACATGAAAAAAAAAAATTATGATTAAGGCGGTCATGAGAAAATTCTGGAAATTACTTTCAAGTTCCTCATTTCGCCGCAAGGGGGCACAATTGAAAATAATTTTTTTAAATTTTTAATTTCTCCGAAAATTCCCATATTAAGGTATAACTCTGATTACATCATTGGAAAGCTTAGACAATTCTGCATCATTTTGGTTTAAGGCTCGTTGACGTACCGACCTTTATAAGAGCGGGGGAAGCTATTGAATGTGTAAACATTAAAATCGCTGTAACTTCTAAACGCCCTATGCGATTTTACTAAATTTGAGCTTGTTTGAAAGGGAAAAATAAGTGTCTTAAACTACCTTATCCAACAGTACACGATAGTTTCTAATAAAATTGCTAGAGGGCGCAATTTGTAATAATAACAGTTTTTTTGATATTATCCCGAAAATTCAAACCATACTTATGACATCATTATCGGAAAGTAGATAAAATTTACAAGAAAAGACGTGAAAACTGCAGTTTGATATCTTTGTTCGTTTCAGAGTTATTGCCAAAACAATAATTTTTAATACAAATTGCGCCCTCTAGCAATTTTATTAGAAACGATTGTGTACCATTGGATACGACAATTAAAGGTACTTACCTTTCTCTTCCAATCAAGCTTAAATTTGGTAAAATCGGATAAGGCGTTTAGAAGTTACAGCGATTTTAATGTTTACACGTTCACTTGATAATAGTGGGAGAAGCTATTGAATGTGTAAACATTAAAATCGCTGTATTTTCTAAACGACTTATCCGATTTTCCTAAATTTAAGCTTGTTTGGAAGAAAAAGATAAGTACCTTTAATTTCCAAATCCAATGTTACACAATCGTTTCTAATAAAATTGCTAGAGGGCGCAATTTGTATTAAAAATTATTGTTTTGGCAATAACTCTGAAACGAACGAATATATTAAACTGCGATTTTCACATATTTTCTTGTAAATTTCATCTACTTTCCGATTATGGTGTCATAAGTATACTGTATGGTTTGAATTTTCGAGATAAAATCAAAAAACTGTTATTATTACAAATTGCGCCCTCTAGCAATTTTATTAGAAACTATTGTGTATCATTGTATACTACGATTAAAGGTACTTACATTTCCCTTCCAAACAAACTTAAATTTAGTAAAATCGGATAAGTCGTTTAGAAGTTACAGCGATTTTAATTTTTACACTTTCAATGGCTTCCCCCCCTCTTATCAAGATCGGTACGCCAACGAGCCTTAACCCAAAATGATGCAGAATTGTCTAAGCTTTTCAATGATGTAATCAGAGTTATACCTTAATATGGGAATTTTCAGAGAAATTTAAAATTTAAAAAAATTATTTTAAATTGTGCCCCCTTGCGGCGAAATGAGGAACTTGAAAGTAATTTCCAGGATTTTCTCATGACCGATTTATTAATAATTTTTTTTCCCAAGTTTCTATGTTTAATAGTTTCTGAGATATAGCCGGCGGTCATTCTTAGTTGACCACCCGGTACTTGTGTAATTAAATATTAGCGGTGATATACGCAAAAGGTATAACAGCTGATTAAATAACTTATTTGGTTTAATGGATATTATTAAAAACGGTAAAATATACTTTTAAAATGGCTTGTTTAACATATCATATGTATTTTACTACATAAGACTAATAATTTTATAATTGTAATTTTGATTAGGAATAAATAAAACTTGTAAATATGTTAGTAGTGGTTTTATATGCAAACTAGGAAACTTTCAATTACTAATAACAACTATTATATTTACAGTATAATAATTTACCAGTGTACAAAACTTCCCAATTACTCGAATACCTATTTTAATATTTTGATATTTGGTTGAAATTTGATTATGCAATTTCCATTGTCCCCTTTATTTAAGTGCATTGCTTTGCAGCATAGAGTCAAGTATCTGCATTATAAGTAAACATCAAGAAAACCTACACACAAAAATAATTATTTAACTTAAAAGATACTCCCTCAAACTATGAAAAATGTTAGATTTATAATATAATATCATATCGGCTAGTAGTAGAAGGCTATGTGTGACCTACGTCGTTCACAGGGTAAATATTAACATTACACCCAGCACCCCAATTCGCTCCACGGGTCCCGTAAGTTTGTTATTTTTTAAATAGTTTTGCTGTCAAATTCGTCGGCCATCAGCTGTTTTATATTTCAACACACGTATTGAAAGAAAATATTTCAACACGCGTGTGATCTAAAGGACTTTCTAGCCAAGTTAGGCGTGCTTTATTTCTTATTTTCATAGGTGGTCGTAGGAAAAAGTATTTCCCTTACAAGCAACAGTATTTTTGAATAAATTTGTTGTGATTAGTTTTAAATACCCACCAACTAAATTGTCGGACCACAATATAATTAAATTTTTGAGGAAGACATCCTGAAATCTTTATTTACAAAACAAGCTAATCTTAAGAGCATCGGCTGCGATTTACATTAAATTGTGACTGGTGTGCTCTTATCATAAATTTACTTTGATAAATTAAAGATAGATAGGGAAAATTTATTGAAAGGTCCGGATAACGACAATGAAGTTTGAAAAGTTATTCAAATTTTTTCAAAAACTACAATATGTGCAGTCTTGTTTGTCAGGTGGTAAGAACATACAAAAAATATACAAGACAAGTAATTTTTCAATTATCTTAATAACTAGCGACCCGCCCCGCCCCGGCTTCGCACGCGGGTCTAAAATGTGTTTATTTATGACATCACATTAGAACCGTCTAAATTTATCAGTGTTTCTCTACAATATTATGCATGTATTATACATATAAACCTTCCTCTTGAATCACTCTATCTATTAAAAAAAAACGCTTCAAAATCCGTTGCGTACTTTTAAAGATTTAAGCATACTATAGGGGGACGCACAGACAGCGACAGTGACTTTGTTTTATACTATGTACTGAAGTGTAGTATAGGGTCGTATTTTATCTAACAGTGGTAGACATTAAAATAATAATTCAAATTACATGGTACTATCAAGAATAGGGTTTTTTCTATTGTTAGGATGTCACCACCTAGAATACCGGTATCGAACTCTCTTGTTTTTATCAGTACAGGGTAGGTATTCACCGTTTATATTTTACCATTAGTACTGCTATGAGATGGCGCAGATAGTTGTATACAACCCAAGAAAGTTGATATGATTGTTTCAAGTAAAAGGTTATTTTAATGGTAATTGGTAAAGTATGACCGTAAGCACGTACCCTGTACTGATACGAGCCGGTATACATGTGGTCTTATTCACATTACATAGGTACAAAATACAGCTGCTTAACCTCCTTTTACAAAAATCGACATGTTATACATACCCAAGATAAAAATGTCATATTTGATTGTTAAATTAGTATGCCTAAAAAATTATCTAAAGAGGTATATTTTTATTTCCGATGCGGTATATTTTTCCAATGCTTGTTGAATTTTTTATCCTAACTCATATGGAAATGTGGCAGCATAACGCAGTAGTAGCATCGGAAGCGGAAGGTACTTGGTTCCCGCCCTAGCAGGTTTGGCGTACTTACCTAGTTCTTTAAAAGAAACAAGTGAAATTTCGATGGTTACCCTATGGACGACGGTAGATCACACCTATTCTACTACTACTAGGCTAGTATAGATACAAACCAGTGACTTGAGTAATTCAATCAATTTCTAGAGACCGAATCGTTCAGTAACCGATTTCTTAAATGACAGAATTTTTTCAATCGTTTATTCAATCAATCATTATTATAATAATATGCACATTGCATATCTATCTATCGCTTATACTCGCTGTTCGCCGATTATACTAGGGTCGATAATTTTTGAAACCAAAAAAAAATAATAGTAGGATGAAACCCATTGGAAAAGGAAGAGAATATAACAAAAATGAAAGAAAAAATAATTTACGGGCGATCCGAGGTCGGGATGTGGAAGGGGGTGAGTTTTTAAGGGTAAAAAACGATTTATCTCGATTTCCGGCAAAACTACAAGTCCTATGGAGATTCGTTAAATGGCAAAGTTGTAGGTAATAAAAAGACCTACAACTTTTGTATTTACTACACTTTTTTCACATAACCTCAAAATGTATGTGAAAAATTCAAATAACCAAGTTTTTGGTTTTTTACTTTTATCTTTTACAACAATTTTTTTTTCACGCAATTTGGTGAAAACTTACCTTTTATGTCCCAAACACACTATAAATTTTTTGATTTAAAATATTTATTTTTTCGCCTTATTTTGACTTAATATCGAAAAGGCACCCTAATTTTCAACCGAAAATTCTCACGTAAAAATATCTGCTTTTTTAAAAAAGTCGGTGGGCTTTTTGTTCGTTGAAATCTCTACCTTCTGATGGTGTAAAAAAAACATTACTATGGTAAATGTTCTCAAAAAATACAAAGAAACGAAAAAAACTCGAATCCGAAATTTTTTTTAAAAATCATTATGTACAATTTTGAACTATTTATTAAAATGTATACTTTAATTACTCGAAAAACGTAAGATTCCATGTTACATTGATAAACAAAAAATTGCAAGTCGAAATATACTACCTACTATAATTAACAACCAAATAAGTTAATAAAGTTAATTCTGATTCGAGGGTTTTGTTCGTTTCTTTGCATTGTTTGAGAACATTTACCATAAAGTTTAGTGTAGTATAAGTATAAGTAAAGTATATTTTTTTACACCATCAGAAAGTAGAGATTTCAACGAACAAAAAGCCCACCGACTTTTTTTAAAAAGCAGATATGAATTGAAAATTAGGGTGCTTTTTCGATATTAAGTTAAAATAAGGTAAAAAATTAATATTAAAATCAAAAAAATTACAGTGTGTTTAGGACATAAAAAGGTAAGTTTTCACCAAATTTCGTGAAAAAATTTTTTTTTTGTAAAAGATAAAAATAAAAAACCAAAAACTTGGTTATTTGAATTTTTCACATAAATTTTGAGGTTATGTGAAAAAAGTGTAAATACAAAAATTGTAGATCTTTTTATTACTTACAACTTTGCTATTTACCGTTTTTCCATAGGACTTGTAGTGTTGCCGCAAATCGAGATGAATCGTTTTCTACCCTTAAAAACTCACCCCTTTCCACTTCCCGACCTCGGATCGCCCGAAAATTATTTTTCCTTTCATTTTTGTTATATCCGTTTCCTTTTTCAATGGGTTTTATCCTACTACTATTTTTTTCACTTTTTACCATTTTCAAAGGCTTCAGCCCTGGTCTAGATAGCCACTGCTGCATGCTGATTAAAACTTTCGATTCGGTCGGAGAGTCACACCAGTTGAACGGTTGAAGGATCGACACATGATGCCTGCCCGTGATACTATTAGGGTGGAAATATTACTATCACCTCACGTGAGTTCACGTCCTATCACGCCAGAAATAAAATGCATAAGTATCAAGCAGAATCACATTATTATTTTACGTGAAGTCATATCATTCATTTTATAAAAACAAGCTGTGAGGTGCTTCGCTAATCGTAACCAGAGAATATGGCAACTAAATAATAGTTTATCTTCATCTTCAGAGTTCGAAGACGATTTAGAAAGAGCGTATGCAGTTACAGCGACTGAAAAACTTAAAACTAGGCAATGGATACAAGACTTCAATTTAAAAAGAAGGGAGAAAAGTGAATTTTACACTTTATTCCAAGAGTTATTGCAAGGTAATAAAGATTGTTTTAAGGTGTACTGTAGTGCTGGATTTACCATTTGGCTGAATGGGCTGGAGCCTAGGGCAGCAGGTTTTAGGGGGCGGCAAATTTGGCCCAAAAAATTTTTTTTTGTCTTACAGAAATGAATGGTACAATCTTTATTCATGGTCGACGGGTAGTATTTTTTTAAATAAACTTTATTGTTGGCTGTGTCTGTTAATGGGGATAAAAATAGGTATTTGGAACTTTACTGGCTTTGCAGAAAGAAATTTCATTTTCAATAAAATAAGTAGGTAATCATAAATTTTTAAAATATTTACCAAAAATTATTGATCAAATTTGAGCGTGGTCTTAAAAAATTTTCGCCTGCGGCGCATTTTCTTTCCCGAACACTTCACCTGTTTCACAACTCACGAGCTGTCACTGGTATAGGGGCGGCAAAAATTGAATAGCCTACTAGCGGCAAATTTGTAAATCCGCCACTGGTGTACTGTCGTTAAAACTTGCTTCATTTTTCTAAAGTCGCGCTTTCACCCTTCACGAAATTGATGTTTAAACAAAAAATCTGAGCGCGTGATGACCTGCAAAATCATGGGCTTTTACGTGAACACACCGTCTGACAATAGTGTGTCTTTTGTTAATGTGTACGTATGGAAAAACGGGTCTCATTAAATTTACTGCTCATGTGTCTTCACGTAAACTCACGTGACGTAATAGTAATGTATTTCCGCCTTTACTCAATCAATATTATCATGGTGCCTCTCTGAGTGCCCGATACTGCCGCCTGGTCATCGAACCATGCATGATCACAGTGTTTAATTTTCACTTTAATCTAATTCAGAGTAATTTTTTAATGGTGCTTTTTTTTCATAATATGTAATGATACTTTGCTCTGTTGTTGCTTTTGCCATCTTAACAGATTATGGTAGCCCTAATATGTTTCACTAAGCAACATCATGTATTCCTATAGTAATATGGTTTATTTAATGAGTTTCGCATATTTCCTGCATGTAAATATTGTATACAATGTAAATATTTTTTATTCTGGTAATACGAACGACATATCTTAAATTAAAAGGAAAGGTTTAGTGAGATACAACTAGTTACTAGAGTGTTCTAGATAGATTAATATGTTTTTTAAATTATGTTAGATAGTAATATGCTCAATGCAGAATTGTAGTGCGATTCTCTTTTATGGGATTTTCTAAAATAAAAGGTAAAAAAATATTTAAAAGGTTTTAACTTTATTTTAGTTAAAATATTAACAAAAATAAACAAAAACAAAATTACTTCTTTTTTCAGCTTATTATAATAAAAATTAAAAACAAAATAATGACTTGTTTAAATTGACCTACTAAATAAGTATTTTTAAACATTATATTAAAAGACAAATCCGTCTATTTTTTTTATAATTTACTATAAAGAATATCACACTGCAAATCTGCGTCTGGTTCCCTTTATTCATGTTACTGTTAATTTTTAGTGTTTTATATAAAAATAAAGTATATTATTTTAACAACATCCTTTTTTATTTTTTTTAACTAATGATATAGGTGGTGTCCGACCGAAACAAGATTTTCAGCCGAAACCGAATCTTCGGCCTTGGTCTCGGTTTCGGCCGAAACCGAAACTCAAAAATTTTATTGTATTACTGAAATTTAAATTATTTTATATAGGCCGAGAGAGATCGATCTTGGGAACGGATTGAACTCTCCCACTCCAAAAAAAAATTCGACTGAGAAAAAATCTATTTATATAGACAACACTGCCCCTACGAACCCACTCAAAGTTAGCCGAACGGTGCGCGACAGTTCACGAACACTGAGTTTCGGCATGACCAAAGGTTCGGCCGGTTTTTGACCGAAACCGAAACTAGATTTTTTCGCCGAAACTAGCCGAAACCGAAACCGAACCTTCGGTCGGTCTCTAAATATAGGTAATTGGATAATGCACAGCGTTTCTCATTATACAGGGTTTTAATGAATGTCACGTGAAAAAAATTAAAGAGAGTGATAGTGCTCCTCAAGATAGAAAAAAAAAACACTTACAAACAGCCGATCAAAAAAGCTTCATGTTTGATATACAGGGTGGCAAAGTTTTGATTTTTTTTTGTTTTTCTCACACATTTTCCAATATTTATTACACTTAAAATTTCTACTAGAAAATGTCAAAATTGTCGCATCCAGTATACACTTATATACAGGGTGTTATATTTTTTGCGCTGCCGACAATTCCACTCTCTTGTAGTTTTTTTGGGAATATCCTGTATATAAACACTGATTTTATGATTTGGCTTCCAGTTCTTTTCTCATTCTTTTTGGTACCATATATTTTTATCGTCTCTATACTCCAAAACCGGCTCGGCGCCTTTTTTGTTGCTGTGTTTTAAGTTTTCTCTGTAGATTCCTTGTTGTTTATTGTGGATGTTTAGTATTTACGGATTTCTAGTTTTTGGGTCGTTTAGTCAAGTTTAGTGAATTGTGTTTGTGCTTTTAGTGACTCGGATACTCGTATTGGAACATAAACAATGAAATGTAACAGCTTTTGTATGATTTTCTTATGGCCAAATAGGTGTAAAATACCGGGTATTTCGTATTTTCAGTAAGGTGGAGTAGTGATGTATCTTGATACAGGGTGGCCCTTTAGTGTGGCAAAGTACAATAGCTCCGTTACGATTTTAAATACATTAAAAATATTAATACAAAAGTTAAAGGGCAGTAAGTGACTTATAACGTAAAATTATTTTTAACTCTATAGGGTGGCTCAAAAAAGCGGAACAAAAAAAAATGTACTTTTTTCAAATGGAACACCCTGTATATTTTTACATTTTTAAATTCCACATTAAATTACAATTATTTTTTATTAAATACATTATTAATCTATACTTTATAGTTTCCGAGATATTGACTCTCGAAAAGTGACATTTTTGAACTTTGACAGCTTCTAACTTTCTAACAGTACGTCTTAAAGCAAAACGGCTTACATGTCCCTATCTTCAATTTTTATTATCTTCCCAAAAAAATCAACTTCCAGTTAAACCGGAACAACTATATTTTCTGCTTTTGAGTAACATCCGGTTTAACCGGAAGTTGATTTTTTTGGAAAGATAATAAAAATTGAAGATAGGGACATGTAAGCCGTTTTGCTCTAAAACGTAGAGTTAGAAAGTTAGAAGCTGTCAAAGTTTAAAAATGTCACTGTTCAAGAGTCAATATCTCGGAAACTATGAAGTATAGACTAATAGTGATTTAATAAAAAATAATTATAATTTTATGTGGAATTTAAAAATGAAAAAATATACAGGGTGTTCCATTTGAAAAAAGTACATTTTTTATTGTTCCGCTTTTTTGAGCCACCCTATAGAGTTAAATATAATTTTACGTTATAAGCCACTTACTGCCCTTCAACTTTTGCATTAATATTTTTAATGTATTTGAAATAGTAACGGAGCTATTGTACTTTGCCACACTAAAGGGCCACCCTGTATATAACTTCATTTTATTAGGATCAATTTAAACACATGAAACTAGGCCTAGGCAACACAAACAAGGTGTGAAAATAAAGAGAAACACACACCAAGACAGATTATCTCGATGCATGTTTTGGTATATTCTATTTGCAGCCCTGCAATCTAATTAGGTATTTCTATTTTTCGGGCAATATATTGCTTCAAAAAGTTTAAAAGACACTTTTCTCTATACTTATAATTTATAAAAGATAAAAGTAAATACCTGGGTATGTTTATATTAATCCAAGGGTAAAAGTATTTGACGGGTCAAGTTCTCGGGCTAAAACTTTTTTAAATTCTTGAACAAGAAATTATTGCTTGAAAATGTACCGTACCCAAGATTTTGCTAAATTGTAAAAATCAATACAAGTTATATATAAACTAATTGAGGTTAGGTTTGCGATAACATCGAACCGGATGTTTGTTATTTATATTTGAATTTGTAAGGCTTGTTTAACCGATTTGTTTTATTTTCTTTTCGAACTAAAAACACGATGACGAATCATTTTTAAACAAATTTTAGAAACAAAACCTTAAAAACAATTACCGAATCTCCCACGTTCTTGAATTAATAACCGAAAATATCTCCTCGAGCATAATTTTTTTTTTAAATTATCGAAGACTAGGGATATTTATTTTACAAAAGTTATGCTCTAGGAAATATTTCCGGTAGAAATTCAAGTAATAGGAACATTACCAGTGATAATACTTGGTATGCTTCGACGGCTAAATAACTAGAATAAGAAAAGAATGGGAAGAAAAATTATGATATTAGTATTTATACATTGTGATCCAAAAAAAAGTACACGATAGTGGTATTGTCGGTAACGCAAAAAAATGTAACACGCTGTATACTGCATACGACAATTTTGACGTAGATATTTCAAAAGCTTTTGCGTATGTCAAA
This sequence comes from Polydrusus pterygomalis, assembly GCA_963969555.1. NCBI lineage: Eukaryota > Metazoa > Arthropoda > Insecta > Coleoptera > Curculionidae > Polydrusus > Polydrusus pterygomalis. The sequence continues at coordinate 66,594,763 of OZ018378.1, forward strand.
TTCAAAATAATTGTTGCAAAAAATGTATGAGAATAACAAAAAAAAAATTAAATCTTTGACACCCTGTATACCAAAAATAAGGTCTATTTGACTGCATGTTAATAATTATTTTTCCTATCTTGAGAAGCGCTATCACTCCCTTAAATATCTACATGACATTCAATAACGACATTGTAACGAGAGGTATTTATTTGAAGTTGTAAAAATATAATATATAGGTATACTTCATACGAAGTCAGTTGAGACAAGGTAAATATTGGGGGTACGATCAATTTACTGCATCACACACTGAAACTACAATACAAATATAACAAAATTTGTATTGATCGCTCCCTATACAGATGTTCGAATATAGTCCACGTGGACTTGACAAGTCTGTCATCACATTTTTTTTTAGTTTTTTTGTCTGTCTCAACTAAGATGGTATACACTTTATATAGGTCAAACGAAAACGAAACAATTTTGTTTCGGATCACCTAAACCATTATTTAAAAAAATGTTCAGACATGGGAGCTAAGTTATTAAGGGGAGCAAGACTTTTAGCTAATTTCAACCTTCTTTAACCCCCCTGGGAAGGGCTAGAAAAACCCTTATTTTTTTTTAAATGGCTAGGGAGTCAAGTGACACCTCATTTTAAATTTATTTTAATTTATCTTACCAACAGTATCAACACCTTTTAATTTTGGGTGCTACAGTCACCAAAATTACATGGTGACCACCCACGGCCTGTCCTCTCCATACGGTAGTATGTAATCTTTTTGTTTAAAACGCTGTCGTATCTAGTAAAGTATTTTTGGAATGATTTGACAACACATTGTCGTAGATCTGCCAGTGAGGTTGCTTGATTTAAAGTTAGTTATAAAAATAAATCCAATGGTGTTAAATCCTGTGATAAAGGGGGGTCACTTAATGGCACCTCTTCATCCGATCAATTATCCTGGGAACCTTTTATCCAAATAATGTCAACAGGCCGAGTATGGATTACCAACTGATTATTCATGTAGTCTTCATCTCAATTGCATCTACTAATAAATAATTGTAATTACCTTTCACCAGTTAAATTGCCTGATAAAAGAACTGAGAAGATGAGAAACAGACATTAAAAAGACAAGACAAAAAAATGTTGATCACAAAAAACCTCTTTTTTCACAAAACTCAAAACCAGATACCGTAGCTAGAGTTTTAAGACCGGGTCTGGTAGTCACAATTTTTACATAAAATTTTTTATTAGATATTATTTAGGAAAAATTTTGGACAAACTTTAAATACCATTAACAGGTTTCATGTTTTGGGAAAGCTATAGAAAATTATAATAATAATATAATAAGAAAAATAACAAATTATTTAAATAAATTTATGTCACCGAACTGACAGACTAATTAGGTAATATACTCTTTTATTGGTTGCTTAGCCGCGTAAATTTCAATTTTTGCACCAAGTCTAGATACGATTAAGGCCACGATAATTCTGTCAGAGTAAAATCAATAAGTCAATAAACGATGTCTTGCCAAGTCATTCTATGTTCGATACCTGCGGATTTGCTTATTACATGGAAGAAATGGCTCCATTACATTTGCGACAAGCCTCCCCAGAACCTAATATAATATTTTGAAAATAAAATGCCTTCAGAAATAAAAGAGATTAAGGAATAAAAAATACATCAAATCGTAGCTAAATAAATATGAAGCCATATTTATGTCCCAATTTTACGATAATTTTGTTAAAGAAATGTGAAATTTATGTTGTCGGAAAAATATACTCACCATTAACTATTTTAAAATCTGCTGCTTCGTCAATACAGTTACGTTTATACTAACTGACATCAATATGTGAATCAACTATAATATTTTCAAACCAAATACTGAATTGAGATCCTTAAAATAATAAAATGAATTCATATCCCTTTGTTACTCCTGATCAGCCCCGGATCTACGATTTTTTCGAACCGGGGCAAAACCTTGATAGTAATGCCCCCTCCCTTCAGTGTTTGAGAAAAACTGTTAAAACTGCCAACGAGTAGCATTTTTGTGACCATTTGTTAAAATAATAATCCTTTAATAAATTTAAACTTTTACCTACGACCACTACTGTAAATACTTAAAAACACACCATCTCCGATCAATGTAAGATTCCTATTACGCACGGTAAAAAAATCGCACAGCTTGGTAAAAAAATCGTACAGTTTTCCTAGCAACCGCTTAGCAACGGTCAATACAAACAAACTTATTCAAAAACTGACATTTGTGAATTTAAATAATCATACTGTAGAATTATTACAATATATACCTTCTCGTTGATGTTATCACGTTCTTAAATTATTAATATTGTTACCAGTTCAGATGGAAAACTAAAACTAAATGATGTTGTGTGAATAAGTAGGTCGTAGGTAAAGTATGGTACGTAATACGTGTTGTAATGCAATTACACACTCATAGAATCACGCACTCGCCGTTACGCGGCGTCGTGCGTAACTTTTCCATTCGTGCGTAAAATGCTTTTTACAACACTTATTACGTAATATACTATTTATTATCTAATAACTAATAACTTTCATTTGTGACATAAAACAGAAACACAATATATAACCAGGAAAGACAACAACTTTATACGGCGTGCTTTCTTTTCTGCGAAGGAATCTATTAGCTCCTCAAAGTCCGTCGCATATAGGCAGTTTTGTTTTCAATGGCTAGGATCGCGAGGCCAGATAGACGATCCTGACTCATTGTAGAACGTAGATCAATTTTAATTATTTTCAGTTTGCTGAAGCTTCGCTCACAGCTTGCAAATGTTGTTGGTAATGTTCTTTTTGGAAATTCGTATGTTTTTAAGAACAAACATAACATTATATTAAAATTCGATTACTTGATATGGGATTGTAGGAAAAGAGGCTTCATTTGTTCGATATTTCGAACTCTTGTCTCAAGGATTTGGCGCCCCCATGAAACTGCCGCCCGGGGCAAGTGCCCCGGTTTGCCCCCCCTTAGGTCCGGGGCTGCTCCTGATAAACAAAAGAGAAAACATTCTAAACTTCCTGATAATAAAATAAATTTGTTATTTTGTTAAGAATGTCGATTCTCATTTTAAGTTTTTTAAAATTATTTTTGTTCCTTTTTATGACAGATTATGAAGGTTCAAACAATACTATAAAATGCGCAATTTTTAATTTATCGCTAAAAGCTAGTCAAGTTCGCCCTTTTGTTTTTTGATCCTAATTTTATCTTGAAGCTTTTGGTAATGGGATTTTTTACGAAATTTAGAAAAAAATTAGAAGAAAAAATCAAATTTTCTACTGAGCGAGCAAAAATTATTTGCATCAAAGAGGGCTTGGATTAAAAAACGTAGAGCGTTGTTTAGATCACAATGATATGGGGACGATATATCTACCTAGATCTATGTTAAAATTTTGTCAAATTCATATTATGACATGATATGCCAAACTAATGAGTAATAAAATAATTAGACAAATACAAATTTATTTTTGTTGTTAACAAAATTATCAAAGTAAGAATATACAGAAAGAAAAGGAAAAATATTACATAAATTGCTGAAATTGGCCACCGCCATGCTCCAAGCATAAATCTCTTCATATTTTCGAAAGTGTTGACCAGCGTCTCTGGAGAAATGTTACCACATTCTTGGATAATCCATTCTTGTAATTGTTCTAAATTTGCAACAAAAATATTGTTCTCTAAATGAGGAAAAACGAAGTAATCCCTATCCGTTAGACAAGGTGATCTAGGTGGGAATTCAATGTCTGATCGAAAACTGATCAATCTGTCGTCGAAAAAATTGCGTTAGTAGTTAATAGTTTCGGCGGCTGTATGGGCGGTTGCACCGTCCTGTTGAAAATATCAAAAACGTAGTTTGTCGTCAAGTAATTGCTCCACAAATGGATTCAAAATATTGTCTCTATACCGCTGTGCTGTAACTGTGTCATGGAAAAATATAGGACCAACAATGCTTCTTCGGGAAACAGCTAACCAGACACCAATTTTTTGAGTGTGCAATGTGGACTCACACTCACAAAAAAATTTCAGATTTTCACTACTCCACATACGTGTATTCTGAGAATTCACATAACCGAAGAGGTGAAACTATGCTTCATCCGAAAAAAATGTCGGGTCTAATAAATCATTTATTTCCAATAAATTTTGGGTAAACCATTGAGAGAAATTCCTGCGTCTTTTAAAATTTGCGGCTTGTATTTCTTGGAATACTTGCACTTTATAAGGAGGAAATAGATTTAGCTGTTTCTTAAGAATAGTGCTGCATGTTCCATAAGATCTTCCCACGTCTTGGGACAGGCGTCTTATACAATTTGTTGGCGAACAAACCCGGATTGTATTACCACTCGCCATTTACTCTAACCCCGTTTCGAAAATACGCTTCAACCATGAATGTTTTGTGCTGTTCCGTAAAGCCCATTGTGTGAATTATTCAAGAAATTGAAAAAATTAGCGATGAATCAAATTTCTTGTAACGGCTGTCAAAGATAACGGAATAACCGATTGATTGGTAATTCAGGTAGTTACTGATACCCAACAGGTATTAAGCTCTACGGCTAAGCATTACGTCCTTAGATGCAAGGCCCTCTTTGATTCAAATAATTTTTGCTCGCACGGTAGTATTTCAGTTTATAAGTTTTAAATTATTTACTGAGAGAGAAAAGTTATGAAAGTAGTTTCTCTAAATATGGTCAAAATGCAAATTCGTTACATATAATAGCACTGATCAGTTATATAAATTATAAATGGAAGGGGTCCAACCCTGTAAGTAGCAATCTATATTTGGCATATCCATAATCTGCTGCCACCAGATAAATAAGACTTAATAAGGTTTAGGGGAACACCTCTTATGCCATAGTGATATAGCGTTCTTTAAATGGAGTATTGTTTGTAATGTTTGAGACTGAATTTTTTATATTTGTTTAATTAAATGTGTCGACACATTTGCAAACGTCAGGAAGGTGTCCAAATATTAACATTTTGCAAAAACTTGTTTAAAATGTGTCACAATTGTGTTCATTTGGAAAAGTACACACTGTACTACTTAATGCTTTCAAAATTTTCCTTAACATGTTTCCATTTTGTTACCAAAATGAGTAGATTGGATACATTCATTTCCAAATGGCTACAGTTTGGAAACACTTGGGTAAACTGAATGTTTCCAAAATTTTGCTTTAAAATATCTCTCCATTTTATTACCAAAATGAGTTAATTAGACAAAATAATTTTTATATATTTTAAACATATTATTTCCATTGAGTGCTTAAAACTAAGTATGGATAGTGAAGTAAATAAATAGCTAGTGTGTGTAGCTTCTCATAGTGATTTTATCAACTATAAAAAAAATACGTGAAATTAAAAAAAAAGATGGCAGCTGGCTTTAAAATCCTTTTCCCCAACAACATAAATTTGAGGTTAGAAAAAGTTGAAATGTATCCAAATCGAGGCAAAGTAGAAATTTTACACAAATAGGTTTCTAATATATTTCCGGTTCTAAATTAGGCAAATTTTATGCTCAATATTATGGTTTTATTTTTTCAAAATAAAACTGTGTGGGCATGTGTGCATATTGTAGTAAAATATGTTATCATTTCTGGAAACATAGGGCTAAGTTGTGTTGAACCAAGTGGCTGCTATTTTGTAAGGTCATGGTCAATTACCTTCCTCAATTATTCTCTTTTTAGGTAACTTAATTTTTATTAAGTTTAAATTAAGTTTAAAATTCATCCTATCAGCCCAACTTTGTTTGTTTCGGTATTTTTACTATTACCTATAAACTATCCCTCGAATTTTATTATCACAACCAGACTCTGCCTAGTAAACTACACGTAACGGTACGTAGATCCCCGCAGTATGTTGGGTCCAAGCGAGCCTTGACCACGGGACCAGACGAGACCACGGCTCTCTGTTTCCTTTACCAGACAAATTTTAATGCGCAAGCGTGCAAGAGGGAATTAGGCGCATTCTACCACTAAAAAAAAGACAAAGAAAAATAATGTGTTGCAGTTGAAAGCTAAATAAAATTTCGATGAGATTCCGACGAAGGTTTTGCAGAAACGTGTAGGAAAAAGAGCCTACGAGTTAGATTGCGGGAGCAGTTCTTAGTTTATTTGTTGGTTCAAATGCTCAACCAATTTCTGCAGTAAGGAGGATTGTATAATGTATATTGAAATATTCATTGTCAGATTGCAATTGGTTACATTAATTTAATTCTTCTATTATTTACAGTACTAAGATTGTTATATTAAATAGTCTCTTGTGTAAATTGTCGGTTGAGCAAAATATTAAAGACTTAAAAAAAAGTAATACCTAATTTGAATGTTGATAAATTTTTTGTTTAAAACGAATTGAAGTTTACAACCCAATTTACACCAAATTACACAAGCACAAAAATAAGAAAGTATACTAAATTTTTGTAATTTTTTATTAGCTAACAAAAAATCTTAATAGGCCAAAACTTTTATGTGGTAAAATTTTCTTCAAATAATATTTTTATTTGGACACATTTCATACATGCGTCATGCTTTGGCGTTAAAATGAAACTTTACTACTTAACAAATGTTTTCCACAAAGTCTGTTAAAACTCCCTAATTTTTCTTTTACACTCTTTATTTTTCTGCCTAAGACTGCACTAACCCTTGACTTTCCAGTATGCTGAAGTCTTGATTGTCGGTTTTTGACTATTCAATTTTTTTCACCTCTTGTACACCTTTGAAAGCTCCATTACGGCTTAATCCCACTATTATTAATTTTCTCTATTGCTAACAACATCAGCATTGTACCATTAACTTTGTTTTCCTGATGATGAGTGTTTCTACACTCGAAACATGTCGAATTTAATTATTTTGAATTCTTCTAGGTTCGCCTAGTTTTTCTAATAAAAATTGTGGATAAAGACTTTGTGCTATTCTTTTTTTCTATACATTTAACTCCACTTAGAGTATGGACTACTTCTTCATAATAAATATGTTTTTATCTAGTTTTGGTAAAAATTCCTAAAAATAAACTTTGGGCAAATTTCAGATTTTAATAAGAAACATAATTGAAACAAATTATAACAAATTGAAAACAAAATAGAAACAGGTTGGATACAGATTCATTTTTGATACAAATAGGACACAAACGGCATATTGGAGGCACATCTTAGCATCTTAGCCAAAAACTAAACAGATCTCACTCAACTAGTAGTAGTAGTAGTAGTTTTTTTTTTTTTTTTTTTTTTTTTTTTTTTTTTTATAAAGAGGATTAGGAATCTTCAAAAGACCTGCAGGCGGTGTTATCCTATGTGCCTGCAGAGTGTCGGATTCTTACCGACTAAACCCTTCCCTCTCTTTCTCCATACTCCCTCCCGGAACTACCGTTGCTAGGTATACTTCGATGAGGGAGCTTTGTCTTTCTATTGTCCCTGATTTACTCTCTGTCGTTCATTTCTTTCTTTTTCTTTTTCCTTCATTATTTTTCTTATCATACTTTGGATAGTTCCCCACTTTTTTTCACTTTCCATCATGTGGTCAATCATGTTATTTGCGTTTAATTGGGTTCCCAAAGACATATGTGTTTCTTGCCTTTGTCTTTCCCATCTTATACAGTTGAATAAGGTGTGATCTACGGTATCTTCTTCTCCACAATAGCTACAGTTACTAGTCTCTGCTACTCCGATTCTTCTCAGGTAAGTATAGAATGATCCATGCCCTGTAAGCACTTGAGTAGTATAGTAGTCGGTATTTCTGTGACTGCATTCGTACCATTTTTTAATGTTTGGAATTAATGTTTTGGTCCACTGTGCCTTATCTCTAGTATTATTCCACATTTGTTGCCATTTTTCCATGGTTCTTGTTTTGGCTTCTCTCTTTGCTACTGTTTTTTCTCCATCCGCCTCAAAAGTATATCTTCTTTCTTCGACTTGGAGTTCGATAGGTGCTATCCCTGTTATAACCTGTAACGCCCTTGTCGATGCCGTGCGGTAAGAGCTCGCAACTCTAAGAAGCATTTTTCGTTGTGTGCGTTCCATTTTATTCTTGTATCTCTTGACATTCATTATAGTATGCCATACCGGAGCACCATACAATAGTATTGAGTGCATAACCCCACTTAAGACAGCCCTCTTTTGACTTCTTGGTCCATTGATGTTTGGCATCAATTTCGAGACTGATGATATCATCTCCTCAGCTTTTTTGGTAACCATGTTTATATGTTCCCTGTAGCTCTTGTGACTCCCCAATATTATTCCCAGATACTTAACTGCTTTACTAGGTTGTACTTCTATTCCCATAAGTTCAAATTTGACATTTATATTATTTCTATTTCCCTTTAATATAACGGCCTCGGTCTTCTCTGGTGCAAGTTCCAGGTCATTGTTCTTTAACCATGCTACAATTTTTTTGAGTGCGACGTTTGCTTTTAGCTCTACGATATTTAAATATTCTGCTTCTACTAGAATCGCCAAGTCATCAGCATAACATACGGGTGTCACCCCTTCTCCCAATTCGAGTCGCAGTACTCCATCGTATAGTATGTTCCACAGTATTGGTCCTAACACCGAACCCTGTGGGACCCCCATTGTCATATCCAACTCTTTTCCTGCTATCTTTAGTTTGCATTTTTTTTAAAGTAGCTTTCAACTATGTTTATCAAATATTTTGATATTTGTAGATTTCTTAGTTCCCTGATTATTTAACTCCACGTAGCAGTATTAAAAGCATTTCTTATGTCCAACGTTATAAGAGCGCACCATTTATTCTTTGTACGGTGGACTGTATCCGTAACCGTTTTTACCGCTTGAATTGTTGACTTTCCTTTTATAAAACCAAATTGGTGTTTTGACAGTCCTCTTCGTTCATCTATTTCTTTTATCAGTCTTTCCCTTATCATTGCTTCAAACAGTTTTCCCATGGTATCTAAAAGACATATCGGTCTAAAACTTGATGCCCTGTCAGTTGGTCTTCCATTTTTCCACAATAGGCATACTCTTGCCAGTTTCCACTTATCCGGGAATTCTTGTTTACGCAAAAGAGTGTTCATAATTTCCAGCAAATAATCAGTTTCGTTCGTAATTATCTCCTTAACTACTTCTGGTGGGATACCATCCGGACCTGGGGCTTTTCCACTTTTTATTCTTTCTCCTGCTGTAAAAAGCTCCTCTCTGGTAAAATTTGTTACTTCATTGGCTATATTTCCCCTTTCCCATTGGTCATCTTTATTCGGGAAAAGTGCCGTCACAATCTCTTCCATTTTGTCCTTAGCTAGGTTAAAAGGCAGCTTTGGGTTTTTTAGATGCTTTATCACAATTTTGTACCCGTTTCCCCATACGTTGTCATCTAGTTCCGTACATAGATTTTTTCAGTTTTGTTTTTTAGCTTTAGTTATTAGTTTTTTAGTTCTTTTCTGGATAGGTTATATAATGCTTTAACCTCTTCTATTTCCGCGTCATTTCTATTTGCTCTTGCATTAATGCGTGTCAGTCTTCTACGTGCCGTTGTACATTGTTTTCTTTTAATTTCTATCTGATCGTTCCACCAGAAAGGAACTTTTGCGTTTTCTATTCGGGTCCTTTCTGCACAACTTCGTTTATACGCTTTTGTAATCGTTTTCATGCATTCTTCTATTGAGGTATTCTCTCCATTTGGATCATCTTGGATCATTTCTTGCATATTCGCATGAAAAATTGCCTTATTAAAGAATACCTTTTGACGCTCATCTTGTTGTTTTCTTTTCTGCCTTTCTTTCATTATTTCAAAATATATAAACGCATGGTCACTTCCTGGCTCATCGTCTAAAATTTTCCAATTTCGTATGTTTCTGGATAAGTCTTTTGTAGAACAGGTGACATCGATGTATGACTTAGTAAGCCCTCTGACGAAAGTTGGAGCATTTCCACTATTGTGTGTTATTAAGTCCAGAGTATCCATCCACTCTACAAAATATTCTCCTCTGACATCTGTTACAGGCGAGCCCCACCTTGGTGATTTAATATTCATGTCTCCCAGTATAAGCGCCTCTCTAGAGTGTTCTCTTACCTTGTTCATTATAACGTCGATATAGGTTTTGAACTCATTTATAGAAATATTTGGGGAGCAATAACAACAGTACATGCAGTATTTTTTAAATTCTATTCTAAGAAATCCCTCCCTTTTTTCTATTTTTTGGACTTCCACATTCTTATTCCGGAAATATATTGCTACATCTAAGTTCTTATCTGTTACCCATCTGGAATTTTTTGTAACTATTCTATTTGGTTCACTAGCTATAATTATGTCTATGTCCTCCTTTTCTGAGGTTAAAAATGCTAAATCATGTGCTGTTTTGGATCTGTTTAAATTTACTTGTAGGATCTTTAAAGAAGTTCCCATTGTATTTCTTTGTGGTACGTTTGCCATTTTGATGTTTTGAGGTTTGACTTCCTTTTTCCTTTTCTTCTTTTTATTTGGATAACGTCTTTAGCAACGTTTTGTAGTCCGGGCATCTGAGTGAGGCCATTTTATGTCCTTTTTTATCACATACTGGGCAATATTCATCATTTTTACAAAATTCCATTTTGTGCCCCTTTTCTCCGCATTTAAAACAATTTTGTTCCCTATTTGGTCCACTGCAGTTTTGTGCCGCATGTCCGAAGTTTTGGCATCTGTAACATCTTAGGATGGCTACTCTTTCCCTTATTTTACAATTTATCCATCCAACTTTTAACTTACCGACCTTCAATACCATTTCTGCCATTTTTGAATTTAAAGCGATCGTCGCTTTTAGTTTTCCTATACTGGTGGGTCTTATGTTTTTTATATATACTGTTTCTTTGGGAATCTGAAATTGTCTTTCCATTTCTATTTGGATTTCTTCCTCTGTGGTTAATGGGTCAAGGTCCATTAGAGTAAGTATTTTTTCTTTCTTCTTCTTTTCTGAGAAGTACATCCCCTTGTTTAGTTTTTCGTAGGTCCTTTATTGTAACTCCAATCTTTTCAGGGTCCAGTTTAGTTTTTAGTTCGCGTAACAGATCAGCATAAGTACGACCGTTGGCTTTAATAATCATAGCTTCTTCGCCATCTTTTCGTCTTTGGATGGTACTAGTCCTGGTCACTATATTTGTTCCATCTTCTTGTTTTTTTATTTCTTTTCGGACATATAGAGTTATATCCAAGTTAGTCTCATAAAATATATATTCCAGTGTTTTTTTTACCGTTTCCACGTCTGAGTAGTCTAACAGTGCCATTGCAATCTTTTCTCTATTTTCCGCTACTGCGATGTCTTTTAAATGGCTTAAAGTGGAGTACAAGGACTTTAAGTTATCCTTTGCGTTGGCTGTTATATCTGGAGTAAGTTTAAATATATATTTCTTCTTTAGATCAGTTGTCATCCCAGATACTGTTATTTTTGATGTGTTAACAACGTAGGTCACACCTCCTTCCTTTGGCTTTTCTGTTTCCATTAGTTGAGGATAACGCTCCTTGATAATTTTTGACAGTCCGTTTTCCGAATTATCCTTTAGACTAAAGAATGCAAGGTCGCCATCCAGTGGAGCTTTTAATGGGTTTCCCGCCTCCACCCGTATCCTTCGATATGCTGATGATGGCCATTCTCTCCAGGTTATTTCCTCTAATTTATCATAGGTTTTTTCTTCGTCCATGAGTTTCCAGATCTCAGTTTTTGCTGATTGTTCGTCTTGATTTTTTGTGCTTGCTTTGTAATTGTCAAAGTCTGTTTGTGAGCCTGCTTCAGCGGTCATATTTTTTATTTCTGTGTTTGTTCCCTTATCAACTCTTATCTTCAATATCTCTCACTCTTAGAGACTCTACCATAAAGTATATTTCTTCAATTCCTTTTTTGATGTCTCCCTTGGTATTCGGAATAGTTTTTATCACGGCTCTCATATCTGCTATCTTTGATGCCAGTTTTTTTAACATAACATTTTCATCTTTGGACTTTAGCCACTGTTTGACGGGGGATTCTTTTCTTGGTCGTTTAAACGTCTGTTGAATATCTGCTGAGTCCTTTCCTTGCTGTATTTTCAGGACATCGTCGTCTTTTTCGCGACTTGAGTAAGATACAGATCTACTTCTAGGTGGTGTTCTTACTAATGAGTCTCGTCGCTTGAAGGGACATGGATCATTTTTGTCTTCGGTCCAGAATACTGAGTCACATTCGTTGGCATTTTCGGACCTGGTTTCTCCCTTCTCTTGGGTAGTCTTTTTGTTTTCTATATTTGTATTCATGCTGTTCCCACGAGTATGGTCGAAGTAATAAAGTCCAGTGCGGCAGTGCGCCATTACCCCACTAAGGCATTGCTTTCGCCTACTTCCCTCCCACCCTCGCCATGATGGAGGGGGACCGTTTGTGGCTCCATATCTCCCGGAGTCATTCACACCATCGTCACGGTCTACAACTTAGCGTTGGGATTCTTCGGCATCTCTCTTAGTCTGGCTTCTCACCCTTGACCTGTTCGGCATGGGAGACCCTACCAGTAGCTACGCTACCGCCGACATAGCTCTCAGGATCACAGAAACACGCAAGCCCCAACGGTACGTCAAACCGAAGATGCCATGGGGGGAGTAGTAGTAGTAGTAGTAGTAGTAGTAGTAGTATTAAATATTTTTTAATACATTTTTTTAACACATTTTTATAGATTTATTTTTAAATTTTAAAACGCAACCTTCTTTTAACAAAAACAGAGAGAAAAGGTAAACATTTTGTAAATTGTATCAAATATTACGTATCATTTTGTTTTTTAATTAAATGTAATTTTAAAGCTTTTTTAAACGGTTTTAATGATTTTTGAGATTTAATAGAATTTTCCAAATTATTATATTCTATCAAATAGTTATAAAAAATAGATTTTTAAGCTAATTTTTTAGACACTCTATCCACATAAAAATTTTGATTAGTTCTTGTTTTTTAATTATTATGATGGTAATAATTAAAAGAACAACATTTTTTTAAACAATCAGGCAATAAATTATTTTTAATTTTATATATAAAGATACATACTAAATAAAAAATTAAATTTCTGACATTTAACCAATCTAAATTTTTCAATATAAAATTAATTTTTGTATATTTGTCACAATTTAAAATTATCCACATTGCCTTATTTTGTAAAATTTGTAATTTATTAAATATTTCCTCACTAGCACAATATAAAATAGAAGAACCATAAAGAAAATGTGATAATATGATAGTATTAAATACAGTTTTTTTAGAAAACAAACTTAAATTAGAACTGATTCTTTTGAAATAACCTACTTTTCCGGCAATCTTCTATATGATACTTTTTCACCATCAATTACAACATTTATATTTTGACAATTTAAATTATTACCCAGAGTATTTAGACCATCAAAAATATTTAAAACATTAATGTAAATTAAGGTGTCATTAGCAAACATTTGTAACTTACACATTTTTAAAACTAAAGGCATATCGTTGATATATAAAATAAATAATATTGGACCTAGTATACTTCCCTGAGAAACTCCTATATTATTTATTTTTTTATTTTATTATGTTTTTGATATTTTTGTTTTTGTGACCTGTTACTTAAATAATTTTTAAACCATTTATAAACGTTTCCGCAAATACCATACTGATACAATTTACTCAATAATCTAGCCCTGTCAATTGTTTCGAATGCCCGCTTAAAATCCAAAAATACAGCTATAACAGTTTCCCCTTAATCAATGGATCTCTTCCACGTCTCCATCACACATTGAATGGCTGTCTCTGTCGAGTACCCTTTTCAAAAACCAGCTTGAACGGAAACTAAAATTTTGTTGGCATCAATGAATTCTAAAGGGTTTTCCAATAAGAACGATATGATTTTGAAACGATATGGTAACCATGGTAAGAAAGTTATACCTGTCACCAGTTGTCAGTAAACTATAACAATTTATTATGGCTAAATACGCGCTTCAAGAACGTTTGGTTATTATCCAAAAAATTTACGAAAATAGACGATCTTTTGTGAACACTTATCGCGCACTTCGCGAAAACTTTGGTGTAAATAATCGTCCTGCTTTGCTTGCCATTCATCGCATCGTTGAGAAATTTGAAAATAATTTTACTCTTCACGATGTAAAAACACCAAGAAGACATCGAAACGCAAGAACTGTTGAGAATATTGCTGCTGTAAAAGCTAGTGTTGCAGTGGATCCAATTTTATCAATTCCTCGTCGTGCTCAAGAGTTAAGGATTAAAAAAACGACAACTTAGCGTATTTTGAAAGAAGACTTGAATTTACACCCGTGTAAGATTGTTTTGACCCAAGAACTTAAGCCACTGCACCATCGTCGGCGCAAAGAATTTTCTGCTTTGAGTTTAGAACAACTTGAAAGGGATCCTAATTTTGCCAAAAAAATTATCTTTTCAGATGAAGCTCATTTTTGGTTAAGTGGATACGTTAACAAGCAAAATTGCCGTTTTTGGTGTGAAAACAATCCACAACAGATTCATGAGAAGCCTTTGTATCCGCTAAAGGTAACTGTATGGTGTGGTTTCTGGTATGGTGGCATCATTGGACCATTTTTTTTCCAAAATGAGGCAGGAGATGCAGTTACAGTGAATGGTGAACGATATCGACAGATGTTAGGAAATTTTTTATGGCCAAATTTAGATGCACTTGATTTGGAGGATATGTGGTTCCAGCAAGACGGTGCCACATGTCACACTGCTCATGAAACTATCGATATACTGCAAGAAATGTTTGACGAAAGGATAATTTCAAGGAATGCTACTGTTCAGTGGCCTCCAAGAAGCTGTGATTTAACTCGTTTAGATTACTTCTTGTGGGGCTATTTGAAATCTAAGTTTTATGAAAATAGACCACAAACACTTGATGCATTAAGGTTGCATAAAGTCATCGAAAATTGGGTTCGTCGAATTCGCTCGTGTACACCAAGTCGCGGAGGACATTTAAACGATGTGTTATTCAAAACATAAATGTTATCGACTATACTTTAAGATAATATAAAACTTTTTGTTGTATCTGAAATTATTTTAATTTTATTTCATTTTGAAATCATATCGTTCTTATTGGAAAACCCTTTATATTTAATAACTGTTTATATACGACTTATTCCAATAATTTCTCAATATCCCATAAAACATTTAGTGGCCTCATCTCAATCATCACCTTACACTTTTGTCACCATTTTGGTCTCATTTTCCGCATAAATTGGGTCAAAAGTAAACATTGCAACTTAAAAATGAGTCGACACATTGTCCATAGCGAGTCGTTACTTACTCCTTGGGAAATCTCTATAACTTCTGCTAAAATCGGAAATGACAGAGATATCATTTTCTAAAAGTTTAAAGTCGATTACTTTTACCTGTTATTACCTGTTTTTAAAAAGATTATTCGCTTTCTAGATCATCTAACACGCCACTCACAAAAATGTTTGGAAAAATTCCCAATTTAAAAAATAATGTCAATATTTTTATATCACTTAAAAATCTTTTTATCATATTTTATTTTCAGATTTGGCGTTATTTGTAGGCAAATTAAAAGATGTAGAGCGATAACATTTAAAAACTACTCACCTTATTGTTTACTACAATTATTTTAAACGACTATGACGTTATAGGATGTGACGAAATGACCATCGAAAATACAAATGAAATATATCTTGTTGATAAGCAATAAAAATTCTGTCATAAAACCACTAAAGCGTTTGTTTTTTTCCTTAAATAAATAAATAATATATTTTTCTAATTAAAAATATCAATTTGCAATCATTAAATAACCAGCTAAATATTGAATTAAATAAACAATAATCGTTTTAAGAAGAAAATACGTTAAATATTTTATATTTGACATGCATAATATGTCATCTGACAGTTATTGAATTAGAGGTTTTGACAGATAATAAGCCATTATAGATTAGGCAGTCTAAATTCCTGAAGAAGAAATAGTGACAAAACGAAGATCTAATTGAACACCAGGTAAAGAAAAATAAGTGTTATTTATTTTAACCACCTCACATCTGTTGATTGAATCAGCTCGTAGCCATGAATTGACAATATTTAATTAGAAAAATAAAAAAATTATGATTAAACTGTTCTAACAGAAAAGAATGGCACAATATATTATAGGTATCCAATATCATTCTTATAATTTAAACCCTTCTGGATCGCTAAGGCAATATGAATAATATTTTCAACATTGATTTAAATTGTGACGTGACGTGTGCACTGTGCAAGGTCACATCAGCTTCATCATCTAGTTTTGGAAAAGGCCTGCTTGTATTCCAAAAGCATATTCATTGGCTCAGTTTCGCACTTTTACTACGTTAGATTATAAATTACCATAGCAAGTGACGCAACGCGATAATTTTTAACATGTTTATTTACATTTGGTACTACTACTTATTACTTAAAAATGAACGCAAGCACACAATACGATAAAATAATATTTATTAATTATAAATTATCAGTAGTTAATCAGATTCTTTAAAAATTCTATATGAACATTTTCGATTGTTATTAATAATTTAAAATCAAAGTAAAAAAAAATTTACAGGAAACAAAATAAATTCAATTTTCCCAAAAATTAAGTGGTGTTTTTATCAACGACGCGTGTAGATTTTTGTGCCCTTGACATCAATATAATAGCAGTACGCTTTAGAATTATTTGAAAGGCCCCTAAGACAGACATAACATCTTTAATTTATTCTTCAGACTTCAACAGAGTGTCATTAATGACAAGTGATGTGGCGAGTTCTAAATTAATTTGGCTTTAGCTAAGGAGAACCCAAAACTGTATTTAAAATTCCAGGTCCATATTTAACAAAAAAAATTATTTGACTTCAGCAACTAAGAAACGAAACTTTGAATTTTAAAACTAAAAACGTAATTTCGCAGAATATAAAAACCAGCCCTAAAAAACTGCTTTATGTTTTCTTCCAAATCAAATCAAGAAGGTGTAATTAGATTTTCAATCCGAGGTTTCGTTATCCCACAATCACCATCAACTTCGTTTTCTTAAATGGTCGAAAAATTTTATTTTATTATTTTTGAATTCCCCTCCCCATTCCAAATTCAACGGCATATCACACCTAGTATTAATAACACGTTTCGCAATTTAAAACTCATCATCATATTTATGTTATTTTCAATGTACGTAACCTAAACTAATTTTCAGCTGTCTCAACTAAAATAGTAGGCAGTGTCAGTCACTTTTTTACATAAATTATAAAGACTTGCTGAATGACAGATTAGGTCAATGTAATCGTTTAGGGTGAGTGCAAATTAACTTCCATATCATTTATTTGAGGTAAAAGTTTTGTGTTTTTGACGAGTTGCCTATTTTAGTTTGTTTTATAAAAAATATGGAACATTATTCAAGATCTGGTTATAGCAAAATGGAGCCTCTCCCATAATTCTCGGTATAATATGGAATATTTAACGGAACGCTTTACTAATAGATTAATTGCCCCATACGATGGCCTGCGCGCTTTCCTGACCTTACACTCTTGGATTTTTTTTCTGGGGCTATCCTAAAAATGAAGTATACTGGAAAATCTATGAAAATACTGACCAACTTCAACCTAAAGTTAAAGCCGCCAGAAAATGAAAGTGGCCTTTTTGAAAATAAAATTAACCAAATTTAATTGCTAAAAACATTGTAAGATATTTAGTAAATCTGTTGTTTGAGTGGTAATTGTTGAACTTTTTTATGAGTAGCTACGCATAAAGTAGCATTTAATTTTAATAGAAAAATAATTTCAATATACAAAATTGGTTTGAAAACCCATGTATTTGATAAAAATTTGTTGCTATCAAGAGGCAACTAGTTTCTAGTTGGCTTTAAAAACAAAGGAATGTTTATACAAGATAAATTTGCACTTACTTACTTCACTTTTTCGTGTCCAAATCAACAAATCACAATCTTTGTGCTCAGTATTGGACGACATTAATAGCGTTCTGTTCAGCATTCCATAAATCATTCAGGGAGCAGGGTTAGGGCAGTTTCTGCAGTTCGTGAGATGCGCCATGTCTTGTAATTCTCCGCAGTCGCAGAAAGCGTCTTGATAGTCTATTTGGTTCCATCTAATTTTGTTGCACTTATTCGTATTGATGATGAGTTTTTAAGTGCGAAACGTATTATTAATAGTAGATGTGATACGTCGTTGAATTTAAAAATAATAAAATAAAATTTTCTGACTATTTAAAAAAACAAAGTTGATGGTGGATGTAAGAAAACAAAACGTCGAATTAAAAATCTTATTACACAAACTTATACAGGAGAAAAAATGGCAATAAGGATGTAACCTCTATTTTGACATATCTTTTCAAATAGGGTCAGAAAAAAATAAAAACCAAATCGCGAAAATTCGGTTTTGACCAAATTTTTTCGGAAAAATTCGGAATTTTTTTTTCATTTAAAAACACAATGTTACAGAATTTAGTAGAGCGCACTTTTTTTTCAATTTATCCATATTTGTATCTGCTACGGGTTACGAGATCCCTGTAGAGTGCATTTTTATCCAGAACACCCAGTATTTGTATAAAAATGCGGAAAGACTAACCTTGTAAACAATAAAAAATGTGTTCCTCGGGTGTATTTTTTTTTTCGTTTTAAAGTCTAAAAACAACGAGTTTTGCGTGGCTTAAAACATTTTTTCGCCGGAGGTGCATTGCCTGCAGTGCTTCAGCTTTCGTCACTGGCCTCACCTATTTCATTAGCCACGGATTGCCACTGCCTCAAAAAACTAAAAAAAAATATTTAAACAAACCATGCTTTACAAATCTATATAATTTCGGAAACTTTCTAGCACATCCTGTATATATTTTTTCTTAAGTACCGCGCCCGACGACATAGGCCAATTAAAAATTTCTGAAAAGCAGATTATCACACAATTATAACAGATATTCATTATTGGGTCGCAAAAATTGATTTGATCAGTTTAGTTGTCACTCCTCTTGAAGTTGTTTAAGTTTGTGGACTTTCGGCTTTGGATTAATTGAAAACCATCCAAAACTAATACAAGTACTACATAGTACAACTTGTGTTTTAACTACTTTTATTTGTATTTTATATTAAATGTCAGGTAAGAAATATAATATTGTAGTTATAGGATCTTTTTAAGAACTATTTTAACCTAAAACATTCTTATTTATATGTAGTGCATGTTTTAGAAAAAAATTGTTAATACAGAGTGAAACAAGTGCTACGTGCGTTAGCATTATTTTTTTAAGGAAAAATATTGTATATTTTTACATTTATAAGAAATGTTCAGAAATGATCGCAGAATATGAAAATGTAAAAAAAAAATTAATTTGACGTCCCAGTCCCAGCGACTCTTGTGGGCGGTATTATAAATAATAGACTGATCCGTTTCTTATTACAACCCTGTATCTGCATAAAATACATTGCTATTTTTACATTTTGTATATGTCGTAGGCTGATAGTGAAATCCGTCATTTCATGAAAAGCCTAGTCATATCATGCTGCACGCTAAAAGGTATATTTGCAACTGGTTTGTTCGTTGTTCCCCAGAGCATTTTTTTGAATGTTTTTTTATTTTAATTTAAATTTTATTTTTATTAAATAATATTAGTTGAAAAAATTGAAAAAAATGCTTTGGGGAACAACGAACAAACCAGTTGCAATATACCTTTTAGCCACGCTTCATGATATGATTAGGTGTTTCATTAAATGACGGATTTCACTATCAGCCTACGACATATATAAGTAGTTTATTATAAAAGAGTGTCTCAGACGTATTGCACACTTACACGGCGACCGTCCAAACGGCACCGTTTACTCGATTTACCGCGTTCGTGTTATTCTTGTACACAACATGTACGGTTTTCGTCAGTTTGATTCCATTTTGATTCGAGTATGGATCATAGACTTGCAAATTTGGAATTCATATAACACTTAGCGGGTTTGATTCACTAGCAATTTGTTTAATATGGGTTAATACAAAATCAGTTATCAGTACAAACTATGTCGCAGCAAATCTGTTGTATTAGATGATTTTCCTTAGTGCAATAGAATCTTAAACTGGAACCCATATTATTTTTATTTTAAATGCTTTGTTACTTTCTTTCATTATTTCTTTATCTTTCAATTAAAATGTCATTCATCTCCTCGCTTTGTTCGTGAAATCAATTCCAAAAATATAAATTCATCATCGTTATTACGATATATATCTATTTTATTACAGATTTATTACTAACACTCGCAAAACCATTCGATGAACTTTGCATTAATTAAAAACACCTTATTAGTAGAACTTATTAACATTAAAACAGTCTGTCAAAAAACATTTTTTCCAATTCCAAAAACTATTAAAATCCTTCATTATTTTTTACAGTTACATCCAATTTGTTCCTTACTTGACCTCCTACTTTACCGAGAATGTTGTTACATTTAGCGGAAAAAGTTCTTAAGATCTTAAACTTAAATTTCTACAGAAGTATATGTATAGTCGATATAAATACAGTTTTTTAAGCAGGTAATAATAACGCATTATTAAGTGACAATAAACAACCCCTAACAATATACCCTCAAACAACCCCAAACAAACCCCGGTAACCCCCAATAAATACCTTGTGTATAACCAAAATGTAAATATACTTATAGACCAGTGCTGAAGCCTTTGAAAATGGTAAAAAATGAAAAAAAATAATAGTAGGATGAAACCCATTGGAAAAAGGAGAGAATAGAACAAAAATGAAAGGAAAAATAAATTACGGGCGATCCGAGGTCGGGAAGGGGGGGTTTTAAGGGTAGAAAACGATTTATCTCGATTTCCGGTAAAACTACAAGTCGTATGGAAAAACGTTAAATCACAAAGTTGTAGGTAATAAAAAGGTCTACAACTTTTGTATTTACACTTTTTTCATATAACCTCAAAATGTATGTGAAAAATTCAAATAACCAAGTTTTTGGTTTTTTATTTTTATCTTTTACAAAAATTTTTTTTTATCCACGAAATTTGGTGAAAACTTACCTTTTTATGTCACACTGTCATTTTTTTGATTTAAAATATTTATTTTTTAACCTTATTTTGACTTAATATCGAAAAAACACCCTAATTTTCAATCGAAAATTCTCACGTAAACATATCTGCTTTTTTAAAAAAGTCGGTGGGCTTTTTGTTCGTTGAAATCTCTACTTTCTGATGGTGTTAAAAAAAATATACATTACTATGGTAAATGTTCTCAAAAAAATGCAAAGAAACGAAAAAAACTCGAATCCGAAATTTTTTTTTAGATCAATATGTACAATTTTGAGCTATTTATTAAAATTTAAACTTTTTTTTATCAATGTAACATGGAATCTTACGTTTTTCGAGTAATTAAAGTATAAATTTTAATAAATAGCTCAAAATTGTACATATTGATCTAAAAAAAAAATTTCGGATTCGAGTTTTTTTCGTTTCTTTGCATTTTTTTGAGAACATTTTCCGTAGTAATGTATATTTTTTTTAACACCATCAGAAAGTAGAGATTTCAAAGAACAAAAAACCCACCGACTTTTTTAAAAAAGCAGATATTTTGACGTGAGAATTTTCGATTGAAAATTAGGGTGTTTTTTCGATATTAAGTCAAAATAAGGTTAAAAAATAAATATTTTAAATCAAAAAAATTACAGTGTGCTTAGGACATAAAAAGGTAAGTTTTCACCAAATTTCGTGAATAAAAAAAATTTTTGTAAAAGATAAAAATAAAAACCCAAAAACTTGGTTATTTGAATTTTTCACATACATTTTGAGGTTATATGAAATAAGTGTAAATACAAAAGTTGTAGATCTTTTTATTCCCTACAACATTGCAATTTAACGTTTTTCCACAGGACTTGTAGTTTTACCGGAAATCGAGATAAATCGTTTTCTACACTCCAAACCCCCCCCCCCCCCCTTTCCCGACCTCGGATCGCCCGTAATTTATTTTTCCTTTAATTTTTGTTCTATTCTCTTCCTTTTCCAATGGGTTTCATCCTACTATTATTTTTTTTGGTTTCAAAAATTATCGACCCTGGTCTATTAATATAATCTTTAGATTGGAACATCCCTGAAATAAGTAACGCACTGGACAAACCTTTAACGTTTAAAATTTTTTGATAAAGCCGAAAACATAAAAATATGCTCTTAAAATAATAATTTATAAAAATATGCATTTTATTATAAAATTGACAAAATATGCATATATATACAGTATGTCTCCGTAAGTTGGAACCATATGGAAAACTTTTTTATTATGAATTTTACGAAAACCAGTTATTCTTCATAAAAAGTTCTGCATGGTCTAAAACCTAAAATGCAACTATCAGATATTAAACCTTTTAGGCGTAACGAGGTTTGTTAAAAAATATGAATTTTGCCCAAGAGCAAACAAAGTACCTTTAATTTTGACAATATCGAAAATTGTTATGTATTAAAAAAAGTTAATCAGAACTAAAAAGCACGTTTAAATATGTAATTTCACCCATTTATGATGAGAAAATTATTTTTTCTTTTTTGAAACGTATGTGTACAATAACAATGCAAATTTAACTGTACGTATATACATGTAATCTAGGATGTGTATTTTCTTATTTGCAATATAAATGCATATGCATTCATTACAGACGTGTTTAAATTGCAACATTGTAAAATAAAATTAAGAAACGAAAAGGTGTTTTTAATAATTACAAGAGATAAAATGTTCATTCATAATTAATTAATAATGCAGAAAAATTATTAAAAAACAACAAAACCTATTTTTTCATCGTAAAAGGGTGTATTTATAAATTTGGATGTGGTTTTTAGTTTTGATCAATTTTTTTTTAATAACAATTTTCGATATTGTCAAAAATAAAGGTACTTTGCTCTTGGGCAAAATTCATATTTTTTGACAAACCTCGTATACGCTTAAAATAATTAAGTATCTGATAGTTGCATTTTAGGTTTTAGACCATGCATAACTTTTTATTAGGAATAACTTTTTTTGTAAAATTAATAATAAAAAAGTTTTCCATATGGTTCCAACTTACGGAGACATACTGTATATTATGCATTTTGCATATATTCCGCCCTTTATTAATAACTGTACCAAGTGGCTTGCTTGTATTATTAAATAACGTTTTTTTCCCGAACGACATAGACTAACTGTACTTATGTATATAACTTAATGTGCACTTTAAAAATAGTCGATAAAAAACTAGTAGTGCCATTTAAAAGCATTATCTATATCGTCATATCTCTAACGTGGAACACACTGTGTTAATACTTTTTTATTAAAAATAACCACAACTAAAAATGTTAATATACAGTTACAAGTTACAATCCCATACTGTATAAATAGTTTTCAAATTATTGATGGTTGATAAATTTACAAGGATACTACAACTGCACTTGTACCTCCACAAAAGGTCAAGTACCAATGAATTATTTCATTGAAATCTATTTATTTGGTTAAAATTATCGGTCTGGAATGTAAGGTTATTTGACTGTAGTAAATTGGCCGATATAAGATTATATAAAGGTTTTATGAGCAAATAACTTTTCCATAGTAATTTTTTTTTATAATGTCTAAGCCGGTTTCCGTGTGCGCCCTTGTAAAAATACGTAGTGGTACAACATAAAAATATTTTTTGCACTCAGTATAACAAAAAAAGGCATTTTAATCCTTATTTATAACAGCAAAAGTGTCCCCTGGTATACAGTATGTACCAGTTTTAATGCTAATTTGGGATCTCGGTTGTTATTACAATAATTATTATATATTTGTAATCAGATTTAATTAATATCGCGTGCACCAGGTATCGCTGGCTCGTTTCATGTAAGTTTTCATAAATCGTAAATTTCTCGCGACTTGCTTATTATTAGAAATATTTTAAAATTGGTAAAAATTTAATTGATAGCTATTTTCAAATATTTTTAAAAATTTTAATAACGTTAAATATTTGAAATATTTTTGTTAAACTGTAAAAAATGATCAAGTTTATTTCGTTTAGTCGTACACACTTTAAAAAATCATTAAATTTTAAATTAAAATGAACTCAGTACTGATTAACTCCAGGTCCACACGAAATTGATTAAAAAAGTTAACTCTGCCAACCAAATATCAAACGTTTAGTGATTAAGCAGCCTTATTCAAAACTGATTAATGTAAAAATCATTATTGATCAATTTATATTAAATATTTTAATCAATAATGATCAAATTGGTTTCGATGTGTAATAATTTAATAATTTTTTTATTTAATCTTAAATCGATTTTGATTAAATTTAAGAAGCTTATGGACAATAATCAAAGTTATTTTAAGACGCCCCCAAAGGCTTTCTTAACCTATATTTTATATAGGCTGAATAAGCATAAACTAGTTTTAATGTTGAATTTTAATCTGCATAATACATAAAACAGATTCTCTTCATATTGTCTGATTAGGGTGTCAGCTTTAATGAACCCCATAATATAGGAAGAGAAGAACAGTATAACAGAAAAAACGTTTTTTTTTGTTGTAAGATAAAAGTATATTGCTGATGGATTGTAAAAAAAGGAAACATTACCTTATAGATTATTTTTTTTGTCAAAATCCTTTTATTAAAAGGGCATACAGGAAGTTTCAAAAATACTGGAAGGTAAATGCAACACAAAATATAGAAATTTAAGATAAAGATTAGCCGTAGATTGAAATTGATAACCTAGGAGTAGCAAAAAATCTGCACTAAATAGACTCCGAAAAAACAACTCTGTTGTAGCTACTAGGTTCATTTTTTTTAAATTACTTTTTAACCTCAATATGGTCATTTTTAAAATATTTTTTTGGCTGCTGAAAGACAACTCTATTGCCCTAAAAAAATATCTTTTATTCATAAAAAAATATGATTTTGTGATTAATTGAGGTCATGTAGTTAAAAAAGTTTAAAATTTAGAGAAGCATTAGACGAGGCCCCAGGCGGAATCGAGATCAACCGAACTAGGATAAACAATATTAGGTACGCTGACGATACCGTCTTTATAGCAAATAACGTACAAGAACTACAAAACATAATAAATTCGGTAGTCCGTCATAGTGAAATGTTCAGCTTATATCTTATCCAAAACCAAAATACTAGTCTTCTCAAAGACGCCAAAAGACGTACACTTATATGCCAAGGGACAAACAATTGAACAGGTAACCTCAATAAAATATCTAGGAGTTAATATAAACAGCAACTGTAACTGTAACTCGAATACAGAAATATTATCAAGGATCGAACAAGCGAGGAAAACACTCATGAGCATGAAAACACTTTGTACAAGATCGGACCTTAGTTTAGAGCTTAGAACTAGAATGGTCAGATGCTACGTTTTCAACAAACCCGGACAAACAGAAAAAATAATATAGGCTTTTGAAATGTACATAAAGGGTGTTTCATTATGGTCGAAGAGCGGCCATATCTCGGAAACTACTGGGCATAGAAACTCAGGAAAAGAAAAATGATAATAAAAGTGGCCCTGAGAAAATTCTGGAAATAATTTTCAAGTTCCGCATTTTGCCGCAAGAGGGCGTAATTGAAAAGTAAATTTTTAAATTTTACATAACTCCGAAAATTCCACATTAAGGTATATGTTTGATAACACCATTTAAAGCTTGGACAATTATGCATCATTTTGGTCTTATGCTCATTGGCGTACCGACTTTAATAAGAGTGGTGTTGAAAGTGTAATCATTTAAATCGCTGTAACTTATAAACGACTTATCCGATTTTAGCAAACTAAAAACTGTTTGAAAGAGAAATGTATGCACTTTGACCAATCGTATTTAGTTGTCCATAATAGTTCTAAAAAAAAATGCTAGAGGGCGCAATTTGCAATAACAATACATTTTTGATTTTCCTCCGAAAAAATAAATCATACGGTAGAATTATGATACCATAATCGAAAAGTAGATGAAATTTGCTAGAAAAAATATTAAAACCGCAGCTCGATATCTCCGTTCGTTTCTGAGTTATTGCCAAAACAATAATTTTTAAGACAAATTGCGCCGTCTAGCAATTTTATTAGAAACTATCTTGTACCATTAGATACGACAATTAAAGGTTCTTCCAAACAAGCTTAAATTTAGTAAAATCGGATAAGTCGTTTAGAAGTTACAGCGATTTTAATGTTTAAACTTTCAATAGCTTCTCCCACTCTTATCAAGTGAAACTGTAAACAATAAAATCGCTGTAACTTCTAATCAATTTTACTAACTTTAAGCTTGTTTGAAAGAGAAAGGTAAGTACCTTTAATTGTCGTATCCAATGTACAAGATAGTTTCTAATAAAATTGCTCGAGGGCGCAATTTGTCTTAAAAATTATTGTTTTGTCAATAACTCTGAAACGAACGGAGATATCGAGCTGCGGTTTTAATATTTTTTCTAGCAAATTTCATCTCCTTCTCGATTATGGTATTATAATTATAGCGTATGATTTATTTTTTCGGAGGAAAATCAAAAAATGTATTGTTATTGCAAATTGCGCCCTCTAGCATTTTGTTTTGAGAACTATTATGGACAACTAAATACGATTGGTCAAAGTACATACATTTCTCTTCCAAACAGTCTTTAGTTTGCTAAACTCGGATAATTCGTTTATAAGTAACAGCTATTTAAATGATTACACTTTCAACAGCTTCCCCCACTCTTATTAAAGTCGGTACGCCAATGAGCATAAGACCAGAATGATGCATAATTGTCCAAGCTTTAAAATGGTGTTATCAAACATATACCTTAATGTGGAATTTTCGGAGTTATGTAAAATTAAAAAATTTACTTTTCAATTACGCCCTCTTGCGGCAAAATGCGGAACTTGAAAATTATTTCCAGAATGTTCTCATGGCCACTTTTATTATCATTTTTCTTTTCCTGAGTTTCTATGCCCAGTAGTTTCCGAGATATGGCCGCTCTTCGACCTTAATGAAACACCCTGTACAGACGAATGCTAGGAATTTCATGGACACAAAAGATCACTAACAGCGAAGTACTCCAACGCATGAGTAAACAAAAGGAACTGCTAAACACCATCAAAAGAGAAAACTACAATACCTAAGTCATGTGCTGAGGGGCGAAAGATACGAGCTACTCCGACTCATAATAGAGGGCAAAGTGCAAGGGAAAAGATCAGTAGGAAGACGCCAGAATTCATTACTGAAGGATCTGAGAAGATGGTTTGACCGCTCATCTACAGAAGTATTTCGTGCTGTAGTCTCCAAGGCTACAATCGCCATTTGGAGCGTCAACCTTCGAAAGGAGAGGGCGCAATAAGAAGAAGTTAAAAAAGTAATGCTTTTTAATCCTAAAAATTTTCTGCCAGCTATAAAAAAAATTATTTTTCTCCTTGGTAGTCTACTACTAAATTACCTTTTTCTAAGATCCTTTTTTGAGGATTGGCCCTTAGTGACGACGTATGCGCCATTTAATTTAATTTTTATTAGATTTCTTTACTTTTCTTTAGCCAAATTAAATTCCTGTAGTGACAGTGACGTTTTGAGCCCGTAACCTAGTTTTAAAGAATAAAAGGAAAAATTAATATGACCAGTTGATGGCCTTATTTTATATACAGGGTGTTAATTAAGTACGTAGACAAACTTTAAGGGATAATTCCTTGTATAGTTTTAAGATAAAAAGTTCATATAAACGTATATCCTAAAATGCTTGGTTTTCGATATACAGTGTGCTAAAGTTTTCATTTTTTTTTTGGTTTTCTTAATATTCCTTTGGAATCTTTAGGAATAATTAAATCGAATTTTGCACAAATAATAGATTTACCAGTATCTACGAAATAACATTATTAATATTTAAATTAATCTACAGGGTCCTCGTTTTTTTGTAGTAATGACCCCTTTACGCCCGTCCAATTTACTTAATACGACGTCACTGACTAATTTTAAGAACAAAATCTAATTTGTCATTTTATTCTCTAACATTTACCTATCTTGAAGTTTTTTACTATCTCTTACGGCTTAAAAGATATCTTGAGAAAAATAAAATAATGCATTGTTAATATTAGATAATTTAATAAGTATTGTTTCGTCCATGAGACAACGTTATTTGATACATTTTAAAACCAAAATTATGGTAAACTAAATTAAAACTTAAGCTAAGAAATAAACTTAAACTAAGAAATAAACTTAACCTAAAGCAACTGCTGGAAATGGCCCCCTCCGACTTCAACACATGCATTGGTGCGCTTTACCATCGACTGGCGGACCCTCTCGAAAATACCAGGAGAATTCCGTATAATTTCGCACGACTGATGTATCCTATTTCTTAGATCTCCTTCATTCAGAACTGGAGTTATGTATACTAGCGATTTTAGGTGCCCCCAAAGAAATAAATCAATTGGATTGAGATCGGGCGACCTGGGTGGCCAAGGTTGAGGTCCTCCACGCCCGATCCATCGATCGGCCTAATTTTCATCTAAATACTGTCATGCAACTAAACTAAAGTAGCACCATCATGCATAAGCCAAATTCGAGCTCTTTCTCCTATTGAGACATCTTCTAATAGTTCGGGTAGAACATACTCCAGAAATTGCCGATAATTGTCGCCATTAAGTCTGGGAGGCAGAAAATATGGCCCAATAAGGAAATTGCCAACAATTCCAACCCAAACATTTACTGAAAATTGCTCTTGAAAATCATTTTCAACTATAGCGTGTGGGTTATCTTCTGCCCAAATGTGATTATTGTGAAAATTTATTATGGCGTTTCGGGAAAAACATGCCTCATCCGTAAACAATACCTTCGATAAAAACCTCACATTTCTCACTAGCTTATTTTGTATCCAAGTACAAAAGGCTACTCTCTGGGGAAAATCTCGCGGTAAAAGGGCTTGCACACGCTGTATGTGATATGGATAAAGTTGCTGTTCCTGTAAACTTTGCCATACCAAAACATGTGTAATATTTAACTCAGCGGCAATTTTTCGTGTACTTGTTGCAGGATTATCTCCTATAATATTAAGAGCAACTTCCTCTAATTGAACTGTCCTTACTGTTCTGGGTCTTCCTACAAGGGCATTTGATCTTCTAAAATTACCTGTCTCACTAAGTCTGGAGTGAATATTAGTAAAAAATTGTTTGTTAGGCACACGACGTTCAGGAAATCTTTCTTGATACATTAGTCTTGCTGCACGAGCGCTACCATTAGCCATTCCATACACAAAATGTATATCTGCCATTTCAGCGTTTGTAATTCATTCATTTTAACAAAAACAAAACTGAAAAATCTCTTACTTAAGTTGACAAAGTGCAAAAATAAAAATTTGTAGCAAGTTTTGATAACTAAACTTAATTGTTAATTTTATTATTTTTATTGTTTGTCAAAGCCGACTTTGTTATTTTTGGCTTAAGGACGCTGCCAACTTACCATTTGCAAATTATCCAATATTAACAATGCATTATTTTATTTTTCTCAAGATATCTTCTAAGCCGTAAGAGATAGTAAAAAACTTCAAGATAGGTAAATGTTAGAGAATAAAATGGCAAATTAGATTTTGTTCTTAAAATTAGTCAGTGACGTGGCATTAAGTAAATTGGACGGGCGTAAAGGGGTCATGACCACAAAAAAACGAGGACCCTGTAGAATAATTTAAATATCAATAATGTTAGTTCGTAGATACTGGTAAATCTAATATTTATGCAAAATTTAAATTAATTATTCCTAAAGATTCCGAAGGAATATTAAGAAAACCAAAAAAAAATGAAAACTTTAGCACCCTGTATATCGAAAACCAAGCATTTTAGGATGTACGTTTATATGAACTTTTTATCTTAAAATTATACAAGGAATTATCCCTTAAAGTTTGTCTACGTACTTAATTAACACCCTGTATAATACTTTTTAATCTATAGGTATCTTGCCCTAGACTATCACCAGTAATGTTGGTTTTGAGGAAATAAAGTAAGGAAATCATCATAAAAAATAAAATGTCCTAGACGTTCTTACCTAAAGAAACCTATCAGCTGGGATAAGGCTTAATAAAACACAAAAATTCACTACAATTTTTTTTATATGAAAACATTTTCTTTTTACAACCACGTTACCAACCAGGTTAGTTTTTATTTATTATTAATTATGTTAATAACAACAGCGAATCAAGTTTATAGTTAAGGGTAGAATAATCACAAATAAACCTTGAATATAAGGACACTTCTACACAACATTTATATCACTGAACACAAAATTAGGTTTGCAGGCATGCACCTCGCACTTGCACTAAAAGTACACCATACAATCAGACATCAATCACCCACCAACAATGGCAATCAAATCATATGTTTTGAATTACTCCGTTCAACTTAAACCACGCTTAGCATCTATGGATCATTGTTTTGAGTTAGTCCGTCCCTCTCTGTTCCATTCTAGTAAGGAATAGAATATATAGCACTCGTTGAAAGTTACCTAAACGATTTCCTGTTAGTTTATTTTTTGTGAAAATTAGATAACCTTGTAGGAATTAAAAAATCCTCTATTAAAAATATTTTATTCGATACATATTGGTTAAACGGTGTTTTGTAACCGGAAAAAAATATCGAATAGGCAAAAATATGTTGTCAAAAAAACGACCTCGTGTGTGTCTAAACGAAATATTTTAGGGATAATAGGATTTTTTTGTGATAACCCATATACAGGGTGAGTCGGGATGAATGGGTCAAACTATAAGGGTGTAATCTATGCATCAAAATAATAAGAAAAACCCCAAAAATGTTGTTACTCAATATTCATTTGTTTTCAAATTACAGCGTTAAATAAAATAATAATATTTTTAAACCCAAATATTCAGCATTAACATTGTATTAAATAAATCATTGATTTAGTAAATTTTCAAAAACACCGCCATTGACTTCCAAACATTTTCTGCTGCGTTTACGAAGGGCGCGCGTGGCTCTTCTAATTGATTCGTGCCTTTCTATATAATATTGAGTGCAGCATTTATAATGCGTCTAATTAATGCATCCCTAGTATCTACTGTTACTTTGTATACCTCATTTTTTAACCAACCCCATAAATTATAGTATAACGGTGTAAGGTCTGGCGATCTAGGAGGCCAACTAATAGGCCCACCGATACCAATCCAAACCTCTGGAAACTTTTGGTCCAAATATTGCTTGACCCGACGATCGAAATGGGCAGGCGCTCCGTTGTGTTGATAATACATTTGAATTCTGATGTTTAAAGGAATCTTCTCCAGTAGTCCTTGCAATTCATTTTGTAAAAAACTGAAGTAGTGATCCCCTGTAAAGCGATTTTCCAAAAGAAAAGTGCCAATTAAATTATTGTCGCTTATGCCGCACCACACGTTTACTGAAAATTGTTACTGTTGAAAATTATTTTCGACAATTGCGTGATGATTTTCGTCCGACCATACATGGGAGTTTCGATTATTGTTGACGCGGTCACGGGTGAATGTAGCTTCGTCAGTAAAAAGTATATGCGGTACAAGATGACGATTATTAATTCTGTGGTTTTAGGGTAAAAGTACCTACCTAAGTCAAAAATAATAGTTTTAAGATATTGACAAATTAAATTTCACTCATATTTCCAACAAACGTAAAATTTACCTAAAGGTAGTTAGATATATCATTTTTTTGTAAGTTCCACTGCTAATACTATAGATTTTTTTATAGTATGTTAATATGGGCATATAATTCATTAGAAAGTGTATTTACATTGACTTAAGCAAAATGACCCAACATCAAAGTAAGGACTTAGGCAGTTTTTGTTAAGAGATCGTATAATAAAATTTTCATATTCTTGTGAAAAGCTTTATTTGGTAGAATAATAAGCTGGAGTGAGTATACAAAAAAAAAATACACAATAAAATACAAGATAATCAAAATAATCATATAGGTATTCAAAAAGTGTTAATGTTCGTCTTCAGTAGTCAGAACTACTATTCTATTCGTTTCCACAACTACTTGACGAAACTGGCATATTATTATTGTAGTAGTAATGAAATACAGGGTCTATCAAGTATAAAATACTTAAGAGACCTTTCTTTTTTTCCTCAGAAATTGGAATTAATTTCGAGTACTGACGGGGAGCATCCAACACTGGATTTCCTTGGCGTCTTCGTAAAAAAAAATATCTTTTTAAATGGCTCCAAAGTATCTACACATGTTTTGTATTGAATTATACCAATCTGGTCACTTGTGAATCTCATCCACTGTACATCATGCCACACAAATTTTTCATTTTCGCAGTTTTATTTTTGATTTGTAGTTTTTGTGTATAGAATGACTTAAAGTCAAAAAAATGTTCTTGTTGCATTTCTGTAACTAGGAATTTACCGTTTTTTCCAACAGTCCGAATAAGTTGAGCCCAGTCCCAAGGATGATGGATTCTCATATCAGTTCGTTTTTTCTTCTTCTCGATCATAGCATGAGCCGTATCGCATTCCATAAAGAATAACCACATACCATGAATTTGTGATCAATTGACTTTAATTTTGGGTTCTTTTGTAAAGCCGAAAAACTCATAGCGGCTATATGAGAGTTTCGATTCTACCCCGTGCAGGTATCCGAGTACATAATCACTTGAGATACCTGCAGGTAATTCTGTCAAATATTTAAACACACAAGACCCAATTTGATTTGCACCACGCCCAGCTTTTGTTTCATCCCATAGGAAGTTGTTGGCAATCCCGTCTGCCCCATCATACATCGTCAAATTATAGATAGATAGGTGACGTTTATAAAATATAACATTTGTTTGAATATGAGGTGTTGCTATTACTTGCTGAAGATCGAACCAAATCATTTTAGTTACTTTGTCGATTTTTGCGTGTTCCTTATCACTGGACTTAGCCCGAAAATGTTTGGCAATAACAACACTATGTGGCACTTCAAAATCAATTCACAAACAAGTCAAGACCGCTTGCAATATCGCGCTAACGGAATAATTTACACGTTTCGTTTTGGATGCAAGTGACTAACTCGACTTAGTTTGTTATGAAATATGTTTTAGGTACCGCGAATAAGTACTTATGTCGACTTATGTAGGCAACATTTTGCTTTAAATAAGAGATAAACTGCCTAAATTGACATAGGTTTATTTACCCGACTGATTCTGATTATTTATAGTAGACGAATATATCTTAAGTACAATTATTAAGAACATTTGCTATGCGACAATTTACATGTAAATTATCCAAAGTGTTGTTATGATTTTTAACTCCAACTAAATTTAACTTAGTCACTTCTTTTCAACCTAAATCATAATAATTTACCGTTAGCAAACGACTTAAGTGATTTTACGCAACAAAACAGGAAAAAGTCTAGAGTAAACTACTGACAAAAGCTCATATCATCAAAAATATGACTTAAGCACTTTTAGCCTGTCCACTCACAAAATTGCATACGCTTGGCATAGTCTCCAGGTTGAAGATTCTGTACATGCTGTACATGGTACGGGTATAAGCCTTGCTTGTAAAGCGTATGGATCACTGTTTTTTGGGAAATCCCCAACTGAGTTCCAATTCTTCGTGAGCTGGTCGTTGCATCTTCTTCTACTAAAGCTAGAACATTCTCTATTTCTTCTAAATCCTGTCGAATGGCCCTTTCGGATGTTACATTAGCACTTGGAAGCGTTCTAGTCTCGCACAGTTTGTTGAAAACTCCGATAAAGGCCTTTCTGTTAGGTGTTCTTTGATGTGGAAATCGTTGACGATGGATATTCTTCAGCAGCCGCTGTAGCATTCCCATTACACAAACCATAAATAAAAACCATATTGGCGTATTCGAGATGTGAATAAATATATGGCATTTTATAAAATTTAAATGATACAAATCCGAAAGTAAACGGTGAATCAATGTAAAATTTTATACTGACACTATTTATACTGACACTAACAGGATAGTGACAGTACAATAATCAAAAGCGGACAATAATACGATTTATTACAGGGAAGCTAAATTAATGTAATATTTTGTTTTTGCGTTATAACTTAAAGACAAATGAATATTGGATAACAACATTTGAGTTTTTTCTTGTTATTTTGATGCAGAGATTACACACTTATTAATGTTTAGCGCATTCCTCCCTACTCACCCTGTATATTAAAAAAAAAACTTGTATTGCATGATTTTCCTTAGTGCAGCACTGTAAAACTCGCCTTTAGTGTTTTTACAATCACCCACTTGTTATGTGACACACAAAAACGAAATGATCAGGCACCGTCGGAACTAGGGCTGGGCGATATTGAAATTCCAATATCGAATATCGATATTTAAAAAAATATCGATATAGTCGATATATCGATAATATCGATAAATATCTATAAATATCGATAAATATCGATAAATATCGATAATATCAAAAATATCGATAATATCGATAAATATCGATAAGTATATCTATATTTTATTTTTTTAAATATCGTTATTCGATATATCGATAATATACTGTGTGTCTACGTAAGTTTACGGCATATGGGAAACTTTTTTATTATTAATTTTACGAAAAAAAGTTATTCTTTATAAAAAGTTCTGCACGGTCCAAAACCTAAAACGCAACCATCAGATATCAAATTTTATCAGTCGTATACGAGGTTTGTCAAAAAATGTGATTTTTGCTCTGGAGTAACGTACCTTTATTTTTGACAATATCGAGCATTTTTATTAAGAAAAGATGTTTAGAATTAAAAATAAGTTTCAAATATTCAACATTGTGTATTTACAATAAAAAACTATTTTTTCCGACTGTAGAGCAAAAATCACACAACCTCGTATACGACTGATAAAATTTTATATCTGATGGTTGCGTTTTAGGGTTTGGACCATGCAGAACTTTTTATAAAGAATAACTTTTTTTGGTAAAATTAATAATAAAAAAAAGTTTCTTATATGCCGCCAACTTACGTAGACACACTGTATATCATCGATAAAACATAAAAATATTATACAGGGTTTTCGGAAAATGCGTTAGGAAATTTTAAGGGGTGATTCTAAATGCAAAAATAATGCTAGTAGATCATTTGGCAAAATGTCGAAACCTCCATGGTAACCAAGATACAGGGGTTTAAATTTTATCTTTTAGTTTTAGTTTTTCGTCATACTACATTTACTTTCGAACCAAATCATTTGATATTCGGCATACATACTAATCTCGAGCGACTATATAATTTGATGATAAGAGTGCTTTTTTTTTAAACCGCTAGAGGGCACTTTACCTGAAACATAAATATTATTTCCGTCATAACTTTTTTCTTTTGGTAGCTGGAGCAAAACCGAAGGTGCCATTTTAGTGGCAATTAAGAATACAAAAAATAAGTTACTCTTGATCAAGGTCGATAAACCCCACCGTTTAGCCACTAATCAATATCAAAATTTTCATTGCTCTCAACCAAATGCCTACTTACATAAATGGAATTGCATCAAATCAAGTGGCCTGGTTTCAAATTATGCGAAATTTGACAACTAAATAATTTGATTACTGTCAAGTTTAGATAGGGAGAGTTTTTTGTCATAAAAAGATGAAGTTAAAATGGAACGAGAATAATATTTATATGTTGAGTACCGTGATATCCGTTTCTGTTAGGGGCAAGCAAATGGAAATGCGGAATAGGCTAGACTAGACGGCTTTTTAAGCAAATATAAATGTTCAAGTGTTTAATCTGAATTATATGTTATTTTTTAATACAATAATTGGTAAAATAAAATATCATATTCGATTTTATCCTGGTTAAAAAAGTTGTGACGGTAATAGGCTCCCATGAGTGCCGAAAATTAGAACAATAATATATTTTATGGTGCCGATAATAAGGACATGCCAAATTTGTCATATAACTTACTTTTAACAATATAAATATTTACTCCAGAATTAAAATAACATTCTATTGTGAAATTGGGTGCCATTATATTGTAATCTCCCTAGTAATTAAAATTAAGATATATTTCATATTTTATTTATTAGGGTAAAGTAAAGTTTTCCAATGTTCTTAAGGTGCCGATAATTGGGACTTTTACCTTACAATTTGAACGCCCGTATTTGCATCAAAACTCGCTCAATTCACCACATTTTATGTTTTTTTATGTGGACTGTCCCTTGGACTACCTAGTACAAAGCGTTTAACCTCACTTTATCTCATTTCTGTACAGGGTGATGGCCAAAGTATCAAACAGTGTAAAATGTGCTGATTTTAAAATTTATTGATGATCATAATAATAAAGCTATGGAAATTCATTGCAGCGTAATTCAATTTTTACTAAATTGGACATAACGTATCCAAAAAGAAAATCCGAAAAATATTGGAGAATCAAAATGCCTTTTTATTCGTAAATAATAAATTAATTGGTTTACTGGCTGATTGATAATGGAGAAAAATTCATTTTTATGCAAGATATCTTTCGTCATACGGGGACAAGAGCAAAAGAATATCTTAAAGAAACTGGGATTACTATAATGAATTGAAAAGCTTAAAGTCCAGATTTCGACTCAATAGAGCATTTATTTTGCTGAACCGAATAAGTATAGAAGTCCATACAGAAGCTAACCCGCAAGAAACATTAGCGCATTTAAGATTGTCCGAACAAAGCCGAGTAAAATGTGCCGATTTTAAAATTACCTATTGATGTTTGTAAAATAAAATGCGAAGAAAATTGAGTTTATTTAGTGTGTCGGTTATAGGTTTATGTAACACCACAGTGCCGTACGTGTAACAATTTGGAGAACTGCAAGAACAACTTGTGAGTAGAAAATATATACCTCATTGAATAGCTTAACTGCGATTCTGTATTTTAAAAATAGGTATTCTAAAACACATCTGGCACATGTTTTTCTATATTCCTTGTTCGGCCAATGTTATCTGCTGTAAAGTTTGTTGCTTGTTAGCCTCTGCATAAACTTCTGTACTCATTCGGGCCCACACAATGCTCCATAGGGTTAAAATGTGTGCCTTGAGCTTTTCAATTGATTATAGTAATTCCAGTTTTCTACAGATATTCATTTACTATCCTCGTTGAATGTGTACGAGCGTTATCTAGCATAAAAATGGATTTTTTTTTAATCAAATTAATTAATCAATTAATATATTATTTTACTATTTACCAAAATAAAAAGCATTTTGATTGATCAAATCTTAAAAATTATTTGCTTTTTTTTTCGACACGTGTACAATTTAATAAAAATTGACTTGCGCTGTAACCGGTAACGTAAATACCTAATATATCTTAAAATCAGTACACTTTTCGGGGCATGATATTTTAGCAATTACCCTGTACAAAAAAAATAAAGTGAGGTCAAATGCATTGTTCTAAGTAAATCAAGATACCTATCTAATAAAATAAAAACTGAATGAATTAATTGAATTTTAATAAAAATATGAGCGTTTTGTTTTGTTCTTTTTTTTACATAATCCGTAAGTAATAGACGCACTCTATGTGTATACAGGGTGTCTCACGGTGACCATCCATTAGAATATCACCAAAAGTGATACAACTGGAATTCTGAAAATTTGAATACTGAGGTTTTCAGAGACGCTATCCTCAAATGAAATACGACAATATGCGACTTCTAGTTATTCCGGAAGTTGTCTTAAACTTGCTTATTTTAAATAGAGCACCCTGTATAATATATTTTTTGTGTTTCTTTCTTTATTTCTAATACATTTTGTCAAAAGGTTTTGTATCATATCTATCCGTTTCTGAGAAAAAAATTATTTCTTAAATTTTGACTTTGGTGTTGCCTAAAATTGAATATCTTTTCAAAAATAAAATAGTAAAACTCAAAATTCCGGTTGTGGAATTAGATATTATGGTGTTCGATAATGAAGTGTCAGAAATTGGAATATTAGATACAGGGAAATGAAGAAATAACAATTTTGGATCTTTATTAAAAATCTTTAAAATGTACATTTCTCAAAGGCGATGCTACGTTGCTCGCTCATTAAATGGATAGGCGAGAACATTTCATATTTGTCCATTATAGCGTGTCCCTATATGAAACTAGCATACTTTTAAACTTATTTACGAATTTTCGCTAAATCCTTCAAAGCAGTAAGCAGTCCTGATTTTTTACAAGAAAGCCATGAGAAATAAAGTCATAATTGCAATTAACAATGACACACGTCTGTGTAATGGAGGACTTGGGGTAGGAGGCCGATTACCATGCATTAGATTCGGTCCCAAACTAGCATCGGTAATTCAGCTTTACGAGTCGCCGTAAGATGGCGCTCGTGTTCGAAGTGGGCTATCAAATAAATGTTTTTTTATGGACGCGATAACTATTTTTATTTAAATTAGTTCTTTAAGAGCAGTAACCCCCTTTACCACAATGAAAATTGCCGAACGTTTTGCTGGTCAAACGAAAAGAAAAAATAAAAATTGATATTTAGAAAATAAATTCTACTTTAAATACCCCATCCAGAAAAGTAAATGACGATCGAAAATATTCCCAAAATTTTTTTTAGAAATTTTTTTTATTTTTAGTAATTTTGTAATATCTTAAACAATTCTTTATTGGTCAAAAGCAAAATGACTTTCCCGGGTGTAGAATGTTGTACCAAACAATTTTTCTTAAAGCCATTTTTCAATATCGGCCTTACTTTTTTCTCAAAAAGTTTGGGCGCGTAAACCCACTTTACACGCTTAAATTCACTTTACGCGCCCAAACTTTTTGAGAAAAAAGTAAGGCCGATATTGAAAAATGGCTTTAAGAAAAATTGTTTGGTACAACATTCTACACCCGGGAAAGTAATTTTGCTTTTGACCAGTAAAGAATTGTTTAAGATATTACAAAATTACTAAAAATAAAAAAATTTCTAAAAAAAATTTTGGGAATATTTTCGATCGTCATTTACTTTTCTGGATGGGGTATTTAAAGTTGAATTTATTTTCTAAATACCAATTTTTATTTTTTATTTTCGTTTGACCAGCAAAACGTTCGGCAATTTTCATTGTGGTAAAGGGGTTACTTCCTCTTAAGGAACAAATAAGGACTTTTATATGAATTTACACTTACTTTGTTATACTTATTAGTAAACTCGGCCTGTATAAAGTTCCAACGATGCTTCGTTTTTAAAATACAGTAACATTCTAGCTAAAGGGTTTTACCTTTGAAGCTAGAAAGATACTTATTTAGCTGCGTTTCCTCTCTGAAGAAGATCCTGTCTTACACCCCAACACAAAGCAAACTCTACTTTTATAAATTGTACCATTATTCATTATAAATGGAAATCAATTACAATACAGCCCACTTGCGACGCGAGAAAGTTTATCGGCCAATAGCGAACTAACCAAAAAACAGTGACAGAAATTGAAAATGCTGCAATTGTCGATCGGCCTCCTACCCTCTAGTTCTCCATATACACAACTATGGAGAACTAGAGGGTAGGAGGCCGATCGCAATGCATTGGATTCGGTCCCAAATTAGCATCGGTAATTCAGCTTTACGAGTCGTCGTAAGATGGCGCTCGTGTTCGAAGTGGGCTATCAAATAAATGGTTTCTTATGGACGCGATAACTATTTTTATTTAAATTAGTTCTTTAAGGAACAAATAAGGAATTTTATATGAATTTACACTTACTTTCTTAGTCAACTGGGCCTGTATAAAGTTCCAACTATGCTTGGTTTTTAAAATATAGGTTATTAAACATTCTAGCCATACCTTTGGAGCTAGAAAGAGACTTATTTGGCTTCGTTTCCTCTCTGAAAAAGATCCTGTCTTACACCTTGACACAAAGCAAACTCTACTTTTATAAACTGTACCATTATTGATTATAAATATGGAAATCACGTTATTTGTCTCGTCTTGTGTTCAAACGTTATTTGTTATTTCGAAAATAAAATGTCAATTTGTCAAAAGTAAAAGTAAAAAACGAAGAAGAAGAAGACGACACCAGCCTACTTGCGACGCGAGAGCATTTATCGGCCAATAGCGAGCTAACCAAAAAACCGGGACAGAATTTGAAAATGCTGCCATTGTCGATGGGCCTCCTACCCTCTAGTTCTCCATAAGTAGAACTAACTTTAATATCTGTACTCGGGAGGCACACGACACTATGTGCCATCAGCTCGATTTGTGAATATTTAGTAAAAACAATTAAGTTTAACATAATTTTGAGGTTAGTGTTGATTTATGAATGTATTATCTTACTTTCAATACACAAAGTAATAATAATTTAGTGTTTCTTTGTAAATAATTTTTTTTTTAAATTTTAATTATCATAATTTGTATTTTGATGGACATAGTGTTCTATACTTGTAAAAAATTATAAGTCATAATACTGTACTTGGGAGCAGTGGCGCACCCAGGGGGGGGTCAAGGGGGCCTTGGCCCCCCCCCCCAAAACCCCCAATGAAATAAAAATTATGAAAGTGGATAAGTATTTTAAAAAGTCAATTTTCTTAGATTTACCTCACGGGCCTCGTTTGAGGGGGGCCAGGTGGGGCATTTGCCCCCCCCCCTTCCCCTGGAAGTTGACTTATTGACAAAAGTTGACTTATTGAGGTTAAATATGGTTTGATTGAATTTAAGAATTTATTATTTCGAGTTTTCCTTTATATTTTTGTTATTATTTTGGGGTAGTAAAGACTTATTTTAATAAAAATAAACAGTTTTAATGCCAAAACGACTATGAATGTTTGAGAAACAATTTTAGCTCATTAAGTATTGAGCAAAAACTTGAAATTAAAATTAAGGGAAGACCTAATTTCTCGAAATTAACTTGATACATACCACAAAGTGTAAATCTAGGAACTTTATTGTTATTGATAAGTTTGCTGCAAATAAAAACAGATGAATGAACTTTACTTTTAAACAATGTACCCACTAATTGAAAATAAATTAGCTTTTCTATTTTTTATCTTATTTCATTTTTAATAGAATTAGAAGGTAATCATAAATTTTTTAAATATTTACTATAATAATTATTGACCAAATTTGGGCGTGGTCTTAAAAAAATTTCGCCTGCGGCGCATTTCGTCTACAGCAGGCTTTTAGTACACCCCCATTTTAACAAGTCACAAGCCGCCAATCCCCCCCCCCCCCCTAAGAAACCGTTTAACGACTCCCATGACTAGGCTATTGCGATCTTCCCTGCAAGAGTACCTGTTAAAAAAGCTCCAAAGTTCTGGAAAAATGCGTAACTTAAAAGTTTATTAAAAAATTTGCTTCCAGCACTGGTTGGCGGGCCCCCCCTAACATAAAATCCTGGGTGGGCCGCTGCTCGGGAGGCATACGACACTATGTCCATTTTTTATAAAAATGAGTACCTATATTAAATGGAAATGGTATGTATTTTGGTAAAAGGAAAAGTAATAATAGACAAAATAAAAACTTATTGCCGCCCAACTGCCGATAGTCATGCTGGCGTTTAACATTATTTGTAACCCCACCTACTATTATATAGATCTAGTTAGAGGCATATAACACCAAGTGATTATATAGTGTTCTATGCCACTAAATGTGTCGCTAAAGATATTACTAAAGATCCGAGGCATACAGATATTATTACCTTGGTGTCTTAGGCCTCTGAATAAAAATGCACATCGTGTTAAAAGTCTATATACGCTGTTTCTCAGCAACCTTAACTAATTGGACTTGGTGTTGTATGCCCCACAAAATAGTTTAATTCTCTGAATAAAACTACATAGTTACCTAATTTTTGTAAAAATTGGACATAGTGTCGTATACCTCCCGAGTACAGACATAATATAAACAAAAAAACGG
Organism: Polydrusus pterygomalis; assembly: GCA_963969555.1. NCBI lineage: Eukaryota > Metazoa > Arthropoda > Insecta > Coleoptera > Curculionidae > Polydrusus > Polydrusus pterygomalis. The sequence continues at coordinate 66,636,379 of OZ018378.1, forward strand.
TAATATTGAACTAAATGTTTTAGTTTTTGGAAAAATATGTTTTAATGTTTTGAAATTTTTAAAAATAAAAAAAAAATAATTGCAAATTCAAAAACAAAATATAGAGCAGTATTATTATATTTTTGACTAGATATCTCAAACAGAAAATCCATACCTACACACAACTTTAATTATTATTATATTATATTTCAACTAATAATCGCATTTTCGTCATTTGGAGAAGGATGCCCTCCCCCCCCCCCTTTCCAAGTGGCGACACTGAGGTATATTACCTGTTACCGCTGTAAATAATATTTTTAAAAATAGCCAATAAGTTCATATTCCTTTGTTATTGCTTTGGTATTAGGAAACGAAATTTTTATTTTTTACTATTGTTCTATTACATTGTTAAATGAAATGTTGAATTTGTGATTCATAATAAATATTTATCGTCATGTTTTTTACAACATACAAAGGAAAGTTTGTAAACAGGCATGATATAGGTATTTCCCTTATTATAATGCCCCATTAATAATATTGGTATTTTATTACAACATTTATATAATTTTTTAAGAAAATTATCTCTAAATAACTATAGAATCTCACTTACAAATAGTTTTTACCAGCAACAGGTAATTATCAAATTTATTAAAGATAAATAATTAGACATATTAAACTAATAATATAATTTTTTTATGTGAGAGCAATACATATTTATCGCTTAAGTATGTAATTGCCACCGTTTTCCTATGTTATTTCTAGCAACATTATGTTTACACAACTTGAACATTGGTCAGGAGCGGACTTCACATTTTTTATTATTGCTCATAAACTTTTGCCCTTAGAACCAACAATAAATTTATATTGGCCAAATGAATACTTTGGATACTTAAATAATTTTTATAATTTAAAAAAAATTGTAAAATAAAAATTCTCGAACAGAACTTTTATCAGCTATTTTTGATATAAGTGTGAAAATAACTCGTTTAAGGCACGCATATGAGTGCCTTAAAAGAGATATCTTCTTACGTATATCATACAAGATTTTTTCTACGCGCGTGTGAAAAGTACAAGATTTTTTCTACGATTGTGTAAAAAGTTGGACTTTTCACCCGGCGTGTGAAAAGTAATTTACTTTTTACACTAGTGCGTTAAAGTAAAACTTTTCACACTGAAATGGGTGTGAAAAGTCTTACTTTTCACACGCTCATAGAAAAAATTGTTTCTGATTTGCATACAGTGTGTCCAAAAAAGTATGCAACATGTGGGAAAGATTTTTATTACCGATTTCTCAGAAAATTGTATTCTTGATAAAAGTTGGTGCATGCCTTAAAATTATAAACGCATATTTTATATTTCACCTGCTCTAAGACTGGACTTGACCGTACTAGGTGAAAATGACAAATACATTATTAGTTATTTCCACTCGCATAAATAGAGTTGGATTCTGTTATGATTTTTATTAGAACCTAAGCTGGCTAACATGTGTTTTAATATGCGTGCAACACGCTAATATCTAAACCCACCCGTATCATTGAAAAGTTTTAAAAGGTTTGCAACTACTTAATACATTTTTATAATAAACACATGATTAAGATATTTGATTAACATATTAAAATCGCGTAAATAAAAACTATTAGCCGCAGGTGAAATATGAAATATGCATTTACAGTTTTAAGGCATGCACCAACTTTTATCAAGAATAAAATTTTCTGACAAATCGGTAATAAAGAAGTTTCCCATATGTTTCATACTTTTTTGGACACACTGTATACACGATACTAGATAAAAAATTTACAAACCTAAAGATAAACAGTAACTTTGAACAACAACTACTTGTAACTATTAAAACCAGATAAACGACCCTTGTTTAAATTTCATTTTTCTATTTCAGCGTGAAAAGTTTTACTTTAACGCACACACGCCGGGTGAAAAGTCTAACTTTTCACACGCTCGTAGAAATAATCTTGTATGATATACGTAAGAAAATATCTCATTTAAGGCACTCATATAAATTGCGAAACTCGCTTCGCTCGTTCCGCAAATTTTCATATGGGTGCCTTAAACGAGCTATTTTCAGCCTTATATCATAAATAGCTATTTAAAAATTAATACCTCAGACCAAACATACATCAATGATTTTTTCTGGTATGAAGGCGAATAAATGTGCAAAAAAAAAAGAGCAAAATACCTCAATATCTTCATGTTCGTCCGATTTAAAATGTAGATGACGACTTAAAAGTCATCAGGATTTTTTTTAAACATAATTTAAAAGCTATAAGTTTTTATACTAAAAAACTGAAGTAGTGTAGGGAACGCCCCAAAACATAATAATTCCTTTTGGGCTAATGTTGTCGAAATAGATAATTAGTGTTTGTGGTTATTATTGATCTTCAAATATAAACAATTAAAAAGAATTATTACTACTTATGGGAAAATGTAATTTCCATCAAATTAGTATGTCTTAATATAGTTGTAAATATTTACCTGTTCTACTTAAACAATATTTAATCATAACACTAGTTTACAACATTTTGCGACTATAAAACAACATATTTTTATTGTCAATATTATTATTCCATGAAACATAAAAAATTTCTAAAAGAATTCTTGGCACGTAAGAACTTTGAGTTTAAGGGTGGTTTTTGAATGGTCACAGTCACCTGAAATAGTATTTTTGTGATCACTCGATAACGGGGGGAAAAAAGTTTGAACTTGAGATATGGGAAAAGTCACTTTCATCCCCCTGGGAGGGTAAAATCGACTTGCAAGGATCAAGTCCTTGCCATAATCCTTTCTTTGCAAAATCATTTACAACTTCCATAGAAAAAAAAAATTGTCTCTGTATACGAGAAAACTGAGGGTGGTCTATTGCCGTTCGAGGGGAGGTGGAACAAGTAAAAAAAATTTTAAAATAATATTTGGGTTCAGTGACCTGGAAAACGAGGGGGAGAGTGTGGTGGGTCGGTGGATAAACCTGTGAGAAAAGAAATCAGAAATTTTCTTAGATAAAGAAAAGAAAATGGGTTGTCTGCAGTTGCACAAAGCAATTATAGGTAGAAGTTTGAAGCGTTTTATATTATTTTTAAAATTTTTTGGCACAAATGTAAAAACTCGCCACCTTGGATGTATCAATCGCAATTATTAATGAAAATTCATTATTTTTTATTGTTTTAACCGAATTATTTAGCGTCCCTATTCTTCAAAGATGGATAACCAAAAATACACTGGTATTAACAAAACATCAACTTATCTAGGAGTTAAAAACGAGATTATTCCTTTCTTGTCAATAATAGTATATTAACGTTCATGTTTTATAAAGAATCATTATAACGGGACAAATGCTTAAAACTGCTTTATATAACACGTACGTTATACTATTTTTTCTAATTTGTAGTTTTTTCAATAAAAAACACATACCTATTTAAAAGGAAAACAAATCCTTCAAATTTTGGAAATTTTTATGTCTAAATTTTATGTTGGTAATACTAGTTTTTATCATAGTAGCCTCTGGACAACAAAAATTATTTTGCGAACTGTAATTTTTTGATTTATTGACCCATTTTCACCACGAGATTCTAAAGTTATTTTAGCGATATGAGATTTGAAATTGGACGGAATACGTCGAATACCTTCTAAGAAAGTAGAAAAAAGTTTTACACCTCCGCCGGGATTCGAACCCAGAACCTGTCGATTACCAGTCGAACGCTCTAACCAATTGCTCTCACCCACTTCGGCAATATAATTTTAATGTTAGTATATACAGTTTAAAATGCCCTGTAATTTCAAACCGGGGAGGGGGTTATTAAGGAAAAGGAACTCACTCATGACCACTGATCATTAAGATCTGTTTTATCATTCATCCCGTGTCATCGACATATAGCGACTTCTGCAGGAATTCGATATTAGACCCATGAACAATGATTATTTATAAAAAAATTATTACGGCTATTCTAGATATCACTGTTCAGGGATCTAATATCGGATTCCTGATGAAGTCGCTATATGTCGATGACACGGGATAAACGATAAAACAGATCTTAATGATCATTAATCATGAGTGAGTTCCTTTCCCTTAATAACCCCCTCCCCGGTTTAAAATCACAGGGCATTTCAAACTGTGTATTATATTAAATTAAAAATTGAATAAAGTTATATTGCCAACGTTGGTAAGAGAATCTCAGTGTCTCCGCAGGGCAATCGGTTAGAGCGTTTGACTGGTAATCTAGAGGTTCTGGGTTCGAATCCTGGCGGAGGTGTAAAACTTTTTTCAATTTTAAAAACTTTTCTGCACGCCGATTAACATTATTCAGCAAATTTTATGAATGCTATGAGATTGTTAAAAACAAATACAGTTGCTAAATTTGTTAATTTACTAGAAATTAGGTTACCATCAGTAAATAAAAACAAAATATACGTTCGTGTTTTTATCTCAAGATAAACGTAAGAGGCAAAGTGTCATTTTAATAAATTACAACTTAAAATTTGATTAATAGCAACTTATTACTGATTAATTGCTATTTTACCTTTTTGTGACATTAATTTCAATTTCAAGTAAAAAAATTAAGATAATTATTGTTGATACCTTTATTTTATAACGGCACGTTCTAACTATTTTGCAAACAAACGGTTCAAAAATTGAAAATAACCATTAAATTAAGTTATTTGTCACTTAACTACATACAGAATGCATGCACACGTTACATTGTATAATTGGGTTTGGTCTCACAACAATAGCTTGTTAAAACATCAAATATTTTTCCTCGTGTAATTACATCATGTCGCTACAAAAGAAAAACGTATTTACGATGTACGGTGGTTACTTCGTGAAAATGCATCAAGTTTAACCGATAAAGTTTAGTTGTATCGTGACGTTTGCAATACACAAAAAATTAAGATTCAATATTATGTTTGATATTAACATTGCCATTCAAAATATTTAACAAATTAATATCCAAACGGACTATGCATATTTTGTACATTGGTGATATAGCGAAATTAAGTTTTATTTAAAAATTGCATTGACATTTGATAAACATATCCAATGTATAATGACAGCTTTAATATATAAATGTATTCTGATTATAGACTATTTGTGTGTTTTGCCATTAAAGAATTTCCAAATTGATTTTTACTGGATTTAAATTGATGGCAGTATTTTTATTGGATTACAAATAAAATAAGGTAGGTATTTGTTCATATTTCTATATTTTATTTTGATGTATTTTACCGTTTTAACCCCGGGTTTTCAATATGCTGGTAAATTACCACATAAAATTTGACAAAGCCCGAAATTATATAAAATTATATAAGTGCCGAACGGCAAAGTATGATTGGTGACATAAAATCTGATACATTATTCAATCATATTTTTTTTTCTTTCTCTTCTTTCTTTCATCATATACAGTGTGACCAGTAAAGTCCGCATCATAGGGGATATTTTTATTAATAGCTTTAATCGAATTTTGACTTTGGCATCAAGTTCTGCTTCGATCGAGATAAAAATTAAGCAAAAAAAATAGTAGTCACGGGATTCGCATTATCTGTCAAATTTTAATTTTTTTTTTAAATAATTCTAAACTGGGATTATTTCTGAAAATATCGAAAAAAGTTATAAGAAAAAGTTTTTTTAAATGCAGTTTCTAGCCCACAAGCAAAATTTTAGCTGCATATAGCTGCATAAGATAATTTTGATTTTTTACCCACTACTAAAATTTATTTTCCACTTAATGAACACTTTACTGAAGACACTGTGTTCTTTTTGTCTTAATATTAAGGTGTATTACTTTTAGACACAAACTGCGTTTTTAAAAATACCTATTTTATTAAGTTACCTTATACAGGGTTAAAAACAAATAAACTTTGCATCACATGCGACCAAATTTTAATAGCCCAATTTTGATTTTGTAGAAAAACACACATTTACTATGGCGCTACTTTAAAGAAAATGTATCTGAAATAAAGCATTGTCAAAACTAAGAAGTTTTATGTAGGTTGCGTTGAGTCTTATTTTGCAAAAGTGGTGCAACTTACAAAATATGGGTAAAAAATCAAAATTATTTTATGCAGCTGAGATTTTGCAGGTGGGCTAGAAACTGCATTTAAAAAAACTTTTTTTAATAACTTTTTTTGATACTTTTAGCTTTCAGAAATAAACCCACTTTTGAATTATTTTCTGGAAAAAATTAAAATTTGACAAATAATGGAACTCACGGGACTACTATTTTTTTTGCTTAATTTTCTTGATCGAAGCAGAACTTGATGCCAAAGTCAAATTTTGAATAAAGCTATTAATAAAAAAAAAACATATGATGCGGACTTTACTGGTCACACTGTATTTGAAACAGTAAAACACTAAAACATCCAATCTATAACAGACACCCAAGGTAAGCATTAGATTTTAAAAAAAATAAAAAGCTAATGTTTACAATATTATTTTTCCTACCAATAGCTATGCAAATAAGAATAAAAGCACGGTTAACTTGGCTAGAAACTTGAGCCGTGTACGGGCCCGGGTTATTTCAGCACGCTTGTCGAAAAAAAATCTCAATTTCAATATCATTTAAAAAAAAATTAACTTTCGTGACCTCTGGAGGGAATTGGGGTGCTGGGTGGGACAAAGCACACTAATGCATTATTGCAAATAAAAAGAAATTTACATATATTAGAGATTCTTTAACTAACATTAGGGTTTTTATGACCAATAAAAAAATCGTTAAAAAATAGGGAAATAGGACAAACCTACCATAAACAAACTGAGTAGCGCGAAAATGGAATAACGATTTATAAATGTATGTTCGATTTTTAAAATTATTTGGGTTATAATATTTATATCCTATGTGTTTTATATACAGGGTGGGCCACTGAAAACTTACAATGGCTATAATTTTTAAACCAAAAAAGATATCAAAAAATAAAAAATAACGATTCTATAAAATCAAGGGGGAATACATATGACGTATTTTTCAAGCCACCCCGACCTACCCCTTAGGCGCCACGCCACCCCTACTCACTTGAAAATCTTAAATGGCAAAACCCCACCTGTGGCACCTTTTTGAAAAGCTCATGAAAAATGCTAACCGTGATCATAAACTTTTTACGGTGGGTCGGGGTGGTTAGAAAAATACCTGATTTGAATTTAGCTGGTCCCTATATGTAACTTATGCTGAAAAAATCACTTTTTTTTGTTTAATTTATGTCCACCTGTGTGAAGGGTAGTTTTTCAATTTCACCCTAAAAATTTTATGATCATTGCTTAGCATTTTTCATGAGCTTTCCAAAAAGGTGTCATGGGTGGGGTGTTGCCATTTAAGATTTTCAAGTGAGTAGGGGTGGCGCCTAAGGGGTAGGTCGGGGTTGTTTGAAAAATACGTCATATGTATTCCCCCTTGATTTTATACAAACGTTATTTTTTATTTTTTGATATCTTTTTTGGTTCAAAAATTATAGCCATTGTAAGTTTTCAGTGGCTCACCCTGTATAATTATGTATTTAACTCCAACTCGATCTATTACCAATATGAGTGTTATTTTGTTGTTTTTTTGGTATATTATTCTTAGGTTAAAAGGATATAAGGAGCTAAAAAGTCAGAAAAAAAAACTTATATAATGAATGTTGTACGTAGATTGTAATGAGCGTAAGCCAGTACACAAAGGTGGTATAAGGTATAATAATGTCGGGCTACAGTTTGTTGTCGACTGGGTTGTGTAGCTTAGACAGTTTAAAAAATAGAGATTTATTAAAATAATTATATAATCGTCTTAACGGACTTAAGGTTGCGCTCTAGTTCTTCACTAAAACACCAAGGAATTTTTAACAAGTTTATTTAATGGCAAAGAAAACCAAAGCAATAATTAATTATGGTAAAAATACAATCTTACACACTAGGAAAATAACCAGACAAACATGTGTTACAAAAATATTAATTTAGAGAGTTATTTTAAAGAAAGCCTTCTTAAGACTCTTTTTAGGAACGGTGGCTTAATCCAAGTAAGTCAGAAGAAACAACTATGACTTTATAGTAACTTAAACCAAAAGGAAATTAAACAGTTTACACAGTTACACGTTATAAATCAATAAATAAAGACACTTACGCAATGGGAGCTAAGTAGATTGACTCTGGAGCATTGTTTTCCATAACTTCGCTTAATTTGAAAGACCTTATTACTTTGAATCGGCAAACGGGCAGAGGTTTCCCTTACACTTGAATACATTTTTCAACTCTCTGCCGTATATGCTCTTTGGAGTTTTCATAGTGTTTTGTAACCCCTACCAATTGGAAGAAGGGGTTCCTTTTTTGCTGTGTCATGAATTATTTTCCAAAACTGTAAAAGAGGGGATTTCCCTGGATGTACTATTAAAAATGGAACCCTTTATTCCAACCAATTACAAACAAGTATTTTTATAAACATTCTTATTCCGACTCCCGCTACTAAACTCAAATGTCACTGTCTCTCTTCTACATGCTAGTTTTTTTTTATCACACCTTTTTTGCGATAAGCTCCGCCACCTTAAGAGTCTTTACACTGCAGTTAAGTTACAACTATTTCATCTAGACACGGGTCCCGTAAGTTTGTTATTTTTTTTAAACAGTTTTGCTGTCAAATTCGTCGGCCATCAGCTGTATTATATTTCAACACCCGTATTAAAAGAAAATATTTCAACACGCGTGTGTAAAGGACTTTCTAGCCAAGTTAGGCGTGCTTTATTTCTTATTTTCATAGGTGGTCGTAGGAAAAATATGTTATTACATAAAGGTAAGAGAATTATATTAAAAAATAATAACGTAAAGCTGTTTGATGTAATTAAAAAACAAAGTCCCAGCAAAAATGCAATTTTATTATTTTTATCTTTTGAATAAATAAATTCATTGAAAAAAGGGTTTCGCCATATAGCGTATTGAAACACCAAAAAATTTAAAATTATTTTAGCTAAGGCCCAGTAATTTTCATGCAGTTAACACTACCAGTTACCAAACTATTATGAATACTTATTATGATTTATTGAAGTTATTTGAAAGGAAAATAAAACGATAGGAAACAACTATTCGTCTGACTAATATTATTTAATAAAAACCCTTGCTTATAACAATATGGCCCTATAGTCCCTAATACCATTTTAGTTTTGATCAGTTCTACTTTATTATTTTTTCATATTGTACCAGTATTCATTTTATTATTTTTTATTTGGTAAAACCTCAGGTCACGCAAATTACATTAAATAGATATACACAATACAGCCAATATTGCTCAATGCTCAATAAGTTAATCCTTCTAATTTATATTTCTGGGTGCTACCTTTGACTCTGTTTCTACAAGCTAATTGCTTGTCATAATGTCAGAGATGTCATTTCTTAATTATCATTATTCATCATCGTATTTGACCTTAGATTTATTAATTAATTACTACAATTACTCTCTGCAGTGGTTAATTTTACTGGTAAGTGTCAAATCTATTTATTTTTTAATTCGAACTTTCAATCATAATATTATAATCACCCTTGTATAGTTCTAAATTTTGTCTTTCTTATGTTAGAAAGCTTGTAGGTAAGAATTTGCCATTTCACTGTTGTAGTAATTATTCAATACTTTTTTTAATTTTATGCAGAATGGACACAAACATCGTAATTCTACGACCAATATAATCATTTTATCAAAATTTGTTCAATTTTGTTAAAAAAAAAACAGCCAATAATTCGAAATTGATTAAGGAATAAAATACCAACTTTTTTTAATACTGTTATAATAAGTTGTTTTAATTTTAACTTTATACCCAACTTTCAAATTTCGCTTACTTCGGAGAAACAATAGGATATTTTTATATTATAGTAGTATTATTATGTGCAGAGTTTCTTGCAGTAATCGTCCATAAGAATATTTTGAAAATTATTGTGAGTGAAATCCTTTAAATTTGGAAAATGGGGTGTTCGGAAAAGCGCCCTCTTCACTTGAAATAACACCGACTATACTCGATTTCCGGTTATAACGGAGGTTGTCTCAAACTTGCTTATTTTAAATGGAGCACCATACCCAGTTTGTGCACAGATAGAGTTTTATAGAGAAAAAAACTGTTTTATTAGTCGGTACAGAAGAAAAAGTCATTCATTATAAAAACGGTTGCTTGTACTGAAGCAACAATTTCAAATATCAGATTTGCGATTACTATACAAGGTTCAACACAAACAACATTTTTAATTTTTGGATTTTTTTTTTCAATTCCTTGATTTATTAAATAAATTTTGCTAGTATTGAAACTACAATTTCAACTATTAGATTTGCGATTACTATACAGGGTTCGTCAGAAACAAAAGTTTTTTTTTTTGGATTTTTTTTCAATTCTAAGTTTCAATTCCTTTTGATGATTGGCTCAATCATCACTTAAGAAACAAATGGATTGGAAGGTACCTGGTCCAAATCGTTTGGCACGTAGGATTCTCGATCTCGCAATAACAGACTTTTATTATGGGGATATCTAAAGCCACATGTGTATAAAACCAATTTCAATAATAACTTAGATCACTTAAAAGAAAAAATAAAAAATAAAAGTAATTATTGCAAATATCCCAATACCGCAAGTTAGGATCTGTTATCGGGAATTCAGATGTCGAGTTGACCTATGCGCTGACTCGGTGGTACCACGTTTTATAATTCATGATTGAATGAATTTTATTGAAGGAATATGACATGTTATAATAAAAAATACTTCAAAAGTAGGAAAATAAAAAATTGTTGTTTTCTTACACAAAAATCGTTACTCGGCCAGATATAAAATCATATTCGAAGTAAAAAAACAACAAGAGTTGGTCGTTTTTACGTAAATTTATTTTAAACGAAATTCAAAAAAACTGAAAATGTTGTTTCTGACGAACCCTGTATAGTAATCGCCAATGTGATATTTGAAATTATTGTAGTTTCAGCACAAGCAAAATTCAATAAATCAAGGAATGGAAAATAAGAATTGAAAAAAAAATCTTAAAAATTAAAAATGTTGTTTTTGACGAAGCCTGTATAGTTATCGGAAATCTGATATTCAAAATTGTAGTTTCAGCACAAGCAGACATTTTTATAAAGAATGACTTATTCTTTTACACCTACTAATAAAAAAGTTTTTCCTATTCCAAACTCTATCCGTGCATAAAATTTCTTTTGTTCCTTTCTTCATTTCCAATAACTTTTATACAAAATTTTTATATCCTACTTTATTTTTTCTGAGAAAAAAAAAGGTTTTTCTCAAATTTTGACCATTAACAAGGTTTCGCCTAAAATTGAATATATATTTATAGACAAAAGGAAATTCCGATTGTGGAATTAATTAGAGATATTATTATGCTCGATAATAAATTGTCAGAAAATGAAATTTTGAACATAATGGGATACAAGGAAGTGAAATAGGTAATAAAATATTGCTCTTTTCTAAAAAGGTTAAAAAAAACTTATTTTTTGAATACGGTGCTGCGTTCCTCGTACATTCAATGGATAGGCGAGAATATTTCCTATCTGTTCACATAACGTGTCACTATACCTAACTAGAATTAAATTTTAAACTTATATAGGTAAGGTTCTTCGCCAAATTCTCCAAATACCAATCATGAGTCTTATTGATCTTTGATAAAAATAAACAAAGTACAATACAATGAGCAAGTTCGAGATAACCGGAAGTCGCATATGGTCGCTGTAATTTCAATGACCAGAGCGTCTCCATCAACCCCATTGTCCAAATTTTTATGATTCAAATCGCATTACTGTCCTGACTCTGTATAATGGATAGTGGATAAAAAATTCAATTTTTCCTTTTTCTTGGGCAAGCGTTATTGCTCGGAATGAAGCAAATGGGACTTATTTATTTCTAATTTTATTCTCTTGGTTCGTTTCCGAGGTCATTCCCGAGGGGACCTTCGGATTAACATGGGCTCTGAACCACGATCCTCAGTAATTAGAAGCACCCCAAAGGCTATCAACCCTTTGGTTTCGCGCTTCCATGACCTACCGATTGGGAAGTATTTTCCTTCCCCCGCACCCCACGAGATATCTGATTTCATCCAACCTGTTTACCAGCGTGAATATGGTGGGATGCTGTATTTTCCGCTCTTCCCTAATTTTTTCTCGACGCTGGACTTACGTAAAGACTTATACCACTAAAATGACACTTATCTTTTTGAAAGGTTTAAACTCATATGTAAAACATCAATAGTTCGTTTATATTATGAGATGCTCACAGTCTCAACAATTTTATGACCTGTTTTATATATAAAATATATAAATTTTATATATTATGTATATATTTTTCTACGAACTCAGTAAGCTATAAATTTCAACTAATTTATCCTTGCCATTCATTTGATACACCAACACATTTTTTATATTCCATGAAAGCTCCATTAAGTTCGTATACCTTCTATCGTTTTCTCTTCTGCTAACACCATCACATGAGGTTTTTCTGTCTTCTGATGATGTTTCTGCGTTCGAAACATGTAGAGACCTCAATTGAATATCTTTATTCTAATAAACTTATGAAGGAAGACTTTTAGTTTTTCTTTTGCTTCTATACTATCAACTCCACTTTAATATACTATTTCTTCAAATAAAAAGGTTTTAGTATAGGTGATACAAACAACATGTTTTCCTATGTCAAAAAAAAACATATATAAACAAATAATAATTAAAAACTAATAATAAATTTAAAAATATAAAAATAAAATCTATTTTCAAATTTCTATACAATATTTAGTTTTAATTGTTGTAATTAGTAGTAAATAGTTAGTTATTAGTACCGTTACAAAACTGTTGCAGTAAAAAATAACTTCAAAAATTAAAATCTATTTCAAATTTTTATAAAATAGTCACAGTTTTAATTATTGTAATTAGTAGTTAATAGTTAGTTATTAGTTACCGTTACAAAACTGTTGCGGTAAAAAATAACTTTAAATAGATACACGCCGAACAAAAATTAATTAATATAAAAAACAATATGAACAATTTACTTTGTTATAATATCACTTTATTTACAATATTAGCGACTGCAGTTTCGTGGTACTACTACATTATCAAACTTAATACGTTAAAACTACGGTGTAAGAGTATATAGGTTTGATAAAGGATGTTTATAGCAATATAATACAAATAATTATTTCTTAGTTAATTATCCTTAAGTATTGTGAATATCGGGGAATGGGTGGTCTGTTTGGTCATTTAGTAGATTTATGGTAGTGATTTCATTATGTTCATAAATTTCAATTGAGTCTAAAATATAAAGTTTCTGACTTTTTGGAACATTATGCAGAATTTTTAAATCACTAATGTCTGGCAAACAATAACCTGTCTCCAAGCAAAGTTTTGCGAAATTAGAGTTTTCCTTATTTAACCAATAAGATATTTATTAGCATTATGTTCTTTAAATCTAATATTAAAATTTTCTTCTGTTGGACCTATATATGAGCTATTACATTCGGTACAACTTAACCTATAAACTCCAGCATTTTTAAAGGGGGGTGTTTTTGTTTGGCATTAAAGAATAATTGAGAAATGCTGTGTGCCGGTGTAAAAGCTACTTTTATGTTATTTTTTGAAATTATGTGTGCTATTTTATCAAAAAATGGCCGAAAATAAGTCATTTTTTTATATCTATCTTTTTCACTATTTTTTATGAGTGGATATATTTTGTTTAGTGTTATTTGTTTCTGTTTTTATTTATTAAATAATTAATAATATTCGAATTAAATCCGTTATTGTCTTATATTTTAATTATGGTGTTTAGTTCATTTTTGCGGTTATCGTCATTTAAGGGGACTGTAAAGGCTCTATGTATCATGAATTCGTATGATGCAAGTTTGTGGGAATTGGAATGAGCGGAGTGATTAGGAATTGTTGTGTCTGTGAATGTGGGTTTTCTGTAGATATCAAAGTGTAATTTATTATTTTGTTGTAATTGTAATATTCAGAAAAATGATTTTGCCATCTATTTATTTTTCAATTGTGAATTTTCTTTGTTATGTAAATTTCTAAGGTAATTTAAAATTAGCTGTAAATCTGCATCCTCACCTGTAAAACCCACAAAAATTTCATCTACGTATCTGTAATAAAAAATATGTTTTTGCGTATTTTGTTTTTAAAAAACTATGAGTGTGACATAAAGGTTTCAACCAAGAGAGGACTTAGTGGTAATCCCATTGCTAATAGACCAGGGTCGATAATTTTTGAAACCAAAAAAAATAATAGTAGGATGAAACCCATTGGAAAAGGAAGAGAATATAACAAAAATTAAAGGAAAAATAAATTACGGGCGATCCGAGGTCGCGAAGTGGAAAGGGGTGAGTTTTTAAGGGTAGAAACGATTTATCTCGATTTCCAGCAAAACTACAAGTAATATGGAAAAACGTTAAATAGCAAAGTTGTAGCTAATAAAAAGATACACAACTTTTGTATTTACACTTTTTTCACATAACCTTTCAATTTATGTTAAAAATTGAAATAACCAAGTTTTTGGTTTTTAATTTTTATCTTTTACAAAAAAATTTTTTTATACACGAAATTTGGTGAAAACTTACCTTTTTATGTCCCAAACACACTGTAATTTTTTTGATTTAAAATATTTATTTTTTATGCTTATTTTTACTTAATATCGAAAAAGCACCCTAATTTTCAATCGAAAATTCTCACGTCAAAATATCTGCTTTTTCAAAAAAGTCGGTGGGCTTTTTGTTCGTTGAAATCTCCACTTTCGGTTGGTGTAAAAAAAAATACATTACTATGGTAAATATTCTCAAAAAATGCAAAAAACCAAAAAAACTCGAATCAGAATTTTTTTTTTTTAATCATTATGTACAATTTTGAGCTATTTAATAAAATTTATACTTTAATTACTCGAAAAACGTAAGATTCCAGGTTACATTGATAAACAAAAAAATTACAAATCCAAAAAACATAAAAATCGCAAAAAATAGGCTCAAATAGTTTTTCTAAATATAATTCAAGTTAGGATTTAAAGGGAATTTCATCACATTTACCATAGTAATGTATATCTTTTTTTAAACTATGTAATGTAAGTAGAGATTTCAACGAACAAAAAGCCCACAGACTTTTTAAAAAAAGCAGATATTTTGACGTGAGAATTTTCGATTGAAAATTAGGGTGCTTTTTCGATATTAAGTCAAAATAAGGTGAAAAAATAAATATTTTAAATCAAAAAATTACAGTGTGTTTGGGACATAAAATGGTAAGTTTTCAACAATTTTCGTGTATAAAAATTTTTTTTTGTAAAAGATAAAAATAAAAAACCCAAAACTTGATTATTTGAATTTTTCACATAAATTTTGAGATTATGTGAAAAAATTGCAAAAAACAAAAGTTGTAGATCTTTTTATTACCTACAACTTTGCCATTTAACGTTTTTTCATAGGACTTGTAGTTTTGCCGTAAATCGAGATAAATCGTTTTCTAACCTTAAAAACTCACTCCCCCCACCTTCCCGACCTCGGATCGCCCGTACTTTATTTTTCCTTTCATTTTTGTTATATTCTCTTCCTTTTCCAATGGGTTTCATTCTACTATTATTTTGTTTCACTTTTTACCATTTTCAAAGGCTTTCTACTTATAAAATTTATTGTCATACTGAAAATAGTTCTCATAAATGCAGAGTTCAAACAGAGTGTAGATTTAATTTTTTGTGATCGGGTTTACTTTTTTGTTTGTTAGTGTTTTTTTTTTATTGTTTTATGACAGTCTGAATTTGAGATGTTAGGAAATATGTTGGTGACATCTGGTTGGTGACAAGTTGCTATGAACATCATTTGTCAAACCTATTTATAATGGTATACCGTAGTTTTAAGGTATTTAGTTTAATCATGTTATGGTACTATGAAACTGCAGTCACTAATATTTTAAATAAAGTGATATTATATCCAAGGAAATTATTCATATTGTTTTTCTTAATACGCAAAATCACAAAGTAATGAACTGACTACTCAATCCAACATTTGAAAAATTAATATAATTTTACATTTTTACAGGTTGCATACGATATAACAATTTTTATTAATTTGATGTTCACTACTTAAATGAATAGTATATTAACGTACACGTTTTATCATTTTATAGCACGCGTCCATGATAAAAAACGAGCCGCTTGCGGCGAGTTTTATAACGGGACAAGTACTTAAAACTGCTTTATATAATACGTACGTTATACTATTTTTTCCAATTTGTAGTTTTTTGAAGAAAAAACACATATTTAAAAAGAAAATAAATCCTTCAAATTTTGTAAATTTTTATGTCTAAATTTTATGTTGGTAATACTATTTTTTATCATAGTAGCCTCTGGACAACAAAAATTATTTTGCGAACTGTAATTTTTTGATTTATTGACCCATTTTCACCACGAGATTTTAAAGTTACTTTAGCGATATGAGATTTGAAATTGGACGAAATACGTTGTGTGATCCTTGTACATTCGGTACATATACAGAGCGTTCGGAAACTCGGGCAATTTTGCTCCTTTTTTTCGAATTTCAAAAGACGTAATTTTACGTCACGGCATTGAAATTTAGTATAGGGAAAATGGAAAATTCAAATAATGTTGAAGTTAAAATCGACATTGGATGGTTTTCTCGTAAATCACAAAGGCCGCTTAAGTCAATGAAATAAAACATTTAAATGTTACCAACATCAAATAAAGAAAAAACGCGTATCGAAATAGCTTCATTACGATACGCAAATGCGTATCGTAATAGATTTGTTATGATACAAAATTAGAAAATATTATTTAACGAATTTCTGTGTCCATAAAATTGCGTAACCTGTTTCTAGACAATATTGCTGGTGGTTTACTTATTCCACTTCGGTCAGGAAAATGTCACATAATAGAAAGTAATCTAAATAAATCCATATACAATAATAAACATATAGGTAATAATGTAAGATTAAAAAAAAAATCCTAAAAATCCTATAGTTCCTTTCATAAAATAATAACTGTTGAATTGAATAAGGAATAATTCAGGATATGATCAATGCTCATCAATTTTCAAGACTTACTTAGAGGACGTTTTTTTTACTACACTTTATAAAAATTATGTGTATGGTTTTTGTAATACAACTTTACTATTTTATGATTGTCATTAAGCTCTAACTTAAATTAAAAAACGTTTGATAAAAGTGCATTTTCAATATTAGCACATGGACAGAAAATATCTATGATCTAACGTCTGTGAGTAAAATATTATTTCAACAACATTGTTTCGGTAGAATACGAATATCACTCTGGATCACAGAAGTAGCTATACGCTCAATTTTTATTTTCAGTATTATTCAATTGTTTAATAGATGTATTCATACACTGAGAAAAAACCTTCTATTCTTTATAAAAATTCAACCAAATGGGAAACTTTTTTATTATTAATTTTACGAAAAAAAATTATTCTTTATAAAAAGCTCTGCATGGTCTAGAACCTAAAATGCAACTATCAAATATCGAAATTTTCCAGTCATATACGAGGTTTGTCAACAAATGTGAATTTTTCCCAAGAGTAAAGTACCTTTATTTTTGACATTATCAAAAATTGTTATTAAAAAAAGTTGATGAGAACTAAAAACCACGTCTAAATATGCAATAACAAGCATTAAATTAATTAAATAATTAATAATAAATCAATAAAATAATTTTTCAACATAAATAAGTATAATTGCACATTTAGCCGTAGTTTTTATCAACTTTTTTTAATAACAATTTTTGATAATCTCAAAAATAAAGGTATTTTACTCTTGGGAAAAATTCACATTCTTCGGAAAAATTCACATTTTTTGACAAACCTTGTATATGACTGGAAAATTTCGATATTTGATGGTTGCATTTTAGGTTTTAGACCATGCAGAGCTTTTTATAAAGAATAACTTTTTTTCGTAAAATTAATAATAAAAAAGTTTCCCATTTGGTAAGAACTTCCGGTATATGTTATTTCTTGTTTTTTTTTAATAAAATATATGATTTCTAAGAAAAAAATTATATTTATCTGTGACTAGAAAAAAATTTCACTTTTTTTTCTCTTAATACGTAAATAGCATCACTTAGTTCCAATTTTATTAGGGTTTAGATAATATTTTGCAGCCGCCATTATACCGTTACAGAAAAAAATTGTATATTATACAGGAAAAAAAATAGATTTTACGCTGGGTCTCTACGTGACACCTCGCAAAAAATTTATTACTTTTTCCCATGTATAATAAATACCTAACTATTTTTATTTTTTATAAATAAACGCTAAGAGAAATAAATGTTGTTTTCTTCTTTTCCTTTAATTTTATGTTTTCACACAATTATTTTGATTGGTAAGTACGGGCCTGTCAATATTTATTTTTTAAATAATAAGATTAGTAGGTATAACTATCTATATATCTTTGCAAAAAATATTAAGAATCCCTTACAAAATTTAAAAGATGACGAAGGCGAAGGTAAAATAACTTAGTCCGGTTCTGTTTCTGCAGCCAACCGCTTAACGTAAAATATACCAGACTTCAACAGGGTGCCATAAATGACAAGTGATGCGGCGAGTTCTTACATTAATTTGACTTTACTACTACTATTACTATTTCCATAATAAATTTTATCAAACGAGAACAGGCATTTAATTAGGTAGTACCAGAACTTATTTAAAAAAATTAATATTTGTATGTTATTTTTTGATGACTTTTACCCTTTATTTAGTGGCTGAGACCATCCCAATTTTTTTTTAACTGAAACCATATGTAGGTACTAAAGTATATTTTCGAAAACTCGAAAAGGCTGGAATCTAATTTTAACCCTATACAGGGTGTTTCTTAATAAGATGCAAATATTTAAGGAGCTTATTATAGGGCCCATTTTAAGAAAAAAACTTTATATAAACATATGTTCTAAAATTATAACTGTTGAACTACAGGGTGCTAAAGTTTTAAGAAAAAAACATTTTTTTTTATGATAACTTTGATATGACCCTGTATATTTTTGTGAAACGTGGTACGCATCCTTTATCAATCAAAAGGCGTTTACTGCTGTACAACATAATTTTTTATTCTTGCCAGTGGCGTTCGTGCGGGATTTGAACTGCATCATTTTAAAGAAAAAAGTGTTACGGCACTGCTTTTATTTTACATAAAAATTATTTTCTTAATCCTTATTCCTTCCTGAGCAAATCTGGTCTCTTCATTTTGATTCATTTGATGTATGGTTTTCGCAAAAAAAAAAAATACATTGATTTGCATCCCGCAAGACCACTTACCAGAAAAAACAATTTATGTAACTTTAAACGGTAAAATTATGAAATTATAAGAACTTAAATACATTTTGGAATGTTAACACAAAATTACCCTGAACGCGCAAAGAAATAAATTAAATCAGTCCACAATCAAATCAAATTTCCACCTCCTGCAAATATGCATGCATCTGCTCTTTTTCTCATGGACTCACGTACTCTTTGGAAAATGCCGGGACTGTTCCTAATTGTTTCGCAAGAAACTATAATGCGATTTCTCAACTGCTCTTCAGTATGAATTGGTGTGCTGTAAACTAATGTTTTAAGATGACCCACAGGAAGTAATCTAAACTATTGAGGTCTGGGGACCTAGGTGGCCATGCCTACTAGATATTTTACGTTAATAATCCTTAATAATACCCAATTTATTAACAATGTTCAAATCAATGTATTTTATTTTTTTATGCGAAAACCATACGTCAAATGAATCAAAATGAAGAGACCAGATTTGCTCAGTAATGAATAAGGATTTAAAAAATAATGTTTATGTAAACAAAAAGCAGTGGCGTAAAACTTTTTTCTTTAAAATGATGCACTACTACTACAGTTCAACAGTTAAGAATTTTAGAACATAATGTTTATATGAAGTTTTTTTCTTAAAATGGGCCATATAATAAGCCTCTTAAATATTTGCATTTTATTAAGAAACACCCTGTATATAGAAATTAATTTAAAATAACAAAATAAGTAGTCGATTACGAAAAACCCGGTTAATAATTTTATTTTTTTTTAGTTTCAGTGTCCCTAGTGTTGCCGAAAGCTGCTCTGGCAAATGAAAACAACGGCAGTTTCTCCATTATCAAGGCTATTTGTTGTTGCTGTGTTTGTTGTTGCCTTTGTTGTGGCTGTCGATGTTAAAGGAAAAACAAGCAGCATATTAAAAAAACAAAAATATACTTACATATCCAAAATAATTTAATATATTACACAATATTACAAATACATTTCAGTTACCTATTTAAAATCACTAAATACATATTTTATTATTAAAGCAACATGGATTCAAAAATTGGACCTGATGACTTATGTTTTAAAATAAGCAAAAAACTACCTTTTCGAGTATATCTAGCTTATGGAATGGGCCATGTATTTAACGATGTATGCGCTGCAATGTGGTTCAGTTATCTTCTAGTTTTTTTACATTTGGTAAGTAGTACAAAAAGGGCATTACGGGGAACTAAATACATTCTAAGGACTACAACAATAGTGCGCACTTTTTACCAAAAGTAGTATTTAGTCTTAAATTTAAAATTATTCATTCTTTAAAAGTTAGGTATGAATTAGGAGGATTTTTAAAAAGGAACTGTGACCGATCTAGTTATCCGATGCTATTGAAAGAAATATATTGTAGAAATACCTATTGTTCAGATATAAAATGCAGGTGTAATACCTGAAAAGAACTGTAACAATAGTAATGACTGTCATCAAGAAGATCGCAAGCTTTATATATGTTTTTACCTTAAAATGTTCTGATCATCTAGTTATTTATTTATAATAAAGTTTTTCATATGAATATGGTCAACCATCATTGATTAGCCCGACGTTTATACATAAAAAAGTTGGTCTTCCGAGCCGGATGAGTCAGAAAAATAAAGAAAAAAGTCTATTAAAATTAAGGTGAGCTAGTGACATTACTAGCATACTGACATACAGTGCTGTATATTATTATCAGGTAAAGGTTGCTAGCCGCGGCCGGTGTCGGTGTGAGAATTGAGACTACCATCCTTGGTAAATTGCATATTTTTTAATATATTCTTCTATTTTGAACAACGTCTACGACGAATTAGGGGTTTTAAAGGCTAAAAGAGGGCAAATTAAAGGAAAACTCACACGAGCCAGGGGATATTTCGATAATATTGATAAGAAACCTATTGGTGACAGATTAATAACGGAAGTATAGATGAGGTTGGAAAATGTTTTGCTTCTATATGATGAATTTAATGATATTCAAGGGGAAATAGAGTTGTTACAATATAGTAGTGACGATGAGCACTTTTTTTGGACTTGTTAGTTCAATGCAATTATTTTGCGATAAGTTAAGAAACACAGATGTTTCAACTCACAGTGGTGGGTCACCTCAAGCGATCGGTGTACAGTCTTTGGTTATATTATTGCCTATTAAACTAAATACCTTTAATGGTCAGTACGATTCGTGGCTAGAGTTTAACGATTGTTTTCTTGCCTTAGTGCATAACAATAGAGCCTGGACAGATATACAACGATTTTATTGCCTAAGGTCATCTATCCAGGTTAATGCCCAACAAATTTCTTCAGCTAATTATAAAATAGCTTGGAAAATGCTTGAAGAACGTTTTGAGAATAAAAAATTGATTATTCATAATCATATGAAGGCAATTTTTGATCATTTCTGTATTACAGATAAATCTCATTCAGAATTAAGAAATTTGTTTAATGATGTAACGAAACATTTGCGCTCATTGAATAGTCTAGGTTTGAAAACTGATACTTGAGGTAGTATAATTATTTACATAATGTGTTCCAAATTTGACCCCATTACAAGAAGAGATTGGGAATGTTTTAAATGTGAGCAAGATTTACCCAGCATAAAAGATATGAATGTTTTTCTTAAACAAAAGTGTGAAATGTTAGAAACACTTTAAATAAGTTCATGTAGTATAAATAGTAACGCGAGAGCTCGCAACGTTAGCAGTAGTAGTTTTATTTCTTTTGAAGGAAATTCAAAGGTGTAATGTTATTATTGTCAAAAATCGCATCCAATTTATAAGTGTGAATATTTTTTTAAGTTAAACGTAAATAACAGAATTTCATCTGTAAAAAAGCTTAAACTATGTTTAAATTGCGTAAGGGATTCTCATCCTATGTGGAAATGCAAGTTACAAAAATGTATTAAATGTAACAAGCTACATAATTCCTTACTACATTTAAGTTCGAACAATTATTCTGATATTAATAATTCTGTTGGTGTAAGTACCTTTTCTCAGAAAAATCAAAATTGTTTCCGTGACAGCAGCGTTCCTGCAGAGGAAATAAGCAGCGCTCATCAGAGTACGACGTTTTACGCGACAAATACGTGCAATGCAATGCAGGCGTCGTTTCCAGCTGTTGTGACGTTTCAGAAGTTTTACTGTCAACTGCACTAAAATCAAATTAATGTAAGAACTCGCCGCGTCACCTGTCATTAATGGCACCCTGTTGAAGTCTGGTATATTTTACGTTAGGCGGTTGGCTACAGAAACAGAACCGGACTAAGTTTTTTTACCATCGCATTTTCCATCTTTCAAATTTTGTAAGGAAGTCTTAATATTTTGTAAAGATATAGCGTGGGTACTTATTTTATTATTTATAAAATAAAATGTTGACAGACCCGTACCTACCAAAATAATTATGTGAAAGCATTATAAAGTTAAAGGAAAAAGAAGAAAATAACATTTATTTCCCTTGGTATTTATTTATAAAAAGCAAAACTAGTTAGTATTTATGTTGACCCCGATTTTAGACACGAGGCCCTTTTTAGTAAATATTACAGCAATACATTAAAATAATTGGTGTAAATTACCTTATTTCCTTCAACAATATCATCGGGGCCATTGAGCACACAATAATCATGGTCCATAATCATCTAAACTCAAAAATTTTATGGATAATAGATTAGTTAACCAAAATTGTGTTTGTAATTACCATTAGACTTAAATACCTAATAAACACCAAGAAAATCTAATCCCTGAAATATATAAAATCCAAAAGTAAAATGTTTAAAACACACATTACACAAAAAACAGCAACAGAAATAATTAAAAAAACACCAGAATTGGAAGAAAATAATATGAGACCATGATGCGTGAACTTGTTACCGCCCACTGCTGATCTGGGAACTTTATAATAAAAATAAATCAGTTCTTTGTCGAGCACTTTTAAATAGCGGTTCACAAAGTACCTTTATATCAGAAAAGGTATCTAAAATGTTAAGATTGAAATATAAAAAAGTAAATCATGTAGTTAAAGGCATAGGTGAAGCTTTTGAAAAATTAAAAATAAAGTTAGGGTAATCTTAAATTCTTGCCAAGGTGATTTTAGTATAAAAACTAACTGCTTAGTTATACCTCATATTACCGAAAGGCTGCCAATTAAGTATTCTAATAAATACACTTTAAAAATTCCTTCAGATATAATTTCTTATGTATAAACGTCTGCCTAATTAATGATGGTTGACCATATCCATTTTAATATCATTAAATTCATCATATAGAAGCAAACCCTTTTCCAACCTTATCTCTACTTCCATAATTAACCTGTCATCAATAGGTTTCTTATCAATATTATCGAAATATCCCCTGGCTCTTGTGAGTTTTTCTTTAATTTACCCTCTTTTAGCCTTTAAAACCCCTAAATCGTCATTCGTCGTAGACATTGTTGTTCAGAATACAAGAATAAATATATTAAAATATATGCAATTTACCAAGGATGGTAGTCTCTATTCTCACACCGACACCGGCCGCGTCCAGCTACCTTTACCTGATATACAGCACTGAATGTTAGTATGCTAGTAATGTCACTAGCTCACCTTCATTTTAATAGACTTTTTTCTTTATTTTTCTGTCTCATCCGGCTCGAAGGACCAACTTCTTATGTATAAATGTGGGGCTAATCAATGATGGTTGACCATATCCATTTTAAAAACTTTATTGTAAATAAATGACTAGATGATTAGAACCTTTTAAGGTAAAAAAATATATGAAGCTTGCGATCTCCTTGATGACAGTCATTACTATTGTTACAGTTCTTTTCATACTTTATTTTATGATTGATCCGAACGATTCTTGATTAAGTGTATAATATATATATGATGTATATTTACTCTCCTGTAGATTATATCAATCTAGTACAAAAGTTTATAAATTATAAAGGAAGTTCGTAATTACTGTAAAAAAAATTCACTTAGCCCTGATTTTGTCTCTTTAAGGGAATCATAAGCTATATTATGCACTTATGCAATTCCAACCTTCGACTACTATAGCTATATTATTCTATAACTGTTTATTACTGAGAGAGAAAGGTATCAATTAGAAGTGAATCTGAGCTACTGTATAATTTTGCAATTGTATTAAAACGTATTTGAAGTTGTTTGCATGGCAACTAATTACAGTAAATAACGTTTAGCTCACTTACGATTTTAAATAAACAGATACTTGAAATGCTGTTAAATTAAAGTATTTTTATTATATTAGTAACATGAAATTTGAAGTACGTATTCATATTAGATTATTGTAAAGACTTCTGGGCTTTCCATATCTTCATAAAATTTAGCTGTATCTTCTTTGATGACGTAATGAGACACACAATCGTAATACTAAACAATATCGAACCGTGTACGACTAGTACAATAAAGTATTTTAAAATATTTGACCAATTTTAAGCTTGCCTTTTAATCGTAAAATTTCAAAAATATTTTATAGACATATGTATATCAAAACCACTTTAAGGTAAATAGGTAAAAATCTGGGCATTTTTTTGGAGAGAACTATTAATTTGAATTGCATATTGTCAACTGAGAAAAAAGCCTCGTATTTATTATAATAATTCACACACTCTTTATAAAACTGTTTAATACTATATGTCAGAGCAACACGTTTCCTACTGTAAGACAAAGAAAATTGCTAAACTGTTGTGTAGTGATAATATCACGGTAATTTAGCCATTAGGAAATAGGAGTTAATGCTGCCATACAATGGTTTATAGCCATTATTGCTCTGAATTCTCTTCTATCGATACAAACTATGTCTCAGGAAACTTGTTCTATTAGATCATTTTCCTCAGTGTATATACCCAAAGACCTTGTAAAGTATTTATACTAACTTATAAAACAATTTTGCTGTTTTAGGTTCTAGAATTCGAAAATGGCCAAGCCGGACTTTTACTATTGGTCGGCCAAGTAGCAGATGCAGTAGCTACTCCATTCGTTGGATATCATTCTGATAAAGGTCACGATTGGTGGATATACAGATTTGGGAAGCGAAAAATATGGTACTTTTTGGGAACCATCTGCGTGATCTTCACCTTTCCGTTTATTTTCTCGCCATGCATAAATTGCGAGAAGTCCTCCAGTACAGCACAAATGGTCTACTACTCCTTTTTTATAATCATTTTTCAGTTTGGATGGGCCTCAGTTCAAATCGCTCACATGTCTCTAATTCCTGAAATAACATCAAACGAACATCAAAGGACCAAACTGGCAGCAATAAGAAATGGAGCTACAGTCGCAGCAAGTGTACTAGTATATTTAGTAACATGGGGGATACTACATATTTCTGGAGGAAGTGAAACTAAAATGGGACCATCTGACGCAAAAAAGTTCCAACACATTGTGTGGTCAGTAATGGCGTTTGGGGTTGTATGCTCAGTTTTATTCTATACGTTAATTGAGGAACATTCGGTTCCCAAAAATATCCACGATTGCAAAGATAGCACAAAGAGTAGTTTTAAAGAGCTATTCTTAAACCACAACCTTTATTTGGTTGGGGTTGTATACATGTCCTCAAGACTTTTTATAAACCTAACCCAAGTATTTGTCAGCTTGTATTTATCTGAATCACTAGACATGTATGCCAGTGCTTTGGCATTAGTTCCTCTTATAATGTATATTGCCAGCTTTGTAGCTTCGTTTCCTGTTGGAATAATGACCAAGAAGTTTGGAAGAAAAATAACTTATATCCTGGGAGCAACGTTGGGAGTAATAGGATGTATCTGGATACAATGGGGCAAAGGAGAAAATTATACAAATTACTGGATTTTTGTAGTTGCCGTATTGTTTGGTCTTGCCGGAACTATTGTACTAGTTTCCAGTTTGGATATTACCACGGACCTCATTGGTTCTAAAACAAATAGCGGAGCATTTATTTACGGGATTATGAGCTTCGCAGACAAACTTTCCAATGGGGTAGCAGTGGAAACTATACAGGGTGTTCACAGTGATGAAGTTAATAAAGCATTTTATAGAAATGTTTTAACGTATGTGTGTGGAGGAGCTCTGTTATTAGGGGTAGCAGCAGTTTTAGTTGTTAATCATCAGAAGAAAACAGGTAGGCAGAGGCATGAGTCAACAGAGACGCTGAAAGATAACATAAGCAGCATAAGCTAAATATAAAAGTCCAATTTGGAATGTATGTCTTGTTATACATATCAAATAAATAATTCCAAGTATAATAAAGCTTATTAATTCAGTACTAGAGTTAAATAGACCAATATTAAAAATATTCAACCAATCCTATTTAACTTTTATGCCGGAATAATTTTCCGAAAAAAAAATGCATAAAAGCCGGCTTCCAATGATTTTTTTTTTTAATGTAAGCCGTGCAGTTTAGTAAAATCTATTTTTTGAGATAAATTTAAATAATAATGTAATATTAATATATGAAAAGGAGAGTCGGTTGTACTCCGTATTTTAACAAATGAAGCATTCTTTTGTGTATTCAGCGTAATTTAAACCTACAAAGAAAATTTGTTTAGAAATTTTCAAATATCTTTTTAGTATGTTTCTTGTCTCCTGGATATAATTTGACGAGTAAAGTATTCTCACGTAGTTTGTTTCTGCTGTTTTTTACTCTTGTTTGTGTTTTTCTTTTAGAACCTAAGCCCTGATGATGGCCTCATAATGGGCCGAAAGCGCTAGGCGATATAAAATAAATTACGCTGAATATACAAAAGACGGTTTCATTATTTGTTAATATAATAATACAGGGTGTCCAAAAAGTAATGGGACACAGAGCAACAACAGACTCCTTAAGTCGAAATAATGCGTTTTATTTAAATTTGCCTTATCCAAAAATTGATAACAACCAAGATACAAGGTGTCAAAGTTTTAATTGTGTTTTCGTTTTTTTGCGATTATTTCTTAACGAAACGACATAGCAGCACAAAATTAAGGGTTTTGGGGTTTTTTGAGGTGAGGAATTCCAAATTATCCATATAGTTTTTGTGTAACCAGTAAAGGGCGCTACCTACGGCATGGCCCACTCCTTTTAGCTGGCATTACTTTGTTTAGGCTTCTTATATCGATCCGACTATTAAAAAAATAAGTTACTTTACTTCTTTTACATTAAAAACGTATAACTCATTGAAGCCGCTAGGAGCAACCATTTTCGAGATAATCGCATTTTATATGTCCAATGCAACAAATACGTGGTCCAAAAACAACGAAAAATCGAGCAACGGTGAATTTCTAACTTAAAATTATTGTAAATCAGCTACATTTGCTAAGTGTCAAAGTTAATTTTAAGGTTGACTATCTTTTTCTAATAAAAACGCTTTTTCGTATACGGAATTATTAATTTTATTCTAATCAAATTTTATTAACTTTGACAGATGATACTTTCTGTAACATGTTGTTGCCTTAGAAACCAGGCCAGCTGTGATAAATAATACTAATACAAATACACAAAATTTTTTAATATTTTAGCATTCTTACATTAAAAATATCGAATGCGATTATCTCGAAAATGGTTGCTCCTAGTGACTTTAATAAGTTATACGTTTTTGATGTAAAAGAAGTAAAGTAACTTATTTTTTTAATATTCGGATCGATATAAGAAGCCCAAACAAAGTCATGCCAGCTAAAAAGAGTGGGCCATGCCGTAGGCAGCGCCTTCTACTGGTTACACCAAAACTATGAATACTTTTGAATTTCTTACCGCAATAAAACAAACCCTTAATTTTGTGCTGAAGAAATAATCGCAAAAAAGCGAAAACAAAATTAAAGCTTTGACACCCTGTATCTTCGTTGTTATCAATTTTGGAATAAGGCAAGTTTAAATAAATCGCATTATTTCGCCTTAAGGAGTCTGCTGTTGTTCTGTGTCCCAATACTTTTGGGACACCCTGTATATGCACGCATACATTATTAAGCATAAGAATATATTGTTAATATATCCAAATATTACACAGGGTTAAAATTCAGTCAATTTTGTTTAAAATTTATTTTTTTGTCCGAACACAAAAAATAATGTCCAACTTTATTAAAAGTTTGCTGTGAGTAACTTTTAAAAGCGTTCTTCTTGTATAGCAGTACATGCATAGGTACTGCTATACGTTTACTGATTGGATCGGACATATGATCTTGAACTGGCGATTCGTAGATAATACATTTAAGTGACCCCAGAGAAAAATCTAAGGATTATATCTGATGACCTTCCTGGAGGTTTTGTTGTTTCTAAACCATCGATTGGGATACTGTCTTTTTAAATGGTCCGTAAAAATTTAGGCATGATGATTTTGGGACCCTAGGCGACAATTATGTAGATTCAAGATTTCATTTTAACGAACGGGACTCCCATTTTCAATAAAAGATATTTATTTTGGCTATTTAATTGGGAAAATCTTGTAAAGAATTCCAGCCTTTGGTTTTTTATATGAATGCAACTTGTTGTTTCGTAGGATTTTTTATAAAGAGCTTATGGAACTTGGGCTGTATTTTCATCATTTTTAACAATTTTCTCTTTTCGGTTTAACAAAGCAGCTATACTTTCTTAAGTTCCTGCACAGAGCAGCTAAAGTTTAGTCGTCAGGAATTCTTTCACGAGGTTATCAATGCCCATGCATGAACTCCTTGTGCGTCCTTAGCATTTGATCTACTTTTCTTGGTTAGTGTATGGGAAGCATTTTCATAAAAAACCATTTTTAATTCATATAAATTACAACGATACAAGTGATAAATCCAATGGCATAATTTATCGAGGTGATTTACTTTGGGGAAGGTAAATTATTTACTTTTGCGAGACATAGGTACCTATTAAAATTATTGGAAATTAGGTGTTACAGTTTCTTAATTTAAAACCTTTTATCAGTGTACACTTGAAAACGGTTAGAGATACTAACTAACCGAAACGTTGTGTTAAGTAAGAAAATAAAGACAATGAAAGTCCGACAAAGTAATTTTCTCGTATATTATTGTAAAACGAGTGAAATAATCAATTTAGGGTAGATGAGAAAACGTAATAAAATGTATACTTTCAAGGCGACGCATTGATCTTACCTTTAAAAATGTTAATTGATCCTACCTAAGACGGCTTTAAATAAAAATAAGTTTATTAATTTTCGAAATATAGGATTGGCTGTCGGAGTTTAAAATGAAAACCCCTATATAGGGGAGAGTTGGATAAAATCGGATATCAGTCCAAAAACTGACTAATACTTGTGCGATTTTAGGGTAGCAAACGTTTTTTGTAGATTGAAATATTCCCAAAAGACTTAAGTTTGATATACTGACTGTCACTTTTTATAAATATTCCTAAATTCTTTTTTTTAATCTTTTATAAAAATATTGCGAAATATCCGATTTTGTCCAACCGGTATGATAAAACCGGGTAGTAACTTAAATAACATGTAAAAAGGCTAATAATGGAGAAATAAAATATTTAGTTAAAATATTTGAAAAAAAATCAAACATCTATGAACAGCAGTGACAAAAAAACTTCAATATAGGCACAACAGGCTTCATGAGCCCATTTGTTGTAAGATCCACATTTTAACCAGCCTTCGTTCAACTTAGAGTTTGAAGATTATTCGGGGCACTACGAAGACGCATCGTTATTATCGCGTTCTTCCTCTGTAATATCAGAATCTCCAATCGGTAATTCTTCAATATTTCTTGCTTTTTTCACACGATATTCTAAAGTATATTGAAGAACAGTAAAAGTTTATGAGGCTTTTTTATATCTCATCTTATATTCTAATAATTTGATTATTGCATTTTAGATGCTTTTTTGATCCCATGACTAGATTTTCTTTTATAATGCTACATGTTGTAGTTAACTTAAAGCAAAAAAAAACGCTACAATAACTGGAAAAAACAACAGGTCTGATAAAATCGGGTACCCGGTTTTGTAGAACTCGTCAACAAGACATTAAATGTATGTACTGTTGGCGATTTAAGCATTGTCCGATAAATGGCAACAACGGCTACCCGGTTTTGTCCAACTCTCCCTTACTTATGTCGTATTAGTAGTTTTATCTTTCTGTTTTCAAAGTTTAGTTACAAAATTACTTTGTTCTTAAATATAGTGCATAAATTCTAATTAAAACATAATATTTTTCCACAAACCAACATAATAAAAAAATACCTCCGTGTATTCAACTTAGGGATTTATAAGAACACAATCACGAAAACAATTAAAATAAAAGTTAAATTAATTTTATTTGTAATGTTAAAACCGGCATTTTCGCTATTAACTTTTATTGTAACTACCTACTTAACAACCTGCTGTGCATCCAGGAATAAAAAGCAAATTCGTGTTAAGTGTACATAATCTTACTGGGGAATATTATCAAGATTATTATAAGTCAGAATTATTAAATTAATTTGGGTCTTTTATTACTAATGTTTCTTTCTGAATTTTTAAAATAGGTATTCCTAAGCTCTACCTAGATGGTCAGCAATGCCAGAGGGTTTGTTCGGGTTTGTCAAAAGTTTCTTAATAGAGCAAAATTCCTTACACAAACAAAAAAATTGTGTGTGCTTAAGACCACACGACAAAAGTGAAAACTTCAACAAGGTAAAATTAACAATATCAAATACAATTGTTCGGCGCAGACGAGCGTCTAGACAACGCACCACTAACTGTTTCCACGTCGATACGTCGATACTGAATGCGACCGATGGCGGCCGTTCATTCGGGTCAGGGTCAGTTCGGATTGAATATAGCAGTTGAATTCGCGCGTTACACATCCGAGCGTGACGGCTCAGTTTAATTCAGTGCCCACAAAAAGTGCTAAACGCGCCTAAAGAAGTTTTCACTTCAAAAAAGTTTGAGGACTATGACACATCCAGCGGTTCGCGCCGACTCGGCGGAGCGTCTAATGCATCCTCCAGTAGACGTTTTCTTGCTTGAAGTGGTTCTAGAATACCTGAAAGTTATATCTAGCTATTAGTCAGATACAACAGTTTTCAAAACGTATTTTACCGAATTGCAGTAAAAATTGATCTAGATTTGCCGGAATATTAGATTGCCGCCGCCTCGACAGAAACCTCGCCGAAAGCGCCATGTGTGCAGTGGTGCCTCGTGATTATTTTAAATGGGGAGCTTTTTATTTATATTTTGTATCTTAAGAAAATACGAAAAGCGCCGCAGGCCAATCGCCGAAGGCGAATAATATTTTCGGTGCCACGACCATAAAAGTATTTTTGCCTATTAACATTTTTTGTTACCTAATAAAGCCCTTCACGGGCCGGAATATTACGGTGCGACCGACCCAGCCCTGCTACCAAGACATTGACGCGGCCCGAAGAAATTATCAACTAAGAGCTAAAAGCCCGGTGTAATCAAAGGAACACATGCGTGTGTGACAACGATTAACGATGACACGGCACAAACAAGTAAGTAGTTGACTTGTAAAAATAGCAATATAAGTAAAATATTTGGTCACATTTGGCATTTGGTGTCCACTGATGACGTAAAATTTACGTCATTAATTTACACGTAAGTTTTAAATGACAACATAAAGACGTCATTTTATATACGTGTACATATTAGACCAACATTCGACGTCAAATTGACGTGTCTTGACGTTACTGGTTACCTGGGATAATTCATTATTTTCACATCCATTAAAAAAATTAATTTATGGCAGATAATAAATATAGATGCTGGTGTTTGTAAATGAATACGGTCGATATCATTTAAATAATAATATAGTTTAGAAGATAATATCGATGGTCGAAAGGCAAAAGGTCATAAGCGACAGTTTAATAACTTCGCAGTAGAACGATTTAAAGTTTTTTTTTAACTTTAAATTATTTATATTTTTATTTTTAGGCGCATTTTTTTAATTTCAAAATTGCTACAATAAAATCTAATACGTTTTTGTTGTAATGACTATAAATACACAACAACATAGCCTTATATAACAAAATTGCTGTCGCTTAATCAATTTAGTGACCAGATTACATTTGGGTAAAAGGTCTTAACAAACCATACAATACACACATGCATTTATTTTGGTAAAACGTTTTAACCTCGTTAGATTTATATAAATGATTAAGTGGTGATCTGGCTGGATTTCTTTAAGTTAACATTGAATACTTCCAAAACTAATTTCATAGCATTCTCTCTTACTTCTTCCAATCGTCCCAATTTTAACAACATACAAATTGAAAATCTTGAAGAAGTTATCTGTGAGGTATCCTCAACAAAATATTTAGGAATTACTATTGATAAACATCTTAAGTGGGGAGCACATATCAGTTATTTGACAAACAATATTAGAAAATTAATTCATAAATTCTATATTTTAAGGGAAATTATTGGCAGAAAACTAGTACTCTCTATATATAAGGCTTTAGTAGAATCTCTAATAAGATACGGTATAATTGCGTGGGGTGGGATCTACAAAAACTCATTAAAACCTCTAAATGTCGTTCAAAATTATATCCTCAAAATAATCTATAAAAAAAACAAACGCTACTCCACACATTTACTCTACAATTCAGAAATCCTAAATGTTCGATCACTGTATATATTGTCAACTGCTATATTAACACATAAAACCTCCAAATTAAGAAACTATATTAATCATCCATATCAGACTCGCAATCATATAAACGGACAGTTGATAATTCCTAACAGTAGTAAAAATGTTAATTTAAAATTTATTCATTACTTAGCTCCAAAAATGTATAATGCTCTTCCACTAGAAATAAGAAATATTTCAAACAACAAAAAGTTTAGAAAAAAGTGTAGGATTTTTATAAGTAGCAATTTTAATAAATTTAGTGTATTGTTTTAAAAATTAAACCGTCTAGCGTATTTTTATAATAAGGCACCCAAGTGCATATAATATACTACTTTACATTACTCCAATTCTAATATTATTATACATACCTTAGGAAACACTTATATTTAAGATTGAATAGTTTATACCTACCAGCTTTTAATTAAACCTTTATATTACTTATTTAATAACATTAAGATTACTGTATTATTATTTTGAATAAAATTTTGCACATACAGGGATTTAGTTCTCTAGGTGCAAAACTAAAAACCTATAAGACTATAAACGTTTATATATACATATAATATAAATCATGTAGACTTTTCTTTTCAGGAATATGTAATATATTATTATTATTATTATAGTTAAACGTTTTAACCCCCTTACTTTTAGATATAAATAATTAGGTTAAACATTTTAATCACCGTACTTTTAAATACAAAAAATTTAATGATTAGTTAAAACGTTTTAACCACCTGATTAGTAAATATAGGCTAATAGGTTTAAATGTTTTAACATTCTCGTAAAAGAGCTTAACCGACAATACTTGCTTGTTTTCCTTTGTAGCAAAACAGAATAACGACCAATATTAAAAATAAATTGAATAGCAAATTGGTTTAAATAAGATTTAATTGTTTTCCCAAATTTTCTAAACGACAGTTAATTGTTTCAAATTATCCTTTATTTTGGCGCTTGGTAGGAAAAAGTGGCTTGCAATTTATTATTTTTCGGTTGACTCAAGCGACAAAAATATCATAGTAGGAAGCTAAAACTTCGCTTATTCAACGCGGAAAACCAAAAAAACTTTAGTGACGTTTAAATATAAATTTTACGAAATGTGTCGCTTAAGACCTTTTGCCTTTCAAGCATCGATATATTGTCCACGAAAATAATTATTGAAAAATAAAAATTGAAGTAATTGTGGCATATCGGACAAGTGTGTAACTGTTTTTTATATTGAAATACACAGTGATCCAAGCACAATGGATACCCTGGAGATGGTAAACCACGACGGCCGTTTCGTCGTTAATTCCGCTGGGACGGCTCTACGGTGTATTGATGGCCGCTCTGCTTTTGCAAAAAGCTTTTAATACATCTTACCACTGTAGTCAGGATTGCTTGGGTTATGGCTGCCCGTAGAGTCCTAACAAGGACGAAACGGCCGTCGTGGTCTACCCGCTCCAGGGTATCCATTGTGCTTGGAACACTGTGTATTCCAATATAAAAAATAGTTACACACTTGTCCGATATGCCACAATATCTCTTTTAATTATTTTCGCGGACACAATAATAATATCATCTTCTAAACATTTTTATTGCTCAAAACTTAAACGGATTGCGCGCATTCTAGTGGGTGCCAGCGTTGATCTGTTTTCTGGTCTGCAAAATGGCAGAAGTTTTCGATGAAAATGCAAATAGCGTTCCCTATACTGGATTGTGTTGCACTTCGTGGCTTATTTAGTTGCCTACCTTTCGATTATTACCAGTGTAACTGCCTTTAATATTGGAATTAATTCCGCTGGGATGGCGCTACGGTGTATTGATGGCCGCTTTGATTTTGCAAATAGACTTTTAGAACATTTTACCGCCGTTGTCGGGATTGCTTGGTTTACGGCTGCCAGTAGAGTCCTAACAAGGATGAAACGGCCGTCGTGGTCTACCCGCCCCAGGGTATCCATTGTGCTTGGATCCCTGTGTATTCCCATATAAAAAACAGTTACACACTTGTCGGATATACCACACTTATTTGCTTTTAATAATAAAACAGGGTGTTTCATTAAGGTCGAAGAGCGGCCATATCTCGGAAACTACTGGGCATAGAAACTCAGGAAAAGAAAAATGACAATAAAAGTGGCCATGAGAAAATTCTGGAAATAATTTTCAAGTTCCGCATGTTACCGCAAGAGGGCGTAATTGAAAAGTAAATTTTTAAATTTTACATAACTCCGAAAATTCCACATTAAGGTATCTGTTTGATAACACCATTTTAAAGCCTGGACAATTATGCATCATTTTGGGCTTATGCTCATTGGCGTACCGACTTTAATAAGAGTGGGGGAAGCTGTTGAAAGTGTAATCATTTAAATCGCTGTAACTTATAAACGACTTATCCGATTTTAGCAAACTAAAGACTGTTTGGAAGAGAAATGTATGCACTTTAACCAATCGTATTTAGTTGTCCATAATAGTTTTGCTAGAGGGCGCAATTTGCAATAACAATACATTTTTTGATTTTCCTCCGAAAAAATAAATCATACGGTATAATTATGATACCATAATCGAGAAGAAGATGAAATTTGCTAGAAAAAATATTAAAACCGCAGCTTGATATCTCCGTTCGTTTCAGAGTTATTGCCAAAACAATAATTTTTAACACAAATTGCGCCCTCTAGCAATTTTATTAGAAACTATCTTGCACCATTAGATACGACAATTGAAGGTTCTTCCAAACAAGCTTAAATTTAGTAAAATTGGTTAAGTCGTTTAGAAGTTACAGCGATTTTAATGTTTACAGTTTCACTTGATAAGAGTGGGAGAAGCTATTGAAAGTTTAAACATTAAAATCGCTGTAACTTCTAAACGACTTATCCGATTTTACTAAATTTAAGCTTGTTTGGAAGAACCTTCAATTGTCGTATCTAATGGTACAAGATAGTTTCTAATAAAATTGCTAGAGGGCGCAATTTGTGTTAAAAATTATTGTTTTGG
The DNA here is from genome assembly GCA_963969555.1 of Polydrusus pterygomalis. Taxonomy (NCBI): domain Eukaryota; kingdom Metazoa; phylum Arthropoda; class Insecta; order Coleoptera; family Curculionidae; genus Polydrusus; species Polydrusus pterygomalis. Next base: position 66,672,083 of record OZ018378.1, read on the forward strand.
CAATAACTCTGAAACGAACGGAGATATTAAGCTGCGGTTTTAATATTTTTTGTAGCAAATTTCATCTCCTTCTCGATTATGGTATCATAATTATACCGTATGTTTTATTTTTTCGGAGGAAAATCAAAAAATGTATTGTTATTGCAAATTGCGCCCTCTAGCATTTTTTTTGAGAACTATTATGGACAACTAAATACGATTGGTCAAAGTGCATACATTTCTCTTCCAAACAGTCTTTAGTTTGCTAAAATCGGATAAGTCGTTTATAAGTTACAGCGATTTAAATGATTACACTTTCAACAGCTTCCCCCACTCTTATTAAAGTCGGTACGCCAATGAGCATAAGACCAAAATGATGCATAATTGTCCAGGCTTAAAAATGGTGTTATCAAACAGATACCTTAATGTGGAGTTTTCGGAGTTATGTAAAATTTAGCGTTACTTAATTAATATAAGTTGCAAAAAACCGTTTTTATGTCATGACTGGTAAAAAAAGATCGTTTTTACAATTTCAATAACTCAAATTGCTATTGGAAACTTCACAATATCCTATAGGTATAAAATTCTAAAACATCGACCGGGATTTTATTCATAGCAGCAAGTAAGTTTTTGACTGTTATCACAAATCAAATTTGAAAAAAAGTTAGAATAAATGTTTTACAAAATCGCCACCCGGTATCAGCTAAAAACAAAAAGTAGTTTGAGCAACTAACTTTAAATGTAATTACAAAATATCCTGCCGTGCACCTAAAAGTAAAAAGCAAAATCGTGTCTGGGGCACATGACATATTCGCTAACAAGAATATTTTCACAAATCCCGAAGGTATTTACCACTTTTAGAAACATTTAATTTAAATTGCATTTTCTGATTCGTACGTCCAACGACTGAAAAGTTTCATTTGATGTCCGTTAGAGTTGTGAGCTTTCAGAGACTTTATTTCATTTCTTGTATATTTATCAAACTTTTTTTTTATTTATTTATAACAAACAAAATGCATCATGGTGACCAGACTGCCAATGCGACCATGTCATGGAGTCGCTTCGTTGCGTCGTCTTCACGGTTCAACCAATTAACTACCTTATTTCCCAACTTGATCAAAAATTAAGAAGAAATTCCAATTTTTTATCAAGAATTTGTGGCAAATTTTAGCTGTTTACACGTAAAAATAAATTAAAGGTCAACTTTTACAATTTCTTAAGCAAGAACTTAAATTTTAAATTTTATGGAAGTAGTCCACTATCTCAGAGTGGAGCTGTGAAGATATGGGAAAAAAAACTCACAGTCATCTCCACAAATAATATATGAAAAGTCAATTTATTGGGGTAATACAAGTTTCGGTACTAGAAAGTACCATCATCAGCACCGAAGGGCCCAAGTGCCACTTACACGAAGGAATGTTAACAAATATTTAAAACATGACAAGGACAAAAACATATTGTATACTTGGACGAAAACAAAGTTAAAAAAGTGTTTAAAAAAATTCTTTACTATATACGGGAAGGAAAAGAGGAGAAAACTCCTTTCGAATTTTAATACCGATTTTTTATTTTTTTAACAGTTTTTTAAATTGTTTACCTTTGTTTTCGTCCAAGTACCTATACAATAATCTATAATAATCTTTGCATTTTAATTTATAGACGCCTGATTTAAATATTAAGAGAGAAAATGATAGACACGTTTTCTCCGTTTTCCATAAACCATCTCATACTGATACTGTGATACACAACTCTTTTTGCCACCCTATACAACACAAATTAGCTTCTTTTCACAGTATGATCCATAGACTAGTAACTCTCCTTCTAAATAAAATCAATTTTCAAAATGAACTAAACATTATTAAACAATTGCATTTCGTTTTTTATATCACAACGTTTCAACTGGTAAGTATCTCCAGTCGTCTTCAGGTGAATATATATACAGTATATATATAATACAGTATTCACCTGAAGACGACTGGAGATACTTACCTGTTGAAACGTTGTGATATGAAAAACTAAAGGCAATGGAAGTCCAAAACACATCTATGACTCAAGATACATAATTGTCTACAACCTTCAAACAAACATTATAAACAAATTGCAGTTAACAACGGATATAACTCAAATCTAATTGACCAAATCCTAAAAGAGAAAACTTACAAAAAGGCTATTGACTTAGTTTTTCCTATAGAAGCAAAAACTCTGACCAATTTAAACTTGTCACTTTCTTTGGACAACCTAGCAAAGTAGTTAGCAATTTTCTTAACAAACTTGATATAAATGTGTGTTACAAAACTAATAACCCTTTAAGTAAATTTATAAAAAACAATAAAACTAAAAGCGATGAAAACAAAAAAATCAGGCGTCTATAAATTAAAATGCAAAGATTGTCTTAAAACATACATTGGCCAAACGGGTCTAGACATTTTGACAAAAGAATACAGGAATATTATAACAGTTTTCTAAAAAATAAAACAGACTCAAACTATGCTAACGATTTACTTGATTATCAACATAATTTCGATCCTTCCTTTAAAATCTTACATACAGAAAACAAAGGCTTAAAACTAAATTTGTTAGAATCTATGGAAATAAATAAACTTCAAAATACGGACCTGTTACTTAATCATTAATTCTAATCAATATTAAGTAGTTCACCTTTGATAAATTTATTCGGTTGACCATATACCTACTTAGGATTTTGTAAATTACCCATATAGTACATAATTAAATTTAATTTTTAAACCTGTTGGATTTTCCCGCTATTGTAACCCGTCCACTGTTTTTATTTACATCTTCAATAATTAAAAATTTTATTGCACCCAATTTTTATTAAATCATTGTCATCTGACGAAGCTACAGTGTCAGCAAAACATGTCAGTTTTCTAGTTAATATAGTGGAAATTTACAAGTTCAACTTTGCTTTACTGTATCCCATAAAACTATAATTATTGCAACAATTATTTCGATATGTTCTTTTCTTCTTATCCACTTTCTTTCAGCGACGAAAACGAATCGAGCGACCTAAATATCTTAATCTTAACATAGTATAAAACAAAGTCGCTGTCCCCGTCTGTCCGTTCCTATTCTTCTATGCTTAAATCTTTAAAACTACGCAACGGATTTTGAAGCGGTTTCTTTTAATAGATAGAGTGATTCAAGAGTAAGCTTTTTATGTATAATTAGCGACCCGCCCCGGCTTCGCACGGATGCAATTTCAGAAAGTGGCATGCCGGGTACTAATATATAGGGTTTGTATTTATACCAGCGGGTTGCAATGCATAGCTAGTAAATTATAAAATGCAATTTGAACTGAATGTTTCTAAAAAGGCGCAAATACTTAGTAACAATTTCCGTTGAAAATATCCTTGTAAGCGAATATGTCATGTGCCACTGACATGATTTTCCTTTTCATTTTCTAGGTGCACAGCGGGATATTTAGTATTTGAAATTAAAGTTATTTTCCGACAAAACGAATCGAATTAGGAACTGGAAGTGACATTTCTAATTTAAATCCTTAAAAAGTTTATTTGTGATTTTGCTTTGCCGTATATCGCCAATTTTACAGTCACACAAGCATTTTGTGTTTTACCGGCTTTAATGCAAGCATCGATGTTGTTGTATGATTCAAGTTGCATTGTGCGAAGACAGTGGCGGCTCGTGCCATTTTAGTGAAGTAGGGTTAGGTAAACCCTTAGCGCCGCAGGCAAAAAAATTTTGGGTGCCACGCCCTTTTTTGTTAATAGTTCTTGCTTTTGAAGTAGGAAAAATAAGCAAAAAGGCACCTTTTAATGTTAATTTTACCAAGCATACTGAAATTAAATATATTGTTTAAATGTACCTTCGATTTTTCATGTGTCTTCATTTTTTCCCAGATATGGACCCCATCAAATAAAACACACATAAAACAAAATAGTCTATTAGATTCACCACAACCGCACACCCTATCTAATAGTATTCATTATGTATTTCTAAAATTGAAAGGTCGTTAACATAGGTACGTACATTAAATCAGCCGGCCAAACGAAAATTATTTAAAGGGAAAGAAAAACTCTAAGTCTTTCTCCACTAATATATTCCAAATGAATCTTATTTAAAGATACCTCAACATGTTTCGAACATAGAAATGTTCATCTTCAGGAGAATTAAGATGTTATAAGCAAGAAAAATAACTAGTAATAACGCTTTAAGCTAGGCTTTAAGATAGTGAGAATGACACGTTAACATTCTAAGTCAGGGATTACTACTATTTTTATTCCTAAAAAATTTTGAAAGTAAGTTGCGTATACACATATTGTATTTTCACTAACCTGAATTTTCTCTTTTACAGTTAATTGACTACTCACATTATGACGACCTTCCTTAAATTTTAACACTATTTTCCACTCTTAATTTTACTGTTTTATACATTACTTTCCTCACACTTGATCACTTTTTCTTCCCCTTTCATCAGCATGTTCAAATTTAAATTTTACTCTTTTCCACGGCTGTACTGATTTCGCTTCACATATGGGCCTTGCTTCCTCTAATTTTACTATTATTACCATACACCTGGCAAATTAATACTTCGGTTCTTTGTTTTTTGATGCTTTTCTGACTTAGAATGTTAACGTGTCATTCTCACTATCTTAAAGCCTAGCTTAAAGCGTTATTACTAGTTATTTTTCTTGCTTATAATATCTTAATTCTCCTGAAGATGAACATTTCTATGTTCGAAACATGTTGAGGTATCTTTAAATAAGATTCATTTGGAATATATTAGTGCAGGAAGACTTAGAGTTTTTCTTTCCCTTTCAATCTTTTACTCCACTTGAAGTATGTACTATTTCTTCAATTGAAAATTATTTAGCTTACAAACAACCTAACCTAATACAAACAAATCGCGACGCCGGGGACACCTGTTTGAAACGACTAACGTCAAACGGTCAAACGAAGAGCCTGGCTACTCAGAGATTTTTTCCTGCTTGCATTCAAGGTCGTTTTCCAATGTTTTTTATTGATGTGTTATGGCGATTTCGTCATCACTTCGGGCCTCCGCCGTGTGGCGCAAAAGCTACGTTACCGTTTTTCGCATAATCGCCTTCTAAATAGATGGAAATTTGCACCCGACTGTATTCCATTTTTAAATTATTTTGGTAATTGCTTTGAAAACGAGAATATTAATTTTAATAGGTTTTGGTAATTTGTAAAGGGCAGGACGCTGGACTGGACAGGAGGGCAGGTAGTGCCATGGCACTGTGGCTCTACCCCACGAGCCGCCACTGTGCGAAGATAAGAAACGCCAATTTTGCATTAATGAAACTGGCAGCGATGCAAGGAAAAGGGTCTTTTTTTGTTCCGGTTTTCAAATTGATAATGTTGTTTCCACCGGTATCAGCGCGTCTACAATGGTATAGATTCGAAGTGACGAATCTAGCTCGTATTATAATTGATAATTGATGGGAAGAGTAGAATTAATTTGTAAGGATTTAGTTCTAATTATTGATGTTTGTTACACTAAGAAAAATTGCCTCCTATTCCTTATAAGAATTCGCATACTCCCTATTCAACTGTTTTATACTATATGTGACAGCAACCCGCTTTCCTACTGTAAGTAAGTATAGTGATAATATCACCGTAATTTAGCCAACAGGAAATAGAGGTTAATGCTACCATAAAATAGTTTTTCCACTACTAACCTATAACATCGCCATTATTGACCGATTAATTAACGCCAGAAATCGTTTTTCTCTCCCTTCTCAGTTGCTATTGACGGCGGTCAATAATAATGCATTGAAATCCATTATTGACCGATCTATTTAAAACCCGGTAACTTGATTTGTTAATTCCCCAATAAATAACATGAAAGGGGACGCCAAGCCAACTGACAGGAGAACAAATTATCTTGCCAATATGCCAAAGCAGGTAACTTGATTAAAATATATATTTATACCTACCTAATATTTTTTATAATTTATTAATACTGTACAAAATAAAAGTGTTAGTAGTGGAAAAAAAATTATATTAACCACGGTTTAGACAGCCTATAGCCCTCGCGCCCTAAATCCCTCGTCGCTCCGCTCCTCGTGATTTAAACTTGACGCTCGGGCAATAATGATGGCTGTCTAAACCTTGGTTAATAATATACTATTATAGCCATATTGCTCTGAATACTCACAGCAGTTATTAAGTTCTATTGGGTGTGTAATAGGCTGGGCCGAAAAAGTAAAAAATTGGAAATTGCAAATGGTATATTTGCCAATATCTGACTATACATCTAAAAGTAATTTGTGGAAAATTTTATAAAAATTCATAAATGTTTCGCCGCGCCCCTATGACCTTGAAAATTAGTAAAAAGGCAGATTTTCAATATTTAATATTTTTTAAATCCGAAATTATAATATTTTTGTGACTTCTTGTGAATGTGGGAATGTGTATAGAAATAATTTTTTCAATAAATTTTTTTTTTGTTGGATGGAAATTACAAATTTGTCTCTGAAAACGTTAAATTATGTTTAGATGAAGATTCTGAGGACAAATTTGTAATTTACATCCAACAGAAAAATATTTTATTGGAAAAATTATTTTTATACACATTCCCACATCCACAAGAAGTCACAAAAAAATTATAATTTTGGATTTAAAAAATTTTAAATATTGAAAAATCGGCATTTTTATTAATTTTCAAGGTCACAGGGGCGCGGCGAAACATTTACGGATTTTAATAAAATTTTCCAGAAATTACTTTTAGATGTATAGTCAGATATTTGGAAATATACCATTTGCAATTTCCAATTTTTTATTTTTTCGGCCCAGCCTAGTGTAATCTGGTTTTATATACTGTATTAGTTCCTAGTGGTAGTTGTAATGAAATTACATTAATCATAATAATAACCGTATGAATCATAAAACTGATTTACAATTTGATTTAAATTAAATTTAATTATTAATTAATTTAAATCAAAAAATATAATCAAGTAAATTAAATCAGACATGCCTTCCTGTTAATCAATTGATTTTTTACTGTATACTTTAGATCAGTGATTCCCAAAGCGGTCCAGGTGGACCCCCTGGGGTCCACGGGAGACTCGACGGGGGTCTACGTTGGCGTGACAAAAAAATTGGGGTTCACAATTCGTAAGCGGGGGTCCACGAAAATGTATCTGGTTTCGATAGTAAAGAACTAAACATTTTTTGTTTTTATAGAAGTTACGTTACGTTATTAATGTTTTTTTAATTATATTATACGACTGTTATCATATTACAATGTATTGTAAACCTTACAATGTAATATAATAACAATAATAATTAATAGAGTACCTAATAATTACATATTTGAATAAATTAAACACAAGAAGATATACCTTTTCTAAGGTACCGTACTGGGACGCAAGATGCTGCACCGGGTTCTATAATTCCCGTCGATAATCGATCCTGACAAGTGATTTGTCTTCGAGCCCTGTTTCCTTCTGCCAAACTGAGCCTCACTGATGAGCCGTAAACGGCGAAACTCGTCTGGGGATGAATTTGGCGGAAGGAAACAGACAAAACTTTTTTGAACAAGAAGATATACTATACTATTTTTCTTTTTATTTTTAACACTCCGGGAGTTTTCTAAATATAATAAGTGAGAATTGATTGGTTTCTTGTGCTGCGAGTAGATGCCAAAAAAGTAAAGTTGGATGTAATCACTTTTTTGATTGGCCAACTTTACTGTTTTGACATCCACTCACAGCACAATCAATTAATTAATTAACCAATCCATTCTTACTTGTTTTTTGAAAACTGTAAATTCGTGGTTGGAACTCAGCCGCAAAGCAAATTTCTATAGTTAGATCTAATCTTCACATTTTTTGTCGAGTTTTGGGAATATGGTAGAAATGTAGCTGCAAGGGTCCACCGGAACCAGCAAAATTTTTAAAGTGGTCTATAAGAAAAAAAAGTTTGGGAACCTCTGCTTTAGATAAAACAATAAATGTCAATTTGTCTAAGCATTGCATTGCGTAAAATTGATATTTGTGTTAAGTAAAAATGACACTATTTGTATTTGTCCTCTTTGGGGAAAATGGAATAATTCTTCCAAATTTATATTTAATAAATTTTCTCTTTCAAGGTACCAATTTTAAAAATTAGTTCGAAAAAGGTTTTGTCTGTTTCCTTCCGCCAAACTCATCCCCAGACGCGTTTCGCCGTTTACGGCTCATCAGTGAGGCTCAGTTTGGCAGAAGGAAACAGAGCCTCACTGATGAGCCGTAAACGGCGAAACGCGTCTGGGGATGAGTTTGGCGGAAGGAAACAGACAAAACCTTTTTCGAGTTAATATCTGTGGTCCGGCACTTGTACCGGTTTTGTGAGCGCACTTGCAAAATTTTCGGTTTTTACAGAATAATCCCTTTACGACTGACCTTTTCTAAGGTACCGTACTGGGACGCAAGATGTCGCACCGGGTTCTATAATTCCCGTCGATAATTTTAAAAATGTTACATAGTTTTTGAATATAAAATTGTGTCGTTATTAGCCACTAAAAAATAGGGACTGGACTATAATGTCATAGGGTTGCGCTGGCTATTTTTCGCACCACATCTGAACACTCCCGGTCCACGGTCCATGTTTCAAGGACCACAATCTGATCCAGCAACGTTAAAAAGACATAGAAAAGTATGATAAATTAAACTTGTATAAATACCTATAATTTCATCCATAAGATGCGATGCGATATGGTCGCTAGATTATCAATTTCATCCACTTCGGTACCGTCGATAGCGCGTATTTCCAGGACAGTAAAAGGATAAGAATGGAATGTCGAGAATACGTGCATGCATGCACTGTAAGATAGTAATTTTAAATGCAAGTAAATGCCTTATTAACTACTGGACCTCGTAGAAGGGACAAACCTTTTCTAACAAAACTGGGGCGCACAATGAGCCTAATGAATAAAAATATAGCAATTGCTTTTTCTTATAAAATCGAAGTAATTTCTTGAAAGCCAATGGATAAAAACTAAAGAAATTGCTTTTACATCCAGCAATTGCTTAAAAGTGCAGGAATTGCTTCTAGTCAATACTTTTTCTTAAAAAATAAAAGCAAATGCTATCGTTTGCTTTAAATGTGATGAATAAATTAAGGAAGTGCCTTTTCTAGTGTAGCAATTGCTTTCAACTTTTTAAGGTAGGTCGACCCCTGCATCATTTGTTTGGTAGCAGTCAACTTTAGTTCTCCGCGGCATACACGTGAGTTGCTCTTAATTTGTGTCTTCAATTATGGCTGAATATATGAACGTCCGTAAAAGAAAAATCTACAGTGTACGTAAAAATTGCAGATATGATGATTGCAGAAAGTTATATGCATTTGACTGCGAAAATGTTGAGTCGTTGGCAAATTATTTTTTGACTGATACTGGTGAAAGGCACTGTCGCATTTGAATAAGATGAAAATATTTCTGCGGCAATTGTCGGATCCGGGCTGTCAAAGTTCTGTAGGTGAATGACTCTGTGTTCACCAAACTACTGTCCGTAAGACATACACTTCTGTAATGAATGCAGTTTTGAATAAGGCCAATATTTTTATTAAATGTCCTACAAGTGCTGAAGCTGTTGTTGAAGCTAAACGGTTGTGGTCAGACAGATTTATTTATGTTCTTTCAATTTGTGAACGAATATCAATTGCTTGTCTTTAATTTCTTTATCGCTACTATCACTTTCCTCATTTTCACTGAAATCTGCCATATCACAAATATAAGTTTCCTATTTTCCACAAAAACATAACATATTACTATTATTCTGAATAAAGAGACCAACGTTGTTGTATTTACGTAATCTTTTTTGCAAATTAGGCACCAAACTGAATATGAAATCTATAATCTGAACAAGTGGATAAGCCACGTCTGAACTTGTCTTGAATAAGCATTTGCTACAGAGGTGTAAAAAAAGCAGCAATTGCTTCAAAATTTTATTCATATCCAGATCTAGCAATTGCTTTTACTTATGGCATTTGCTAGTCAAGCAATTGCTTTTACTAAAAAGTAATTGCTTTAAGTAATTGCTTAATTTTTATTCATTAGACTCAATAAGCCAGAAGGCTGCAGCATAAGAAGCTTGGGCCATCCGTCGAACCCTATACCCCTGCCTTTAACCAACCAACCAACCAAATCCTTATAGTTAAAAGATTTACCCTGTATATCTATTTATAAAAGAATGGAAATCATAAATAACTAGTAAATTAGATATTAAAATAAAATGCAATTTTGTCTGGAAATAACGACACCGTTGTTTCTAGAGGCGCCCTTTTATGAATATTAAATATTTATAGACACATTTCTTTGATCAACTATGGGAAAGCAGTGTGTTTTTTAAAAGGGAATTGATGCATTATTAATATCGATATTTGAGACAGAAATGCAAGTCGACAAGCTAAAAGTAGGTCAACATATACGGTTCTATATCAACAAAATTCACATATAAAATTAATACCTGCCGCTGCCGAAGAATATAAAGAGTATGTTTATACAAGTTATTTGCCTATCGGCAAATTAAACTAACAATGGGAGAATCTTTTTTTTTGATATCTTCCAAAATTATATTTTTTGTAAAAAAAAATAGCCTTTCAAATAAATTAATGTCATGCAGTCATTGTGCCTTAGGATATCCAGAGAAAAAAGTATGAGAATTGAATAACTAAAGTACCCCTATTTCTAAATCTAAATAAAACATATCTTAATTTTTACCAATTACAATAAAAAAATATTGGGTAGTGCTCTAATTCACAGGCCTGCATGAAATTTGTGATGACGTGATTTTTGTTTGTCGAGCTTAGTTTTTATATAGAAATAACTAATTAAAATACAATTGGTCTCTATCACCCACAGATTTTTTTTTTTCAAAAAAAAAAAATATATAAAAAAAAACCTATAATAGGCGTTTTAATACATTTTAAAATAAATGTAGTACTTCAAATTCTAAATGATTGATGAATAAAAAATGATTTTCTGTGGTGCTACACACTTTCCGACTGAAGACTTTTTATCGACTTCAAAAAGAAGCTTTAAAGTTGTTCTTTTACATAATGACAATGTTTTTGCTTCTGTTTCGGTCGGCCATAGAGTTAAGATAAAGGAAAACTATGAAAATTTAGAGGAATTACTTTTAAGAATACAATATGAAAATCACAACTGGGAAGTGTGTGAAGATCTAAACATTTTAAGTCTTCTCTTAGGTCAGCAGTCTGGATTTACAAAATTTCCATGTTTCCTGTGCGAGTGGTCTAGCTAGCGAGAACAGCATTGGATAAAAAGAGACTGCTCACAAAGAGAGACTTTAACACCTGGAAACAAAAATGTAATTCGCGAAAGTCTTATTGACCCTCAAAAAGTTTTACTTCCACCACTTCACATAAAACTTGGACGTATGAAACAATTTGTTAAGGCATTAAACAAAGAAGGATATTGTTTTAAATATTTGTGTAAAACATTTCCGGCTCTGTCAGAGGCAAAATTAAAGGAGGGAATCTTTGTAGGGCCGCAGATTAGCAGCTTGATGAAATATACAGAATTTGAAAAGGTAATGGAAGATAAGGAAAAACATGCATGGAATGCTTTTAAAGAAGTTGAACATAAATTACTACTATGTTGAGATCATTGAAAATATGCTGGAAAATTTTAGGAATTTCAGAATATGAGCATAAAAATTCACTTTTTACATTCCCATTTGGACTAATTCCCGGAAAATCTTGGGGACATGGGTGAAGAGGAAGGTGAAAGATTTCATCAATATATTAAAGAGATGGAAAAAAGATACCAGGGGCGCTGGGACACAAAAATTATGGCCGATTTCTGTTGGAACAGAAAAACAACCAAAAGAAGCTTTTCTGAAAAAAGAAAACATTTTTTGAAGAAGCGTAACAAATAAATAACCATTTATAATAGTTTATATGTGTATATTTTGTATATTCTTGTATTTTTTTCCTTAATATATTAAAAACCTAGCTTATAAATGAAATAAATCGTGTTTTTTCTATATTTTTGGATTTTACTGGTTTAAAAAATAACCTTACGTGATATAAAAAAACTGAAAGCAGATTTGAAATCAGCGCTACCCAATTACTAGTTAAAATTTTAAATCAACTTTCAAAGTGTTAAAAAATGCAGGCCTGTGTATTAATCAATGATGTATACAAAGTCACCTCTTCTAGGTATAAATTGGTGTGTTACTCTCATCTCGTTCTTTTTCGTCTCGTTCTTGCGAGACGAGAACGATACGAGAGTGGTCCGGTCTTCTACGGGACGAGATGAGAGATTTTTCTGCGAGAATTTCGTGAGACGAAACAGAAATATGCGAGAACGAGAAATCTCGCAAAATCTTTAGATTTTGATTAGGATTTGCGAAAAACTTTAAAAAGAATCCAGTTAGTATCACCGATATTACAAGGTGACCAGGGAAAAATCGGGATACGTTGTCCAAAAACAATATAAAAAAGGACCAAAAGAAAAAGAATTACCTTTTTTATAACGTCTATAGTTTATGTCGAAATTTTTGTGCAACCCATCATTAGTATTGGACTTTATAATCTATAGACGAGTTTTACCATCTCAGTAAACCATGTTGCATAATAAATAATCGTATGCAATGTTAAACGGCAAGAACATATCACACTAGAAGCTATTTAAATTTTTAAAAACTACAGTACTGATTTTTAGTGGTAAGTATATGCCTTATTAGCCGTAGCAAGTAAATATTATTATGATTAATGTCAAGTTTCATTACAACTGCTAGTCAAAACTAATGCAGTACCTATATAAAATCAGATTACACCCCCAACAGAAGTTGGATAAGTACTGTGAGTATTTAAAGCAATAATGGCTATAAACCATTCTATGGTAGCATTAACTCCTATTTCCCATTGGCTAAATAACCGTGATATTATCACTACACAATGGTCTAGCAATTTTCGTTATCTTACAGTAGAAAAGCACGTTGCTGTCACATATATTACAGTATTAAACAATTGTATACATTTTTATAAGAAATAGGAAGACTTTTCTTAGTGTACACCAGTATCAAATGGATTATTCCGCAAATAATCCACCAAAGTAGCATTTTCTTCGTTAGTTGTTTTTCTGTTAGCCAAGTTAGCCAAACCTGTTTCTCTAGATCTATCTCTGCTATTGTTGCCCTTTCTCTATAATTCCCTGAATTGTAATTTTTGATTTTTTAAATCGTTCTGCTACTCTTCGTAAATACCATCCTTCCTCCACTAATATGTAACTACATATTTTTATTTTTTCGACTATATTTAAATAAGGTTTTTTTTAAAATGAAATTTTGAAATAAAAAGGTTTTGATAATTTAAATACCTGAGAAGGTAATAATTGTCATTTAATAAAGGTATTATAGACGAAAAAAGTCATGTTTACACAAAAGCACAACGGCCGTACAAATTGATTTGTCGTCCACTGTACAGGGTGTTGCACTATAAATGGACCCCCCCTTTAACTTTTTTATCCAATGGTATTTAAAAAAATGGTAAATAAAAAAGTTGTAGGATACAACGTAAAGTTTTTTATGAAATAGTTTAAATAGGGTGTTGCAGAAATGCGTAGCAAACAAAAATATAGTTTTTTCTTATGGAATGGGTATATAATACTCTCAAATGATAGGGCTGGTCTTCCTGATAAAAATTATATATAATTTGTTGTTATTATTATGTTAAAGTCAAAAAACGCATATTTAAATTGTAATAATTTTTTTTATTAGGAACATTCAAAAAAACTAAAAGATAGCAGAACTAAGAACACATATTTCTATTGAAATTCCTTAAGGTGCTGGAAATGACCGCCGTTCATCTCTATACAAGACGATATGCTTTTTTTAATTTACGGATAGCTTTGACCACCCAGTGTTGATTTCTATTTATAGTATCGATTTGATATCGAATTTGTGCTTTTAATAAGTCGACATTATCATGTTCTTTAAGGTAGATGTTATTTTTTAAATACCCCCATAAAAAAGGTATCAAGCGGAGTTAGGTCTGGACTGTTCGGCGGCCACGTAATTGTTTTATGTTTCCCAATCCAGGTTTCATATTTTCCATTTAGTAAAGTTGTTACCCCGCCTACATTATGGGCTGGTGCCCCATCTTGTTGAAAAACAATACCTTCCACTTCATTTAAGGGTAAATCATCAAACAAATCTTCTATGTCGTTTTGAAGCATGTCAAGGTAACATAATACCAGTCAGAGAATGGTTAAAAAAAGATCGAACCCAAAATCCTAAAGTATTTTATCCCACACCAAACATTTACAGATCGGCGACCAGAATTTCAAAAAACTTTTCGGGATTGTCGGTAGACCAATAATGTATGTTCTTTCTATTTGGAATTCCTGCCGTGCTGACGCATGATTCATCACTCCACATTATTTTGTAAAAGAAAGTTGGATACCTTTCAAGAGTTTCTAGCATAATTCTGCAGAATTCCAAACGTTTCTGTTTGTTCGTTTCAGTTAAATGTTGGACTTTTGTCGGCTTAAACGGGTGGAACTTGTGTTTTTTTTAAGTTCTATAAGTTTTCCATACACTTTTCTCAGATCTTGGGCACCATCTCTTATCGAATTAGCAGGATACTCTAGAATTAATAATGCATTTAAGATTTTTTTTATATAATAAACCGATAAATAAACATACCTTGAAAATATAAAAGGATTTCTAATTCTTCATCTTCATTTATAGGAACAGTCCTTTTTCTTCTATTTAAAGCGTTAGTATCCCTTAGTAGTTCATATACACGCTTAAATGTATTTAAAGCTGGCGCGGGTCCGTTGTCATGTAGAACCATATATTCTCGTCTGGCAGCATGTCTATTCTTATTATTTAACATAATAATAATTACAACAAATTATATATCATTTTTATCAGGGAGACCAGCCCTATCATTTAAGAGTATTATAAACAGGGTGTTCCATAAGAAAAAATATATTTTTGTTTGCTACGCATTTCTGCAACACCCTATATATATTTAAACTATTTCATAAAAAACTTTACGTTGTATCCTACAACTTTTGTATTTGCCATTTTTTTTTTAATACCATTGGATAAAAAAGTTAAAGGGGGGGTCCATTTATAGTGCAACACCCTGTACAGGGTTATCCAACCAAGACTAGACAAGGCGATTTTTTGACTTTTCCTGTACTTTTATAAAAAAACTGAAATAGCCATCTTAAGTCATTTTCTCCCGCGAATTCGAATATCTTCAGCAAAAAACAATTGAACATCAAACAAAAGTACTAGGGGTCACTTTGATATTTTTTTAAATGGGATGCCGTATTTTTAATGAGCCTATCCGATTTCTCATATAAATTTTGATCTAAAATGTTGGGTTTTTAATTCAAAAACGCCTTTTTTCTTCAGTTTTAAATTCGGAAAATGTTCGTCTACCGTACGATTAATACCTGATAGATGGATACCCGTTTCACCTGTTCACCCTTTAACCTGGTTTAAAGTGTCCGTCAGTTAGACAAAATAATCAAGTGTCAAATTTCTATATATTTTTCACGAATTAATTACAAATTAGCAATAAAAGATTTGCAAAAACTACTAAATTTGTAATTAATTCGTGAAAAATATATAGAAATTTGACACTTGATTATTTTGTCTAACTGACGGACACTTTAAACCAGGTTAAAGGGTGAACAGGTGAAACGGGTATCCATCTATCAGGTATTAATCGTACGGTAGACGAACATTTTCCGAATTTAAAACTGAAGAAAAAAGGCGTTTTTGAATTAAAAATACAACATTTTAGATCAAAATTTATATGAGAAATCGGATAGGCTCATTAAAAATACGGCATCCCATTTAAAAAAATATCAAAGTGACCCCTAGTACTTTTGTTTGATGTTCAATTGTTTTTTGCTGAAGATATTCGAATTCGCGGGAGAAAATGACTTAAGATGGCTATTTCAGTTTTTTTATAAAAGTACAGGAAAAGTCAAAAAATCGCCTTGTCTAGTCTTGGTTGGATAACCCTGTACAGGGTGTTGCACTATAAATGGACCCCCCCTTTAACTTTTTTATCCAATGGTATTAAAAAAAAAATGGCAAATACAAAAGTTGTAGGATACAACGTAAAGTTTTTTATGAAATAGTTTAAATATATATAGGGTGTTGCAGAAATGCGTAGCAAACAAAAATATATTTTTTCTTATGGAACACCCTGTTTATAATACTCTTAAATGATAGGGCTGGTCTCCCTGATAAAAATGATATATAATTTGTTGTAATTATTATTATGTTAAATAATAAGAATAGACATGCTGCCAGACGAGAATATATGGTTCTACATGACAACGGACCCGCGCCAGCTTTAAATACATTTAAGCGTGTATATGAACTACTAAGGGATACTAACGCTTTAAATAGAAGAAAAAGGACTGTTCCTATAAATGAAGATGAAGAATTAGAAATCCTTTTATATTTTCAAGGTATGTTTATTTATCGGTTTATTATATAAAAAAAATCTTAAATGCATTATTAATTCTAGAGTATCCTGCTAATTCGATAAGAGATGGTGCCCAAGATCTGAGAAAAGTGTATGGAAAACTTATAGAACTTAAAAAAAACACAAGTTCCACCCGTTTAAGCCGACAAAAGTCCAACATTTAACTGAAACGAACAAACAGAAACGTTTGGAATTCTGCAGAATTATGCTAGAAACTCTTGAAAGGTATCCAACTTTCTTTTACAAAATAATGTGGAGTGATGAATCATGCGTCAGCACGGCAGGAATTCCAAATAGAAAGAACATACATTATTGGTCTACCGACAATCCCGAAAAGTTTTTTGAAATTCTGGTCGCCGATCTGTAAATGTTTGGTGTGGGATAAAATACTTTAGGATTTTGGGTTCGATCTTTTTTTAACCATTCTCTGACTGGTATTATGTTACCTTGACATGCTTCAAAACGACATAGAAGATTTGTTTGATGATTTACCCTTAAATGAAGTGGAAGGTATTGTTTTTCAACAAGATGGGGCACCAGCCCATAATGTAGGCGGGGTAACAACTTTACTAAATGGAAAATATGAAACCTGGATTGGGAAACATAAAACAATTACGTGGCCGCCGAACAGTCCAGACCTAACTCCGCTTGATACCTTTTTTATGGGGGTATTTAAAAAATAACATCTACCTTAAAGAACATGATAATGTCGACTTATTAAAAGCACAAATTCGATATCAAATCGATACTATAAATAGAAATCAACACTGGGTGGTCAAAGCTATCCGTAAATTAAAAAAAGCATATCGTCTTGTATAGAGATGAACGGCGGTCATTTCCAGCACCTTAAGGAATTTCAATAGAAATATGTGTTCTTAGTTCTGCTATCTTTTAGTTTTTTTGAATGTTCCTAATAAAAAAAATTATTACAATTTAAATATGCGTTTTTTGACTTTAACATAATAATAACAACAAATTATATATAATTTTTATCAGGAAGACCAGCCCTATCATTTGAGAGTATTATATACCCATTCCATAAGAAAAAACTATATTTTTGTTTGCTACGCATTTCTGCAACACCCTATTTAAACTATTTCATAAAAAACTTTACGTTGTATCCTACAACTTTTTTATTTACCATTTTTTTAAATACCATTGGATAAAAAAGTTAAAGGGGGGGTCCATTTATAGTGCAACACCCTGTACAGTGGACGACAAATCAATTTGTACGGCCGTTGTGCTTTTGTGTAAACATGACTTTTTTCGTCTATAATACCTTTATTAAATGACAATTATTACCTTCTCAGGTATTTAAATTATCAAAACCTTTTTATTTCAAAATTTCATTTTAAAAAAAACCTTATTTAAATATAGTCGAAAAAATAAAAATATGTAGTTACATATTAGTGGAGGAAGGATGGTATTTACGAAGAGTAGCAGAACGATTTAAAAAATCAAAAATTACAATTCAGGGAATTATAGAGAAAGGGCAACAATAGCAGAGATAGATCTAGAGAAACAGGTTTGGCTAACTTGGCTAACAGAAAAACAACTAACGAAGAAAATGCTACTTTGGTGGATTATTTGCGGAATAATCCATTTGATACTGGTGTACACTAAGAAAAGTCTTCCTATTTCTTATAAAAATGTATACAATTGTTTAATACTGTAATATATGTGACAGCAACGTGCTTTTCTACTGTAAGATAACGAAAATTGCTAGACCATTGTGTAGTGATAATATCACGGTTATTTAGCCAATGGGAAATAGGAGTTAATGCTACCATAGAATGGTTTATAGCCATTATTGCTTTAAATACTCACAGTACTTATCCAACTTCTGTTGGGGGTGTAATCTGATTTTATATAGGTACTGCATTAGTTTTGACTAGCAGTTGTAATGAAACTTGACATTAATCATAATAATATTTACTTGCTACGGCTAATAAGGCATATACTTACCACTAAAAATCAGTACTGTAGTTTTTAAAAATTTAAATAGCTTCTAGTGTGATATGTTCTTGCCGTTTAACATTGCATACGATTATTTATTATGCAACATGGTTTACTGAGATGGTAAAACTCGTCTATAGATTATAAAGTCCAATACTAATGATGGGTTGCACAAAAATTTCGACATAAACTATAGACGTTATAAAAAAGGTAATTCTTTTTCTTTTGGTCCTTTTTTATATTGTTTTTGGACAACGTATCCCGATTTTTCCCTGGTCACCTTGTAATATCGGTGATACTAACTGGATTCTTTTTAAAGTTTTTCGCAAATCCTAATCAAAATCTAAAGATTTTGCGAGATTTCTCGTTCTCGCATATTTCTGTTTCGTCTCACGAAATTCTCGCAGAAAAATCTCTCATCTCGTCCCGTAGAAGACCGGACCACTCTCGTATCGTTCTCGTCTCGCAAGAACGAGACGAAAAAGAACGAGATGAGAGTAACACACCAATTTATACCTAGAAGAGGTGACTTTGTATACATCATTGATTAATACACAGGCCTGCATTTTTTAACACTTTGAAAGTTGATTTAAAATTTTAACTAGTAATTGGGTAGCGCTGATTTCAAATCTGCTTTCAGTTTTTTTATATCACGTAAGGTTATTTTTTAAACCAGTAAAATCCAAAAATATAGAAAAAACACGATTTATTTCATTTATAAGCTAGGTTTTTAATATATTAAGGAAAAAAATACAAGAATATACAAAATATACACATATAAACTATTATAAATGGTTATTTATTTGTTACGCTTCTTCAAAAAATGTTTTCTTTTTTCAGAAAAGCTTCTTTTGGTTGTTTTTCTGTTCCAACAGAAATCGGCCATAATTTTTGTGTCCCAGCGCCCCTGGTATCTTTTTTCCATCTCTTTAATATATTGATGAAATCTTTCACCTTCCTCTTCACCCATGTCCCCAAGATTTTCCGGGAATTAGTCCAAATGGGAATGTAAAAAGTGAATTTTTATGCTCATATTCTGAAATTCCTAAAATTTTCCAGCATATTTTCAATGATCTCAACATAGTAGTAATTTATGTTCAACTTCTTTAAAAGCATTCCATGCATGTTTTTCCTTATCTTCCATTACCTTTTCAAATTCTGTATATTTCATCAAGCTGCTAATCTGCGGCCCTACAAAGATTCCCTCCTTTAATTTTGCCTCTGACAGAGCCGGAAATGTTTTACACAAATATTTAAAACAATATCCTTCTTTGTTTAATGCCTTAACAAATTGTTTCATACGTCCAAGTTTTATGTGAAGTGGTGGAAGTAAAACTTTTTGAGGGTCAATAAGACTTTCGCGAATTACATTTTTGTTTCCAGGTGTTAAAGTCTCTCTTTGTGAGCAGTCTCTTTTTATCCAATGCTGTTCTCGCTAGCTAGACCACTCGCACAGGAAACATGGAAATTTTGTAAATCCAGACTGCTGACCTAAGAGAAGACTTAAAATGTTTAGATCTTCACACACTTCCCAGTTGTGATTTTCATATTGTATTCTTAAAAGTAATTCCTCTAAATTTTCATAGTTTTCCTTTATCTTAACTCTATGGCCGACCGAAACAGAAGCAAAAACATTGTCATTATGTAAAAGAACAACTTTAAAGCTTCTTTTTGAAGTCGATAAAAAGTCTTCAGTCGGAAAGTGTGTAGCACCACAGAAAATCATTTTTTATTCATCAATCATTTAGAATTTGAAGTACTACATTTATTTTAAAATGTATTAAAACGCCTATTATAAGTTTTTTTTTATATATTTTTTTTTTTTGAAAAAAAAAAATCTGTGGGTGATAGAGACCAATTGTATTTTAATTAGTTATTTCTATATAAAAACTAAGCTCGACAAACAAAAATCACGTCATCACAAATTTCATGCAGGCCTGTGAATTAGAGCACTACCCAATATTTTTTTATTGTAATTGGTAAAAATTAAGATATGTTTTATTTAGATTTAGAAATAGGGGTACTTTAGTTATTCAATTCTCATACTTTTTTCTCTGGATATCCTAAGGCACAATGACTGCATGACATTAATTTATTTGAAAGGCTATTTTTTTTTACAAAAAATATAATTTTGGAAGATATCAAAAAAAAAGATTCTCCCATTGTTAGTTTAATTTGCCGATAGGCAAATAACTTGTATAAACATACTCTTTATATTCTTCGGCAGCGGCAGGTATTAATTTTATATGTGAATTTTGTTGATATAGAACCGTATATGTTGACCTACTTTTAGCTTGTCGACTTGCATTTCTGTCTCAAATATCGATATTAATAATGCATCAATTCCCTTTTAAAAAACACACTGCTTTCCCATAGTTGATCAAAGAAATGTGTCTATAAATATTTAATATTCATAAAAGGGCGCCTCTAGAAACAACGGTGTCGTTATTTCCAGACAAAATTGCATTTTATTTTAATATCTAATTTACTAGTTATTTATGATTTCCATTCTTTTATAAATAGATATACAGGGTAAATCTTTTAACTATAAGGATTTGGTTGGTTGGTTGGTTAAAGGCAGGGGTATAGGGTTCGACGGATGGCCCAAGCTTCTTATGCTGCAGCCTTCTGGCTTATTGAGTCTAATGAATAAAAATTAAGCAATTACTTAAAGCAATTACTTTTTAGTAAAAGCAATTGCTTGACTAGCAAATGCCATAAGTAAAAGCAATTGCTAGATCTGGATATGAATAAAATTTTGAAGCAATTGCTGCTTTTTTTACACCTCTGTAGCAAATGCTTATTCAAGACAAGTTCAGACGTGGCTTATCCACTTGTTCAGATTATAGATTTCATATTCAGTTTGGTGCCTAATTTGCAAAAAAGATTACGTAAATACAACAACGTTTCGAATCGAAATTTATATGGGAAATCGGATAAGCTCATTAAAAATACGGCATCCCATTTAAAAAAATATCAAAGTGACCCCTAGTACTTTTGTTTGATGTTCAATTGTTTTTTGCTGAAGATATTTGAATTCGCGGGAGAAAATGACTTAAGATGCCTATTTCAGTTTTTTTATAAAAGTACAGGAAAAGTCAAAAAATTGCCTAGTCTTGGTTGGATAACCCTGTACATGTTTTACTTTTCCTTTTAACTTTGAATCATTCATATAACGTTTTAATTTATAAATTTAAGAATAATAGATATTAATAGTATTTTATTCCAGTTATAGATTAGACTTTAATTAACACGCTTTTATTAGCTTTAATAAATTAATGTTTGTCCGTAACCGACTTCTTTGAACCCGATTTTGACCCACTTTAAACGGTCAGATTTAATTTAAATTTTGTAGACTTATCAAGAACCGCTGGCAATACAATAATCTACACGCAAAAAATTATCCTGTCAAATTTTGACAGCTGTCATGTATAAAACGAAAAAGCGATTTTGGCGAAACAAATTATGGGGTCATATAGTATTCGATGCGGAGACTTCGGGAAAAATATGCCAAAAATTCTCCTGTCAAAATTTGACAGCTGTTAATATGTCAAATCGTTTAAAAAAAATTATATTAATGAAAAAACTATAAGGTCGTATGTATATTGACCGTGGAAAAAGAAAAAATTCTCTTGTCAAAATTTGACACCTGTCAATATGTCAGAATTATTACAATAATCGATACTAATAAAACAAACGTGGAATCGTATAGATATTGTCGCTAAGAATAGAGAAAAATTAAAAAAAAAATCTACCTGTCTTTTGACAATTTAAAAAAAAAAAATTTTGTAATTTTTTCGGGTTTATATGTATGTTTGTTTATAACCCGAATGAATTGTTGAACCCGATTTTGACCCACTTTAAACGGTCAGATTTAAGTTATATTTTGTAGACTTATCAAGAACCGCTGACAATACAATAATCTACTAATCTAGCTCAATCTGCTCAAAAAAAAACAACAATAACTCAAACTAAAAAATGAAAAATAAATATAGTTTAAAATAATTCTTGAAATTCGTTATATAGGCAGAAAATAAAAATGAACGATAAACATTATAGTATTATTGTGAATAAAGCGTGGGGTGCTCGATAAACGAAAAATATACAATATACAATAATACTTATGTTTATCATTCATTATTATTTTCTGCCTATATTAAGAATTTCAAGAATTATTTTAAACTACTTATATTTATTTTCCGCTTTTAATTTGATTAATTAAAAAGTGTTTTTTAGTATTTTTAAACTATTTTTATTTTTAAAATAATTACTGCTAGCCCTCTTCTCTCAATCTAAATATCTCTCCTTAACTCACACTATGTCAGATCCCCACAAGGTTTGCTTTGTTGGGTGTAAAAAAAAATCCTTAAAACATAACGCGTTTCGCACATCTCATTAGTCTGCGGCCAAAGTTCTCGTCGCAGAGGTGTCCAAAGTTCTTCAGGCCCAGCCACAATATACTCTTGGCCCTTTCTTGTAATTAATCGGGCTCTCAGTTTTAAATGCCCTGATTAACTTGAGGTTTTAGTGTGCCCCTTAGATAAGGATAGCCCTCTGGTGTTGTACTGGAGTTTCCTTAAAATAATTAGGGTCTTTTACCCTCAAGCAAGTAACTCTGGCAATCATTTTTGTCTCCATGGTGATATTTCTGTGACTAATCTTGGAGAACCTAATTTCGGCATTATGTTTATTAATATATTTAATTTTGTAGAATAAAAAAATTAAAAATTTGTTACAATAAAAGGACGCGAGTACAACGAAAAATGGTGTTTAGATGGTTGCTGAAATCTATATCGTCAAGCTGTGCAGGGAGCAGGGTGCATGGGTAACAAAGACCTCTCATACATAGAACAAAATATTTACATTTTAAAGCAATAAAAATTCCGGGATTCACAACAAAACTGGTCTGGTTAAAGTCTATCCAAACCTAATAGAATTTTTAAAGACGATGTTTTGCCACCGAAATAAATGTATCCATGGGCGTGCCGTCGAATGATAATTATGACTTTAAATTAATGCAATAAATATATTATTTTTTATAATTATTTGTAATCCAGTATAAACATGATAAGCATTTTAGAAACCTGTCAAATCGAGCGCAAAAATAATTTACCTATTACTTTAATCAAAACTTTTGAAGGCGCGTGTTGTAATCAAGCGTAGAATTTGCTAATTGGTCGCAAAAAAGGGCTCACTTCTCCTCTACACCCTTTCCAATCCCTTCCTGTATTTGTAAGAATATTAATCATTGTTAAAACTTTTAAATCGAATCAAAAAATTAAATCTAAAATAAAAAAATATGTATTCATACGCTGTTGGAATCGTCAGATGATTCGGATCTGGATTCATTCGCATTTTGAATCACTAGTGGTGCTACTGGCGGTAAAATAAAATATTCCTCCTCTTTTTATAACGTGGGCCACACAGTTTTTCCAAATATCGCGGCTTAGTTCACTTACTACTTGCCGAATATTATCGAGTACTATTGCGCTTAGTGTTGGTGACTGATTACATTTAAGAAGACGTTTTTTTATAGTGCCCCAAATCATTTCTATAGAATTAAATATGCAATAATAAAGAGGTAAACGCAATACAATATGGCCGTGTCTAGTGCAAAGATTATCAATTATGTATTCATTTTTAAAATTTCGACTCTTTATCATTTTTAGTAATTCTTTTTTTACCGGGACTTTCTCAGGAATTTTCATGTTTTTACTCCTCATAAAATTTAAAATGTCCTTCTTTTTAGTATTATTATTCGGGATTTTGTTTAATATACGCGAATGGTATGATGCATTGTCCATGACTATTACCGAGTTTGGTGGAATGTTTGGTAAGAGCTGATCGACAAACCATTTTTCAAATAAATCCCCAGTCATGTCCTCATGATAATCGGCCGAAGATGTCGATATATTTTTGGCCGACAAAAGCAATGCATTGGGCACGAAACCGTTTTCACCTCCGGTATGAAGTATTATTATGCGCTTTCCTCTTGAACACGGTGTATTTAAGCTACAATTTTGAGTTTCATCTACCCAACCATACTGAACAACATCATAAGTATCAAACCATGTCTCGTCTAGATATATTATATACCTACCTTTTTGATTCGCGATATTCTTTTATTTTACGCAAATATTCTTGACGATGTTTAACGAGACGGCGTGACTCTAATATTACCATTCGATTATTATTTTTTATGTTTAAATCAGCAATTTAATAAAATACCCCGAAGCGTTTCCAATGACTGATACTTATAATCAGGGTAATCGCGTAACGTATCCCAGATAATTTGTAATGTCGGTACCGTATTTTCCTTGTATGAATTGTAAACATTTCGTCGAATAACATCTGTTGCTGCATCGTCAACTTTCCGAAACTGTTAGTTATTTTTCTTTCGCTTTACCGAATGATCTGTATCATCTCCTGCCTTAATTACGCGATAAATTGTAGATATCGAAAGTAGTGTTAATTCGTTAATTCTTTTTATTATGAATTTATCTAACTATTCGGGATTTTCTTTCTTTAAACAACCGTAAACATTTAAAATTATTCGTTGACTTTGAACATGTAAATCTTTATTAAACTCCGAACATTTTTCGGCTAGCGATGCGGTCGTTAGCGAAGGTAATTCAACAGGTAATAATTCTCGTTTATCTACATCAAACGGGCGCCAAAAAGACATTATAATAATAGAAATATACTTATCTTAACGAAAACTCGGAAACAATCGAAACACGTCCACACACGACACTGCTTTTCTAGAAACTAACCGTTTGAAAATAAAATAACATCTCAATTAAATAGCATGCGATGATACTATAATATTATAAGTGGAAAAGAGACAAAGCGTTAGAAACCAGAAACCAGTCGAACGGAATGCCGACCGCGATCGCTCAACCTTTTTTAAGCCTAAAATCTTACCGCCTAGCGCGTAGTATTTAGTAGTAGTGAGCAATCCTGGTATATAGTGCTGTTGGCGGCGTTATTTGTAGTTTTTTTGAAGAACTTGCTCCTTAGAATAATGTTATCTATTAGGTATCAAATGGGCGGTTGCCAAGGAAAACCGGTTTCAATGGACAATAGGATCAAATTACACCATAAATTGGTTACCTAGGTCTTTTGATTTTTCACCAAACCTAATAATATTATTTATAAAAATGTACGTTTCAAAATTTGGAAGATCTAAAGAGTACAATTTGAGGGGTATAAAATTGAATCTCTGCGTATTGACTTAATAATGTAAAGGCCAATCGATACCTATGCATTTTTACCCTACACTTTTAACCCTGCAAAATTGCATGCAATTTGGGATTCACATTTACGCATTTTAGCGTGAGTGAAAGTTGCAGCGTTTTTTACCATTAAAAAAGAACAAGCTCTAATTATTATTTGCACACCCCCATGCGATTTTGTTAAAATTCCCTAGAAATTTCTGTTGGTGGAATTGATTTATTGATACAACTTCGCTCATTTGACAAAAAAATAAACAAGACATCTGTCAGTTTTCAGTTTTTAAGTTTGGGGACAACTTATCTGGTGCAAAGATTGCACTTATAGAAATGTATCAAAATCATACGATTTGATTACTCCAATATTAAAACAAAAACCAAATTTCAAATTAAAAAAATGATTAATGGGGATATATCTAGACTTTCATCATTGAATATCAAATTATAAGAATAGCGGATCTTCGAGAAAACTTGACAACACTGTTTTAGACTGTATTGTAGACGGTTTGGCCGCCATTGTGAAGTTGATCGTAAATCTATAGTTATAAATACAGCGCCTCGGCAACAGATGTCTCAAATTCACTGATGTGATGTCGTGGTGCTGCCGCATATCGTATTTTATTGAAATTTTTCAGGATTTAAGCATTTTTAACAGACAATAAATTAGGAGGTTCTCAATTCCAGCCGAATGTATGTTTTTGATATTAATATGTACGCTGATTACTCCGGGGTGATTGGACCGATATTCATAATGATTTTACCGTTGCATTAGGTGGTAAATGTTATACAAATAAAAGAAGATAAAAAGCGACAGCAAGTATAACTAAAATAGGTTTTATTTCGTCGAAAAATAGAAAAATACGTAATACACTAATACAAACAAACTGAATGTTTCTTAAGTAAGAAAGTAAAACCTACTTATTTTAACCATTTTGAAAAGTAGTAATAATTGCAAATAAAAACAAAGTTATAAAAACCGCACATCCTTCATATTTTACCTCTCATATACTTTGTAGCCTAGGTATGTATTGAATAGTGAGAGTAGTCATTTAATTCTGTTAGAAATAGAAAAAATGGCGGTCAGTATGTTTTCATGTAATTAAAGTTGGAACGTCAAAAGGTTGAAAATAATTTATGCTGCAAAGCAATTCAAAATAGGGACATTTTTAGGTCTAGACTATACTATAGGTAGGAAAATAAATGTAGGCTACTTAAATCTAGGACAGGTTTAGGTACTTATATGAAATCAAGTTTTACGATAAGCTATAAAAATAAATTTAAAAAACTGATGCAGCAAGTCAAACAGACAGGCGACAGCGATGTTTTAATTTTGCAGTGAAAAGCCTTGTCGTTAGTCGCTGCATCAATACGCTTTATTGTTGGTGAGTCATTGTGCCATATATGAATTTAACGTAGCGGATTTAGGAAATCTGCCTATATGGCCTTCTTATAGTTTGAAATTCAATGCTTTCATATGCATATGCGTTAAAAAATCATAAAATCAGCTGTTGCAACCATAGTTCAAAAATGCAGTGAAGAACTGAATTTTATAACCGAAATTACTTGGCAGTAAACCGAGGACTGTTTGGGCATCTGATTATAAAACATCAAATTTCCATTTAAATTAGTTTAGGTCTTGAAATTTATTTTTTTAAGTGTAAAGAGTATTTTCCCTTGTCTTCAGATGTTTAAATAAATAAATTTCTTATTAGTTTGGTATTTGCATTTAATAAATTAGTACAATTATTATTATTAATATTTTTTAAATATGGTTTAACCTGTTGAACTAAATAAAAAATAAAACGTCTAGTAACAGTTGACATCATAACTAGTACTGGTGGTTTCAATGAGGTATGTATATATCACAGCCGTATTTAAATTTTAAGAATTTTACGTTTTAAGAGTTTCATCTTAATATCTTTTGTTTGACTTATAAGAAAATAATAATAAATGTGGTGTGCTAGTCCATTATAGGATAAAAATACATATTGTCGACCACTTAAGGATATTTCTGGAATGATATGACGATTAAAAAATACTGAAGAGTGCCATTCAAACTCCAAACATTTTATGTCTTACTTGATGGTAGGTAGAATGGATTGCAGTCTCGGAAATGGTGGCAAGTTTATTGCATTAGTTTAAAAAAAACATTTACCTAAAATTTGTGCATTTTACTGGTTGTTGGACACTCACACTGGTCATATTTCTCGGGCACTAAGGGACCCGTTTTCAGACGAGTGTCCGAGAAATACGGGTTTTCGTACACATAAGCCGTAAACTGAAACAAATTTGTATGTTTATTACACAAACATTAAACGAAATATAAAGGTAACGTTAACGTATTTTTTGATTGTTTTTTTTACTTCAATACTTGGTGAATTTTCCGAGGTGCCATCTGAAAACACAATTAATTTATTCAATAATTGTTAATTTTAATTATTAAACCCCAAATAAAACGATAACTATAATACCGTGCGAGCAAAAATTATTTTGCTTCAAAGTGGGCCTTGCATCTAAGGACGTAATGCTTAGTCGTAGAGCTTAATACCTGTTGAGTGTCAGTAACTAGCTGAATTAACAATCAATCAGTTATTCCGTCATCTTTGACAGTCGTTTTTCCAATTTCTTGAACAATTCACATAATGGGCTTTATGGAACAGCACAAAACATTCATGGTTGAAGCGTATGTTCGAAACGGGGTTAGAGTAAATGGTGAGTGGAAATACAATCCGGGTTTGTGCATGAACGATTTTCACAAACATTTTCCTAACGTTGCTTTTATTGGTGGGAATTTTTATCATTGCCTGAAAGGAGCCGTGACTGTGTTTAGGGAAAGAGGTTCTATACAACACTAAAAAGGAGCAGGAAGACCATCTGTAAGAACAGAAGAACTTGTTGCAAACGTTCATGAAATAATGCAAAATACGCCAACAAATTGTATAAGACGCATGTCCCAAGAATTGGGAAGATCTTATGGAACATGCAGGACTATTCTTAAGAAGCAGCTAAATGTATTTCCTTATAAAGTGCAAGTATTCCAAGAAATACAAGCCGCAGGTTTTGAAAGACGCAGGAATTACTCTCAATGGTTTAGTCAAAATTTATTGGAAAGAAATAATTTATAAGACCTGTCATTTTTTTCGGATGAAGCCTGGTTCCACCTCTCCGGTTATGTGAATTATCAGAATAGACTCATGTGGAGTAGTGAAAATCCCCATTTTTCCACTTTGCACCCTTAAAAAATTGGTGTCTGTTTCCCGAAGAAGAATTGTTGGTCCTATTTTTTTCCATGACACAGTTACAGCACAGCGATATAAAGACAATATTTTGATTCCATTTATGGAGCAATTACTTGACGACGAACTTAGTTTTGGATATTTTTAACAGCCTATGCAGCCGCCGAAACTACTAACTACTTACGCAATTTTTTCGACGACAGATTGATCAGTTTTCGATCAGACATTGAATTCCCACCTAGATCACCTTGTTAAACGGTTATGGATTACTTCGTTTTTCCTCATTTAACCCTTGAGCGCCCAGCCTACTAAAAGCAACGTAAATGCCCAACCGGGGTCCCCAAGGGACCCCATAGTAAATAAACATATGGATATGCATTAAAGTGTATTTTAATTATCAAACACAAGCTTAAGGTTATAGTGTTCAAAATATTTATTAAATATTTAAAAATTAACTTACAACACCTTCTGAAGAATATTAAGAAAAGCAAAACAAATACTAATATGTAGGTATTATACTATTATCTCTGAGGGACCCCACCTACCTAATAGCGTTATAACCTGGCACTGTCGCGGCGTCGGCGGCTCAAACCAAACTAACACGTGCTAACACACACATTTGACAAAAAAATAAACAAGACATCTGTCAGTTTTCAGTTTTTAAGTTTGGGGACAACTTATCTGGTGCAAAGATTGCACTTATAGAAATGTATCAAAATCATACGATTTGATTACTCCAATATTAAAACAAAAACCAAATTTCAAATTAAAAAAATGATTAATGGGGATATATCTAGACTTTCATCATTGAATATCAAATTATAAGAATAGCGGATCTTCGAGAAAACTTGACAACACTGTTTTAGACTGTATTGTAGACGGTTTGGCCGCCATTGTGAAGTTGATCGTAAATCTATAGTTATAAATACAGCGCCTCGGCAACAGATGTCTCAAATTCACTGATGTGATGTCGTGGTGCTGCCGCATATCGTATTTTATTGAAATTTTTCAGGATTTAAGCATTTTTAACAGACAATAAAATAGGAGGTTCTTAATTCCAGCCGAATGTATGTTTTTGATATTAATATGTACGCTGATTACTCCGGGGTGATTGGACCGATATTCATAATGATTTTACCGTTGCATTAGGTGGTAAATGTTACACAAATAAAAGAAGATAAAAAGCGACAGCAAGTATAACTAAAATAGGTTTTATTTCGTCGAAAAATAGAAAAATACGTAATACACTAATACAAACAAACTGAATGTTTCTTAAGTAAGAAAGTAAAACCTACTTATTTTAACCATTTTGAAAAGTAGTAATAATTGCAAATAAAAACAAAGTTATAAAAACCGCACATCCTTCATATTTTACCTCTCATATACTTTGTAGCCTAGGTATGTATTGAATAGTGAGAGTAGTCATTTAATTCTGTTAGAAATAGAAAAAATGGCGGTCAGTATGTTTTCATGTAATTAAAGTTGGAACGTCAAAAGGTTGAAAATAATTTATGCTGCAAAGCAATTCAAAATAGGGACATTTTTAGGTCTAGACTATACTATAGGTAGGAAAATAAATGTAGGCTACTTAAATCTAGGACAGGTGTAGGTACTTATATGAAATCAAGTTTTACGATAAGCTATAAAAATAAATTTAAAAAACTGATGCAGCAAGTCAAACAGACAGGCGACAGCGATGTTTTAATTTTGCAGTGAAAAGCCTTGTCGTTAGTCGCTGCATCAATACGCTTTATTGTTGGTGAGTCATTGTGCCATCTATGAATTTAACGTAGCGGATTTAGGAAATCTGCCTATATGGCCTTCTTATAGTTTGAAATTCAATGCATTCATATGCATATGCGTTAAAAAATCATAAAATCAGCTGTTGCAACCATAGTTCAAAAATGCAGTGAAGAACTGAATTTTATAACCGAAATTACTTGGCAGTAAACCGAGGACTGTTTGGGCATCTGATTATAAAACATCAAATTTCCATTTAAATTAGTTTAGGTCTTGAAATTTATTTTTTTAAGTGTAAAGAGTATTTTCCCTTGTCTTCAGATGTTTAAATAAATAAATTTCTTATTAGTTTGGTATTTGCATTTAATAAATTAGTACAATTATTATTATTAATATTTTTTAAATATGGTTTAACCTGTTGAACTAAATAAAAAATAAAACGTCTAGTAACAGTTGACATCATAACTAGTACTGGTGGTTTCAATGAGGTATGTATATATCACAGCCGTATTTAAATTTTAAGAATTTTACGTTTTAAGAGTTTCATCTTAATATCTTTTGTTTGACTTATAAGAAAATAATAATAAATGTGGTGTGCTAGTCCATTATAGGATAAAAATACATATTGTCGACCACTTAAGGATATTTCTGAAATGATATGACGATTAAAAAATACTGAAGAGTGCCATTCAAACTCCAAACATTTTATGTCTTACTTGATGGTAGGTAGAATGGATTGCAGTCTCGGAAATGGTGGCAAGTTTATTGCATTAGTTTAAAAAAAACATTTACCTAAAATTTGTACATTTTACTGGTTGTTGGACACTCACACTGGTCATATTTCTCGGGCACTAAGGGACCCGTTTTCGGACGGGTGTCCGAGAAATACGGGTTTTCGTACACATAAGCCGTAAACTGAAACAAATTTGTATGTTTATTACACAAACATGAAACGAAATATAAAGGTAACGTTAACGTATTTTTTGATTGTTTTTTTTTGCTTCAATACTTGGTGAATTTTCCGAGGTGCCATCTGAAAACACAATTAATTTATTCAATAATTGTTAATTTTAATTATTAAACCCCAAATAAAACGATAACTATAATACCGTGCGAGCAAAAATTATTTTGCTTCAAAGTGGGCCTTGCATCTAAGGACGTAATGCTTAGTCGTAGAGCTTAATACCTGTTGAGTGTCAGTAACTAGCTGAATTAACAATCAATCAGTTATTCCGTCATCTTTGACAGTCGTTTTTCCAATTTCTTGAACAATTCACATAATGGGCTTTATGGAACAGCACAAAACATTCATGGTTGAAGCGTATGTTCGAAACGGGGTTAGAGTAAATGGTGAGTGGAAATACAATCCGGGTTTGTGCATGAACGATTTTCACAAACATTTTCCTAACGTTGCTTTTATTGGTGGGAATTTTTATCATTGCCTGAAAGGAGCCGTGACTGTGTTTAGGGAAAGAGGTTCTATACAACACTAAAAAGGAGCAGGAAGACCATCTGTAAGAACAGAAGAACTTGTTGCAAACGTTCATGAAATAATGCAAAATACGCCAATAAATTGTATAAGACGCATGTCCCAAGAATTGGGAAGATCTTATGGAACATGCAGGACTATTCTTAAGAAGCAGCTAAATGTATTTCCTTATAAAGTGCAAGTATTCCAAGAAATACAAGCCGCAGGTTTTGAAAGACGCAGGAATTACTCTCAATGGTTTAGTCAAAATTTATTGGAAAGAAATAATTTATAAGACCTGTCATTTTTTTCGGATGAAGCCTGGTTCCACCTCTCCGGTTATGTGAATTATCAGAATAGACTCATGTGGAGTAGTGAAAATCCCCATTTTTCCACTTTGCACCCTCAAAAAATTGGTGTCTGTTTCCCGAAGAAGAATTGTTGGTCCTATTTTTTTCCATGACACAGTTACAGCACAGCGATATAAAGACAATATTTTGATTCCATTTATGGAGCAATTACTTGACGACGAACTTAGTTTTGGATATTTTTAACAGCCTATGCAGCCGCCGAAACTACTAACTACTTACGCAATTTTTTCGACGACAGATTGATCAGTTTTCGATCAGACATTGAATTCCCACCTAGATCACCTTGTTAAACGGTTATGGATTACTTCGTTTTTCCTCATTTAACCCTTGAGCGCCCAGCCTACTAAAAGCAACGTAAATGCCCAACCGGGGTCCCCAAGGGAATCCATAGTAAATAAACATATGGATATGCATTAAAGTGTATTTTAATTATCAAACACAAGCTTAAGGTTATAGTGTTCAAAATATTTATTAAATATTTAAAAATTAACTTACAACACCTTCTGAAGAATATTAAGAAAAGCAAAACAAATACTAATATGTAGGTATTATACTATTATCTCTGAGGGACCCCACCTACCTAATAGCGTTATAACCTGGCACTGTCGCGGCGTCGGCGGCTCAAACCAAACTAACACGTGCTAACACTATTTTCAAGCACATACCTAAAGGCGCAGTTGCCAGATTTTTTTTATTCCAGAAATACTAAGGAAAATACTGTACTGGGGTCCCGCAAGGACCCCGCTTAGGCATTCAAGGGTTAAAGAACACATTATTTCTGAAACACCAGTTGCAAATTTAGAACAATTACAAGAAAGAATTATCCAAGAATGTGGTAACATTTCTCCAGATATGCTGGTCAACACTTTCGAAAATATGAAGAGACGTGTGAATTTATGCTTGGAGCATGGCGGTGGCAAATTTCAGCAATTTATGTAATTATTTTTATTTTTCCTTCTGTATATTCTTACTTTGTTAAGTTTGTAAACAACAAAAATAAATTTGTATTTGTCTAATTATTTTATTACTCATTAGTTTAGCATATCATGTCTTGTCATAATATGAATTTGACAAAAATTTAACCTAGACTTGGTTAGATATATCGTTCTCATATCATTGTGATCTAAACCACGTTTTTTAATCCAAGCCCTCTTTGATGCAAATAATTTTTGCTCGCACGGTACTTGTTACACTTTTTTATTAAAATATGTAAAAGCAAAAAGCCCCACCCCATACCCCCACCCATAATCTGTCTTGGTGTGTGTTTCTCTTTATTTTCATACCTTGTTTGTGTAGTCTAGCCCTAGTTTGATTTGTTTAAATTGAACATAATAAAATAAAGGTATTTATCAAGATACATCACTACTCCAAACTTACTAAAAATACGAAATACCGGGTATTTTACCCCTATTTGGGCATAATAAAATCATACAACGGCTATTACTAGTCATTGTTTATATTCCAATCCGAGTCACTAAAAGCACAAAACAATTCACTAAACTACAGAAAAACTAGAAATCCGTAAATATTTATATATGTTTGTGCGGATGCCCAATGTTGCTGGGAGACCGGCGAGCCGTGCGCTCCGACGTATTTTTTTACCCATAAAACGTAACATTTGTTTACGCAGGCGATAAGCTGTATGTGCGTAACTAAAGGTAAATGTCTATGGTATTTTGTCATAAAATTTTCGACAATAGGTAGTATCCGGCTATCAGGTACTTTCACCCTACCTACCTTTATAAAAATTTAATAGGGGAACCAATATTTGACGGTAGAAAAATTTATATGGGATTTTCTATGAAGGTCTGGTAATGCATCTAGAGTCAACTTTTTCTAAAAACAAAGAGTTTCAACAGTAGACAGCCACATATAATATTAACAGCTGATACTGGTTTCTTCCTAAAAGTTCTCAGTATAGTAGTGGGCAGAGTGGGCTCATGCATCAGGTTACGTCATATTATTTTCTTCTAATTTTAGCGTTTTTTAAGTGTTTCTGTAGCTGTTTCTGTTAGATTTTAGCCACGGTGCGGCATATTCTTAGAAAAATTTGACTATATATTGCACTAATGCCCCCCGTCTAAATTTTCTTGTAACGATGCTAATGTGGGCCGGTCCGGACCTGCATATATGATTTTCGGTTAAAGGAAAACGACGTTTAGATTAATATTGGTCTTTATTTAGATTAAAATATCGTTTTGCTGATATTTACTGCAGATTTGACAAAATATGTAGCAGATGTTCCGGACATTGGCGGCGACGCGCTCTCCTCTGGGAAATCCCTCACTCAGCAACATACATATTTATATGACGCGAATAAATGCGAACGAAAACGTAAAATTGGATTTTGCTATAGCATTTTTTAAGACTCGTCACGTCTTTCTTTATGCCACATTTGGGTTTTATTAAATCATATTCCAGGAACGCCGTGTGGTTTATTTGGATCGTTTGAGATTTAAAATAAAACAAGCGTGCATGATAATGAGATTTCTTTTAAGGTAGGTGTTCAAGGTGAAACATAAATAATATACACATCCACAGGGTATCCCACCGGGAACAGCTTCGATCTGTATATCGTCACCTGAGAATAACAGGGTTCTATCTGACATAACCCTAAAATCGAGAAAAGATGCGTCAAAGTTTCGGACTTTAATAAAAACTTTAATCATAAACAAAATAGTTTTAGTTTTTTTTTGTATTTCAAAAGTGTATTATAGTTTTAAAATAATGTCTTAATAGAACATAATTGTAGATAATAAAAGGTGTAAAGACAATTTCTAATTTCACTTAGGACCTTGTTTTTTAAAAATATCTCGAAATTTGAAGAAAATGGTTCTATGTGGTAGATACATGGTACATACACATGGTCAGACATTTTAAATAGGGAAATAAATATATATTTCCATTAGTATTTTTTTCAATACGGTAAAATAATATTTTTAAAATAGCGAATTGCAAAAAGAAAATTGAGTTTAGATACCAGCTATTTTGTTTACGTTTTATAATTATTAATGTTCTACAGCAGATAGAATCTTGTTTAAAAATAGTATCTTGCTAAAAGGTTCTATTTGTAAGTTCTATCTGCAATAGTTAGAACTATGTTACTAATTTTAATCGATTTTGAAGTGCAGATACACCTTTGTAGCATAAATATCTCGCAACTAACTGCCAGATGGCGCTAGGAGTTTGTAATTAGGTAATAATTAACAGATAGAACCATTTTATTTCAAAATCTCAATTTTAACAAAATTGCAGATAGAACACTGTTATTCTCAGGTGACGATATGTAAAACTATACTTTCAAAATTTGACACTTTGCTAATGTTGATGGGGCACTGAGGAAAATGAGCGAATACAACAGGTTTGCTAAGACATAGTTCATAATGATAGCTTATGTTTTATTAACCCATAATAAATAAAGTGCTAGTGTATCCAACCCGCTTTAGTGTTATATCAATTCCAGATTT
This sequence comes from Polydrusus pterygomalis, assembly GCA_963969555.1. Classification (NCBI taxonomy): domain Eukaryota; kingdom Metazoa; phylum Arthropoda; class Insecta; order Coleoptera; family Curculionidae; genus Polydrusus; species Polydrusus pterygomalis. The sequence goes on from OZ018378.1 coordinate 66,707,999, forward strand.
GCTAGAACAGTGTATTTATTGGTAGTAATTAGTTCGACTAACAGCACAGTCTTGTTGAATAATGAACTACTTTTAATACAGTAATTTTGTTAAGAAATAAATTGTATCTTCTCAATGCGACGCATTTTGTTCCCAATACAGCGCTTTCTTTACAATTAAGAAAGCAGAATATCGTCCTCAAAAACGAATTGTTCCGTTAGAACCTATAATCCACCAAGACGTTGGTGGGGGTTCGTAGCGATCGGCAATCGCCACACGCCCTAGTATTAGTTTTAACGTATTTGTTGCGCAGGTCACATAGTTGTTCGTAGTTTTCTAGTTGTCCAGTCTGATTTTGAATTTTATTGATCGTACCAATACCTGTTCCGATTAATTTATTTTTACTTAGTATTTTTTTTTTAAACTTTGCATGCCAGATAAAGAAAGGGAAGATTCTTATTTTGCACAACCCATCATTAGTATTGGACTTTATAATCTATAAACGAATTTCACCAGCTCAGTAAACCATGTTGCGTAATAGATATTCATATGCAATCTTAAACGACAATATCACACTAGAAGCTATTTAAATTTTTGAAAAGTATAGTGCTGATTTTTAGTGATGAGCTTTATTAACCGTAGCAAGCAAAAATTATTATGATTAATGTTAAGTTTCATCATAACTGCCATTCGGAACTGATACAGTATATGAAACCAGATTACATCCACAAAAAAACTTGATAATTTACTGTGAGTATTCAGAGAAATAAGTAGTGGCTATGATAGCATTAACTCGCCAACATCAAACTGTGCACCTTAACATTCTCTAAATCTATTATATTTAACATTTTTTGGTAATTCCCGAAATAAATGAGATAATAACCTTTACTCTATGTTTGACTCACCCTGTATTTCCCAGTCATTTCAATAATTATCCTAATAAATTAGTAAATAGTGCTAACACAGCGTTTCGCTGTTCCTTCGAAAAATAATTAATTAACACAGGGTCTCTTCATGAAATGAAATCCTGGCGTGGCGAGCGATCGCGGTAAGCTCATCAGAGAGAACGAGAGAAGTGGGCATTTACGGATGAAACAGGATTGGCATAATATTGAAAGGATCCCACGAAAAATGCTTTGTCAGAATAGGTTTTACACTTGACAGTTAAATGGGCCCCATAAAGATCATAACGCTCGAGCCCAAAATTTAAAGTTACGCTACCTAAATTTGACGTGTTCATTATATTTAGTTTTTTGTAGTTAATTGTTTGAGCGGCATCACTGGCGGATCCTGAAATAAACTTTTTTTGGTGGCGGGGGGGGGGGGGGGGGCGGGGTCACCCAACAAAAATGAAAGAAACATATTTAGGTGCAAGGCAAGGGCAGATTTAACTTTTTTCATGGGAGAAGGGGGGTCAACCATAGGTATAAATAAAGATCTGGTTTATGGTATGAGACACAATGACACAAAATCAACAACATAACAACAATAATATATTAGTTTATTACCCTTCATCAGAAGACAGCATATTACGTAACTGAAGTATTTTACGGTGTTTTTTGGAACATTGGACTAAAAGTTCTTCTGGTGACACAATTTAATTTCTATGGATATAAAGTAATTCAAGACCATTCAACCTAGTTGCGGCCATCATTGTTGATTGTAAATAAGATTTTAACAATCTTAAGGAAGAAAATTATCTTTCTGGTGTACATACAACTGGTTATCGGAATTGTTGCTAATATTTTTAATATTTTTTTAATATTCGGAAAGTATGAATCATTTTTTATAATAATTGTGTCAATTATATTGGTAGGTTTTTCGCCACAGAACAAGAGATATCATCCTGATAAAATTTTATATTTTCTTGGTTGAGTTTATCAAGGTAGGTAGAAACAATGTTCCATAATTCCGCTACATTGGAGTGTTTTTCAGAAAATCTAAATTTTAATTGAGAAATTAAATAATCAAAAAATGGTAAAAATTAGACAATTTATATTATTGCTCTGTATTAACGAATTCATAATTTGCACGATTTGTCTATGCATAGGCGTAGTTAGACGGTCAAGACTGGGGGTGCTGAAGTCCAGTGGCGGCTCGTGACATGTTAACGTGGGGGTGCACAAAAAGCCCGCCGCTTTTTTAAGACCACGCCCAAATTTGGTCAAAAATGTTTAGTAAATATTTTAATGTGATGTTAATAGCAGATTTAGGTCTTTCAATGTTCTTGACAATCACTTTCTCCTTCAACGGTAACTTGCTAAAAGATTTTTTCAAAAATTCCACGGTGTATTTTATAACGACGACGCACTCATTGTTTTTTCGTGCTTATTCAACTTAAAACCTTAACTGAATTCAATAAAACCATTTTAAACCTTAATAAACAAAAAAAATAGTCAAAATATCGGCTAAAAATTTCCGCGAACTTGAACGACTACGACTGGTTAAATTTAAATTATCAAATTAATGCAGAATTGCAGAACATGACATACACAAGCTATTATGCCGCTCTCGTATTTTACGAGATTTTTATGATCATAGACCCGCTCTGACAAGTAAAGTGGGCGTGAGCTACACGGTACACTGAGAGAAATTTTAAACAGAATCCGCAACTACCTAAATATACTTGAATTTTAATATGAAAAATTCATTACATAATATAATGTATATTATAAAAATGGGTTAGTTCTAAAATTAGAACATATATTGTAATTTTTTTTTGGGGGTGCTAATTTAGATTTCGGAGGTGCTTAGCACCCACAAGTACCACCCTAACTACGCCTATGTCTATGTCTTAGTAGTTCTGGGCAATTAAAATTCGATATTTAAAACTCGGGCTGTGGAACAATTTTTTTCAAAAATCAAGTGAAAATAATTATCACTATCAGATCTTATTTCTTCCAATGCTTTTACGACTAAATTAGAAATTTCATAAAATATGCTTTGCTAATATCGAGTTGGAAACTTTGTAGTTGAGTAGATGGAGGTATTAATAATTTAATACAATCAGACTCATCAATCAACTGATGATAAAAATCGAGCTTTCATTCATTTTTTTTTTGAGGTCTCACATGAGGGGGGGGGCCCTCCGCCCCCCCCCTGCCCCTGGATCCGCCAGTGACCCGCATTTATAGTTACTATAGGAAAACGCACAATGAACAAACTCTATACAGCGTGTAACAAATGTATGGAACGCTTTAAATATCTTTAGTACCGTTTGTCCCATTTAGCTAAAATTCGGTATCGGCATAAGAGGTTATCGCGGAGTTGCTAGTGACATTTTGCAATGTTGCCAAATTTCCAGTTTTTTAGCAATTTAAAATATATATTTTTTAAATGGAACACCCTATATTTTATATTATTCAAAAAAATTATTTCGAACTCGCCTGTTATTCGCCTCGCTCGCTCATCTGATAATTTCAGACTCGTTCAATAAAAAATCACTTGACTGCCTTGGTACATAAATAACTATTGTAACAAATTCGTGAAAGTGTGTTTTACGTCCCTTAAATGGAAGTCAGTAGCAGCAGCGATGATGAAATTCCGAAATAAGTTCTGCACATTGCTAAAGCAGCTACCCTTAATTTATTGCCGGATAAATCACGGCATAGATATGCGAAGGAATATGGGCTCTTCATGGACTGGTGTTCATCAAAGAAAGTTAAAGGAATTAGTGAAGATGTGAAACTTGCCTATTTTGTGGAGTGGTGTGAAACAGTAAATCATCCTCTTTATGAAGTTATTACTTAATGCTCATACTCAGACCAACTATAAGTATCAAAAATAATGTCAACATAAGCAGGTATGCAAAACCGATGGCATATTTAAAAAGGAAGTCTGTGGGACACAAAGCTAAGAAATCAAAGGTATTCTCCAAGAATAAGGTTGTAAAATTCCTTGTTACGGCACCAGATGAGGAGTTTTTATTAATGAAGGTACTTAATTGCGATTTTTTTAAATCTACTACAGTTCGTGGTTTACGTGGAAGGGTTTTCATGAGAAATTAATAATATTTCAATTTTCAAGAAGTATAGAGCCCTTAGACCCGATCATACTGCCTATACAAGGTTATTTATTGCATATAAAAAAGGAAGATGCACTGGGTATAAATACTTTTGGAAAAATACCTTCTCAAATTGCATCATATTTAAAGTTACCCAGTCCCAAAGAATATACGGGTACATTGTTATCGAAGGACGTCAGCTTTATAATTATTAGATGCTGGCGGGGATATAGTTTAAAAGTACATGGTGGATGGAAGTCCTCCAGTGTTGCGGAGGACTATATTGAAAATTCCGTGCAAAATAAAATAGGAATTGCAAAGCAAATAAATGGTGTAGAAGAATATGCAGAGAGAACCTTCTGTTTTAGTAAACCTGTAACTTTGAATTTTTGTGTCTCGTCGGATAGTAAAACACATCCTTCATCGATATCGCTTGGAAATGTTAGAAATTCTACAATTAATATTAATATTTCTTAATTTATAGGTTTGGATTAGTTTAGAAATCTAAATATGTAAGTATTTGTTATACATATAATGTTTAATAGAGTTTCTTTCAAAAATAAAAAATACACTTGAATAATATTTAAACACTTGTTTTTATAGTATGTAATTACTTACAGCACTAGTGCGGTAAAGGTATACTTACCGCACTCAAATCAATGCGGTAAGTAGTTACTTACCGCACGCTTATAGATAAACGTTTTTACGTGTGTTGTGTGAAAAGGAATTGATTTAGCTCCAGGATTTTCATTTTACACGTAAGTGTTCACAGACATGACGTATGATGGAATGTCCTCTATAAGCATCGAAATGTCGACTTGGCCCAAAAGAACGTTTATTAATAAAATAATTTGATAAGTTGACGTTCTTGATGTCATATGCACCTTTTCTAGTGAACCTTTCAATTACTAAAATCTTCAGGCCACCCTATAATTACGTTTTCATTCGTAGAAATAATATAATAAAATCTTTTAGAAGTTCTGTCAGACATTGACTGCATATTTGAAAAATGTAGGTATACCATATGTTTTGGACTTCACGTATTATTTTAGAAGACCCCTGACTCAACAGACAGCATGTTTGTTTGACGTGTATTTAACCTTTCCAGCAGTCGAGAAATATTAAAATCATATATCAAATATTAGGCAAACCCTTTAATAAAAACTTAAGGCGTTCACTTTTGATAGGAACAATTTTGCTGGATCTCAGATTTGGTAAGTTGGTCATAGGTTTTATTTATAGGTCGGTATAGAACAGTATTATTTTATTTTAAAAAATATAGTTTAAAAAAACTAAAAACCGCGCTTTAATAATAAATTAATCAAATTAAAAAGCGAAAAATAAATATGGTTTAAAATAATTCTTGAAATTCCTAATATAGACAGAAAATAATAATGAACGATAATAGTATATTACATAACAAGTGTTGAAAGTGGTACCCTTCAAACGAGGAGGTATTTAGCACGAGGTGTCAGCCGAGTGCGGAAATTCTCCGAGTGTGAGAAAATCACTTTCACACGAGTAATGTACACAATTTTTCCTACGACCATACAATATAATCAAAAAGAATTTGATTTGTTTTTAATACTTTGTAGGTATCACCATTTTATCAATCAAATTTCAATGCCCACTTACACATTTTAACTTACCTAGATTTAAATAAAAATAATAACTTTTTCTCCTATTTGCTTACGCACATCATACCTGCTATCTATGTACAGGAAATAAATTTCATTTCTGAACTTTTAGCTGCTTGCATTCTTTTAATAAACCAATAATATAGGTACCTACAAAAACAACATAACACAAAACTACAACATAACCTCAACATTATAGAAAGAGAGAGATGGAGTTAAATATCGATAGCTTGATAATTATAAAAGTTATATCTTATTCGATTTGTTTAAACTATAGCTAAAATAAATTTACTTACATAAAGCCACAAAGCATATTCACTTGTCCCATATCCTTAAACATTGTATGGATAGTTTTATCCGAGATAATGGCAAAATTATAAATCGGTATTTCCTAGGGTATTCTATTTCTGCCCTATAGCTGCCCCTTTTTTTTCTGTAGTTCATTCCAGTTGACATGTAAACATGACAGTTGGTTGCCTGTTGCCTGACATGGCTTTTTGATAATATTATTTTTATCATAAATACTCTTAGGGTACCAAAAATAACGAAAAAAAGGATTTTTTTTTAATTTGCAGTAATGCCCTAGTGTACTTTATCCCACCCAGCATCCCAATTCACTCCACGTGTCCCGTAAGTTTGTTATTTTTAATAAATAGTTTTGTTATCAAATTGACACCTGTTTAAATTAAATATACCTAGTGTGCTTTGTATTTCCACACTCGTGTTGAAATATTTTTTTTCAACACGCGTGTGATATTTAGCACTTTCTAGCCAAGTTAACCGTGCTGTTATTGTCATTTTCGTAGGTGGTCGTAGGAAAACATTTATCAGTATGATTGTGAAAAAAGTGTGTGTGTTATATTTTTCGTATATCGAGCACTCCACGCTTTTTTCACAATAATACTAATGTTTATCTGCCTATATTAAGAATTTCAAGAATTATTTTAAACTATATTTAATTTCCGCTTTTTAGTTTGATTAATTATTAAAGCGTGGCTTTTGGTTTTTTAAACTATTTTTATTTTTCATTTTTTAGTTTGAGTTATTGTTAAGAAAAAAATTGTTTTTGAGTAGATTGAGCTAGATTAGTAGATTATTGTATTGTAAGCGGTTCTTGGATAAGTCTACAAAATTTAAATTAAATCTGACCGTTTAATGTGGGTCAAAATCCGGTTCAAAGAAGTCAGTTACAAACAAATATACATACAAACCCGAACAAACCCGAACAAACGACAAAAAATTTCTAAATTTTTAAATTTTGACGGGTAGAATTTTTTATATTCTTAGCGAAAATATCTATACGACCCCACGTTTGTTTCATTACTATCGGTTAGTGTAATAATTCTGACATATTGACAGGTGTCAAATTTTGACAAGAGAATTTCTTGAGTATTATTTTCAACTTTCCACCGTCCATATACATACGACCTTATAGTTTTTTCATTAATTCTTTTTTTTTAAACGATTTGACATATTGGCAGCTGTCAAATATTTCACAGGAGAATTTTTTGCTTATTTTTTCCGTAGTCTCCGCATCGAATACTATACGACCCAATAATTTGTTTCGTCAAAATCCCTTCTTCGTTTTATACCTGACAGCTGTCAAAATTTGACAGGAGATTTTTTTACGTGTATATTATTACATTATCAGCGGTTCTTGATAAGTCTACAAAATTTAAATAAAATCTGACCGTTTACAGTGGGTCAAAATCGGGTTCAAAGAAGTCGGTTACGGACAAACATACATGCAGGTGAAGCTAATAAAAGCGTGTTAAAATAGTATATTTTGTATCAAGTGCGTGAAGTCAACTTTTATACACGAATGTAATGATTTGTTAATAATATTGCTGCTTGTGGTCGAGGCAATATTTGTATTTTGAGCTGATAAGAGTCTATTAGAAATATAATTCTTTTTATTAAGGGAATTTTCTACATAAGCTTCAGCTACCGTTGAAGACTTCCAACTTCAGTGAAGATCATTTAAAACAGTGGCCTGTATATTCTTCTGGGTGTGGTAGTTTTAAAAACTTTGCAATTTCACTAGGCACATCACGTAACAAATGCGACAGTTCTACAACGTATGAACAAAGAAAATGAAATGATGAGGACTGTCAAAGAGAGAAAGTGCTCATACTTTGGCCACATTACGCGCAACAACAAATACAGCATTCTGCAACTTATTATGCAAGGAAAGACAGACGGCAGGAGAGGGCTCGGATGACGCCGAATATCTTGGCTTCGTTATTTAAGACAATGGCCTGGAAAAACATCTGCCGACTTGTTCCGCGCTGCGGTTGACAAAATTAAATAGGCCATAATGATCGCCAACGTCCACCGAGGATATGGCACAACAAGAAGACGTCAATGAAGTAATATCAAAGAAATTACCTTGTTGGACTTCCAAAATAAAGACAATGGAAGTCCGACAAGGTAATTTCTTTGAAATATTAATGGTGCTTTTGGAAACAGCCAATTCAAACCCCAAGCATCTACAGCCTGATTTGGGATCATCTTCAATTCTGTTTAAAACTGCCATTTCGAGCTCCGGAGTCCTTGTTGTATTATTTATCCAATGTCAGTTTGAGGACATTCCAATCATTCCATACGGCGGTAAACAGTCTTAAAGAGACCGACCGCACAACCAGGGTTGTCAGATCTTTCTTCTTCAATTCTTTAAGTTTTTTTATTAAAGATATTTCGTTTATATCAGTATTCAATTGTTAGTTAGTAACTTTCTTTGAAAGCTAGTTTGCAAATATACTTTAAACCGAGGAGTTTTGAGTGTGACAGAAAAAAATAACAAGCCATTCATTGTTATAATAATACATTCTTTAGTCCTTAAGAAACAATATAACTGAAATCAAGACAAAAAGTGTTTTCAGTGTTTAAAAACAACTAATTAACAAACCCTTGTTTCTCGCATATACTTACATTGTGCTTACAAATCCGAAAATTTTGAAGAATTGGCAACAGCATGTAATTTGTTGCGGTTGGAAGCGCCAGGATATAAGCTAAACCGGTACCCGGCCCGTCTAACGATCGATTCTGCCAGACAGAGATAGGCCAGTGACCGCCGATGGCGTGGAAGAGACGGAGATAAAATATACGTGGTTATGCCTTGATGAACGGGCCGGAGTCTGGTTGACGAGAATGAAGTTATGGTAAAAAAATTAAAGCATTTTCTGAGCAGTGTCGTGCCGTGTCAAGTTTATTTTTCTGATTTAATTTTGTATATAGAATTTTTGAGTTACCTTATATTTATTATTTTATTATAATATTATTATATATACAGTGGGTTTATAAAGTGTAGTATGTATGTACAAACACCTAATGTAAAACAACATTTTTAAATTTGCAGGTATTAAAAAAGATGGCGTTTACGGCAAAATACGCTCTTAATAGTAGTTATTCCTAGTCCCAAAATTAGTGAAAATCGATATAGTCGTTTAGAAATTATTGCGAAAATGTCCCTCATGTATAAAAAATGCCATAAGAGGTGTGCAATTTCCAATGAATTACAGTGGAAATTGCATCACTCGAAATTGCACTGTAGCAACCATAGCAACAAGTAATAAAGAAGTCAACATTGACGTTTCTATTTTAATAATAATTATTTGTATGTTTAAATAAAAACGCCCCAAAACCATAGCAACAAATAATAAAGAAGTCAACTTTGACGTTTCTTCTTTATTAATAATTATTTGAAAGCCGATCGTTTGAAAAATGGATCGTTTTGGTGAATTTAGTGAAGATGCGATTGATGTAAATATAGAAAAAACTATCCCACCCAATACAAACAAAAGCCGATCGTTCGTATGGAAACAATTCATAGAGTTTTGTGTTGTTAGAAACAATAAACTAGAGCGGGAAACATCAGTGCATGAGATTGCTAAAGTACTTAAAGATTGGGGCTACAACATGCGAAAAAATAATGGCGATGAATATAAAGAAAGCACAATAAAAGTAATGTGGAATTTAACTGCAAAAATGGTGATGGAGGAATACTTTGAAAAATATGGTATTAAAATAGACCCATTTGAAGATCAAGAGTTTAAAGCTGCCAGGGATGCAAAAAATGCTAAAAGAAAGGAATTGCAAAAGCACGAGGATAAAAGAAAGGTCAGCTCAATTGCCCTAAAATATAATGAAATGAAAATGTCAATTGACAATTGCAACGAATATACCCCAGAAGGTCTGCAAAAAAAGTGTTTTTTATATTCTCCTATGAATTGGCATGGAGAGGGGGAGAAGGCAGCAAAACCTTGTTGGAATTTTTAAAAAAAGAATTTGACAATGGGGGGCAAACAACAGGTAGAATAGAATACAATCCCATATTCAGCAAAACGACACAAGGTGGATCCAAACCGTGCGATCCATTTAAATGGCTAGTCGCTAATAAGAAAAATCCCGATCTTTGTCTAATCATATTGTTTAACTTGCTAAAATCAAAACGAGAAGGTATTGAAAATGATCGTTTATTTTTAACGGTCAATCCATTTTGGAAAACTGGAAGTCGATGGTATAAAAACAGTCCTGTTGGGCGAAATTAAATAGCAAAATGAACTACTACTCAAGCAAAAACAGTGGGACTAGACGTTAAAAAAACAAAAATTACTACACTCACTTAGGGCTACAGCCGTGTCAAAACTTGCAAAAAGCGGTATTGCAGAACAGGAACTTATAAAAATGACTGGCCATGCTAGTTCCAAATCAATTGCCAGCTACCTTCAAATGGATCAAGAACATCATGAAGCCATTGTAGAAAAAATGAGAACAGATGGCACCCCAAAATCCAGTGAAAAACATCAAGCACTCAAGAGAACCTATGTATTATGGACTCAAATAAGACCACACAATATACAGTATGTCTCCGTAAGTTTGCATCATATGGAAAACTTTTTTATTATTCATTTAACGAAAAAAGTTATTCTTCATAAAAAGCTCTGCATGGTCTAAAACCTAAAATGCAACCATCAAATATCGAAATTTTCCAGTCATATACGAGGTTTGTCAAAAAATGTGAATTTTTCCCAAGAATGTAAATTTTTACCAAGAGTAAAGTACCTTTATTTTTGACATTATCAAAAATTGTTGTTAAAGAAAGTTGATCAGAACTAAAAACCACGTCTAAATATGCAATTATACGCATTTATGTTGAAAAATTATTTTATTAATTATTTAATTTTTTAATTATTTAATTAATTTAATGCGTGTTATTGCATATTTGGACGTGGTTTTTAGTTCTGATCAACTTTTTTTAATAACAATTTTTGATAATGTCAAAAATAAAGGTACTTTACTCTTGGGAAAAATTTACATTCTTGGGAAAAATTCACATTTTTTGACAAACCTCGTATATGACTGAAAAATTTCGATATTTGATGGTTGCATTTTAGGTTTTAGACTATGCAGAGTTTTTTATAAAGAATAACTTTTTTTCGTAAAATGAATAATAAAAAAGTTTTCCATATGATGCAAACTTACAGAGACATACTGTATAATAAATTACCATAATTGTAATATTACTTTTAATAAATATAAAACTAAGATAAAATGTTAACGTGTTAGCTATTTATTCTGTAAATTTTCTACCGAATACCATTCGTGCATAAAAATTTCCAGAAAATTCTGAAAAATGAAATGTTTTTTTGGAAACCGCATTCGTTTATTTTCATCGTTGTTTCCAAAAATAGCCCTCCTCCTTCGGAGTCGGGCAATTTATAGTTTGAAACAACAATGAAAATAAACTCATGCAGTTATCAAAAAACATTTAATTTTTCAAAACTTTCGGAAATTTTTATGCACTTATGGTATTATCAATTATAATCTCCCTAGCAGCAGAATTATTACCGATAATTTTTTTCAAGGTCACGAATGGCTTTGTTAATAGAAAATTATTCCGAGTCGAAGACGAGGAAAATTTTCTATCAACAAAAACATGAGTGAAACCGAGAAAAAAATAATCGGGAATTAATTCTGCCGCGTGGGAGATTCGGTAAGAAAATTTCATAAATTGGAGTTTCTTTTAATATGATGAGATGATGAGACCTACGACCTATTCTCAATAAAAATGATAAGTTTGCAACAAAATGTATTTTGATTTTATTCTGAATGACGTTTGCCATAAAAAATAAAGCACATCATTTTTGACAGAAAAATTATCACTTATTAATTTTATTAGGTTTATAGACTATCGCGATAGTCTCCCGTCGCTATAAGCAACGCAAACAAAAAAGGAGCCTTTTAATTGGTTGAAAATAAATTTATGAAATTTTCCCCGAAAAAAACATATTAATTTGAGAAATTTAGCGCCCTGTAGCGGCAAAACGAAGCAACATTGTATATAGGTAAGTTTGCCTAGATTGCCTTATTTTTGGTTAAGGAATTTGTGGTTAAGCGTTGTACAGTCATTTCAAGGATACCCTGTATAATATCAAATATTATATTGTTTTAATTTACTAATAAAAATTTAATATCTAAGTATGTTAAAAGTGAGAACCGCTAGCTTAGGTTATAAATTCCGTGCAGCGAAATCTAGATTGTCACATTCAATGTGAAAACATAAAATATAATAACTTCACTTATATTCATTTTTTATTTTTGTTGGTGAGTAGAAAAATAAGTATTATTTTAATCTCTTAATGTAGTTTCATATATTATGTATTACAATCTGGAAAAACGTCACCAGCGACACAAATTATTAATTTATGTTTGTATTTGTTTGCCTGGTAGTTTTCGCGACACTGTAAAAGTTGGTAATATTTATGCTGCAACACATTTTAGCAACTAGTATATAATATATTTATCATCCCTAGAGTTTGTTTGTTAAATATTTAATAATTAAAAAATTAACACGTAATAAGTTGGGTAACGTAAAGCGTTTAAACTATAATTTAATAACTAGACAAATTTTGTGACATCAATTACAGTTGCAAAAATATATACTTAATCACAATCGAAGTTGTCTGATTATTAGTAAATCGCGAATAAAGGTAACCACTTTGATTAAGGCAAAACTATTTTTGGAAATGTTGATGATTCTCCAGCTGGCCGAAGTATCGGGTTTTATCGCATATTTTTGACGTATAGAAGAGAAGGACAGTTATATTCTGACTTGCTATAATGCTTCCTAAACCGAGCCAGATGCTGATTGGGTCAAACCAACCAGCCCGCCATCTCAAAACTGTCAATTTATTTTGTCCACGTTATTTTCTCCGGAACTTAAATGTATATTTTCATTACCATTTTAATATTTAATAAAATTCTATTAGTTTCTACTCTAGGAAACGTCGCCGATTTTTGTAATTTTGCAATTATTATTGAAGACTATCATGCAGGTAATTATTTTTTATTGTTTATCAAATGATTTTACACTTCCATACCTATTTTTTATACTGGAAATGTAAGTTTACAAGCCGATTTTAACAAATTATCATTGGGCAGGATAACTGCAACAAATTTGTGCCCGAGGTAATACCTAACAATTTATTAGTTTCGAAGTGATAGTTTATTCTCTTGAAATAATAATTTTAACATTTTTGGTTAACGTATATTAAAATTATATTTTGTACGACTTAGGAGTAATTTGTTTGGTTTCAGGAATATTGTACATCGAGCAACATTAACCCAAATGTAAGAGGGGCATAAAGATAATGGTTTGAGCTAACGCGATGTGTAGATACTTGGCGACTGGCCATACTTTATAGAAAAGTTTAATGTCAAGCCGATACTGCTTATGTTTATTTTGTTTCAGAGAATGCTGTAAGAATTACCTGATGGTTTGTGGATGATTTAGTACCTGTCTTGTTGCAGCTTAATGCTTGTGTTTTATACTGTTTTTGTGATATATTATATGAATTGAGACAATACCCGATGAGTGCGATCTATGAGACGTAACCTAAGGACATTAGTTTGTTCTAAACAGTTACTTTCTGTTATAGTTGTCAATGCAGTTTTTGTTTATAAATAAACATAGAAAAAAGTATTTACGATAAGTGTTTCCCTATTTATTTTTAAAATATTGGTTAATATAAAACTGTGCTTGTATTCCAAAAAATCAAAACTTTTGTGCGTCTTTTTATTGATTTAATTTGTGATTCAATAATATTTATATTGACTAATTATTGAATGACAAATTAACTTAATAAAAACTTGTTTAAATGTTAACAGTAAAATTCAAAAGTTCTAAAGCAGCTGTTCAAATTTCCCGCCATGGCCTGGTGGCCAGCAGGCACACTAAAACCTCTCTATCTCGCTCTCTCTTCTTTTTCTCTTCATTTTCTTGCTATTGTTTAACATTTCTAACTCTAAATTTTCTTTTACGTTAAGTTCAACTTGAACGAGTAAACTGCAAGGACGGTTAGAAGAAAGTAGGTCGAAGCGCTATCTAGTGGCGATTTATTATTGATTAAATTAAAAATTTCCAAAGCATACCAGCCAAATAAGTAAAATAAGATGTTAAGGGGAAATCACTTTAAAAGGCACACGTCAAAAATACGGGAAACCTGAGAGCGCTAAAAGACCGTGGGATATCGCCTTAATGGACCAAAAAACAAATGAAGTCAGATCCATCCTCATGCGCATCGACGAGAACCGCCAGAAAGATGAAGCGCGAAGACCGCTTTAGTTAACGTTTTGTTTAGCTACGAATATTTTCATATTTCTATTTTTAAAACCTAATTGTTTTATACATACCGTTACTATTTCCTTTTATTTTGAGACATTTAGAAAAAATCTTACATGTAGAGGTTGGGTTGTACCAAGGTTTTACATGATAATTAATTAAACGTACATGACTCTGACATGCACTATTGGACAAAAGTACCGTGCGAGCAAAAATTGTTTGCATCAAAGAGAGCCTTCCATCTAAGGACGTAATGCTTAGCAGTAGAGCTTAATAATACCTGTTGGGTGTCAGTAACTACCTGAATTAACAATCAATCAGTTATTCCGTCATCTTTGACAGTCGTTACAAGTAATTTGATTCATCGCTAATTTTTTCAATTTCTTGAACAATTCACACAATGGGCTTTACGGAACAACACAAAACATTCATGGTTGAAGCGTATTTTCGAAACGGGGTTGGAGTAAATGGTGAGTGGAAATACAATCCGGGTTTGTGCATGAACGATTTTCACAAACATTTTCCTAACGTTGCTTTTATTGCTGGGAATTTTTATCCTTGCCTGAAAAGAGCCGTGACTGTGTTTAGGGAAACAGTTTCTATACAACACAAAAAAGAAGCAGGAAGACCATCTGTAAGAACAGAAAAACTTGTTGCAACCGTTCGTGACATAATGCAAAATACGCCAACAAATTGTATAAGACGCCTCGCCTGTCCCAAGAAATGGAAAGATCTTATGGAACATGCAGGACTATTCTTAAGAAGCAGCTAAATTTATTTTCTATAAAGTGCAAGTATTTAAAGAAATACAAGCAGCAGATTTTGAAAGACGCAGGAATTACTCTCAATGGTTTACCCAAAATTTATTGGAAATAAATGATTTATTACACCTGACATGGTGGCCAATTTCAGCAATTTATGTAATTATTTTTTTTTCTTTCTGTATATTCTTCCTTTGTTAATTTTGCAAACAACAAAAATAAATTCGTATTTGTCTACTTATTTTATTACTTACTCGTTTGGCATATCATGTCATAATATGAATTTGACAAAATTTTAACCTAGATTTGGTTAGATATATTATCCCCATATCATTCTGTTCTAAACCAAGCCCTAAGTTTTTTAATCCAAGCCCTCTTTGATACATATGCGGTAGAACAACAAACTATTTCTCTAAATTTGAAAATTAAATTATAGGATTGTGATCCCCAGCTAGATTTAATGAAATGTTATCTTCACAATATTAGTAATACCTATTTCACAACATTTTAGAACACTTTAATAAAAATGAAGGTGGACAAATATTTTTAATAAAAAAAATCGACGAAACGAAGTGCGAGAACAGTAAAGCAACAAATTGTCACAACAGTATTTTATTTTACATGTACTTACCACAAAAACATTAAATGCGTTTAAGAATTACAGTATAGCTAGAAGTATTATGTTAATATAGTCGGATCTGGTCTTATCGTGCGGGTCATACGATTCAAGAAAGACATACTCTCAGTTTTTGTTTTCTTTACTTGCGTTTAATTTTACCCTCTAAATAAAATACGTAAGATAAATGAGACTGACTTATTCCATTTTGACATGAAAAAAAAGGATATGTATTTACTTTCCAGCGATTCTAAAAAAGCTTATAATAGCACCAGCTACGTTTTATTTTAAATATGTCAGTTTTGTGACTTTGACAGTTTGTGACAAAATGAAACAATTTTCTGGGTCAGGAAACAGTAGCCAAAGCACTGGGAATTAGTTTAAGGACTATGCAGAAAATTGGGCATGAAACAAAACATAACATACTTAATACCCAAGAATACTAAAAAGTGTAAACGAAGAAAGCCAAAGACTGAGGATTTAAGCGAAAATACTAAAATGGAAGTTCGAAATGTGATTTACGATTTATACAAATCAAAAACCAATGTAACTCTTCCAGTTTTACAAAAAACATTAAAAATTCGGGGTGTTTTGAAAATTGGACTTGAAGCGTTATCAAAATTAATAAAAAATTTAGGTTTTCGCTATAAAAAATACTGTAACCGAAGATTTTTATGTGAGCAGCCACAGATAGTGAGTCAGCGTGTTCAGTTTTTTAAAAAATATACGGACAATTACAAATCGAAATTTAGAAAAGTGGTATTTTTAGACGAAACGTGGATATTTTCGAATGGAAGTGGTTCAAAATCTTGGCAAGATGAGTCTGTAAAAAGTGTTAAAAGGAAAAAGGGGTGCGGTACGGGAAAGCGTTTTATTATTTTGCATGCCGGTTCTGCAACAGGATATGTTGCAGGTGCGAGTTTAATTTTTTCTTCAACATCAAAAAGTGCTGACTATCATAATAATATGAATTGCGAAATGTTTGAAAAATGGTTAAAAGTTCAATTGATACCAAATTTGGATGCTCCGTCTTTAATTGTATTAGATAATGCATCATATTATTCAAGAATTTTAAATAAACAGCCTACTTCATCTTGGAGGAAAAGTGATATTTATGAGTGGCTGGAAAAACACAACCAAAATCCTTTACCAAATATGCTTAAATCGGAACTCCTATAAAATACTGCGTGAATATGGTCATGAGGTTCTACGACTGCCGCCATATCATTGCCAGTTTAACGCAATAGAATTAATATGGTCTGGTGCAAAGTCTTATTATGAAAAACATGTAGGTGATGGTCTTAAATCCGACCAAGTACAAATAGTTTGGCAAGATTCGTTAGATCATATTACACAAGAGTACTGGAAGAAATCGGTGGAACATACAGAAATAATAATAAGGGATTGGTGGGATCGAGAACAAGTACTAGATATCGAAGTAGCGCCAATGATAATTGCTCCATTTGAAGACGACTCAGACGACGAGGACTTTTCAGATTTTATAAGTGACGATGAGAGTTTGTAGGCTATAATTATAAACGGTGTTTTTCGTTTACATTTTTTAGTATTCTTGGGTATTATATTATGCTTTTTTTCATGCACATTATTCTGCATAGTCCTTAAACTAATTCCCAGTGTTTTCATTACGGTTTCCTGCATATTGGTTTGCGAATTTCCACTTTTTCTTTCATTATCGAAATAGTTTATCAGACTAAATGCCATTGTATTTTTAGGTTTTAGTAGTAAAATTGTTAAAATAAATTGCACTGTTTATTATTGTCGTTTTTAATTAAAGGGTACAGTAGGTATATAATTAACGATTATATAATTTTTTTGTAACTTTTTCAACTCCCCTGTACATAATTTTTACAAAACTAATAATATTAGGTATATGTGGCTATCTTCGCGATAGCTAAAATAATGAAACTATTTTTCCTTCCTTCGGTATATTTGTAAATAATCTCACAACATTTTGATAGCCTCTGTGTTGTCTGATTTGACGCATATGATCAGTGACCTTTGGACCCGTACGTTAAGACCAGATCTGACTATAGCTATTAGAATATCCATTATTATTTATTAATTACCGACAACGTCGTATCTCAGCATTGAGGCAATCAACTTTAAAATATTATTTTCGAAAATATTTGTCCAAACTTTATGATTATATTTACCAAGGATTGTTTATTTAAAAAAATTTGAGTAAATCGTAAGTACAACAACCCCAGAGAAAAATGGTGCCTTTACAATGTTTACCTGTGGGTATAACGTATTTAGGATTAAATTGTGTTACACGCTTCATTCCATCAGAATTGAAAATTCTATAACGTGTTTCGTCGCTAAATAGAATTTTTTTCACTTATCTACTGTCCAATTTCAATGTCTATGTGTGGTCCGTCCCTACAAAAGTGTGTCGTCCAAGTCAATTTTTTTTTTGTAATTACATTTTTTATTATTAATTTGCATTTTTTCTAATCAAACATCACCGCGCTTACATACTCAAGTTCATTCATAATATCTCCACGTGTATGGTCGCCTTTAAGAGTTCTGGTATCGCCCGTTCTGCGGCGTACATGGACCAGGAGTCGGGTACAACCAGTAAACCCGAAACGAAGTGCTCTTTCGCGTCATCAATTAGTGACAAATTTTTACTTTATCACACGCAACCCGCTCTGTAGAAGTAGCTAAGGGAAGAAGTCTCCATTAAGGCAGGCCTGCTGAATGTTATCGAATTCGATCAGGTAAGGACCTTTAAAGGCTCGTCTTTCTTTATCATATTTTGATTTGGATTAAAACATTCTCTCTCCAACTTGACTATGGAAGGCTTTATTACACCCGCATTTTACCTTTTGGTTCTTCGAGCCGGATATGAAGATATTCTTTTGGTTTTAAGGGTTTTGTTCAATAAACCAATAACTAAATTTTGCAAATATATAAATATATATTTTCTAAAATTAACAATTTTAAAATTTTCAATTCAAATCAATTATTAATCAATTTTAAAAAAAATTTATTTTAACCTAATGGTAATTTAAAATCAAACATTGCATTTTCCACGCATTCAAATTAGGTTGGCTTGGCGACCGGACGTACATTTGGGATGCGCAAGCGCTGTAACCGCGGATGATTTGAAAAGTAGCGTTGGGCATAATATGTATATTACGGCAGGTACCTATATGGTTTCTTATGAAGTGTTCTGTAACCGTGTATATTTTAAAGGATATTGTTGCTCTCAAAGTATATTTGAAATCATAACTAATAGAGCATTTTGTGGGCGTGTCGGTATTGTACTTATGTAGGATTTAAAAATAGGCGGCCTGGTTAGCCTAATAATCCTTGATTTACTAACCAGACCATTTTTATTTAAAAATTATGTCTACTAAGTCACTTTTTGTCACCGTTAAAGGTAGCTAATTATTGTTTAAAATATTTGTGCAACATTTGCAGCTAGACGTAATGCCGTTATTTATATTGGGGAACATCAAGAAATCGTTTGTGCACCACTTATTCCACATTGGATGACATTTTGGTGGTGGCACCTGTATAATATGATATATTAATTTAGATACAACCTTTCTACTCCATATATAATTTTATATACCCCTTATATTTCCAGTTTTTTATGGTTTGGCCATTATTTCGGAAAATTAATTAATATGGCGCAAAGAAAATGACAAGCAAAACAAAGAACTTAAAAGTGTTGTTCCGGCGTGCCGGCCGTAAAGCACCTAAAAGGCTTGCAAAAACAATTTACGTCACTTTCCGTGAAAAACTAAAGGCTTTCTATATAGGAGAAGGTCTTTGTTTGGTTTTTTGCTCTTGCCGTTGTATATGAACAAAAAAAAAACTAAAATTATTTATATGGTCAAGGACTAAATAAAGAAAGGGACCAATTAGGTACAAACTGTGAGAACTGAAAACGACGGGAAAGCTTATAAAGTACATCTCAAAGTACCTATATTGTTTTGGCTTTTGCTGCATGTCATTTATTTTAATAAAACCTCATTATTGTACCGTGCGAGGAAAAATTATTTGCATCAAAGAGGGCTTGGATTAAAAAACGTAGGGCTTGGTTTAGATCACAATTATATGGAGACGATATATCTAACCAAATCTAGGTTAAAATTTTGTCAAATTCATATTATGAAAATATGAGTAATAAAATAAGTAGACAAATACCAATTTATTTTTGTTGTTTACAAAATTAACAAAGTAAGAATATACAGAATGAAAAAGAAAAATAATTACATAAATTGCTGAAATTGGCCACCGCCATGCTCCAAGCATAAATTCATACGTCTCTTCATATTTTCGAAAGTGTTGACCAGTATCTCTGGAGAAATGTTACAACATTCTTGGATAATCCTTTCTTGTAATTATTGTTCTAAATTTGCAACTGGTGTTTTAAAAATAGTGTCCCACTTCTTGTGACATGCGTCTTATACAATTTGTTGGCATTGGTTTTCATAAACAAATGCACTTAAAAAATAAATTTGACTGGTCCAAGCGATTCCGAACTCTGCATACATATTGGAGTAGAAAAAATATATTATGAACACCTCATAAAAAGTGTTTGAAAAAGGAATCATAAAAGCAAAAAATGTAACTTAAATTTTAACAGATACTCCTAAGAGAAAACTTTTAGCTTTCAATTCACCCTTTAAAAAGAATAACACTTTACCAAACTGAATTTTTCCTTTTGTAAAACTTTGTTGAAAAGTAAGAAATTTCTATTTATTTTCGCTATACATGCTGTACAAGTGATATCAAAGGTTTTCCTTTTATTGCCCTAACTTTGTTTCAGTTTGTTTTTTGTAGCTCTGTGCCGTAGCTTAGGATATACCTTGCTCAAGCACGATTCATAACAAAAGCAAATTTTCGCTTTTGTCGTTTTTTTAATAATTTAACTGCTGGTTTTTCGGATTTCTTGATGGGAGAGATTTACTTTTTTAACTTTATTCATCACATGAACTGTTTTCGTGAATAATTTCAAAACGTTAGGGAAGAAAGAAGGTGGTTGGGAGAAATTTAGAGTCTCCGTAGCTCCAATGATAGAACGTTCGACTGTTTTTCAAAAAATTTTGGGATCAGATTCCATGCAGAGAAGGCTTATAATTTTTTCAAAGTCAAGTTCAACATTATTTCAGTTATCAAAAAACTGCACATTTGATATAGTGTTACTAGTTTATTTTTAACGTAATGTTATTTTTTGTAATAATACTTTTACTTTGTGTAAAATTTAATTGTTAAGAAATGTATTCATTTAGAACTTTTTTTAATTCAAAGTTTTTTCTGAAAATTGAAATGACTTCTTAAACTTCATTTAGACATTTAACAAATATTTTGCGAAATTATCTATGATGTGATATAAAACCCACTTTTTTTTTACTAAAAAGGAGCTTTATTGATTTCAAGAAAATAAATGGATTTTATAAAGGAACTGTATAAGTTTTTTTTAAAGAATAGTACTATCACAGTAGTAACCAAGTAAATGAATAATACGGAAACAAACAATGTGGTCGAATGATATACCCTATACCTTACCAATACAGGGTTCCCCATTTAAAACGAAACAGGCTAAATGTCTGGTTCCACGTTCATTCAAAAAAAAAACGCTCGGACCCGTCGATTTTTATTTCGAGGGGGACATCTTTTGCGTATATTGTCAATCTTGTTACTTCAAGCCCCTAGGAGGGAGAGGAGGTAAGATCTAAATCTTAAATGGATACCCCTATTTTATAAAAAAATTTTTGGTTCTGCATAAAATTCTGAACATTTTTTAGTAAAAGCATTATTAGTCGATACTAAACAGTTTCCGAAATATTGACTCTTGAAAAATGAGATTTTTGAATTTTGACAGCGTCTAGCTTTCTAACTGTTCGTCTTAGAGTAAAACGGCTTACGTATGGCCCCATCTTCGATTTTTATTATCTTTCCAATAGTGTCAACTTCCGGTTAAACCGGTTGTAAAAAATATAGTACTTCCGGTTTAACCGGAAGTTGACACTATTGGAAAGATAATAAAAATCGAAGATAGGAACATGGAAGCCGTTTTACTCTAAGACGTACAGTTAGAAAGCTAGACGCTGTCAAAGTTCAAAAATCTCATTTTTCAAGAGTCAATATCTCGGAAACTGTTTAGTATAGACTAATAATGCTTTTATTAAAAAATGTTCAGAATTTCATGCAGAATCCAAAAAAATTATATAAAATAGGGGTATCTATTTAAGATTTAGATCTTACCACCCCTCCCTCCTAGGGGCTTGAAGTAACAAGATTGACAATATACGCAAAATATGTCCCCCTCGAAATAAAAATCGAAGGGTCCGAGCGGTTTTTTTTTAATTAACGTGGAACCAGATTATTTAGCCTGTTTCGTTTTAAACGGGGAACCCTGTATAAATAATAACATGATGTTATTTATTATTTATCGTATGGCTATTAGACACATCAAAAGAGGATCTTAAACTACAAAACATTACTAGAATATAGAATATATAACATAACATAACATGATGTTGATTATACTCAAATGAAAACCAACCTCACAAACAAATTAGATGATCTTTGCCTTATTTTAAAACAGTCTGGCAGATTGTAATACCATTTTACACCATCATAGTAGATTGATTTTAAACCTAAATTCGATCTTACTCGTGGTAAGTAAAAAATATTTTCTTATCTAGTATGATGGTTATGTATGTTTTTAATGTTAAGCAGTTGTACTTTAGATTGTTTAGTCTTATTAATTACATAATGAACATCAAGAATCCTTAAATTTGTAGATATTCACAATATTGAGAAGTTTATTAGGGTAATACAGTTGTTTAGTAGGGAATCGCAATCGCAAAGGAAGCTTAAATACATTTTTAATGCTTTATTTTGAAGAGTTTTCAAAGGTTTAAATAATACATTTGCAGCTGTACCTTATACTGATATCAGGTAATGCAGGTGGCTATAATACAGTGATGGGCTAAAATATGGAACAAATTCATTTAAAAATCAGGTATTCATTTTTTGAAAAAACGCTCGGACACGTCGATTATAATTCTTTCTTCCGGATTTTTTGCCTCAAAAAGAAATTATACCGGGTGTGTCAAAAAGTAGATGTAGCAAAATTTTTTTGTTTTTAAATAGAACCCCCCTATTTTTACTTATTACCCTAATTATACGTCAAATTCTGCGCATAATTCATGTAGTATACTCTATCCTTATCTCTAACGGTTTTAAAGAAAAATTTTATCATAAAAAAAATTCTTTAAAAAAAGGTTAAAAAATTACTTTATTAAGTGTTGAAAATGCAAACCATTAACTTCTTGACAATATGCTAATCTACTTAAAAACCCTTCTAAAACATTATTTACAGTATTTTCATTAATTTGCCTAATTTCATATCTAATTTTAAATTTTAAGTCTTCTAAATTTTGTGGTTTATCCTTATACACTTTTGATTTCAAATAACCCCAAAGAAAGAAATCCATGGGTGTAAGATCGGGAGATCTTGCAGGCCATTCTATTGGTCCTCTTCTACCTATCCATCGTTCGGGAAATACAGTATTCAAATACTCTCGTACTTGTCGAGCAAAATGAGGCGGAGCACCATCCTGCTGAAACCAAATAGACGCTTATGGTAGATGAGGCTGATTCGGATTTGGAAAATCCGCTGCTAGTGTGGGAATTAATTCATTTTGAAGAAATTGTAAATACCGGTCTCCTGTAAGATTTCCATCGAAGAAAAAGGTCCAATAATTAATTCTATCATTTAATATCCCTTCCCAAACATTAACTTTTTGTGGGTATTGCGTGTGCTGTTCTCTCATCCAACGGGGATTATTTGTACTCCAATACCGAAAATTTTGTCTGTTTACCGAACCATTTAAACAGTGGCTTCATTTTTGTAAGGATGTTACTTTTCTTGTTTCAATACCCCCAACACAGATCGTCGGCTAACATCATTATTAAGGGCTACTTCAGTGGATGCACTATGAGGATTATCTTTAACCTCTAACAAAATGTTCAATTGTGAGTGTTCACTAATTTTTAGACGATCCTTTACATTCTCTGTTTCCCTGAATTTCTTCTCAATTTTACTTACTGTAGATCTTGTAATCGGCAGTTCTAGATACTTAGCGTTAAACAAGAAACAAGTTACAAACTTCTTCTTGACTTCTTGTTTTGTCTCCACATCCAATTAAAATTAAAATTTCGATTCTTTGTGTTTCATTTAAATGCACCATGATCAACGTTTTTCAAAATTATACCTAAACTAATTTTTGATTGACACATGACTTGCTATCGTAGTAACAATTCATTTAAATTTACCTGTTTACCTTTAAGTAGGTACATGTACCTTTTTTTAAAGAATTTTTTTTTTATGATGTGATTTTTCTCTAAAACCGTTAGAGATAAGGATAGACTATGCTACATGAATTATGCGCAGAATTTGACGTAGAATTAGGGTACTAAGTAAAAATAGGGGGGTTCTATTTAAAAAACAAAAGAATTTGCTACATCTACTTTTTGACACACCCGGTATAATTTCTTTTTGAGGCAAAAAATCCGGAAGAAAGAATTATAATCGACGTTTCCGAGCGTTTTTTCAAAAAACCTGATTTTTAAATGAATTTGTTCCATATTTTAGCCCATCACTGTATGTGTGCAAAGTAAAGTTGTTTTCGCAAATTTTTAGTTAGCAGATAACTAACTTTATAGAGAATTCCAACAAAAGGAGCAATTTTTTTCCTTACATAAGCAATATGCATAGACCAGCTCAAATAGCTATCTATTAAAAGACCTTATTACTGATGAGTTCTGAAGCTTCTGATTTTCAAATAATATATGAGATTCATTATTGAGATTTTTTTGCCAATAAACATATAAGAGGCCTTCTCTATATTTTTGGTTAGTTTATGAGATTGTAGCCAAAGGCTTATGTTTCCCATGTCACTAATAATATTAGTTTGAATTAAATTAATATTCTTACCATAGTATTACCAGTGTAGTATCATCTGCGTACAACTTTACTGTACCATTCAGCGACAGCTCACCGATTGAATTAACATAAATTAGGAATATAGTAGGACCCAATATTGAGCCTTGGGGAACTCTACATTCAATTTCTTAAATCCACTTACCCTTAATGTAAAGAAATTACTACCAAATGGAGAAATTAAAAATAGATCGATTAAGATTCAACTTTGATTAGAGCACGGTTCACATTCCGCTCTCGCTGCATTCTCCCTATACAGGGTGTCCGGAAATGACGATGAAAAATTTTAAGGTGTGATTCTACATAAAAAGATATGAAAAAAAGTTCATATTAACACAGGTCCGGAAATGCTTCCAGAGGGAGCTACAGGCCCTTGAAGATGGTGTCATAAAAGTGGTTTTTATTTAATTTATTAGGATCTACTTACAATACAGAAATTAGCTTCTACGTATAAGTTAGAGTGATTGGAGGTCACTCTTTAAAAATATCAAGTGACCCATAATTGCAACCAGTGGTGTGGGAACAAAGGGGTGGTTTGTTATTTAGGGTTATATTTTTTCGCCGAGTGTATTTTCGCTATCTTTTAAATAAATTATGATTCTTTGAACATTTTTACGTAAAAAAGGTTCTCTTGGTATAAAGTCGTATTATACGACTATTATATGACTATAATGGTCGATCATTTTCGAGATAAACGGACTTTAATGCTCAAATTTTTTTTTGAATAATAATTTTATTAGTAAAAATACCTACAAATCAATAACAAAATAATAAACAACGCTGTCCCTAAATTTTTAAATCCTTTTCAATGTTATTATAAATTTTATAATAAGTGCTGAAAACGATTTCCGTTCATTTCAATGCATCCTCAAAACTCGTTTTCTTATAGATCTTCTAACTTTTCTAAAAATACCAGGTTTATTTCTTATAACTTCACAACAAGCAAACACCCGCTGCTCTAATTCTTCAACGGTGCGAACTGGTACTTCGTATACTAAGGATTTTAGGTAACCCCATAAAAAAAATCTGAGCATTAAAGTCCGTTTATCTCGAAAACGGTCGACTATACGACTTTATACCAAGAGAACCTTTTTTACGTAAAAATGTTCAAAGAATCATAATTTATTTAAAAGATAGCGAAAATACACTCGGCGAAAAAATATAACCCTAAATACCTAACCACCCCTTTGTTCCCACGCCACTGGTTGCAATTATGGGTCACCTGATATTTTCAGAGGGTGACCTCCAATCACTCTAACTTAAACGTAGAAGTTAATTCCTGTATTGTAAGTAGATCCTAATAAATTAAATAAAAACCACTTTTATGACACCATTTTCAAGGGCCTGTAGCTCCCTCTGGAAGCATTTCCGGACCTATGTTAATATGAACTTTTTTTCATATCTTTTTATGTAGAATCATACCTTAAAATTTTTCATCGTCATTTCCGGACACCCTGTATACATTTATATTGATAGAGTCGATTCACTCAGTAAACCTGCAAGATGGCCGACATGTCATATGACAAAAGTCATATTTTAGCTAAATAAAATAAATTTTTGCATTTTCAATGACTTTTGTCATATGACATGTCGGCCATCTTGCAGTTTTACTGAGTGAATCGACTTTAGCTTATTTTTTATTAACCCATATTAAATAAATTGCTAGTGCATCAAACCCACTTTACCGTAGTATTAGTTTTAACGATTTTGTTGCGCAGGTCACATCGTTGTTCGGAGTATTCTAACTGTCCTATCTGAATTTCAATTCTATTGATCGTACCAATACCTGTTTCAATAAATTTATTTTTACTTTGTAGATTAGTTTTATATAAAACTTTGCATGTCAGATAAAGCAATAGAAGATTCTTATTTGGCATAACCCATCATTAGAGTTGGACTTTATAATCTATAGACGAATTTTACGATCTCAGTAAACCATGTTGCATAATAGATAATCATATTATTATGCAATGTTAAACGACAAGAACAATATCACACTAGAAGCTATTTAGATTTTTGAGAACTACAGTACTGATTTTTAGTGGTAAGTATATGCTTTATTATCCGTATCATGCAAATAATATTATGATTAACATCAAGTTTCATTACAACTGCCAGTCGAAACTAATACAGTACATAAAACCAGATTACACCCATAATAGAATTTGATAATTACTGTGAATATTCAGAGCAATAATGGCTATAAAACATTCGCTGGTATCACTCCTATTTCCTATTGGTTAAATTAGCGTGTTGTTATCACTGCACAACCGTTTAGCAATTTTTGTTGTATTACAGTAGGAAAGCGCGTTGCTGTCACATCTAGTATTAAGCAGCTGTATAAAAAATATGTGAATTCTTCCAAGAAATAGAAGGCTTTTTTCTCAGTGTAGCAGTACATACGTTCCGACTGAAATTTTCAGGCAAGCGTACGGACAAATATCTGCTGGTGTTTTGAAACGGTCTTTTCAGCATGGCATACGAAGGCTGCACTGCAGAGGAAGTAGGTGTTTGGCATTTTTGTATTCCGACCAACCTGTCCGAACACCCAAAACAACCTTAAATATTTTTAATAGATTTAAAAAATTCGGTGCATACCAGCGTTTTATTTTTCACCGTAGACTAAAAAAAAATCAGCAATTTAAAACAATTCTTCCATTTTTAAGCGCAATATTTAATTAGTTAACTACATGAAATGGAAAATACGTAAAATAATTCGACTCTAATTAAATGCGCGGCACAATCAATACTTAAAATCTTAATTTCAATCCAGCTAATTTCGCCAGCATAAGTCTCTCTTTAACCGAGGAATCGACTCGCCATGCGTTAGTTACGTCGACAACACGGATTAATCTGTTGTCCTTGTTACGGGCATTTTAAACATATTATTCTTTATCTCTTACTCTCTTTCTCTTATATCCACATAAAAGACCACTATAGTTCAGAGTTGGCCAAAACGGTATTTTGTTTACCAGTAAAATATATATTATACCTATCCAATTTTTGAAATCATTTGTAGCATCACAAGTAATATCCATAAATGTAATAAATCTAAAACCGCATATGACTCACTTGATATTTTATAGAATGTGATTTATGTTTCATTTTTAAGCTGGTTGTTGGAATAAAATCAGTGTTTGGAAACCTATTTATTTGGCATATTTTTTTTTGTGTCTTCATAAAATTTACCCTCTTTCTGGGGTAGAGACCGCCCCCAACTTTCTTTTTAATTGCAGGCATTCGGGTTTCTTCGGGTTTGTAGAAATATAATTCGTTTAACGAAAATGACACCAAAAATATTTTGTTAACGTTATATATTGTCGGATATGGATTGGTATCCTTAAGGATGGATTACTCATGTCGTACTTCGCTGTGGTGCTAAGACTCTTAGTAGGTATTGAGCTTGATAAGAAGAGGTGTAGTGGAAAGATAGTGTATAGAACAAGGACAAGGACATTTCTTGTGTCGTAGGAGGAGTCAGTAGACGAATGTTGATAAGAAATAATTGTTGGTAATTGGTTAGGTTAAAGGGTTCCACTTCTAATAGTACATCCAGGGAAATCCCTTTTTTTATTAACGTGCAAAATTATTGCTGATATAGCAGAACGGAACCCCTTCTTCCAGTTGATAAGGGTTGCAAACCTGTATAAAAACTCGAAGGAATGCTTACTCAAAGACTTGTAACAATTGTTCAAGTGTAAGGGTAACATCTGCCCGTTTGTCTATTCAGTTTGAAGTCAAGATTAAATTCAACAATTTTTAATGTCATGAAGAGTTCTGCAACAGAACCAATCTATTAGTTTAGTTTCGGACGTTTACCAGTTAACAAGTAAACAAGTAAAATTCGAGCTCGGTAGATACGCGTTTTTTGCTCGCCGTTTTTATGTGTTCTCGCATGATTGTGTTATCGGGAAAATGTCGAAAACTAATAGGAGCGGAGCTGAAGTAAAGGCGATTTGCAATGAAATATGCAATAATAAGGAGTTTCTAGAAAATATCCTTAGTGTTTTAAAGGTGGGTTTCTTAAAGCCTTACATTGAACAGCTTGAAGGCTTAAAATAAACGCCTAAACAAAATGAGGAGACCATCTCTAAAATGAAACAAGATATCATTGCCATAAGGGCAACTGTGAATAAGTTGCAGAATGAAATAAAAGTTCTAAAAACCCAAGTGAATACGATTGCGCCCAAAAAATCAACATAAACTCCGGGAACGAAACCCAACAATCGAGTGCAATAAGCGATATGCCGACTGGACCTGACAGACACCGAAAGACGGGAGGTAGATACCCCTGTACCGAAAGGAAGTGCAAATGAAGAAAAGTTTGTATTTCCTAAAAGGCGCTTTTTAAGGAAAAAACCTGATCAAAAAGTTGGAACAGCTAAAGATGATGGATATGGAGGAATCCTAATGGGAATAGCTCAGCCAAAGACAGCATGGTTCTATATGGGAAAAATCAGAAAAAAGGAGGTTACCTCTGAAACTGTCAAGGAATATCTAAAAAAAACAGGAAAAGGATGCTAAATTCAATGTAGAAAAGCTGGAAACAAAGGGGCCGTATGCCGCTTTCAAAGTTGGAGCACCTTTCAAGTTGTTAGAGCGAATAAATGAAGAAAATTTTTGGCCAGCCGGGGTCTGCGTAAGACGCTTTAATTTTTGGAATAAAAGAGTTACTTCTTTTTTAGGAGAGAGAAAAGACCAGATTTGCTTAGTGAATCTGGAATGACTGAGCAATCCAAGGAAGTCACTATTTATTACCAGAATGTGAGGGGGCTAAGAACCAAAACAACGGAGTTTGCAATGTCAATTCTAAATAATAACTGGGGTATCATTTGTGTGTCAGAATCATGGCTAAATGATTCAATTTATGACTCGGAGATTTGTGATTACAAATAAAGTCGCCACAGTGGTTCTTTTCCCGTGCGTCATCACTTTTACGTCATTAAAATCGTATGAATCAAATCAAAATTACGAGACGAAAAAAGTCAAACTAAGTCTAAGTTCATAAAATGGACGTGCCTGCCTACCGTTTGACGTAACTACATAATATCCCGAAAAATTATTATTTATTTTAAGTTTTGCCCGGCATTCTCTATTATCTAAAAGAAATTAACAAACAAATGTTATTACATTTAATACTATTTTTAAAGCTTAAAATCTAGAAAAGTTTGGTGTTTTATTGACTATTAAAATCGCAGAAGTCAAATTTTTGACATCCTTTCATTAAAGGGAATTTAGCCACTGCCGTAAACTTTTCAAAGAACTTTCACGGTTAGAATATTTTAAATAAATAAATTGGGTATTATAAAAATCCATAAATACTTACCGCCAAAACAGATGGTAGGTATAATTAGCTCTAAAAAGAACTATTTTTAGAAAAAGAAACAGTTTTAAAGCACACAAATTTACAAAATACGAAGTTGACAATGACGTTCTAAAATACAACGGTAGTCAACTAAACAAATAAAGAAAGTAATTAATTGACGTTTATAGTTTTATTCTTGTCTAGCACGTTATATTATTGCGGAATCTTGGAGACATTCTTTTATGCTTTTATTCAAACTTGTTACTGTAATAAATAATGATGCAGAGTTATTAACCACGTTGAGTCCTGATCGTTGATTGATGACGCACGGGAAAAGATCCACTGTGGCGACTTTACATGGTGTTCAGGAACGACAAAGATTATGAAAATACCAATGTGTCTCGCGGTAGCGGCGTGATGTGCTGTATAAAGAGAAAATTTAAACCTGTGTTTGTTAGTAAAAGTAATTCTTCCACATTTCAGTGGATCTGTGTAAGGCTATTGGTCGGGAATATGGATATTGTAATTTGCTGTGTCTATGTATCGTGTGTGGCTAATTTAACTGTATTCGGAGAGTTTTTGGACTCATTGCGGAACCAGGAAATTATTGTTAACACGAAATACATCTTTCTTCTTGGTGATTTTAACATTCCAGAAGTGAATGGTTCACTATACAACTATCAATCCGGTACCGGTAAGGCGAGACTTCTACTCCAGCTGATTAGTAAGTATGATGTCTACTCCATAAATGATATTAAAAATTCAATTAGCAACAACCCTCTTGACCTGGTGTTGACTAAAATTAAGGAATCGCAGGTCATAAAATCGGAGATAGCTATGGTAACCGTTTATAATTTTCATCCTCCTTTAGAAATTTCGTTCTTATTGAACGGAAAACTACAAATAATAAATCCGGAGCAGATGAGAATTTGATAAGATAATACAACTTTCAGCAGGGTGATTTTTACAAGTTGTTTGGTCTGCTTGCACAGTGTGAATGGCAAGGTATTTTGGATAGAGCAGAATTGAGCGCTGATGGGTGTGTTGATGTATATTACAGTAAATTGTACGCTATTTTTGATCAGTGTATCCCAAAAAAAGAAATCTCAGCATATAATAATAAATTTCTAATACCTATGGTTTACCAAAGAAATAATTCATAAACAGGGTATTAAAAAACATTATTTTAAATTAAGTAAAAATTGTGATCTGGATATTTTGGGCTTAGGTTATATCAGCGAGGAGGAAATCCTGGATGCAATAAAGATTTTAAAACCCAGAGCGGCTCTGGATATAGATGGAATTCCATCGTACTTTTTTAAGGTCTATAAGGATTTCTGAGTAAAACCTCTTCATATAATTTTTAATAAATGTGTAATCGAAAAATGTTTTTCAAGCAAATTTAAGTTAGGTCGCATAGCTCCTATTAATAAGGGGGGAAATACAAAATTTGTTAACAATTATAGACCTGTCACAGTTCTGCCGGCTGTATCCAGATACTGGAACGCATTCTGTATAAAAGAATATATAATCACGTCAACTCAGTATTGCTGGAGCAGCAACACGGTTTTGTAAAAAAAAGTCAACGGTGACAAACCTTGGTTGCTTCAGTGAGGTGATCTCTGAAAAACTATATAATGGTCTGCAAGTGGATGTAGTATACACAGACCTGGCCAAGGTATTTGATAGAGTTAACCATCAGGTAGTGATAAGAAAGTTACGGGGTTTCTCACTTTGCGACGGTTTTCAAGCACTACTGTCGTCATATTTGAATGAAAGAAACCAAGTTGTAAGATATAACTCAATATTTTGTAAATCGTTTTTAGCTACCTCGGGGGTTCCACAGGGTTTCATACTAGGACCCCTATTGTTCATTATGTTTATCAATGATATATCAGACTATATTCAATATTGTCAATATTTACTGTATGCGGATGACCTTAAGATTTTTCTTTGGTTATCTAGTCTTATAAACTGTTATCAAATCCAAAGCGATTTAAGCGGCTTGTTGAGATTCTGCAAAAATAATGATTTGGCTCTGAATGAAGGTAAATGCAAGGTTATGACGTACACAAAGAAAAGCGATTTTATAACTTATGATTACAAAATTAATAATGTAAAACTGGAGCGTGTGGAAAAGTATAAGGACTTGGGGGTAATTTTTAGTAAAAACTTCTCATTTAACTCTCATATTTCTATGGTTGAATCTGCCTGTTTTAGAAGTCTCGCCTTTATGATAAGAATTTCCAGTAATTTTGAGAGTCAGACTTGCATAACATTATACAATGCGTACGTTAGATCTAGGCTTGAGTATGCCTCGGTAATATGGAGTCCAAGGACTTTGCTTCATTCGGGCAACTAGAAAAGGTCCAAAAAAAATATGTTAGATATTTATATTTTAAGAAGCACAATTTGTATCCCATTTACCCATTATTAATGGGTATAAGGGTCAATGTCAAGAATTTAATATTAAGCCACTTTATAAGAGGCGTATAAATGCTCAGATATTCCTAATTGTAAACATCTTAACAAATAACATCATAGTACCTGACATAGTAGCTAGAGTTTCTATTGCCGTCCCCGATAATAGGCTACGAAGGAGGGGCTATATTTTCAGCATCCCTAGAAACATATCGCCACTGCAGCAATGTATGGCAGCAGTTAACGATTATCTGGCAGATGCAGAATATGTAGATATTTTTAATTGTACAAGGGGACAGATTTTAAAATGCTTAACTTAATTTGTTTTAATTTGTTTAAACTTGTTACTATTTATCTATTAATGTTTAGTAATTGTATATTTATTTTATATGTTAATCACGTACATTTTTTACCTAAAAGGGACTCTACATAGTGTTACTGTGCCTTACTTGTTGGAATATTTTTCTGTTTAATGTGCAATATAAATAAAGTTCATTTACCATTATTATTATTTTGCTCCAGTTGCGTAAGTGTTCTTTGAGTAATTTATTTAATCGTTTATTGTGTAAAATTGTATAATTCTTATTTTGGTCAGGGTTGTCTATTAGGCGGAAATTGTTTCTTTAAACTTGCTGAAATACCACCTTTCTAAAGTGAGTAAAAAGGGACAATCTCTCACCTTATTAGAGAAATATTTAACTTCACCGTTTTATACTCTAAATTTTTTATTTATATTTTATTCATTATAATCTTTTATTCTTTCATTGCTTTGCTATATTGATGTTCATCAAATAAATATCTTAAAAAATCCTTAGTAATTAAATAGCGCACCATGAGAGCACAGTAAATAATAAACACTCACAGTCGAAAATAAAAACATAAGTCCAAACCATCTAAGCTACACATCCCAGTCGCCTACTATTCTGATATGGAACAATATTATAATATTTTAATTTTTTTCCTAATTTTTTTACAGCAGGGGAAACCTCAGATATTAATTTCATGTGAATTTTTTACGTAATAAATACTATAAACAGCAATGATTTGGCGTATCAGGCCAAGTAAAATATTTAAAGAAAAAATATTTTTAATTTTTCTCAAAACGGTAAGAATATGTCAATTTCCCTATACTTTGACGCCAATGGGAAACCTGAAGATGATCGATAATTCTGAAAATTTGCGAAAATAGTCATGTTAGCCATTGACAACTTTCGACAGGTAAGGTCAACTTAAAAATTCAAAATAAGATTTGTTCGATCCAACTTCCTAACTTTATATACAAAGTTTTAAAATTTATAATGATTTTTCAATTTTTATAAGAGTATGGACAATATGGACATCCTGTATACCTTAAGTTGTTGTTTGTTATTATACCTTAAAATTCTTTGGCTTTGTCTTATTACCGAAAACCCATAATATATCAACTTAGACTATATATGCGTCATAAATAATAAATTGTACAGTTTTAGGACAATTGTTGATAAATCGTCACAAAATAAAATAGCTGGACCCAAAATTTATTTCTAAACGTAATACTTTTAACATAATGATGCCATTTACGTAAGCATAACGAGAATGGCGATTTAAAGCAGATGCAAACAAATCCTAAACGGCTCATTGTTATCTCAGTGGAGAAAATATGGAACATAACCAAAAATAATAACCGAAAATTTGTTAAATCGTGGGAAACATGACTTGAAAAAAAGGAATTTGCAAAATTGTTTTAGATTTTAGTACCGTCTCTTAATCTTTTAAAACATCTAGTTATATATAAATAAAATAATTAATTGCTGTTATAATTCGCTTTCAGGAGCGTAATATAATTTTGTCAGTGTCAATTTTTAAAAAAGTTTGACCAATGTTAACTGTTAACACTATTTTTTTATGAACAATCCCACATCTAAGAAGATTGCTAGAGGTAATTGGTATTTGGCAAAGATGCAGGATAGATCAGTCGAAAACTATCCGAAATATTTGCAGTACATTATCCAGATGGGCCAATTCTAATAAAATCAAAAATAACCAGAATTTTAAAAAAATTTTAAAGGAATGGAACTTTTCTTAAATGTTATTGCAAAAGATAGAATTAAGGCAATAATTCTGCAGTTAAAGATTATAAAGATTTAAAGAGGTGGCTAAGTGTAGAAGAAAATAAGGAAATAATAAATACTCGGTATATTGATGTGACCACGTGGGGAAACATCATGCAAATCGTTATGCGAGTCTTACATTAACATGAATATAATACCAACCTTTTGTGGCTTGACTTTGTTGATTGTTAATGAATGTTATTTTGTTTTAATTCTACACACGAAAATGTTGAGTCTGTTGGTAATTCAGAACTACTTAATACAATTTTTTGTCTTTGAAAAATTTATTCTCAATAAGAATTGTTAAAAAGTTCTGTTAAATAAAGTAATTATACAATGGTGAAACAATAAATTACTACAACTGTGATAATAACAGAAAAGTTTTTTGTTTGCATCAAATAGGTATAGGGCAACTTTAGTAATAATTAGGCTTGATATCTGCAGCACTAAAATTATTATCAGTAACTTCAAGCAGTGCAAATCGGGTCGAAAGTCAACGTGGTGAGTAAAGTATAATATTTTAAAATATATTGACCTGCTTACAATAGGTAGTAAACACAGACCTGTAATTTATAAAGAGACACCATTGTTTACATTTGCCTCCGATCAGAAATCGTTTTAACTGAAATCAATGATGACAAATTACAGCTGATTGCCCTAGATTTATCGCCTGTGTATGAACACGAAGGTTATATTAATTATAGTTGATACATGTGTCATGTATACCTATTAAGTAAAAATATAATACTAAATATATGTGCGTCCTTTTTTTAAATTTTATACTCGTAAATTATTTATTTCCAAATTACATCAAATTATAATATTTTATGGTGATCAACGTAGCAATGGTGTAAGGGCTTTTTACTCCATTTTACTCACATTTTACTACGCATGACGCAGAATTTTTCATATTCATTCATTTTCGAACGGTGCAACTTTGCTCAGCTGCTTGGTGGTTTTCGGTTAATTTTTAATCTTTTTGTGAAAATTTAACTATTTAATGGTATTTATTAGCTTTGTTTTTGATTTGTGTTTATTAATAATGGTTCACCAGTGCGTGGTATGTTAAAAAGTGTTAAAGCTTAAAAGTTTAGATAGTTCTGTATTTTTAATAAAAGTTGCAAAATATATGGATCGTTTTTGATCCTGAAAAAAACACCAACCAAGGGTAACAGCGAGCTTACAACGTTGCCATTTTTTTAAATCCATTTTTTGAGGCCATCCCTCTTTATCTTATGTGAAACTTTGGAAGTGTGTCTGACTGTAAACAAATGGTTTTTTATGAATGGAATTTTTGTCTCCTTATAAATTACATATTATTATGTGGTAGCAAACCTATTATTATTGAACAAAACTTAATAAATAAAAGATATGTGAGTTTCGTAGAAAAACATAAACGCACAAGTTATCGGAGATAATACTTGTTTTTGATTAAAGGAACGTATGGAATCAAAAACAGTATAACAAACAAAATCATAATAACGTTCAATTCTATCTGGACCAATTGAAGTGAGTTTAATATTTAATACAGGGCCATTTCATCAAATATAAAAGTCGCATTACAAAAATTAAATTTTACATACTGAGGACTATTACATACCTACCTAAAACAACTGTTTGGTCAATAAACCTAACAGCAAGTAAAGCTTTAAAAAGATAGGAAATTTTTCACTGGTAAATTATGGTTTGTTTTAGTGTTTCTTTTAACTCTGAGGAACAATTAGTTGGAGCCCCGATGATGATTTTTAATAAAACCGAAACGTTGGTCACGAAAAAGGTTTTATTTTTCCTCTTTTGTCATAACTCCTATTTCAAAAAAAATCATAGAAATATTACAAAAACTTAACTCCAAATCACCAATACGACTACTCTTCGTTAGTTCACATACGACATAGACAATCTCTTAATTCTACGTACTTCATTGTTTTTATAAAAGCCACATACCTAGGTAATACATTCTATGTATTAATCTATTTGTGACGCTTTTATTCCGAATATTTTTTGTTCATTTTTAAAGTAACAAGTTCTGTCGGTTTTCCTCGAGTAATATTTTTGTTTTATTACGAATTTTGACCCCGTTTTTTTTATAAAACTGAATAAGTCAATAACTTGATGGAAATGCCAAGCGTGTTTTGGTATTTAAATACACAATAATTGAAAACTGAACCCACAGTATCAACCTAAACAAATAATTGTATCCAAAGTATCCGCAACGCCAGTTGGGCAATTCAAAGTAAAAGTCAATATACGCTAAATGGATTATTGTATATTTATTTAGTGTGGAAAATTTGTGATATCGCTGGACATAATGGATAAAAAATGTAATAATAATACTTAGAATATTTTGACAGATATTGTAAATCCTAAATGTTTTACCACTGTATAAATAAAACGTCATGTTTGTCACAAAAAAAGTTGCCTTTCTACCCATGTTAAAAACTTAAAATATTGTATATTATTTTATGTCATACCAGTATATTATTGTGTTTTTATACCTTAGATACCATCTGCATAATGATTAATTTATGCCCGTGCGGGCATAAAGTACACATTATGGCCCGCGCGGGCATTAAGTGTTGCATTAAGTGTGCATCTTGTTCCATTTTTGATTTTTGACTTTGACACATTAAACATTTTAATACTGTTAAGGTAATGTCGTAGGTAAATATAAAAAATTGGTAAATCAAATTAAATTAAAAAAAAATATTTATTATTAAAAACGAACTGGTATGACATAAAAGTTTGTATGCACCACGGGTACTAATAGATATATACACTCGGACAACTTACGAACCCTCGGGCCAGGGGCCCTCGGCTTTGTAAGACTGTCGCCCTCAGGGCATAATCATCTACTTAGTACCCTTGATACATAAATAATTATGGTGTCATACCAGTACATCATTGTGTTTTTATACCTTAGATACCATCTACATAATGGATTACTTTATGCCCGTGCGGGCATAAGGTATACATTATGGACCGCGCGGACTTTAAGTGTGCATCTTGTTCCATTTTTGATTTTTGACTTTGACACATAAAACATTTTAATACTGTTAAGGTAATGTCGTAGGTAAATATAAAAAATTGGTAAATCAAATTAAATTAAAAAAAAATATTTATTATTAAAAACGAACTGGTATGACATAAAAGTTTGTATGTGTTAAGTATAGGTGTTATTGAAACAACCTTTCAGGTAGAACTGTCTTTATTCAGATCAACATTAAGAACCTAGTACTAGTACCTATAAAGTAATACGCATACGTACATACGTATGTCGTTGATATACAACATCTCCCTTTACAATTCAATAAAATAACAGACCACATAATATATCATTACCTACCTATTATTTCATTCAATTTTTATTTTTATTTTTACCCCAACGATAACCCTTCACCAAATTACCTATACCTATACTTAAAATTAATTTGTAGCTAATTATATTGTAATCGCACTGGTTTTTTAATAACTCTACCTTTGCTCGACATACCAGGAACATTTGATAAATTTTGATCCGTGGTACCATTAAAATTAGCATTAGTACTTTCATTATTGTCACTAAAATAATCCTCCGAGTCACTATCACTGGAGATGGAAACAATATCTGGATCAACCTTTTTTTCTGAAGTATTATTATTTGAATGTAAAATTGCATTATTATTTAAATTTTCCGAAATAGGTTCAATGTATTTACGGTTTCTAGTAAGTATATCACCATTTCTTGTTTCCACTCTATATGTTCTGGGCCTTACCTTATCAACAATTTTGCCAAATGACCAGGTTGAATTTTTTTCTTTTTGATACCTAACTTGCTGCTCGTTTTCTATAGAACTTAATGATTTTTTACCGCTATCAAAATACTGTTTTTGCTGATTTTGTTTAAATTTTACATTTTTAAAATATTTATTGTGATCAACAAAATGAGGTTTAAGTTTTTCGTTTGTAATATGTAACAAATCACGTAATTTTCGAGACATAAGTAATTCTGACGGAGACAACCCGATGTGGTCTACAGGTGTGTTGCGATAATTAAGTAAAAGTAAATTAATATCTGTTTTGTCAAGAAAAGCTTTGTTCAATAATTTTTTTATTGTTTGTTTTGTACGTTCAACTTGACCATTTGATTGTGGATTACGAGGACTAGTAATAATATGTTTAAAATCCCACTCAGTCGAAAAATTTTTAAAACACATAGAACTAAATTGAGGACCTCCGTCACTTACTATTACCTTAGGTATACCCAACTTCGCAAAAATCTCCTTAAGGCTACAAATAACAGTTTGTGAGTGAGCATTAATTTCTAATGTTATCAGTTCTATCCATTTTGAATAATAATCAATCACCA
This sequence comes from Polydrusus pterygomalis, assembly GCA_963969555.1. Lineage (NCBI taxonomy): Eukaryota > Metazoa > Arthropoda > Insecta > Coleoptera > Curculionidae > Polydrusus > Polydrusus pterygomalis. The sequence continues at coordinate 66,746,768 of OZ018378.1, forward strand.
ATAAAAACATTTTTCTACCCATATATAATATATCGCAGCCAATCTTGGACCAAGGCTTGTCAGGAATTTCATGATTAAGTAAAGGTTCTCTGCGATTATTATTTTGAAAAGTGAGGCAAACCTTGCAATTGGATATGACATCCTCTACATGAGTAGACATACCAGGCCAATAAAAAGATTCCGCAGCTCTATTTTTACATTTAACTATGCCTAAATGGGAATAATGAATTTTGTTAATTATTTCACGCCTTTTGTCCAGAGGCACTATAAGTTTATCACCTTTATATAACAAACCATTAAATTGCACAATTTCGTGTCGAAATGTAAAGTAATGTCGTAATTCACTAGGCACTTTTTTTACACTTTTGGGCCAACCTTTTTTAACGAAATCTAATAGTCGCTGTAGTGTTGCGTCACTTAAAGTAGCCGCTTGATATTCTTTTAACTTTGCGTCCGTAAAACCAATAGACAAATCAATCACACATATTTGTGAATCCATATCAAAATTAAAGTCGTTATTAACAGAGCTTTCGTCTGCTGCGCGCGACAAAGTGTCAGCAATAAATAAATCTTTACCCGGTTTATAGATCAAATTAAAATTAAATTTTTGGAGTGCTAATAACATTTTCTGTAATCTAGGTGGACAAGATGCTAAAGGTTTTTTTAAAATAAATATCAATGGTTTATGATCAGTTTCAACAGTAAATCTTGATCCATAAACATACTGCGAAAACTTCTCACAACCAAACAAGACAGCTGCCAATTCTTTTTCAATCTGAGCCCAATTCACTTGACTGGTAGAAAGAGCTCTTGACGCGTATGCACACGGTAAACTGTTTTGCAACAAAACAGCACCTAGACCGTCTTTGGACGAATCCACAGATATCACAGTAGGTTTTTTTACATCAAAATATTGCAAAATGGGTTCTGATGTAAGCATTTCCTTTAATTCGTTAAAAGAATGTGTATGATTTTCATCCCAAATAAATGGTACATCCTTCTTTAATAAGTTTCTTATAGGTGAATTTAAATTCGCGAGATTTGGAATAAAACGGCCAATATAGTTCACCATACCTAAAAATCTTTGAACATCCGATTTATCTTTTGGAATTGACATATTTTTTATAGCGCTAATTTTTTTTTCATCCGGCAACATCCCTTTTTCTGTTATTTTATGACCCATAAAATTTATTTCAGTTAAACCAAACTTACATTTATTTTTATTAAAACTTATATTATTATCGCATGCGATCTTTAGAACTTTTAAAAGTCTTTTATCGTGTTCCTCTTTAGTTTTACCATAAATTATTATGTCATCTATATAGAGTTCTACCCCTTCTAAATCGAATATTTTTTTAAAACGTTTATGGAAAACTTCTGGAGCCGAACATAACCCGTATGGAAGTCTAAGGAAACAATATCTACCAAAAGGAGATGAAAACGTACACAATTTGGAACTCTCGTCATCTAAAGCAATCTGCCAAAAACCACTATTGGCATCTAAACTACTAAAATATTTTGCGCCACCCAATTTTGCAGTAATTTCCTCCAAAGTAGGTAAAACAAAATGCTCCCTTCTAACAGCCAAATTAAGATGGGTGGGATCTAAACACAAACGTAAACTATTATCTGGTTTCTTGACAATAACCAGTGAATTAACCCAATTCGTAGGCTCATCTACTTTTTTTATTATTTTACTTTTTTCTAACTCTCGCAGAGTATGTTTTAATTTAGAAAGTAATGGAAAAGGTACTTTTCTAGGTGGGTTTATAACAGGTTTATAATTATCTATTAATTCAATGTGATACTTTTGTGATAAACATCCTAGTCCATTAAAAATACTTTTATATGGTTCCAAAAAAACATTATAACTGCCAAAATCCAAATTGTCTGTTGCTTTGTCTATTGTTTCTATTTTTCTTATTAAATTTAATTTTTTACATGCATGAAGTCCAAGTAGAGATTTGGAATTAGAATTTATAACAAAAAAATCAAGCAACGAGTTCCTGTCTTTATAAGCGCAATTTAAATATATTTTTCCGATCACTGGTAGTTCATTTTTTGTATAGGAAGTTAATTTCACATCTGTTTTAATCAAATGTCTCGAACTAATCTTAAGTTTTTTCAAATCATTAACTGATAGACAGTTAGCCATAGCTCCTGTATCAAGCTTAAAGTTTATTTTATAGCAAAAATTTATAGTTAAATCTACATTCCAATAAGAAATGTCATTGTTATTATTACTTTTTTCATCAACCACTAAATAATTTGAGTCATTTTCACCAAAAGATTCCTCTGAACTGGAATAATTCACCTCATGAATTTTATTGTTTCTACACATTTTTGCAAAATGATTTGTAATTCCACACTGGGAACACCTTTTTCCAAAAGCTGGACAGTTGTTTTTTTGGTGGTAACGCCCACAACGAGTACATGGAATATTCTTACCCCTGTGCTGCTCTATATCTTCTTGTGGCCTGGATTTATTAGAGTATGATGGACTTTTGGGAATTTTTCCCTGTCCATAACTTCTGGCTGCCCTATAGCTCGTCCCGGGAACATCCTCACTACATTTTTGAGGCATATTTTTAAATCCTTTATGAACCCAATCCACCGGCACCGAGTTTTCTTGGAATATGCGATTTATTTGCAGCGATTGCACTCGTGAGTTTTCCACGGTCACGCACAACTTTACGGCGTTATCCAACGACATGCTGTCATCAGCTTGCAAGAGCTTTTCATGCAAGGATAGATCTAAAAGGCCGCACGTAAGTAAATTCTTAATTAAGTCGTCCTTTAAGGTACCGAAGTCACAGCTTAAGGCTTTGTTTTTTAAATCAGTTACGAACTGCTCAATAGTTTCACCCGTTAACTGTTTACGTGTAAAAAACTTAAAACGTTCGTATGCCAAGTTCTTCTTTGGCAAAAAATGCTCCTCAAACTTTTTTAACACATTCTTTAATTTTTTATCTTCGTCTTGTTCAAACGAAAAAGTGTTGTAAATAAGAAATCCTTCATCACCGATGTAATGCAGCAGTTGTGCTATTTGTACCGTTTCGTCCTTTTTCTTTAATTCAGAAGCGACTAAATAATTCTCAAAACGTTTCCGCCAGACCTTCCAATTTTCCGCCAAATTCCCGGTCATTATCATAGGACTAATACCCCTATAATCTCCCATTTTATTTTTATTTGACCGCAAACAACAATAATTTTATCACGCACTTAAATTATTGTATTAAATTCGGAATTCGGTTCGATTTTTTATATGCGACGTTTTTTTCCGTACTGCGCCATGTTAAGTATAGGTGTTATTGAAACAACCTTTCAGGTAGAACTGTCTTTATTCAGATCAACATTAAGAACCTAGTACTAGTACCTATAAAGTAATACGCATACGTACATACGTATGTCGTTGATATACAACAGTATGCACCACGGGTACTAATAGATATATACCCTCGGACAACTTACGAACCCTCGGGCCAGGGGCCCTCGGCTTTGTAAGACTGTCGCCCTCAGGGCATAATCATCTACTTAGTACCCTTGATACATAAATAATGATTATGTCATACCAGTACATCATTGTGTTTTTATACCTTAGATACCATCTACATAATGGATTACTTTATGCCCGTGCGGGCATAAAGTACACATTATGGCCCGCGCGGGCATTAAGTGTTGCATTAAGTGTGCATCTTGTTCCATTTTTGATTTTTGACTTTGACACATTAAACATTTTAATACTGTTAAGGTAATGTCGTAGGTAAATATAAAAAATTGGTAAATCAAATTAAATTAAAAAAAAATATTTATTATTAAAAACGAACTGGTATGACATAAAAGTTTGTATGCACCACGGGTACTAATAGATATATACACTCGGACAACTTACGAACCCTCGGGCCAGGGGCCCTCGGCTTTGTAAGACTGTCGCCCTCAGGGCATAATCATCTACTTAGTACCCTTGATACATAAATAATTATGGTGTCATACCAGTACATCATTGTGTTTTTATACCTTAGATACCATCTACATAATGGATTACTTTATGCCCGTGCGGGCATAAAGTATACATTATGGACCGCGCGGGTTTTAAGTGTGCATCTTGTTCCTTGTTTGATTTTTGACTTTGACACATTAAACATTTTAATACTGTCAAGGTAATGTCGTAGGTAAATATAAAAAAATGGTAAATCAAATTAAATTTAAAAAAATATTTATTATTCAAAACGAACTGGTATGACATAAAAGTTTGTATACACCACGGGTACTAATAGATATATACCCTCGGGCGACTTACGAACTCTCGGGCCAGAGGCCCTCGGCTTTGTAAGACTGTCGCCCTCCGGGCATAATTATCTACTTAGTACCCTTGATACATAAATAACTATTTTATTTACGAATATTTAATAATAGAAGCATAATGTGTTTGTTAGTACATATATAATGTGGTTTATATTACCATAGTTACTCATAATCTACGACCGTGGATTATGAGATTTCATTGTTCACGGTCCCTGACGGAGCAGCAACTATGACAGCCCTAAAACGTCATGGAGGTTGGAAATCGGCCTCCGTAGCTGAATGTTATATTACTGATTCAAAAAAACTAAAATAGACGCTGCTAATAAAATTTAAAAACAAATAAATTCAAATTTATGCCCATCTTCATCTACCACTGTAAATAATGTTAGCTCCGAAACCTTTTCCATTGCTAATAAAAACGATATGAATATAAGAAATATTCCTGCTCCCATTCATTTTCATAATTGCTCTAATGTTACTATCAATTTCATGAAAAGTTAAAAATAAGTAATTGTATTTTGTTTAATTATTGTTAACATTGTTGAATAGTATTTTTTAGTTAAGAAATACCATTAATAATATTACCTTGTTATGTAAAAATATCCTATTGTAATTAAATGTGTTGCTCTGAATGCATTTTATAATTTTTTGAATACTGAATAGTCGTAAATAAAGTATAGAATTTGACTCGCGCATAATGGCTATATTACACTCGTACTCTTAAAAGACGAGCCTTCGGATCGCGTTTTAAAATCTCGTGTAATATAGCCCACATTATACGCTCGTTAAATAATATACTATTACTTACCTATATTAATTTATTTTTAGGACTTTATTAGTATAATATAACCTTTAAATTTCAATCTGTTGTGTATTAGAAAGCCTCTTTATTTGCTGAACAAATACAGCACTACGGCTGCCATTATTTTTAGTTTGGCATACTTTTTTCGCGTCTTTATGAAATTTACCCCTCTTTTTGGGGTAGAAAATGCTCCTAACATTTTTTCAAATGTAAACGTATGTATTGTGATAGCTCTTTGCAAAGTGCATAAAAAAGGAATCACGACCTACTAATTACTTTTGCATTTCGTATGTAATGTAGACGCAATTTGTTTTATTGTAAAAATTTGTTGGAAATGTTGCCAATTTTGTTTTTGACAAACCCCTAATCTAAAGTTAAATTCATTTTTGACATTATGTAACATATCCGGGGTTGTTTGACGAATTTAGTGTAAAGTTCTTTACCTAAGTTCCTCTAAATTTTCTGGTTTTGTTGCGTAAACTTTGTTTTTTAGGTACCCCAAAGGAAATAATCTAGAGGATAAAGGCCCGGCGACCCCTTCTTCCTATCCAGCGGTTTGTAAACACTTCACTTAAATATTGTCGAACATTTATGCCGTAATGAGGAGGAGCACAATCTTGCTGTAACCATATTCGATCATCATGAAGATATGCTTCGGCACTGCGAGGAAATAAAGCAGTCAAAGCTGGAATAAGTTCTCCTTGCAAAAAATCCAGATATGTATTTAGCCATTTAATTTACCTTCAAGGAATATCGGCCCAATGACGCGGTCGCCGTAGCCTGCCCCAACATTAAGTTTTTGCGGAAACTGGGTGTATTTCTCGCATCCAGTGAAGATTTTTTGCGGACCAATATCGACAGTTCTGTTTATTGACTTCACCGTTTAGTAAAACAGTATACTCATCTGTAAAAAGGATCCAGTCCAAATATACTAAATGCTAATCAAGTGCATTCATCATCACTTCACAAAACTAAAGACGGCGGTCTGGATCATCTTCCAGTAACTCGAATGCAGACATATGACTTATGTTATTTTTTCTTGCAAGTTGCCGAATTAAAGCAATAGGATTTTCTTGAACAGCAAGTAAAACGTTCAATTTTGCTGATGGTTCCTTGGCAAATTGGGGTAGATCAGATGTGGTTCATAAAATAAAGCTGCTACTTTTGCTTGCGCCATCTGTCGCCAAAGTCAATCTTTTGAACTATTTACTTCCAAACTGAAAACAAAGTGACCATTGGACTTTTTTTTAAAACAATCTACGTTGTCAGAACGCAAATTGTAGTATCAATTATTGCTAAAATGGTCAGTTTTTTCTGGTTTTCTAGATTACCGAAATGCAAAAGTTAATAGTGGATCGTATTTCCTTTTTTATGCCCTTTCCAACTAACTCACAATACATACCAATTCATTCACTAGTAAACCTTGTGACAAAATTGGAGATCCCTCTGTCAATAATAAACATTTTATTGAGAGCTTTCCCAAAATAATGTTAGCTAACAATACATTTATTTTTGAGAATTACGTTGATGAGTTTAAATTTTATGAAGTTACTGAAGACGTTCATCATGTTTTTCTCACCAGTACTCCGATGACTTCCAGATATATCGTTCTTTCTACATATCGCTGATTGGATTCCAGCTTTGGAAAATATAAATGATCTTGAATTTTTTTTCTTATTATATCAAGTTCACAGTCCCTATTATTAAATGGTTCAAAGTCCAAGCTTTTGCTTTTTGGTAAGGATAGCGAAGTGCTATCAACAGGGGATGTCTTTAATGTAAATATTAATAATGTAGCATTCCTTCCATCGAAGAGTTGCAAAAATTTGTCGTTTCCTATATTAAGTTAAGACTTGAAAACCACTTTCTCTAATAAAAAAAATTTACTAAAAATTAAAAGTTCTGTATGCAAAGAGATGCTCTAACCACTGAAATCAAGTTAATATTTTGCGATTCATTTATTTTATCCCAGATATCGTATTGTGTTGCTATTTACTGGCCTGCATTGACTATTAGGGAAAAAAATAGGTACCTTCCAAAAATTGCACAATGCTTGCTTAACATTTTGTTACAATTTTAATAATAATAATAATAATAATAATAATAATAGTAATAATAATAATAATAATAATAATAATAATAATAATAATAATATACATTTCAAAAGATATTTTTTACAATGTATAGAATTTGTCATGTACCTAATTTAAATTTTAAATTTGTGAGTTACATACAATACACCCAACAAAAAAGAAAAAAAACAAACAAACAAAAAACAAACAAAAATAAGTAGCAGAACAAACAAAAGTCAACCATTAAAAAAACTATAATTAAAAAACACATCCAAACTATAAATAGACTTATTGACTAAAAATTTCTTCAGGTCCTTCTTAAAACAGACTATATTTTTGGAGTTTTTTAAATCCGGAGGCAAAGTGTTATATAATTTAGGCCCTAGAACGCTTGGAGAGTCCCTGGTAGTTTTTCGAAAAAAAAAATTTTCGAAAGTTTGATCACGTCACACCACTGTTTGTTGCTGCAGAATTGCTGAATTTCTGTACATTTAGCAACACTGGTATACAAAACTGGTTTATCGAATAACCCAGAATATCAATTGAACAAGCTTATTCGTTGAAGTGCCATTCATGCCCACACGTCACTGCCAAAGGTTTTATGTTCCAAAGCACCGGACCACACTATTCCAGTGCTTCTTTACAAATAATGCTGTTACAATTTACAATTCACTACAACCAGAAGTAAAGTCGCTTACTTCAGTTGTGAGCTTTAAGAAAGCTGTCAAAAGATTTTTATAAAATTTAAAAGTTCTCTTTGCTCCCGTCATATTTTTATTTTAACAACTTTCTCTGTATTAATTTACTTTATATTTGCTTAATTATTTATTCCTACCACAACGGTTAGATGAATAGCATTGCTAGATCTCGCCGTAATTTGAACATAATTACTTTATAAATTGGTTTGTATTTAATAAAGGTTTTTTTATTTATTTATTTCCATTTAGAATACATTTTAGAAAAAAAATTGCGGTTTCTACTCCAAAAGAGGGGTAAATTTCATGAAAACACGAAAAATTATGCCAAACTAAATATAAATGCAGTCGCAGTTCTGTATTTTTTTCATCAAATAAACAGGCTTCCTAAAACTGAACTAATTTCAGTTAAAAATTCCGCCGTATAAATAAAAACGTATACAACGTAATTCCGGATCGAACTAACTGTACTTGTAAATATATTCTTTATACGAAATTTTGTTTACTCCATGGATCGAAATGTTGGAATAGCATACAGTGTAGTAGAGTGACACAATGTTGTTGTATTAATATAATAGACTGTTTATTTATCTGTAAGGCTAGTCATTCTAGAAGTAAGAGATTTAGTTCAGTATACTCGTGATAAATATATAATTTATTAGAAATTTTCGTGTGGAAACCTTATTACTCTACCTGAACATTTACACGTATTAAAATTAAAGATTTGAGTAACACGACTTTAAGGTAATTGTAAACGAAATATAATCATGCTATCCGAAGGCAATCGATAGGTCTTAAATATTACTATTATAGGTTATAATATTTTATTTTAATGGTATGTGTCAGCATAGCGCACAGTTGCACACGTACACGGCGACCGTCCTAACGGCATCGTCTCTACAGTCAATGGACTAAAAAGCATTTGGGGCCTTTCACACGCACCGATGCCACAAGCGTCTAGAGTCTGGCTGTAGACTTTTCAACCACCGAATCAACGTTCGCAATAAAGCGCGGGAAACTTAAAATTAAATGTCTTAGAATGCGCACATAAACCATTGTATTATTTCCTATTAAATCGAGGCGAAAAAATTGATAATAATAATAATAATAATAATAGTCTTTATTAAGAATATAAATTATAAATAACAATTCTTAAAGGGCGAAGTCTAGCTGATAAATATCAGCTACTCAACATTAACCCTTTTTAAACAAAATAAATTATTATTATTGCGTAATCCGACAATATAATATATAGTAAATATAGTGAGTCACAAATTATATAACGAAAATAATAATAATAAAATGAGCCATAATAGTAATAATATGCACCGTTGGCACACATAATGTGCACCACAATACGTTCTAGTAAAAAAACAGCAGTTCTAGATTTAGGTAGATAGGTAATTGAAACTGTCAATGAAAATCAAAATCACAGAAACTAGCCCTCAGCGTTAGGATTAACCTGCTTCGCCAGAAGTAAGTTTCTTATTCTATTACGAAACAACATTAAAGAGGGGCAAGTGAAGTAATTATCAAAAATATTAAAATATTTTACCGCGTTGTAGGTAAATCCTCGCTGAAAAATAGTTTTTTTATGTTGGGGCATCGTGAGTGTATTTGATCGAACTGAAACATTGTGAATATATTTTCGAAAAACTAACTCAGATCTTAAGTACATAGGTGTTGATGTTTTTAATAATTTGTATACAAATGTCAATAATAAAAGTTGAAACATATTGGCCATATTCAACCAATTGAGTTCACATATTTTTAGTGAAATATGGTCATATTTTTTTAAATTAAATATAAATCTGCAGCAATTATTCTGCATTATTTGTAGATGTTGCTTGTCCTCTTGAGTTAAACAAGGATAATATAAGATAATACAATATGAAATCATAGACAATATATAGGCTTCACATAATTTTTACGCACTGTAAAGTTAAGAATATGTTTATTTGCATATAGTATTTTTAACACCATGTAAGTCCTTTTACGTAAGTTTGATATATGTCTACTAAACCTTAATTTGTCATCAAACAGCACCCCTAAATTTTTGGCAGTATCCGTGAAGTGAAGACGCTCCCCATTACATTGTACATTGATATACTGTTTCAGAAAGTCATAACACCCTTCAGGTGCAAAAAGTAAAACCTGTGTCTTTTGACCATTTAATCTAAGATTGTGTTGACTGCTATATTCAGAAATTCGCTGCAAGTCTGTGTTAATGTTTGCTTCGATATCGTTATAATTTGACGGATGAAAAGTGCAGACAAGCTGTGTATCATCGGCATAAGTGTGGACTTTGGAAAATGATGGTATTTTACCGATATCGAAAGTATACAATATAAAAAGAAGGGGTCCCAAGATGGAGCCCTGTGGTACCCCAGACGCCACATTACCGATGTCTGACACTTCTGAGCGCGATCTTACAAGTTGCCGTCTACCCTCCAGGTAATTTTTAAAAAAGGAGATTGCTTGATCTGACAATCCAAAGTAATGCAGCTTTGCAAGCATAAGGGTATGGTCCACGCAATCAAACGCTTTCTAATAGTCAAGCAGTGTTAAGAGCGTTGCCATTCCCCTATCCAGGTTCCCAATAATAATATCATTAATATGCAAAAGAGCTGTCATCGTACCGTGGCCAGGGAGAAATCCAGACTGGTGAGCCGGTATTCTCCCTTTTTCAGTTACAAAAGTAAGAAGTTGTTGGTACACAACCCTTTCAAGAACCTTGCTTAGTACCGGTAAGAGACTTATTGGTCTTACGTCATTTAACGTTGCCGGGGAATTTACTTTAGGTATTGGACATACCATTGCCGTTTTCCAAACTTCGGGAAAATAACCCTGCTCTAGACAAATATTTATTATATGTGTATAGTGATTAAGTAATATAGGTAAACCTAATTTTAGCATAATTAATGATATCTCATCCAAACCAGCAGCATTAGACTTCAGTCTATGAATTACTGCATTTATTTTGATGAAAGTAAAACTAAACGAATTACCTTGATTTTCGCAGACGAAAAATAAAGAATATGAAAATACATTATTTCCTAATGCGGACGTTAAAGGTAAAATCTAGGGTAAAAACGCTTTGTTTGTCCCCTCATCGAAAGCGAGCTTATTTATGTGATGTCACGAGCTAGTGTCTAATTGTGGAAGGGTGTAAAAGTGACGTACATTCATTGCTACATTCATACTATACGATTGCGGTGGTATTAATATTTTCTTGTTGTCGCTGTTCCGTGTAACTTTAATTTTTCCGCACGTAATATTATAATAAATTTTAAATCTGACACGAATGCCAAAGGCTATGAAAAGCACGAAAACGCGTTCAAATATGATTATTCGTTTCTGAATTTTTAAAGAAGTCCTGAAAATTAAGTTTTCTTTGCGATGCCTCGTGGGAATTGAAGCATTTTTTATTCTTAAGAAAATCGAAACGAATATTTTAATGGTGAATTGTTTCGCTATGTTTAACACATCGCTGTTTCTACTATTTCTGATATTTTGGGTTGCACAAAAATTTTAAACAGTAATAAGCTAACCCGATCCTTTTGGTTGTAACAAAAATGATAATAGCAAAAAATTACTAACAATCTAAATAGTCAGTTTTTTCTTGGAGTTGATGGACAAGGAAAAAATGTATGCAGTCAAAAATTAACTTGGTCTGAAAAAGGTTTTGTGAAGACTGGAAGAGAAAGTAGGAGAATAAGACATGATTACGAGAAATAGCCGGTACAATACGAAAAAATTGCTAGTTAGAAAATCAGGCATCATCGTGTCTTATCACTTCTTATGCCCCTAAGTGAGGACTCCTTTTATTTTGGGAACGGGGTTCTTTTTTATTAATAAACAAATTGAATAATATTATACCTAAATGTTTTATTCAAAAAACTAAATCTAAACTTATAACAACACTACCTAAACTTTTCTGGTTTTTGAAAAGGTGACCTTTGTATCGATTGCGCATGCCGCGGTATTGTTACAGTCGCTGCTTTACTTATTTACTCGATCAGTTAGTTCCAAAACTAGTTATACGTTGTCACTTCACTCACTGCTCAGTGAACCACTAAACAACGACAACACCATTTATCAATCAAAAGAGTTGGTTTTACACCGTAACGAGACCCGGAGCAATCTTCAGCCAAGCGCTCCGTCGCAGGTCTTTCTTCTTCGCTTTTCCAACTCCCCTGTCACTTTTTCTTTCCAGCTGCCAAAACGTCCACCTTTTATCACCCTTGTTTCCCAGGCGACCCCCTACTACCGGTCATCTACCTGACGTTAGTGGCGCACTAATTTAGCGTACTATTAATAAGTAGTCAGCAGCTTACATTTTCCCCCCTGTTGCAATTTGTTCTTACGCGAAACTAAGACCAACTCAATATCACGGCTTAAAACTAAATTATAATTTCCTAATCCTACCTTAAACCGAACTTAACCTACTACATTCTTTTTTTTTTATAAAAAGTGTACGTTTTCAACAAAGCGTTTTAGGTTATAAATATATCGTACCCTTGCTTGTCCTTTATTATCCACAACCTTGTAAGAATTGAGACCCTTTATAACTTCATAAAAACCGACAAACAGCAGGAAGGTGCATCTAACATCTAATGCAAGGGTAAGTCATCCGAATTCCTTTATGTAAAAAGTTTGGTGTAAAGCCCGTATATTTTCTATGTTCCTTTACTATTGAAACTTGCCAGTAGGACGCAGTTTAATCTATGCTACTCAAACATTGATTTGGTGTAAAATCGTAAATCATCTCAGACGGATTAGGAGGTATCACGTGATCTTTTACCATTTTTTTATTTAAATATGTAGCATCAAGGCAAATTCTTATAGAACCGTCTTTTTTTTTGCTGTTGTAAGAGGACTTACAAATTCCGTTTTGGTTATGACCCCCCAATTAATCATTTCCTTGACTTGCCTCCTTACCTCGTCCTTATACGAATGCGGAATCGGATAGGGCTTAATAAAAAATGGTGTGTTGTCTCGTAATAATATTTTGTTTTCATAATTATTGATTAATCCTGGTTGATCAGAAAACACTTTTCTATGATTTGACAGCAATTCATATAACTTATTTTTATCATCCTCTTCAAAACCAGCGGAGTCATATGCTACGTTATAAATTTCTGCCTCCTTGTACGACTGAAGAGCACCGCTTCTAGAAGGAGGTAGTTCATCAGATACTTCGCTTACTACTATATTAAGACCTGCCCTTTGCTGTCCAACAAAAGGAATCTCGTTTAAACCAGACTTGCTAAATTTCCCTCGAACAACATTTTTTCCGAAGTCTACAACTACGTTAAACTCTGCCATTCAATCAGACCCCAGAATAAAATCACGTGATAAGCCCGGAATAACAAGGCAAGAGTATTCTATTTTAATTTCCCCTAAATTCAGCCTTAAAAATACCTGCTCACGAACTTTCGAATTTTTATTACCCCATGCGCCGATTAGCATAGCGCACTTTGTCGGAATTCTAGGCAAATTAATATTTTTAACTAGGATTTTTTTGAAAAATTCTTCCGAAATACCGGTCACCTGTGATCCCGAATCAACCAACGCATTGGTTTTAACGCCTTCTATTTCTACGCTTAATACCGGCGTAATTATTTTATTGCCTGGTTCGAACTCATTATCTGACAATAAGTCAGAAGTCATGTCTCTATTAAATATTGTCCGAATCCCCTCTCTATTTTCGCTGTCCCTATCCTGACGCCTATCCTGCCGATCACCTCGAAACTGTCGATAATTCCTACCGCGCCTTTCTTGCGCCCTACTAGAATTATCCACCTCGTAGGTAACATCTATTTTCCTTAAATAATCCTCAATTTCATCTGCTGTTTTAACCCCAGAATTTAAAATGCAACGCTTCGTTTCTGATGGAAAATGGTTAATAATCATTTTTATAATATCATCCTCAGTTATTGGCTGCGATAAATAGTTTGCTTCTTTTAGAAGATGGAGAAAATAGTCTGCTCTCGAACCTTGCTCATAAAGGACAAATTTTATTTTTAATAAAGTTTCCCTTTCCTTCTCTAAACCCCAATAACGTTTTAAAAACGCGGCTTTATTCTAAATATGTCTTGAATTTTTTTATTTCAGTCCAGCCCAAAGCAGAGCCACGCAAGCAATTACTTGCAAAAAATAATTGTTTTTCACACCCGCTTCCCTAAACAAAGTTGTTAACTTATTTGTAAAAACCACAGGGTGTAATGTGCCTCCCGGAGAAAAAAAAAAGTTTAGTACCCCCCAAATCTTTCCACAGAGCGATATACACTCTACTTTTCTCTAACGACTCGGTCTCACCCACCTCCTAAGGGCCAGCGCCCATAGAAGTGGCAGTGGTGTATGATGTGAAAGTGGCGTGGCGGTGGCGTGATCGCCACATCGTTTTTGGACGCACACTGAAGAGGCAAAGAAGCAGGAGGCAGCATACAATTCATTACACTATGTCGTCTTTAGAGGATAAGGATGTTCTGGCAATAGTGCATTTAAATAATATTCAAAAAATTAAAAACCGAAGAAGATATTGGGTGCATCCTTTATAAAAAAAAATAATATGGCAGCTTAGTGTATTTAAAAAGCTCAACCAATATCCAGAACGTTTTCAGTATTTTTATAGAATGTCTAAAGACTGTTTTACTCGGCTACTTATACCAAAGTCCCACATGTCAATACCTAATTGTTCTACCAAAATTATAATGCGACTGTTCCTACTCGTGGCATGCCACTTATCAAGCAGTATGGCAAGCCATAACCACGCCACCGCCACGTCACCTCAGTGTGCGTTGGTTAATTTATTTATGTTGTCATGGGTCTCTCGTCAGAGCCACGCCTCCGCCACACCACCACCACTTCTATGGGCGCTGGCCCTTAGACACCGAAGAAGCATTATTATTACTCGACGGTAAATTAACCATATCAGCTTGACTTTGTAACTGAGCAAAATTTTCATTGATGCTTTTATTTATTGACATATTCAGATCTTGCATAAAACTTGACAGCGCAGCTGTCAAATTTTGTCCTAAATTTATCATGACTTTTTCAAAAGATTCGGTTTGGTTAAATTCTTCGTCTGAATCGTGCTTCTTTGTTTGGCTTTTCTTTGGAGGCATTTTTAACAATGTTTTTTTTTTTTATAACTAAATATAGGTTATAACATAATCAATAACGTTATTACTAATTACTACAATACCTCACTGAACTACATATTATCCAATCTGAAAAGATTAACAATCCCAAAAGTTGCGGCGCCAAATTAATGAAGACTCCTTTTATTTTAGGAACGGGGTTCTTTTTTATTAATAAACAAATTGGATAATATTGTAAATGTTTTATTCAAAAAACTAAATCTAAACTTATAACTACACTACCTTAACTTTTCTGGTTTTTGGAAAGGTCCCCTTTGTATCGATTGCGCATGCCGCGGTATTGTTACAGTCGCTGCTTTACTTATTTACTCGATCAGTTAGTTCCAAAACTAGCTGTACGTAGTCACTTACTCACTGAGCCTTCCACCAAACAACGACAACACCATTTATCAATCAGAAGAGTTGGTTTTACACCGTAACGATACCCGGAGCGATCTTCAGCCAAGCGCTCCGTCGCAGGTCTTTCTTTTTCGCTTTTCCAACTCCCCTATCACTTTTTCTCTCCAGCTTCCAAAACGTCCACCTATCATCACCCTTGTTTCTCAAGCGACCCCCTACTACCGGTCATCTACCTGACGTTAGTGTCGCACTAATTTACCGTACTATTAATAAATAGTCAGCAGCTTACATAAGGTATGAAGAAAATCAGAGTTTTCATAATATTTTTGTTTTAAAATATGGTCATTAATTTTCTAAAAAGGATACAAAGAAATCAAAAGTCAAACTGGACTATCCGGCTCAGGTACCGCCTCATGGTCAAGCTTAAAAAAGTACACTAGCGAAGAATGGGTATAGTATGCGAATTTGGGTGGTTAAAACTCTCCTTAAAATATAAAATTACACTGGAAAAAACTCTTTTTATTTAATATAGGCAACCATAGCTAAAAATTTTTGTTAAATAGAAGCCAGATATGCACCAGGTACGGATTGTAAGAACATTGCGCGTCGCAAAACTCACAGTGAGGTTCATAGGTAAAACACTCCGATTGGATGGTAAGCAAAGTTGCGCTGAGCAGGTGACTTCACAACGGCAGTGTTAGTTTGACAAGTGCGTCCCAACCACTGTATCTGGGTCAGAGCACAATTTTCCGCTGAGCTTAAAGCAGGCTGTCAACAAACAGGAAGTGTACTATTATAGTAATAATTATGAAATTTTCCCAAGAAGATGATGAATTGCTAATAGATATGGTAAAGCAACATCCACTTCTACAGGGCCATATCTCGAAAACTACCAAGCATAGAAACTGGGGGGGGGGGGAATTATGATTAAAGTGACTATGAGAAAATTGTGAAAATTACTTTTTTACGCATTTCGCCGCACGGGACACAATTAAAAATGAATTTTTTAAATTCTAAATTTCTCCGAAAATTCCTATATTATGGTGTATCTCTGATTACATCATTAGAAAGCTTAGATAAGATAAGCATTTGGTTTAAGGCTCATTAAGGGAAGCTATTGAAACTGTAAACATTAAAATTTTCGGAGAAATTTAGACTTTAAAAAAATTATTTTTATCTTCTTCATACAGAAGAAACGCCATTATTGCGCATCGATCCATCTTGCACGACCGATTTTCGCAACTGAACAAAATCTTTACAATTCACATGAGCGCAAAACTCACTTTCAGGTGAGCTGAAATCATTTCAGTGCCGACGCGCAATGTTCTTACAATGCGTACCTTAACTCTATCAGGAGAATGCACTTTGCTGAACCGACTTTGCTCTGGTAAAAAAAACTACTTTGTAAGGGGTTTTTACTGGGGCTGTAAAATTTTTTCTCAGGGAAAGTAACATTTTTTTTTGGAAAAACTGTTAAAATTATATGTATTTTGTTATTGTGAAATATTTATAAAAATATTTATCGACAGCAAAGTACTTATCAAAGGCAAAAAAAATACTTCAGTAAACCTTATTTTACACTGAGGCTAATTACAACAGGTTTGCTAAGACATAGCTTATTTTGTATTAACCGATATTAAATAAATTGCTACTGTATCAAATCCGCTTTACTGTTATATTAATTCCAGATTTGCTAGAAATGTTTTTATTGATAGTAATCAGTTCCATCTGAAACAAACAAAATGTAATTTTATTACCTTCATCGCCAAATACTTTTCATCTGGGGAGTCAGACAAAAATTTGCTAAACTGTTCCTTTGACAAGACTCTCCATTTCTTTGGCTTATAACCTTCTCCTTGCTTTTATAAGAAAGCACGCAAATTGTTGTATTTTCAATGTTTACATTATGCTTCAAATTTAACACGGACCTTATTATTGAATAATGAGACCACAAACTAAAATTTATAGCGTTATTTACATAACCTATAGCGGCCTGCGGCTAGCTCTCATTTCCGTGGGTGTTGCCTCTACTGCATCAGCTGTGTTTTATATCGTTGTTGTAGATTATTACCTGTGAATAAATTCTTTAGGGCGCCACTGTCTTTTTTAAGGAAAAAGGCAGAAACCTCCTTAGCTGTAAATTTAAAGAATAAAGCAACAAATGTTTTATCTTAAAACAAAATAAATTTTATTAATTTACCAAAACAAAACAATGTGCAATGACTTATCAGCTGTGCTGATAAAAAGGAAAATAATTATTTTTCTCTATCTAACCTTTCTTGTAGAACCCTTGCATATGTATATATTTACAAACGTTATTAATAACATGACATTAGAAAACAAAATAGCAGAGATTGGTACGCAATGGTGATAATTAATTTATAAAAATAGCGCAGTAAATTGACCAGGGAAATTCATGAATTTCATTTTCTGGGCGCAATAACATTACTTTAAATTTATACCAAAATGCTTTACATGGTAATGAGTTATAAGTGTTACGTTTAAAATGTTTAATTTGTCAATAGAAAATTTGGTTATGTAGGAATTATTAAGTATCAATTATTCTACGAATTATCAAACACGATTAGCAACAAATGGATATATAAACACGAATTCATTTCAATAAGGTATTACCACAAATAATAATAATTAATCTAATAGCAATCCAACACGATTAACAACACGTTGGTATAAACACGATTTCATTTCAATAAGGTAATACCAATGGCATTGGTAGGTGTTCCAAACCTGTAGTGCTCCTACGTGCTAGTTACCCAATCGTTCACATTCCATTCCATGATCAAACATAACCCCACTTTACTCATATCGCCCATCTATCAGCTGCTATATCGGTGGCTTAGAATTTAGAAATTGAAAGCATGGCTTGTACAGCTTGGTTTCTAAGCTTAGCACTTATTTTAACTTAGGCCTTGAACTTGACTTTGAATTTGAGAATAGGCCTCGAACTTGGTCTTGAGTTTAAGCTAGAATTTGAGCTAGAACTTGAGCCCTAAAATACAACATGTGCCTTAGTACCTGGGCATTTGTATCTCTTAAAATGCCGTGAAAGCAAAATATTAAATTTATCAATCGACAATCATACCAAAAAATAATATCCAAAAAAGATAACATACCTCTAGCTTTGAGGGAATTTACAAAAATTTAGACCAAAACCATATTCCATGTCTGCGAAACAAGTCTTCAAAAATATAGTCATCCATTCAGATTTTGACAAACTTCTCACGGAAACTAATTCAGCGTGATTTTTGCTGTATACTAGCGGAGATAAATAACAATTAGGTCATTTGGTGTTCACGATGATTGAAGATAGAAAATTCTGAACACCTCTAGACGTGACCTGCAGACTCCATGATGTTAGGATAGGAAGTGCCAAATCATCGTCGTTCCTGCTTCATCGACAGGTAGCCGGAAATCAACTCACCAACATCCCAAACACAAAATCACAACTTCCGGAGTACTCTCCTATTTTGATAGTTGGCAACACTGAGTGTACGAGATAAATGAAACCAATTTATAATGCAGAACAGTCAATAATGGCCTAGCGCCTAAGAAAACAATGAGAAAAATCGTTAAATCCTCTGTGCTAGATATGACACATCAAATATGACAGCTATAAACGACATCCATTTATTTACAATAAATAATTATATTTGATAATTAAAAGCAGTATAAAATCCATACTGGCCATATAATGCAAGGAATAATCAATATTAATCCGTAAGTACATCATTTAAGCACAAAATATTTTCTCTCATGTAGGTTATGTATTTATTTATATTTACCTGTCACAAAATACTTTACTTTTTAGCTACTAGAAGATACATTTTAGCAAAATGAGAAGAATAGCAGAATACCAATGGTTAAAAGGACAATTTATGCCAATCAATAAAGAGCTTCTTCCTGTTTTTCAAAAACCAGTCTGAAATGGCTCGGAACAAATATCAAACAAAAACCATTGTCAACAGAAGGTAAATGTATTTTAATGCTATTAGTGGCTTTATTCACCCTTCGCTATCCCTTAATTATGTGAAATAGTAAATAAATATTGTATTTTAGCTAGCTGTAATGACATACAACAAAAGGACGAAAATGCCTACTAGATATGAAGAAAATACATGAGTGAAATCGATACTTTATAGACCAAACTATTGTATCCTTTTATAATAAAGTTACCACAAAAAAATAGCATTTTATTAATAAATCAGGGTAGGTAAATTAAAATGCTATAAATTCTTAATTTTCAATGTCATTTCGGTAAAATATGCCAATAAAACGTTCTCAGAGTATTGCAGTACTTTTTTTCCAGTGCACCATTTGTTGAACTTGACAAAGGCAGCTTCATACACTGCACGGATGGATTATCTGACGAATGTAGTGAAACTTTTCATGCTCAGCACATAAAGTATCTCTTATTCTCCTAATATCATATTTTGTTTGTAAAATAAAATAAAATTTCGTGATTTTTTATTATTTAGATTGGTTTGTTTTATATAATCCCTTAAAAATATATTTTTGTTAATTAATATCAATAATCTGATTTTAATCCATCCAAGCCATCTCACCCGGATCTACCCTAAATCATATCAATGAAAAACCCTTGCATATATCCATTGACCTCTATTCAAAGACATTCCCACGTTTATAGGATAAAGAGTAATAATACTACCAGGACCTTAATTAAAATTAAATAAAAGATATTTCCACTGAAAATTAAATAAAAAGTTTTTTATCATACACCTTAATTAGCAACAAGATCTATTTTAAATTTAAAATATATATATTATTTATAAAGGGTGATAAAAACAAGCGGAGGTGGAAGAAATCTATATCTAAACTTGGGGCAACTGGGTAAATAAACGCATTGATTTTCATCCTACTCTAATTAGTTTAAATAGTTCAAAGGGTTAAAATAAAAGCAGTTCTCCACATCCAATAACAAACTTTAATTATTTACATTTTAAATGTTCCTCAAAGTGTGGGTTTATTCTAATAAAGGTTTGTTTGCAGCGTTACATATTTTTCCTACGACCACCTACGAAAATGACAATAACAGCACTG
The DNA here is from genome assembly GCA_963969555.1 of Polydrusus pterygomalis. Lineage (NCBI taxonomy): Eukaryota > Metazoa > Arthropoda > Insecta > Coleoptera > Curculionidae > Polydrusus > Polydrusus pterygomalis. The sequence continues at coordinate 66,767,226 of OZ018378.1, forward strand.
GTAACTTGGCTAGAAAGTGCTAAATATCACACGCGTGTTGAAAAAAAAAATTCAACACGAGTGTGGAAATACAAAGCACACTATATTTAATTTAAACAGGTGTCAATTTGATAACAAAACTATTTATTAAAAATAACAAACTTACGAGACACTTGGAGTGAATTGGGGTGCTGGGTGGGGTAAAGTCCACGTTATTTTTGGGAACCTAAGAGTATTTATGATAAAAATAATATTATCAAGGAGGGAAAATAATAATATGTCAGGCAACCCACCAACTGTCATGTTCACATGTCAACTGAGTTGAACCACAGAAGAAAAAGGGGCAGCTATAGTAGTAGCAGAAATAGAATACCCTAGGAAATAGCGATTTATAATTTGCCATTATCTCGGATAAAAATATCCATACAATGTTTAAGGATATGGGACAAGTGAATACCTACGCTTTATGTAAGTAAATTTATTTTAGCTATATTTAAAACAAATCGAATAAGATTTAACTTTTATAATTAACAAGCTATCGATATTTAACTCCATCTCTATCTTTCTATAATGTTGAGGTTATGTTGTAGTTTTGTGTTATGTTGTTTTCGTAGGTACCTATATTATTGTTTTATTAAGAGAATGCAAGCAGCTAAAAGTTCAGAAACGAAATTTATTTACTGTACATGGATAGTAGGTATGATGTGCGTAAGCAAATAGGAGAAAAAGTTATTATTTTTATTTAAATCTAGGTAAGTTAAAATGTGTAAAATGGTGGATTTATAGTTGCCGTAACGTAAGCCGTAATAAGTAAGCAGTAGTCGGTAAGACGTACAAATTAAGCCGTAACGAGTGGGCATTGTTTTTATTTTTTTCAACTCGAGTTGAAATTAATTTTTCAACTCTAGTGTTGAAAAAATTTGACTAACACAATGGTGATACCTACAAACTAATAAAAACAAATCAAACTCTTTTTGATTATATTGTATGGTCGTAGGAAAAATTGTGTACATTACTCGTGTGAAAGCGATTTTCTCACACTCGGAGAATTTCCGCACTCGGCTGACGCCTCGTGCTAAATACATCTTTACTTCAAGAGTACCACTTTCAACACTTGTTATGTAATATACTATAATAAGCCCAATTTAGCCAAAAAAGTGATGGCAACATGTTGCTTTGTAAGATTTTTCCTTAATTGAAGTTAATGATTTAAAATGTCTTGTTTAGCAACACAAATATGTTTACTTTTTGAGATCACTTTTATTGAAAGCCTTACGTCAGATTTTTGTAGCAATAAACGATTTTAAAATAATAAGTTTTGAAAAGATACATAATTAAGCGGATTTTTCTTTTTAAAATAAGTATAAATTTGGAAGATTTTCAAAATAATAAAGGCAAATACGGTTTTTAGTGTTAAATCAATGATTCAGTAGAAGACCTATTTTTTATGATAGCCAATGTCTTCTTATACATTTAAAAATTCATGTTTTACCTCAATTTTGATGAGAAAAGTCCCCCCACCTAATCCAAAGTATTCTATGCATTTTAGCCACAAAATATATAATATTAACATGGTCAAATAAACCTTTATAAAATAATTCCCAACGCAATTTTTGTTTTGTACCCGTAAACACACGGATTTATTTATTTATTGATGTCAACAGGGTTACAAACAGACAAAAAGATACCCACTTAAGTATCAACATAATAAAATTAGAAACTATAATAAAACAGTCTAATCATGTCTTTAAAAATAGTAAAATAAGGTATAAAAGAAATAAATACATTCACTAATATTTCACATTAGATTATTCATTATTTTAAGTAAACGAAGAATTCTGAGAAAAAAATATAATAAAGCCAATCGTCAAAATAATTAGTTTTAAAAAAAAAAGTTAGGATACCTTTCACTGTTCGCCCGAATATTGAAAAAAATCAATAATAACAAACACATTAGGTACTATTTCTTATAATTCTACACAGTGGAGAGTTTTGAGCCGAATAAATGTGTTTAAATGGCAAAAAAATAATTCAGTTGACCTTAGATACCTCCGGGAGACATGTACTATGGACTTGTACTTGTTGTACTTAGTCAGGGATGTTAAATAAAAATCATTTCGGGCCAGAGAAATATCGTTGTTTGGTATAATAAAATTCTGTTTTACCGAAAGGTATTTGATGAATTTATTCTGAATATTTTCCAACCTGTCAACATAGCTTTTTTGCTTGGGGCTCCAAATAAGACTAGCAAAGTTTAGTTTACTTAGAACAAAGGACATAGGCAAATTAATGGTTTAATATTGTTTAAATTTTTTTATAATGTAACCAATCATTTCCGAGGCAGCGTTAACGGAAGATTCAACGTATTCATCAAAGAGTAACTTAGAATCACATATAACACCCAAATCCTTTATTTTACTAGTTTTTTTTTAGGGGTGTGTTATGTACAAAATAAGTTGTTAGTTGATTATGATTTCGGGAGAACGTAGTTGAGAGTTTGATAGCCGTTTGCACCAACATAATTTGAGGAAGACTTAACGCTAAGGAATCCTTAAATTGCTTTTACGACTTGCACCAACCTTAAGGACGCCTTAAACGTCTCCTTAAGTGTCCTTTTCTTGAGTGCCGAAAATGGAGCACTTAAGTGCTCCCTTACGATTTTTTTTTAGGTTATCTTTCAATTTGTTGTTTATTTCTGCTGTCGTATTTTTGTTCAGTGCAGCTTAATTTGATATATTTGCCTAAAAATGGAATATGTAGAAGATTTTGCGGATTTCGATTATATAGACGATGATGCTGAGCTCATAGATTTAATTGAATATGGTTTTCCAAAAAAAATCTATTAAAGAACGAATTATTTCCAAACGATGGCTGAATTAACTTTTTTTCGGCGTTTTCAACTTTATAAGGAGACTGTTTATTACATATTAACCCAAATTGAACATGATCTGGAGTATACCCATAATAGGTAAAGTTAACAACCAATGATCTGCTAGTCCACACTTCTTGGTGTGTTCTCCGGACAACTAGCATTAAAGGCATTTGCCACCTTTTGCCAGGCTTCAGCCTTCTGCAAATTTGTGACTCCATCCGTTTTTTTGTTTTCTAGGATTCCCTTCATTGGCTAATTAGGGACATGAGCGCTATTGCCTCCTTATCCGTAAAATTTTACCCCTTCTATTGTTATCACTCATTATAAATAGAAATATTCTCGCGAACACAGATCAAATACCTGGAATAAGGATTTTATCGGCCCAGCCAAAAATCCAAAAAAATTATAAATGTAAATAACAAAATAAAAACAAAATGAGATGTCATATCTGTCAACAAAATCAGTGTCGCCAATAGAATAATGAGAATTTGTATAAAAAACCAACGTTGCGATCTCCTAAATTTCATTTATAGAGGTCGCCACTACTTTAAGTCCTCCTTTGTTGAGTGGTTGTCAAAATCTTTTGGTGCAAGTGAACCATTCCTTAAAAAATATCTGTTCCTCAACTAATCATTCCTTAAGAAAAGTTTGGTGCAATGGGCCATCAGACACACTTGAACAGATTAAGAAAAAGGCCGTTTTCATCGCAATACCTTCCCAGGCGGTCTAAGTCGCTTTATAGCTTACTAGCGTGTATCCGGCATGCGTTGCAACCCGCTGGTATAAATACAAACCCGAACAAACCCGATAAATTAGTACCCGGCATGCCACTTTCTGAAATTGCACCCGTGCGAAGCCAGAGCGGGTCGCTAGTATAAAAACCTTCCTCTTGAATCACTCTATCTATTAAAAAAAACCGCTTTAAAATCCGTTTCGTAGTTTTAAAGATTTAAGCATAGGGAGGGACGGACAGACAGCGACAGCGATTTTGTTTTATACTATGTTAAGATAACAATCGCAGGAGTTGATAATCAATAAATACACTTTTAAATCATCTGCATAAAGCAGAAAATTGCAATATTGAAAACACGAACAAATTTTATTTATCTAAATAATAAAAAATAACGGTACCCGATTGGGATCCTTGAGGTATACCGGAAGTAATAACAAATGAGAGCAAAAACCTTGAATTGAAACATACGGTAGTATAACTCAAATTTTGGTTATTTTGTTAGTTCATAAGATTTTATTTTATCTCATAATTAAAAACTGCGACTACATTACGTAGCCGTACAATATTGCAATGAAAAACCTTTTGTCTAAAAAGGAACTGATGTATATTTATATTGGATGGGCTAGAGCTAAAAATATCAAATCTATTTTGGTGTAGATTATACGTGTTGCATAATTGATAAATAGGGGAGTATTTAGAGAGATTGGTAACAAAATTGTTTGGGAATGACGTGTTTTACGAATTGCAGGTTTTTTATTATATTACTCCATTCCACTCTATTATGGAAAATATAACGGGAAAATTAAAGTTGATCAACAGTACGTAGGGGAAGATGGGGGAATTCCGCGCACCTAAGGGAAAATTCTCACAAAAACCTTCCAATGTACACAAAAACTTTTATAATTTATTTACTGTATCTTGCACCTATTTGAAACCTTCTTCCCACAAGAAAAACGTTTAACTGCGTATACCAGTTAAAATAAAATGAAAGTTTGAAAAACTGTCTTTGCGCGGTATTCCCCCACGTACTGGGAAATACCGCGCATGCGATGGGGTAATTATGCGCAGAGATTAAATAGAGCTGAGAAACTAAAAAAAAATTAGTGTTTAGGTAAAAACCAAATATAATGTAAACAAAACAAATTTCCATGAGTAGGTACAAAAAAAATGATTAAGGAATTAATTTTATTTTCTGTCTTTCTCCTCGGCATATTTTCTGTCTCTCTCCTCGGCAAACTCGTATGCTAAACGCCGCTGTTCTGCTGGTGTGATTCCAAAAAACATATTTGCCAATTTTATAACATGGTTGGCTATTGCGGCTTCCTGTTCATCATCAAAAACTGGTTTCCTTCCCAGTTTTCCTTTCGTGTGGATATTGATCTTTAGTTTGACACGTAGAGTGGATTCTGGAATATTGAAAGAACGACTAACTTCTCGTATTTTCGCCCAGATTGTATGGCAGTGATATCAGCTTTTAGCTCATTTTCCGTCCATTTTGACTTTTCGGTTTTCCGTGCATAAGTGCGGGGCATTTTGAATTCTAATAAGGAGCACAAATATTAAATATTGGCATAAATATCCACACGGGGTAATACCGCGCAGCGCGAAATTACCCCGCTTCAGCTGCGGGTCATTCCCCCGATATGAGTCACCTAACCTAATTTATCACCGACAGTTAAAAAAACCAAATAAAATTAATTGTTCTTATACATGAAATTATTAACACATAAAGCAAAATAGTCATGCAATAAATTTATTAAAAATTAATAATAAAAGGGACTTACCGCTAGTCCAAGTTTACTCGAAAATTACATCAGCGCGTCGAAAAACAAACATTCGTCTACCTTGTCTAAACCCACACTACGAATGCCGTTAAATTATGAGCGGATGTTCGCCGGGCAAATACGAGATGGCTCGCTGTGTTTAAATTTTGAAATAATTGAACTGAGCTGCAAAATATCGATGCGCAGAATTCCCCCATGCGCGGAATTCCCCCGTCCTCCCCTAGATTCTCTAATAAGATTAAAGAAAGCCGGCGCAATAGAACTTGCCAATATGTTTAAAGTGTTCCTGATAATATGGAGACTATTTCTTTAATTTAGATTTTGCAAAATCAAGCATATTTTTACTATAGTCAGATCTGGTCTTAACGTGCGGGTCCAAAGGTCACTGATCATATGCGTCACATCAGACAACACAGAGGCTATCAAAATGTTGTGAGATTATTTACAAATATACCGAAGGAAGGAAAAATAGTTTCATTATTTTAGCTATCGCGAAGATAGCCACGTATACCTAATATTATTAGTTTTGTAAAAATTATGTACAGGGGTGTTGAAAAAGTTACGAAAAATTATATAATCGGTAATTATATACCTACTATACCCATTAATTAAAAACGACAATAATAAACACTGCAATTTATTTTAACAATTTTACTACTAAAACCTAAAAATACAATGGCATTTAGTCTGATAAACTATTTCGATAATGAAAAAAAAAGTGGAAATTCGCAAACCAATATGCAGGAAACCGTAATGAAAACACTGGGAATTAGTTTAAGGACTATGCAGAATAATGTGCATGAAAAAAAAGCATAATATAATACCCAAGAATACTAAAAAATGTAAACGAAAAACACCATTTATAATTATAGCCTAAAAACTCTCATCGTCACTTACAAAATCTGAAAAGTCCTCGTCGTCTAAGTCGTCTTCGAATGGAGCAATTATCATTGGCGCTACATCGACATGTAGTACTTGTTCTCGATCCCACCAATCCCTTATTACTTGTTCTCGATCCCTCCAATCCCTTATTAATATTTCTGTATGTTCCACCGATGTCTTCCAGTACTCTTGTGTAATATGATCTAACGAATCTTGCCAAACTATTTGTACTTGGTCGGATTTAAGACCATCACCTATATGTTTTTCATAATAAGACTTTGCACCAGCCCATATTAATTCTATTGCGTTAAACTGGCAATCATATGGCGGCAGTCGTAGAACCTCATGACCATATTCACGCAGTATTTCATCCACCGCGTATATTTAGGGTTTTTTAAGAGACTTTGCCAGGGGTGGATTTACAAATTTGCCGCTAGTAGGCTATTCAATTTTTGCCGCCCCTATACCAGTGACGGCTCGTAAGTTGTGAAACAGGTGAAGTGTTAGGGAAAGAAAAAGCCTGCGAAAAATTTTTACGACCACGCCCAAATTTAGTCAATAATTTTTAGTAAATATTTTAAAAATTTATGATTACCTACTTATTTTATTGAAAATAATTTTTTTTTCTGCAAATAAGCCAGTAAAGTTTCAACTACCTTTTTTTATTCCCATTAACAGACACGGCCAACAATAAAGTTTATTTAAAAAAATGCTACCCGTCGACCACGAATAAAGATTGTTCCATTTATTTCTATAAGATTAAAAAAATTTTTGTGCCAAATTTGCCGTCCCCTAAAATCTGCCGCCCTAGACTCCAGCCTACTCAGCCTAATGGTAAATCCAGCACTGGACTTTGCTATTGATAGGAGTTCCGATTTAAGCATATTTGGTAAAGGATTTTGGTTGTGTTTTTCCAGCCACTCATAAATATCACTTTTCCTCCAAGATGAAGTAGGCTGTTTATTAAAAATTCTTGAATGATATGATGCATTATCTAATACAGTTAAAGACGGAGCATCCAAATTTGGTATCAATTGAACTTTTAACCATTTTTCAAACATTTCGCAATTCATATTATCATGATAGTCAGCACTTTTTGATGTTGAAGAAAAAATTAAACTCGCACCTGCAACATATCCTGTTGCAGAACTGGCATGCAAAATAATGAAATGCTTTCCCGTACCGACCCCTTTTTCCTTTTAACACTTTTTACAGACTCTTCTTGCCAAGATTTTGAACCACTTCCATTCGAAAATATCCACGTTTCGTCTAAAAATACCACTTTTCTAAATTTCGATTTGTAATTGTCCGTATATTTTTTTAAAAACTGAACACGCTGACCCACTATCTGTGGCTGCTCACATAAAAATCTTCGATTACAGTCTTTTTTATGGCGAAAAGCTAAATTTTTTATTAATATTGATAACGCTTCAAGTCCAATTTCCAAAACACCCCGAATTTTTAATGTTTTTTGTAAAACTGGAAGAGTTACATTGGTTTTTGATTTGTATAAATCGTAAATCACATTTCGAACTCCCATTTTAATATTTTCGCTTAAATCCTCAGTCTTTGGCTTTCTTCGTTTACACTTTTTAGTATTCTTGGGTATTATGTTATGTTTTGTTTCATGTACAATTTTCTGCACAGTCCTTAAACTAATTCCCAGTGCTTTGGCTACTGTTTCCTGAATATTGGTTGGCGAATTTCCACTTTTTCTTTCATTTTCGAAATAGTTTATCAGATTAAGTACAATTTTTTTTGATTGGGGATGCAAAAACCCAGAATATTGTTTCATTTTGTCACAAACTGTCAAAGTCACAAAACTGGCATATTTAAAATAAAACGTAGCGTGCTATTATAAGCTTTTTTAGAATCGCTGGAAAGTAAATACATATCCTTTTTTTTTCATGTCAAAATGGAATAAGTCTGTCTCATTTATCTTACGTATTTTATTTAGAGGGTAAAATTAAACGCAAGTAAAGAAAACAAAAACTGAGAGTATGTCTTTCTTGAATCGTATGACCCGCACGATAAGACCAGATCCGACTATAGATATTTCAATTTAATAGAATTACGAAAACTTCTTATTATAAAACCTATTGATCTGACACAACTATTATGTGACTATCAAAAGATAGTTTACCATAAAATAAGACACTCAATTCGATGAAAAGTTTCAACTCTGTCCAATGTTTGTTATTAATTTTGTAACACTTACCTATATTTAACGGCAACTTAATTTGAACACTCCACCGATATAATATCATGTTAATGGATAATTGAAACGTTGTACAGCCTGTCAGGTTACTGATACCGGTATAGCGTTTCTTATTAGCAGTGTAAAGAAGACCATTATAGTCAAGATTATGAATTATCACCAGTATATATTATGTATAAACTTTAAAGGACCAAAAATGGAACCATGTGATATTCCTGATATAGCATGTATTTGCATAGATGATTGACTACCGCACTTCACTACCTGTTACGGTTCAGTAAGAATACAATTTTTCGAAGTCGGTTGTTTTAACAGTTTTCTAATTAAGTATTGACAATGCCAACGTTTGGGTAAAGTCCACACCGTCATCAAAGCTAAAGACCTAAAAAAAATTAACTAATGTAAAGTTTTCGAATTATAAATACAAATGAATCAGTTTGGTACAAACATTAATGAACAATTGCATGAAGAATAAATAACGCAAACAAGACCCTTAAAGGGTCGGCTCCATTTTACCTCGACGAGAGGAAAGAATTTTTCAAGAACTTTAATATATTTTATTTATTCAGAAATGTCTAAATTAATGATATTAAACTACTATTACTTCCACTCTTAACTAAGGACACCCATATGTCAAAAAAACTTAATATTTAAATTAAATCATTTTATAAAAATCTCTGCATAATCATGCTGCTTAGTCACTAATTGTTGACTTTCTGCAAACTCATGTTGCCTAGTCACTAATTGGTGACTTCAGTCACTCTTCTTTCCATCATAACTTCTTCCTACTCCACTGTTTTTTAAAATATTATCTTCTCACACTTCAGTCACTAATATTGACCTAGCTACTCCGCATTCCACATCTTTGTCTCCTCACACCTAGTTACATATCTCACTAACATGTGACTTTTCAATTTTCCTTAGCGGATATAATTAGGTTTTTACATCTTCCACCATTTCAATATAAATTATTCTTCTCCCTCTCACTTATGGGGTTACCTCAAAAAATAAATTACTGCCATGTTACCTTCATAACATAACTTATTCTCTGCCAATATTACTAAAATGGCTTCTCGGTAAGTTTACCATGATGTTGAAAGATTTTCTCAGCTGTTTCCTTTTTACCTTCATCTTGTAGCTCCGTTAGGACTGTTACTAGCACCTTCCTTATTTTATTCTTCTGATGATGAACGCTTATGCGTTCGAAACATGTAGAGAATCGCCCCATTTTTAATCCTTGAAACTTATTTTTAATATATCAGAGGAGGAATACTTAAAGTGTTTTATTTCCTTTCCTATAATTAATCCACTTAAAGTATGGACTATTTCTTTAAATTGAAAATCTTTAAAGACGTTTTTTTTTTTTTTATTTATTTATTTTACGTCGGCCTTTTTCCGCAACGAGGCCAATCACCGACGCCAGGGAATTTGTCACACACTATCTGGTAATTTTGCCGAATCCCTCTTTGTCGAGGGTAGGGTTCTTTAACGTGCCAACATCCATGACACGGGGCCCACAGTTTAACGTCTCTTCCGAAAGACGGCGCCACCTCTTAAACCAAATTCCAAATTTAACATCGACGTTGCCGGCACCGGGAATGGAACTCGGGCCTACGATCTGTAAGGCTGTAGCGCTAACCACTAGACCACAACGTCGATCTTTAAAGACGTATGTACAGCGTTATCAATTTAGTTTGTCCCACTTTTAAGAGCCTGTAACTTTTTTGTATTTTGAGTTAGCGAGCTCATTCAAAAGGCAAGATGTACCATTTTTAGCCAAGTTTTTATGAGTGTTATCAAAACTGACAGTAGGCGTCACATGTCACATTTAAAGGCAAAAATTTAATTTTTTTAAATGGGACACCCTGTATATTAGAGGCGCATTAGATGGTCCCTTTTCTTCCTATTTTAAAAATATAACACACATATGCATTCTTTTTTTCATTCCATCAAATATTGACAAAAATATGAAAAAATATATTATTGTTAAAAAACATCAAGATAGCTATGCAACTGTTTTGGTTGTTAGCTTATATGATCCATGAAACACGACACATTGAAACGAATAAACAATTTTATTATATTAACTAGAAAATAACAATCGTTTCTACTGAACCATACGATATAGGCAGTTCTCGTAGTATATCGGGTATAGATATGAAGGGAAATGCTCGAAAATAGGCTAATACATTCATTTCCATTTCTTCCGTAATAATTGTTTTCCGCCTAATTATTCGTTTTTTTCTTTATACCTCTAGTCTCGAAAAATGTCTTCTTCAGTCGATAAAATATGTTTTTGCAAGGAACCCGTCTATTGGGAAACTGAAGCCTATACCTCCTAAAAATGCTAAGGTTGCACTGTCCGTTTGACGAAAAATATCAAACATAAAACACTATTCCTCCACTGAATAATAATAATATCTCATGTTAGTTTATTTTATGCATACAAAATAACTTTTCTACAATATTCAAATAATGCTGAGATTGACCGACTGAAATAAGATAAAATCCATAGCAACCAAAACAGTTGCATATATTATGTTGATGTTTTTTAACAATAATATATTTTTTCATATTTTTGTCAATGTTTGATGGAATGAAGAAAATAAGGCATATGTGTGTTATATTTTTGAAATCGGAAGAAAAGGGACCATCTAATGCGCCTCTAATATACAGGGTGTCCCATTTAAAAAAAAAATGTTCCTTTTAAATGTTACATGTGACACCTACTGTCATTTTTGACAGCACTCATAAAAACTTGGCTAAAAATGGTACATCTTGTTTTTTGAATGAGCTCGCTAACTTAAAATACAAAAAAGTTACAGGCTCTTAAAAGTGGGACAAACTAAATTGATAACACTGTACCGCATGATAACAAAACAAAGCCATATACGTGGCGCACGCCGCGATTGACTGCTAGAGCATCATGTGAATTCTTGGTTCTTTAGCCCTAATTTTGGTGTTATTTTTTAATTATTTTCTTATTTCTGGCCTTGATCATTTTACTATTTAATTAATTCTTGTTAGGCACGCGATTGATAAGTCATCCATTGAGTTTATCATGCGGAAAACTGAAAACTGCCATTCCTACACTCCGGAAGTGGTTCTCTGCTAACAAATTTTCTCTAAATGTTGAGAAAATAGAGATATTGTAGTTTGGTGTTCGTGAGGATAATATTTCCGAGATGGAAGTAGATGGTTCAAGTATGAGAAGTTGAAAGCATGTGACATTTTTAGGTATTCAGGTGGGCCAGCATCTTAACTGGAAGCGGCATGTGAATCAATTATGCCAGGATCTGAATTCATGTTCCTACGCGTTAAGAGTGATTGGGGGATGTGTCGGTTTGGAGGCAGCAATGACCTTTTATCATGCCTGAATAATCTCAAGAATACGTTATGGCTTATGGCATAATATTTTGGGGTAACTCTGTTGAGGTAAGAAGAGTGCAGATCTTTCAAAAAAGATGTCTGAGAATCTTGTTTAAAATGGGTTGGAGAGAGAGTTGCACACCTGTATTTGAAAATAAATGGCTTCAAGCGGTACCTGGCATTTATGTGCTGGAATAAAAAAAATTATTCGAAAAGAAAAACATTTATTCAGTTTTAATGAAAGCCTTCAAACTATATAATAATACAAAAACAAAACAAAATCTCATTAGCGAAAAACCAAATAAAGTTTTATTTGGACTAATGTTTAAATACAGTCTCATAATCAGTCTCATCTCTGAAATAAAGTACCTATTATTCTAAGAACCCTACTAGACATCAAATTTTTATTAAGATTAAAAGAACACCTCTACGACAATCCGTACTATAACTTGAATGAATTGTTTAATAATTGTAATTTTACTTAGGTTGCCTGGTTTATTATTATTAGTATTTTCTCAGTTAAATTTGTCTTATTTTTGACTAGTTGAAATTGCTATGTATTTATATTTTGATACACTGTTTCATGCTACTTATATAATTATTGTTTTATTTTACTTTTTATTGTTTTATAATATTATGTGGTTGTTAATATTTTATTAATACAACTATGATAGTAATTATAAGTTTTTGGCACGATCACGTATACATTCATTTTCATTGTTGACAAAATAATTGTCAATGTTTTGCTAAAAATTTTGATATATTACATAATACTGTTTAGCAGTAGCAAATCGCAAATATTTTTGAATTGACCGAGCACAACCTCTTAATATAATATTTAACTTAAACCTCAAACATCCCTAATAGTCCATTATTTCGATTCCATTCTTGTGTATAGTGCTCCCTCCATGTTTACTGAGCTTTCAGGAATCTCATTGTCTTAATAATAGACCCATGGTGATATTAAAGCTAACGGATAATGTTGTACTACGTAGTTGCGAACAGAGAACAGACAGTTTACGTTATCTTACTACTATATGTCTGTCTAATCGCTGTAGATAACAGTCTTGGTTAATCTGACAGCTATATTGAATTTCCACTAATTGGCTTTATTATATTATTTATAACTTCTAAGTTACGCAAATTTATATTGTTGTTAATAGAGGGCATTAAATATCACAAAATACACATATACTTATAAACAATAGATAATCAAAATAGAACTTCTTTACACTGAGAAAAATCCTTCAATTCCTTATATCTATTCGCATAGTCTTTATACAACAGAACTGTTTAATACTATATGTGACATCAACGCTCTTTCTTACTGTAAATCAACGAAAATTGCTAGACCGTTGTGTAGTGATAATATTACATAAATTTAGCCAATAGCAAATATGAGTTATCGCTACCATAGAATGAGTTATAGCCATTATTGCTTTGAATACTCACAGTAATTATCAAGTTCTTTTGTGGGTGCAATCTGGTTTTACATAATGTATTAGTTCCGACTGGCAGTTGTAATGAAACCTGACATTAATCATAATAATATTTGCTTGCCACCGTTAAATAAAAAATAACCAGTAAAAATCAGTACTGTTCTCAATAGTTTAAATAACTTCTAGTGTGATATTGTAATTGTCGTTTAACATTGCATATGATTATTATCTATTATGCAACTTGGTTTACTAAAATTCGTCCATAGATTATAAAGTCCAATACTAATGATGGTTTGTGCGAAATAAGAATCTTCTATTGCTTTATCTCAGTTAAAAAAAAATTAAATACAAAGTAAAAATAAATTAATTCAAACAAGTATTGGTACAATCAATAAAATTCAAATCAGACAGAATAGCTAGAAGACTCCAAACAACGATGGGACCTGAGCAACAAATGCGTTAAAACTAATAATACAGCGCGCGGCGATTGCCGATCGCTACAAACCCCCACCAACGTCTTGTGGATTATAGGTTCTAACGGATAAAATTCGTTTAAGGGGACGCTGTTCTGCTTTCTTAATTGTAAAGTAAGCGCTTTACTGGGAACAAAATGTGTCGCATTGAGAAGATACAATTAATTTCTTAATAAATTTGCTGTATTAAAAATAGTTCTTAATTCAATAAGACTGTGCTGCTAATGGAACTGGTTACTAGCAATTAAGACATTGTTCTAGAAAATCTTAAATTAATATACTACTAAAAGCGGGTTTGATACACTAGCAATTTATTTAAATAATATGGGTTCATACAATATAAGCCATCAATAGAAACTATGTCTTAGCAAACCTGTTGTATTAGATCATTTTCCTCAGTGTATGATTATAAAGGTTTACATCTGTTAAAAATAACAATATTAAAAACTAACAATTAGTCGAGAATTACTTAACACCAACTTAAGCATAATTAAACAACAAAATAGATATCACCAACAGAATAAATTACATCCAACAAACAGTGTTATAACCTAATGTTAACAAAACTGAATATTGTCATAAGGATACTTTGACAGAATGAACATCAGCAGAACAGAACCAATCCCGAAAATCGTAACGAGATCCAGAGTGCAGTACTATTATGTTTACCTCAGCGAAAGAAATTTTCCTATACCGATTTGACAAAATTTGTTATACTATACGGTACTATACCTCATCATGACCTTTGTCGTTATACTATAACTGGCAATAAAATTTCAAATAAGTTTTGTTTGGGACGTACCTATTCTAATTTATTGATTCTTATTTTCTATTCTACATTATGCTTATCGCATTCAGTACGTATATGCATAAGAGATCTCAAAAGATATATTGTGCACATTTAAAGGAGTCAAATATTGGCTCACCTGCTTATTTTTACAATAAGAACGCACTTGAAAATTTATCACCAGCTTTATTTAAGAAATTAAGACCATAGGGCAATGCGAGAATGGGATAAATTCGTCGTTTCACCGTCGTTGTTTCGCCAACAGGACAATTCGCCGGCAGCTGATTCACCATGAGACAGTGCACCGGCAAGTAAAAATTTATACAAAACACTACCGAGAGAATGGAGGATTGGGCCACTTTTTAAAAAATGTTGTGCAGTAAACAAAAACGATATATTTAAGAGAATTTTGCACTATTTACATTTAGATGTACGAGAGTTCCTACACAAATTTAGAAGAACTGATCATCCCCTAATCTTACCGACTACACCAACCTCAACCTGGCATTGAAGAACATTTTTTATTGACAGACTGCGATGAATGTTCCAACATTTTCAGGCTACCACCATTATTTACTTAAATTTACGCTGTGATGGCAGTAAAAATGAATGGCGTCCATCCCATATTTTACGCCCTGCTACCGAACAAACCCAAATATTAGCAGAAACGGCAACATAACAGAAGATCTTAGAGGTTTAGCCCATAATTAGGAAATATAATAATTTTGTTGCATGTAATTACAGTATAATATCTTAGACTTGCTTATGTATATATTTGTTTCAAACAATTTAGTAATATTTATTATGTAACCTTTATAACGTATATTATTAATTTCTACTTGGCGCTGCCCGCGAATTTTCCTGTCGGCAAAATGACGACGGCGGCTGAAAGTCCTAGACCCGGGAAAAGCATAGGTATAAGTAACAAGAAACAATAATTAAAATTCCACGTAGAATTCTGTAATATATTTACATTTAAACCATTTACAAATAAATTTAATAATCCAGCAAGAGTTATAGTTACACCCAGGGCCGTTCCTGAAGCAAGTCGCGCCCTGGTGCACAAGATTTTTCTTCTCCCCAATCAAAATTTATATATTAATTTTCAAAAAGTTTGATTTATATTACGCAAATTAGGAAGATAATTCCTCAATTAGGAAGATAATTCCTTAATTCGGAAGATAATTTTTTTGAAATCTAAACAACAACCAGAATACTAAAAAATATTGGTGCAGAACTCGAACAGAAAATTAATAATAGTAATTATTTGCAACGCTGACCGACAATGTTAGCATTATTCTAAAAGTTATCGGTACATTAGAAAAAAAACTTTAAAAATGTATTCTAAAACATTCTTAGGTAAATATAGCTTGTTTAGAGGTATTTATAAAATTAGAAAGATAGACATACTTAAAAAGAAATATTAGAAGGAAAACCAAAAACTATAATATCAAAACAGCCTTTAAATCCGGAAATACGCTTAGAAGCTTTCTTACAAAAGTAAAACCCCCCCGTAATGAAAACAAAAAAAATCGTCTCTATCAAATCCCTTGCGAGTGTGGCGAATCGTACATTGGAGAAAAAAAATACCTCTTCCCGTACAAGTTAAAGAATATCTGAAACATACTCAAAGAGGTGAAACTTCGAGATCAGGTATAGCGTATAGCGGAACATGTATGGAACAACCAACATAATATACAGTGGCCAAAAGCCAAGGTTTTGAACACGGAACAGCACTATAGAGAAAACGAAAATTTAAAGAAGCCGCTTTCATAAATCAAAATACCCATATATTTAGTAAACCAAGTACCTATAGATATTCCAAATATCTGGCAGCCTTTTCTTGTCCAAACCCAGCAGCTCAAACTTTACACCCCAATAAGCACGTCGGCGGAGTCATCAACATTCATTGCACATCGATAGTATTTAAGACAGTAACCTTAGAACTACACTTTATTTTACACTTAAAAACTGTTAGAGATACTAACTAACCAAAACGTTGTGTTAAGTAACAAAATAAAGACAATGGAAGTGCGACAAGGTAATTTTTTGGATCCTACTTCATTGTCTACCACCTTTAAAAATTACATCTTTATTGTCTTTAAAAAATAATATATTTTCTAATTTAGAACAATACTTTCATAAATCCTTTTTGGAGGTTTAAGGCATTCTTAAGGCACTAAAAAATTTAAATTATTAACGTAAGTCAGAATTGGGAGTGTCTTCGTAGTTCCTACTTTCAAAAATATATGTTCCACGCCAAGGATAATGGCCTACCAATGGGTCTCTCTTTTCGTAGCCAACGCGTAGTTACAATATATGGAATGATTTGAGTCACACAAAATAAATTTTGTCTTAGATACGTTGAAGCTGCCTTTGTTATCTAGACGGGCAGTAAAAAAGAGCTTACACCATTTTTGGAATATTTAAATAATAATAATAATATAAGAAGGACAGAGAGCAGGTAGGCCCACCCCGTATTCGATTAGTTTGTGGCCCTTGCAATTGTTATTTAGGTTAGGCACCCTTGTTAATTGACCCCGGTCCGGGCCCTGTGCAGTTAGGATATATAAACAGTCTTGAGAAAGCGCTTGAGTGCGTTTGGGAAATTAGTTGAAGTGTTCATTCTGTGGTGCATAGAAATATTAGGGTTCATTTAGTTGTTTATTACGTGGCGCCCGTGGGAAAATGATTGCTCTGCATCTAGTAGAAGAAAAGGAAACATTTATCATTGGATGTAAACCATTGTTAAGCATTTTTATGAAGCATTAATAAATAT
Source organism: Polydrusus pterygomalis (assembly GCA_963969555.1). NCBI lineage: Eukaryota > Metazoa > Arthropoda > Insecta > Coleoptera > Curculionidae > Polydrusus > Polydrusus pterygomalis. The sequence goes on from OZ018378.1 coordinate 66,784,541, forward strand.
CGTCTATAAAAGATATCGTAAGCCATACAGGAACGACAACGACAGGAAAAAACTCAATGATTATCAACCTCATCGTTTGGAAGAATGTCAACAAAAAATGATAAGAAGAAAGATATATGTCCTCTATGAAGAACAGGTTGTCCCTACTTTCGATTAACTTATAATGAAGCTGAAATAAAATGAAACAAACATAAGTATTAGCTGTGCCACCCTTTACAGAGTCGTTTTTCAGATAAGCAACATGCCTTTTGTGCGGAAGATCTACAAGTTTTGCTGTTAACTCCTTTTATAAGAAAGTTGCGGAGAGGATTGATGTTGGCGAGTGTCCTGTTCGAATCATTTTTTATCTGAGTAGGGCATTCGACTGCGTCAACCATTCAAAATTATGTGAGAAACTTTACAAGTACGGCATCTGGGGCTCTACATTGTCATGGATCGGGTCATTTTAATTTTGATTTTCCGTAGGCAGTATGCCAGTATCAAGCATAAAACAGGTGGCAATTGTAATGAGTTTAATTCAGATACCTGTAGTTTGGATACTGGCATACCACAGGGCTCCATATTGGGTCCAATACTTTTTATACTATATGGCAACGATATAGTCACTGTCGATCCAGATATTGATTTAACCATTTATGCGGACGATACTTCTTACTTACTTATCTGAGGAATACTTGGATGTTTTACAGGCAAGATGTGAGAGTAGTTTGCTGGCTTTGAATGAATGGTTTAGTGGCATCGATCTTTATGTTAATTCCGACAAGACTCAGGCATTGCTCTTCCAGTCCCGTCAAAGACCTGCGCAAACGGCCCCAGTTTTAAAGATTGGTGAAAGTCCAATCATATTTACCGAGGGTGTACATTTTTTGGGTTTAAACATGGATAGGTTTATTTCGTGGAAACCACATTGCAGGGCTATTTGTGCCTAACTGAATTCAATATCATACCAGTTCAAAATGTTACACCCGGTACTTACTACACAACAACTTTTGACACTCTATTATGCTCAAGTGGGTTGCAGAATTTCTTATGGCGTCTGTTTCTGGGGTAGGTTACCTATTGTTTCTGATTTTGTGTCAGAAAAAAATTCTTAAGAAATATTATAAATGTTCCTTCTACGCATTCCTGTAGAACCCTTTTTAGAACTTATAATATATTAACGTTCATATCTGTGTTTATTTTTGAAATGTGTGTTTATGTATTTTTAAATAGGACTATGTTAAAAAAAAAATGTATGCTACATAATTTTAACACGAGACATAAGTCAAACTTTTGTAAGCATTGTAATCTAAACATTGCCAGAGACTCTCCAAATGTTCCAGGGCCTAAATTATTTAATAATATGCTTCCTGAACATTTGAAGAATTCTACTTTTATATTTAGTTTTAAAAGGTACCTAAGAAAGTATTTAGTCAGTAAGTCTATTTATAGCTTGGACGAATTTTTAAATATCTGATTTTTTAATCGTTTAATCGTTTTTAGTTTTTGTGTCATTTTAAATGCAACTCAGCTGACGAAATCTATACATTGTAAAATGTCTTAAGAAATATAAACATTTATTATTATTATTATTATTGTTTCTAGAATAAGCTTTAAATACCGCAAAATAGACAAAAAAGAAAGTGGTAAAGACCACACAAACATTGCGGAGATATATTTACCTGCAACAAATTGAAAAATATAGATCAGTAAACAGGTCTATATTTTACCTAAATGAAATATGATTTGATACATACGACACAGTGTCCAAAGCCCGTCGGTTCTGGTTCAAAGTGTTAGACGAAAACACCTTCAAGTAAAGGTAAATAAATTACAATAATTCAGACTGGATCAAAAGATGGATGGGTTACAAACTGCTTGCTGTTGTCTGCTAAGAATACCAAGGATTCGAGCTTGGATTATCATGAAGATACAAGTGCTGACCTTTTTGAAAACTGGTTTAAAACGACCTTTTAAAAAATATTACCGATAATAGCGTAATTATAATGGATAACGGAAGTTATCACAGTCGTTTGCTACATAGAGCGGCAAACTCAGCAAGTACTAATACTGAAATACAAGAATATTTATTAGAAAATGATATTTATTTTAAATTTAGTTACAAAACTTTAGAAATCCTAAATACATTTAACATTAAAAAACAATACGTATGTGATAACTTGGCGGAACAGATGGGTCATACTGTCGTACGTCATTGTATATTTAACCCTATAGAGCATATTATTATGTGGCACCAAGTAAATTCATACATGAGAGCAAAAAATGGTACCCCTACCCAAAGTGCGAGTATCATAAAGCTAATTAAAACTGTTATAAACAATATCCAGCCGAGAGCTGAAAAAATTCAGTAAAGCATATTTTTAAAGTCGTTTCATATATTTATGTACAAACTAATTGTTATTAACCTAAATGACGACTATGACAGTGAAACAGAATTGGGTTAAGATTAAATAAATTTATTAATCGTGTATTAGTATATTTTTAAGACTGTATGAATTAAAGTTAGAGTTAAAAATATTTTAACCCGTCACTGATTTCTTCTCCTAAAATTCCTGTTAGCCTAATATCCTTTTAGAGTTTAAAAATCGCGTACAGTACAAAATACGTAAACAAAGAAACTACGAACAGGTCAGAAGCCAAGGTTTTGCACAAGAAACAGCACTGGCGGAAACTCAAGTTTAAAGAACCAGCTTTCATGGACCAAAAGCCCGTCGTAAACCAAGTATTGGTATTTTCAACTCCGGAAGCCTTTCGTCCAAAACAAACATCTCAAATTTTACACTCCGGTAAGTAAATAGGCGGCGTTATCAAGCTTCACTGCACACTGCACTTGGTTAGTACTTAAGAAAGTATTCCTGGAATTTTAATTTAGTTTACACGTGAAATCGGTTAGAGATGCATACTAACCGAAACGTTGTGTTCAGCAACATAAGGAAGACAATTCAACGAAATCATTCTTTTGAGTTTTATCGGATTTGTTCGACTTCTATTAATACTCAAGTCAAATACTTATACAATTTTTTCGAGTGTTCGACAAATCTGTAACAAAATCAACTACTCTTACATTTAACCTCTAAATTATTTAGCTGGTACCAATGTTTTTATTTTCAACCCTTATCGATATTTACGTAATGAAAGTGGAATAGCTATTAGTCGGAGCGCCTTTACTAGTTAGTGCAATTAAGCTGCCGTGAAGTCATCAGATAACGCAAAGTGCTGTTTCACGGCTTTATAGTCTCACATTATTCGGTGGGTTTATTATCTACTTAAGGCAATTATTATAGAACAAAGAGTACACGGTAAGAAAGAATATTCTGAAAAATAGTAAGTACTGGACAACCAGGTAAATTTCAGAATGAACCGAATAGGCGATACATTTTCATTAGGCATAGGCATAGTGGTCGTATCTTGTTTATGGATTGCAAAATTATCCGTTTAAGTAGAGACATTTAAGACAAATAATGTCAGAATGTGAACTGTTAGTTCTGATTGTTTTTCCATGGCAGCTTAGCTATTTTGTTTAGAAAACGTTATTAGAGACAGCGACATTTATATTTTTTGATAAATTATAAATACAGTTTGGAATTTTTTCTAATTTTGTATCATAACAAATCTATTACGATACGCATTTGCGTATCGTAATGAAGCTATTTCGATACGCGTTTTTTCTTTATTTGATGTTGGTAACATTTAAATGTTTTATTTCATTGACTTGCGCGGCCTTTGTGATTTACCAGAAAACCCATTTTTTGCAGAGGAAAAATAGCTTGATAACCTACGTTTTCATTCTGTATGGATAACAGTCATGTATGTTGGTTGCATAAATCTATAAATCAATCTTTTGTAGATGCTTCAAGCTATCATTTTCTGGCAAATCCTATACAAAATTAAATCTACTAACCTTCCAATGTCGATTTTAACTTCAACTTTATTTGAATTTTTCATCCCTATACTAAATTGCAATGCCGTGACGTAAAATCACGTCTTTTGAAATTCGAAAAAAAGTAGCACAATCGCCCGAATTTCCGAAAGCTCTGTATATGTACCGCATTCGGAAATTCGGGCGATTGTGCTACTTTTTTCCTTGTACATTTACAAGGATCACACAAAGTATTCCGTCCAATTTCAAATCTCATATCGCTAAAGTAACTTTAGAATCTCGTGGTGAAAATGGGTTAATAAATCAAAAAATAACAGTTCGCAAAATAATTTTTGTTGTCCATAGGCTACTATGATAAAAAATAGTATTACCGACATAAAATTTAGACATAAAAATTTACAAAATTTGAAGGATTTGTTTTCTTTTTAAATATGTGTTTTTTATTGAAAAACCTACAAATTAGAAAAAATAGTATAACGTACGTGTTAAATAATAGTATATTAAAGTCCACGTTTTATAAAGCATCATTTTATAGCACGCGTCTATGTTAAAAAACGAGCTGCTTGCAACGAGTTTTATAACGGGACAAGTGCTTAAAACTGCTTTATATAACACGTACGTTATACTATTTTTTCTAATTTGTAGTTTTTTCAATAAAACACACATATTTAAACAGAAAATAAATCCTTCAACTTTTGTAAATTGTAATACTATTTTTTATCATAGTAGCCTCTGGACAACAAAAATTATTTTGCGAACTGTCATTTTTTGATTTATTGCCAAATTTTCAATACGAGATTCTAAAGTTATTTTAGCGATATGAGGTTTGAAATTGGACGGGGTACGTTGTGTGATCCTTGTACATTCGGTACATATACAGAGCGTTCGGAAATTCGGGCGATTTTGCAACTTTTTTCCGAATTTCAAAAGACGTGATTTTACGTCACAGCATTGCAATTAAGTATAGGGAAGATGAAAAATTCAAATAAAGTTAAAGTTAAAATCGACATTGGAAGGTTACTAGATTGAATTTTGGATAGGATTTGGCAGAAAATGATAGCTTGAAGCATCTACAAAAGATTGATTTATAGATTTATGCAACCAACATACATGACTGTTATCCACACAGAATAAAAAATAGGTTATCAAGCTATTTATTCTCTGCGAAAAATTGGTTTTCTCGTAAATCACAAAGGCCACGAAAGTCAATGAAATAAAACATTGAAATTTTACCAACATCAAATAAAGAAAAAGCGCGTATGGAAATAGTTTCATTACGATACGCAAATGCGTATCGTAATAGACTTATTATAATACCAAATTAGAAAAAGCAGTTTTAAGCACTTGTCACGTTATAAAACTGGCCGCAAGCGGCTCGTTTTTTAACATGGATGCGTGCTACAAAGTAATGCTTTAAAAACGTGTACGTTAATATACTATTAAATACATTTTAAATACAATAATTTTTTGTTTTGAAATTCTTTATCAAATAGAATAAAAATTACAGGCCGTTATTTATTTGAATATTTTTTCCCGAGCTACAAATAATTTTATTAACGAGGTATTATTTTTATTTTTATTAATTTTTAAAACCAGTGGTGCAAAACTGATATTTTTTAGTTTTTATTTTTTTTCGCCTATAATGCTAAATCGAAAAATTTTAGGGGTATGTAGGTAATGATAGGAGGCACCCAAATAAGTAAGAGCATATATGGCATGTAATCTAAACAAAATACATCCTTATGACGTCACACTTTTTTGGAACACCCTGTACGAAAAAAATATTTTCCTGAAATGCGCCCCAAGATAAGGTAAGGTCTGCAAAATATCAAAATTCTAACTTAATTACTAAGTAAGTTATAGAACACGGGAGGTGAGGTGCAGGACCCTGCAAATACCAATTTTCAAGCCTCTATCAGTGTTAGTTTCTAGATACAGTAATGCCTATAAAAATTTCAACCTCCGTTTCCAGTCCCTTAAGGGTTGATTTTCGAAAAATCGCTTCTAGTTTCTTTATAACATTTAATTAAAAACTACTAACGCTATCGAATTTATTTTAGAATATAATATTATGATTTTTTTCTTGAAAAATAATGTTATGACATTGGACTTTTACGGTTTATTAACAAATGCTGAGATATTTAGCTATTACAAAATATCACCGTCTGGCATCCCTCTCTAAGAGACATGTGCCGGATAATGTATCACATAATGTGAATTGTGATAAGACCATACAAGCATATGACGATTTTCTAAAGGCTTTATTTGATGGTGGCTTTAGTTAAAAATAATATGCAACTTTGGCTGTCGTTTGTATGGTAAAACGCCCCAGACCCGGGGCTATTTTTCGCGTAAAAATTTCCACGAAATTTCTTAAGGGTAAAACAAAATAACGAATATTTTAGGTTCAAAAATATTTCCAGAGGAATTCTCGTTTTAAAAGAGCTTAAAAGCCACATAAAGTGTAAAATTTTACCCTCTTATGAGCAAAACTATGGAAGCAGGTCAAATTCTTTAGTTTTAGAAAAACACATGGCCACCGACGCTTTACTAAGCCGAAGGCAGGGATGAACATATAAAAGCGATCAAAACGACGCACAAAAAAGAGTCGATATTTTTCAATCACAAATTAATGTCGTTACGCAGCCAGTTTGTTCGGGTTTGTTCGCACCATACAAAAATCTAAATATTCTTTTACTTGAATTTCATTCTTATAAATATTTTAACTAAAAGTTCTAATCGGAAAATTATCAAATCATAAATAAATGGGGGGTTTATATTGCAAATCAAGCCCAGCCAAAACGTATGCAAGACAAAATTGGCTATTAGATGTTTTAACGGTACTATTTGTAACCGTAACAACATCAGTACACTTTTGCTTTCCAAGGGTAGTAAAATATGGGTCAAGTGAATCGACACAGACCTTTTGTTTAGGTAACTTGTAACATATATGTTGTTTTGTCTCCCTGGGGTATTTTTATTTTGTGGTACTTGAAAACAAAGATTGGACGTTATTACGCAGTAATAATGCCATCGTATAAAGTAAATAATAATCTGCAATGATAGGTATAGAAATGGGGGAGGGTTAATAAAGGACAATATTTTATTTGACAATATACAAGTAAAGTTATCAGAAAGGGTTATAATTATTTGTTATGATTGTTGCTGTAGAACGTTAATGTATTTATAAACTTAGTTAACTTGAGTGTCCACTGCTGAAGACCGTTGTCACTCGGCTTTTTAGTAATATGAAAAACAACGCCCGCTTGAGAAAAATAGTGACACATGCGGAAAGCGGGTGAGCTCCTAACTTTTATTGCACTTTTATAAGTTATATGTTGAAATGTCCGACAGTAGGAATGACTTGAGTGTCCACTACTGAAGACCGTTGTCGCTCGGTTTTTCACTAAACTACGTAGTACCTTTATACCAAACGTGTATGTAAGTCTAGAAAAATACCCTGTAACTAAAATGACAAATAATTTTAATAATAATACGTACACGAAAATGGGGCGATATTTAACAAAATAAACTGCAGATTAACGGGGAACCAATTAAAACCAGAGTGTGGTCGCTGACAAAAGAGAAATATAAAAAAGGGGTATTTTTGGGAGGTAAAGTGGCACTATTACAGTCGCAGACGTAATTGTTAACAAAAGGTAAAACACCATTACTTATTATTGTCGCAGACATAATAGGTAATATCTGAGAAATGCGTCACCATTCTGTCGAAGACAGATGTTGATGCAAACGGGCTAAATTATGGGAGACAAGCCATCGTACAAAGTTTTATAAAATGTAATATTTATGGATTTTATTCTTTATGTTATTTACGATATATCTGATTAAATTGTTCATAAATTGTATATGGCCAAATTACTTTTATGATAGATCGATTGTTTTTAAAAACCTCTTTAATTTTCATTTACTGGCAGTTGAATACCGCATCATAAGAAAACCGTCAGAATAAGATTAAAGCTAAAAAATCTTAAAACCTGGTAAACTTTTACCCTTGTACCAAACTTTAAAATAACCTGAATATAAACACGACGTAGACAGGGTCGTACCACAAGATTTGACGATTACAGCTAGAGTGACGGATTTCTGCACGTGATGAACACACCGGGGGTCCCGGTCGTTCAGTTTCAATGGTTTTATTATTTTCCAAAAATGTATTTAAACTTGTTTGGCATTGAATATCAAACTATAAGATGGCCACATGAGCCGATTTCCTAAATGTGCTACGTTAAATTCATATATGGCACAATGAGTTCACCAACAAGAAAGCGACTAGCCTTTTCACTGCTAAATTAAAACATTGTTGCCGCCTGTCTGTTTGACTTGCTGCATAAGTTTTTTAAATTAATTTTTATAGCTTATCGTAAAACTTGATTTCACATAAGTACCTACACCTATCCTAGATTTAAGTAGCTTACATTTATTTTCCTACCTATAGTATAGTCTAGACTCTAAAATGTCCCTATTTTTAATTGCTTTGTAGCTTATAATATTTTCAACCTTTTGACGTCCCAACGTTAATTACATGAAAACATATTAACCGCCATGTATTCTATTTCTAGCAGAATTAAATGACGACTCTCACTATTCAGTACCTACCTAGGCTATAACGTATAATATGTTGGGTAAAATATGAATGATGTGCGGTTTGTTTGTATAACTTGGTTTTAATTTGCAATTATTACTACTTTTCAAAATGGTTAAAATAAGTAGGTTTTACTTTCTTACTTAAGAAACATCCAGTTTATTTGTATTAGTGAATTATATATTCTGCTATTTTTCGACGAAATAAAACCTATTTTAGTTATACTTGCTGTCGCTTTTTATCTACTTTTATTTGTTTAACATTTAACACCCAAAGCAACGGTAAAATCATTATGAAAATCGGTCCAATTACCCAGGAGTAATCAGCGTACATATTATTAAAAACATACATTTGGCTGGAATTGAGAATCTCCTATTTTATTGTCTGTTAAAAATGCTTATATCATTAAAAATTCCAATAAAATAAAATATGCGGCAACACCACGACATCACATCAGTGAATTTGAGACATCTGTTGCCGAGGCGCTGCATTATAACCACAGATTTAAGGTTAGAGTTACGATGAACTCCACAATGGCGGCCAAACCACCTCCAAGACGTCTAAAACTGGGTTGTCAACTTTTCTCGGACATTCGTCATTCTTATATAGTTTGATATTCAATGCAGACAGTATTAATGATTTAAAGCTTTAATTTTGCCATAAATTTTAATTTTGGATGCTTTAGAAATACGAGGTCAAAACTTTCGACATTTATGGTAGTCACAACCATTAAAATGCCGTGAAGTCATCAGATAACATAAACTGCTTGTTTCGTGGCTTTAGTTTCATATTATCCGTTACGTTTATTATCTCGACAAAGCAATTATTAGGACAATGAGGTTTAAATGCACAATAAACGTGAAACGGGAGGTAAACACTTCTAGAATTCGACAAATGGGCTATCCAAGATATTTCGAGATAGGTTTAAACATGCTGTGCACTATGATGTTATGTAAACTGTGCCAGAGGTATAAGCAAATTTTATTATTTAAATTTGTCCAAAACGTTTTCGATGGACGCGCAATAGGATTAAAATTCGCTAGTGAGACAGTATTCGAGTACAAGAATCGAGTTAGTACTTGATTCTTTAAAGTACTCGTTCTACTTGACTACTAAAGCTCGAGTATTATTATTTTGGTCCCTTTATTTTCCCTTATTTATATTAATTCTATATTAGATTTAAAATTGAAAGGGAAAATTAGATTGTTTAGTCATGATACAACTATCTTATACATCGCTAATTCATATGAAATTATTCAAAATTTTATAAATCACGACATAAAAATTATTGAGTTAGGGATGTGTAGTCATCTCATTTACATGGGGGTCAACTTTTCAAAATTTGCTTAATCCTTTACAAGTTTTACAAAATAAAGCAATTAAAAATATATATTGCTTGGATAGACAATATTCAACTAAACTTTTATATAAAAATTGTAATATTATATCAATTAAGGATATTCACTTAATGCAAAATATTGTTTTTGTTCACCAAATTATATCAAAAAATAAACATTCAAATATAAAGTTTAATTATAGTACATGATCATTTGACTAGAACTGTTTTCAATATTGACTTACCTATAGTACACACTTGGGCAGGTCAAAACTCCATCTATTATCAAGGTATCAAATTTTAGAACGAAATATCACAAGAATTAAAATTTTTAAATACAAAACGATTTAAAATGATAATTAAGAAAATAATTAATAAATGAGAAACTACATTTTAAACAAAAAAAAACGGTATTCAGAAGAATAGATAGAAAAGAAGGTAATCAGAAAACTTTTCAAGTCTATCGTCTGCTGGCTTAATTTCGTAAAGTTCAAAGAGATAAAAATCGGTCAACTCTGGTTCTAAGAATAAAAAACCAAAACAATAATCCAATCTCAAAATAATCCTCTGTTAAACCAAACCCAGATTTAAAATTTTTCTGTATCATGCTTTGGTTAGGTGGAATCGACAACCAGTAAAAAATAATAAAGTAAGTTATTTGGACTAATCAAACTGCATTATGAATAGCTACCTCAAAATCCACTACTATTTCTTCCGGTACAAATTTTGTATCTAAATTATTACAAGTCTCTCTAATTTTAGACATGCAAACAAATATGCATGCAGTTTCGCTTGTGTCTTTAAACAATCAAAAAACTAATAGCATATAGTTGCCATTAAGAAATCCATGTATTGTAAATATTTGCTTAAAATATTTGGGGCAGTTACAATTACCGGCCATATAGATAATTTTTGAGTCACATAAATATTTTAAATTGCCTTTAAAGCTGCATATTATCAAATTTTCAGATGAATCATCAATAATTAGGAAGTCTCCATTTCTATTGGTGTTTAGTTAAAGTTGATTTAAAGCCTCGTGAACTTCTGATATCAATTTTGGTAAAGCCGGCAACACTTTTCAACGAGATGTATAAATGTTTCTTCTTGCACATTGTAGGTCACATCGGTTAAAGGTTATAATTTTTTATATATCCTATCTAATTAATTGCTCTTATTGTGATGCAGTGTGATGCAGGTCAAAGTGGTAGGAGCATTAAAACACGACTTAAAGAACATAGTACATCAATTATAAAAAATGAAAAATGCACAGGGATGTCCACTCATTGCATAGAGAACAACCATTTTATAGACCCAAAAAGTTTTTAATTGATCCATGCTGAAAATAAAGGTAAAAGATTGGACCTTTTAGAGCAATTAGGAATAAAGAAATCCTAACATAATAATAAAACCCTGACCACTAATGAACAACAAAAGTGTTCCAAAATACCCCAATTTTTTTAGGTCAATTTAATGGCATAAAACAGTATGAAACTCCTAACCATAGGCGTCCCAAACAAATAATTAAAATGCGTAGGGTATTGTTTGAATTTTTAAATATGATAATAATATTATAAATAAAGTAACTTTAATACGTAACACGTTTTAAACAAACATTATTGATTCAAAATGCAGTGACAATTTAATTGCTTTTTTTCCTTTCCTTACCTTACCTTTCTTCACAAAATTAAATACGTAAATAACAGCAAATTAAACCACCTACTACACTGTCCTATTCCCTTTACAATCTGTAGCACCAGTGCTAATGGCTTAATTATGTGTTAGCAGGTAGAAAAAATTCATTCGCCTTTCTTGTCTAGGACATATAAATTTGCAACTACCTTTGTCTCGACAGGCCGTTGGCGCCCGTACCGGCGCTTGTCTCCCATGGCAATGCGAACAAATTATATGCTGTTGCCAATTCTTCCAAATTTTCGGATTTGTAAATGCAATATGTAAGTATAGGTGAAACAAGGGTTTGTTAAAACACTTTTATCTTGATTTCAGTTATATTGTTTCTTAAAGACTAAAAAATGTATTATTATAATACTGAATGGCTTGGGTTTTTTTTCTGTCACACTCAAAACTCCTCGGTTTAAAGTATATTTGCAAACTTACTTTCAAAGAAAGTTACTGACTAACAATTGAATACTGATATAAATGAAACATTTTTAATAAAAAAACTTAAAGAATTAAAGAAGAAAGATCTGACAACCCTGTTCTTCTTTGCAACCGTTTACTGCCGTTTTAATGTCCTTAAACTAAGTTTGGAAAAAGTTTATAACTCAAAAATTCTATACACAAAACTAAAATCAGAAAAATAAACCTGACACGGCACGACGACACTGATCAGAAAATGCTTTAATTTTTTTACCAGAACTCCATTCTCCTATCTAGTCGCCGGTCCGTCCATAATTCATAACCACGTATAGTTTATCTCCGTCTCTTCCACGCCATCTGCGCTCACTGGCCTATCTCTGTCTGACAATAATCGATCGTCGAACGGGCCGGGGACTGCCTCTGCTATACCAGCCGCAGGTAGCTTCTGCTACCAGTACCGATCAATATATATTTTGATATTTTATTTCAATTCGTAATGCGGTATTTTGTGGTATTTTGAGCGGACCACATAATGTCACGCCGTTTTAATGTCATCACACTGACTTTGGATAAATTATAGATAGGTGTATTTTGTCAATCAACCCCGGAATTCCCAATGATAGGCCCCAATAAACAATAAGAATAGCTCCCAGGTAACATAAATTATTCTTTTCGATATTTTACAGTAGTGGTAGTAAAATATAAATTTGTAAATTTAGAATTTTACTTTAGTATCATACGTACTCTTAAAAAAGCCCTGGAAAGGCGAAACATGTGTAGAGCAATTCTATAATAAATACAAATGAAACATTAAAAAGCTATAAGTGTTTTACTATAAAATATATATGTTAAAAATGTTTCACAAGGAACCAACTGCTGAATCAGTACAGTGTTATAATTTTTTACCTATTATCGTTCTAATTATTTTGGATGGTTTTTCTGTTATATCAGTTTCGTCTTTTCTCTTTACGCATTGAGTTAAAACTTGTCTTTTTAAGACAGTTAGTTCAGATTAATGATTATGATTTTCACTTCGGCTTGTTATAACACGACTTTTTGACTTACCATTGGCATTGGTATGAAAATATGCTTCGCACTTATCTTTGATTCGTGTCGCCCGGTATAGGAATACCATAAAATGTGTTGTATATTATTGAACATCCGAATGGTTTTCTGTACTATAAAATTAATTGTTCTGATTGTGATGCAGTTTATATAGCTCAAAGTGGTAGGAGCATTAAAACACGGCTTAAAGAACATTATTTATCAATTATAAAAAATGAAAAATGCACAGGGATGTCCACTCATTGCATAGAGAACAACCATTTTATAGACCCAAAAAGTTTACAATTGATCCGTGCTGAAAATAAAGGTAAAAGATTGGACCTTTTAGAGCAATTAGAAATAAAGAAATCCTTACATAATAATAAAACCCTGACCACTAATGAACAACAAATGTTCCAAAATACCCCAATTTTAGATAGGTGTATTTTGTCAACCAACCCCGGAATTTCCAATGATAGGCCCCAATAAACAATAAGAATAGCTTCCAGGTAACATAAATTATTCTTTTCGATATTTTACAATAGTGGTAGGAAAATATAAATTTGTAAATTTAGAATTTAACTTTAGTATCATACATACTCTTGAAAAAGCCCTAGAAAGGCGAAACATATGTAGAGCAATTCTATAATAAATACTAATGAAAAATTAAAAAACTATAAGTGTTTTACTATAAAATATATAATATAATAAAAATGTTTCACAGGGAACCAACTGCTGAATCAGTACAGTGTAATAATTTTTTACCTATTATCGTTCTAATTATTTTGGATGGTTTTTCTGTTATATCAGTTTCGTCTTTTCTCTTTACGCATCGAGTTTAAACTTGTGTTTTTAAGACAGTTGGTTCAGATTAATGATTATGATTTTCACTTGGGCTTGTTATAACACGACTTTTTGACTTACCATTGGCATTGGTATGAAAATATGCTTCGCGCTTATCTTTGATTTATGTCGCCCGGTATAGGAATACCATAAAATGTGTTGTATATTATTGAACATCCGAATGGTTTCCTGTACTATGCATTGGCTCTTATGCTTTAAGTTGTTACTTTTATAAACATAGGTCTACAAGAGAGCGCAGTTGCAGATTGCAAAAAAAAACAACAAAAATACCTTTTAAAATTCTATTTTCGTACAGTGAGACGTGTCAAAAGAATATTCTCGCATAATTACTTTTAAAAATAATATATCAAAACAAATCGTTACCCCATTATGCTTGGACTTCTTTAATTTATCAAGTGCGCACTGTAATACTACTTTACCATAACCATGTGACATAGTGGAGGCACGTGACCATGCCTAATATGCGGAAATCCTCCACGTTTTGCTAAACATTCTCGGTCAAATGTTATTTAGTTTTGACTTTTAATAGTGTTGTTCTATCGCAATCCAAAACTTATTTAGATTAATTCAAATATTTTTGAAGCAGACAATTATAACTTATATTTGGGTTTTTTTCGTTACTGTATGATATTAATTTAATGCCTCTATCAACATGTTTCTAACTGCCAAAAACAAACAATATTTATTTGTTTATCTTGTAATTCGTTATTTCCTGACTTAAGTAACGGAAATAACTTTTTATCTACCTGAAACATTAATAAAACATGACCAAAATTTTTTCAGAAAAGTAAAACAAACTTCCTGGGGGCAAGACGCCTAATTCAGTCTAGAGGGAATGCCAAATTTATCTCAGGAAAAAGGGCAATATTGTTTAACGGTAGAGAGATAAAAAGCAAAAAAGAAAAGTATCCCTTATTTCCAGATTTTAAGTGCTGAAAATGTAAAAAGGGTCGTTCTTTACAAGTAGATTCTGAGGAAGGGTCGGTTATGAATGAATAATAATTATAAATGGAAAAAACGCGGTTGAAGTAAGATTTATGTATGCCTGAAACAGGTAGGGCTTTTCTTTAAAGGAATGATAAATATTTTAAATGTTTAAGGTTTTAATATTTTGTTTTAATTGAAAACAGTATTAATAAATAAATAGTAAACTGGTTTTTAAAATATAAAAGATATTATGAAAAGGAAAGAAAAACCTAAAAGTCTTTCTCCACAAAATTTAATAGAACAAACATTTGTTCAAAGGTCTCCACATGTTTCGAACGTAAAAACGTTTATCATCATCAGGAGACAGAAAAATTATGGTTTTAGCATTCCGGTTTAACCGGAAGTGACAGAAACTTTCGATCTTTAAATGGGGCACCTGGTATATTTTTCCTTTTTTTGACTCCATATGACTTTTTTTTCCAAATTTATTGTTTTATCTAGAGGTCTATGAATACCTTAAAATCACTTATTGCAGTTCTTTAATCTTGGGAAAATACAATTTTACTATTTTTGGTCCAATGCTATGTGCTATGTAAAATTTAATCTTTAAAGTAGTATAACTCATTTTTTTTAAACGGCAACATGGTGGCTCGTCGGGTTAAAAAAATAGGATTTTATTAAGATTATTTTGATACCATACACTATTAGGTTTTAGGAAAGCTGCAATTAAAAAACTTTAAAAAGTTAACTTGAAACTTTTTTAAAATGAAGCATATTTTGATAATAAATTTAGATTTAAATGCATCAAGTAGCCTGTGACCAGCAAAACACAGGTTTGCTAGGACCTCTCGAATACCAGTCGCAACGCTCTACCAATTGTGCTACGGAGACATTGATTTTTAAATATATAAAACTACTTCGTGGACGACAAACCGTAAGGAGCCGATCAATTTAAGACACAAAACGAATAATTACTTATCATATTATGTGCCATGCATGAATGCAGAAACAAAAAGCTTAATAAATGGTACACAGTTATTTTGGGAATATTAAACTCATGATTTGTTTAAAACATCTATTATATTTATTTATTTATTTATTCCAAATAAAATCCCAAAAACATCTGTTCATGCGGGATTCTCTACTAATAACAACATAAAAAATATAATTGTTAAATATAACTAATTAAAATATAAGCTAAGTCAAAATAATACTTAAAATGTTAATATTCAATAAAAAAATTAAAATATTTAAATACTATGTATAAAATTATTTAAATATTATCGACGGGAATTATAGAACCCGGTGCGACATCTTGCGTCCCAGTACGGTACCTTAGAAAAGGTCAGTCGTAAAGGGGTTATTCTGTAAAAACAGAAAATTTTGCAAGTTCGCTCTCAAAACCGGTACAAGTGCCGGACCACAGATATTAATTCAAGAAAGTTTTGTCTGTTCTGGTGGGGATGAGTTTGGCGGAAGGAAACAGACAAAACTTTCTTGAATTCATATTCAAATATTATTTATTTTAATAAAATAATAGAACTAATAATATCGTTTTATTTTATTTATAAATAATTTTGAAAAGAATAATTAATAATAAAATAAGTGCACGTTTAAATATTTTTTAGTTTAAAATTTAGCATCCCCTTTTTAAGGTTTTTCTTAGTTATAATTTTAAAACGTTTTATATTTAAAAATTTTAATTCCTGGGGTATTTCGTTGTAAAATTTCATTCCTTGATAATAAATGGAGTTCTGACATGCCCTAGTGTGTATTAAAGGTAAATCAATATTGAAAACAGTTCTAGTTAAATGATCACGTTCCTAATTGCATTAAATGAATATCCTTAATGGACATAATATTAAAATTTTTATATAAAAGTTTAGTTGAATATTGTCTATCCAAGCAATATATATTTTAAATTGCTTTATTTTGTGAAGCTTGTAAAGGGTAAAGCAAATTTTGAAAAGTTGATCCCCATATTAACGTTAAATATTATAAATGACAGTGAATAATAGCAAAATAAATAGGACGTAACATAATTTGGAGTCAAAAAACTGACTTTTTTTAAAATCCCCACTGGTGCAACTATTTTATGTTTAATATATTCAATGTGTTCACTCCAATTCATAGCTTCATCTATTATCAACCCCAAAAATTTTATTTTATTTGATTATTTTAAATGCCCGACTTTTAATTTTAAATCACTTCTGTATAAATTGGGTTTCTTTCCTATACATAAAAAAGAGAATTTTTCCAAATATAACTTTAATTTATGACTACACATCCATAATTCAATGATTTTCATAGCATAATTTATAAAATTTTGTATAATTTCATATGAATAGTTGTATCATCAATATATACATATATTTCTATCCCATATACAATTTTCTATTACATTTGTAATTAATCTTTTTATGGCCGTATTCTATAATTTAATAATGTTTCTGCACTTATTTTAAACATTTTTTTTATATTTTCGCATTTAACTTAAACGCTACTTCGTGCCAGCACTATTTGTCCAATAAATTCCGAAGTTTTCTATATTTTAAAGATATTTTATGTCCTGGGCAAAATTATACTTGCACTTCAAATGGTATAGTGTTTCTTAGGTCAATTTAATGACAATAAACTGTGGGTATTTCCTAATCATAGGCGTTCCACACAAATAATTAATATGCGTATACTCACTTATAAGTTTGTTTTACATTAGGTGTTTGTACATACTACACTTTATAAACCCACTGTATATATAATATTATATTAAAATAATAAATATAAGGTAACTCAAAAATTCTATATACAAAACTAAAATCAGAAAAATAAACCCGACACGGCACGACACTGCTCAGAAAATGCTTTAATTTTTTTACCAGAACTTCATTCTCGTCAACCAGACTCATCAAGGCATAACCACGTATATTTTATCTCCGTCTCTTCCACGCCATCGGCGGTCACTGGCCTATCTCTGTCTGGCAGAATCAATCATCAGACGGGCCGGGTACCGGTTCAGCTTATATCCTGGCGCTTGCAATCGCAACAAATTATATGCTGTTTGTTTGAAGGTTGTAGACAATGATGTATCTTGAGTAATAGATGTGTTTTGGACTTCCATTGCCTTTAGTTTTTCATATCACAACGTTTCAACTGGTAAGTATCTCCAGTCGTCTTCAGGTGAATACTAAACAAGTTGCAAAATAGGCTCGTAGCTTTGCAACTTGTTTAGTATTCACCTGAAGACGACTGGAGATACTTACCAGTTGAAACGTTGTGATATGAAAAACTAAAGGCAATGGAAGTCCAAAACACATCTATTACTCAAAATTATATGCTGTTGCCAATTCTTCAAAATTTTCTGATTTGTAAGCACAATGTAAGTATATACGAGAAACAAGGGTTTGTTAATTAGTTGTTTTTAAACACTGAAAACACTTTTTGTCTTGATTTCAGTTATATTGTTTCTTAAGGACTAAAGAATGTATTATTATAACAATGAATGGCTTGTTATTTTTTTCTGTCACACTCAAAACTCCTCGGTTTAAAGTATATTTGCAAACTAGCTTTCAAAGAAAATTACTGACTAACAATTGAATACTGATATAAATGAAATATCTTTAATAAAAAACTTAAAGAATTAAAGAAGAAAGATCTGACAACCCTGGTTGTGCGGTCGGTCTCTTTGAGACTGTTCACCGCCGTCTGGAATGATTGGAATGTCCTCAAACTGAGATTGGATAAATAATAAGTATTATTAGCATTGATAACATGATAACCATTCTGCTTGAGAGAATTATTACATGGAAAAAATTATATTTCTAGATTGTGACCATAAGAAACTAAACATTTCTTTAAATGTAATTTTTGAATGTAACCGAATTTAGCACAATAATTAAATGATTTCCTGAAAGGCTACAAACCTTTTCTAAAAAAAACACACAACAAACAAGATGAAAAAAAGCATTAAAAAAGTCATAGGGGGTAACCGGGGGAATCGTGGCCTCCGGGGTAATAGAAGCCATGAAAAATATCCCGGGATAATTTTTATTTCACAACAGGGCATAGTGGCTCCATCTCTTTATGGATAGCTCAACTAGTTAACCCAGAATAGGCCGGCGATTCCTTAAAATAAAGCGGCCAGCATGACATTTCAGATTTGGTATCGCAATATGTAAGGAAGGGAGGAGTTCGAAATTCAGATTATTGTTTTGATTTTTCTGAAACTGTTTGTTGTATATTCTTTTGCTGTTAATAGACTTTGGAGAAAACAATCGTAAGTAGTAATTTGTTTAATTTTAGTATTTTTTAAATATTGTTATTATAACATGTGTTTTTTGGAGTTATCGTGGCCGGCCATTGTGGGGTAATGGGAGCCGGCCACTATTACCCCATCGGTATTAAAAACATCAATTTTTAATAGGAAAATGAAAGAGTCACTATTTCAAACATGTTTAAGGATACGTTGAGTTAGTTAATACAAATAGTTAATACAAAACTTACGGGGAAATAAGTTCAGAAGACGAGGACAATGATGACAAATACAAGGACAAGGATGCGAATGGAACTGACATATGTTTAGTGTGCGGGGAATTCGGTAAAAATGGGGAGGTTTGGTTGAGGTGTAATTCGTGTGGTAATTGGGCTTATAAGGCATGGTACGATACCGAGAAAAATACATACATATGCGATTATTAGTGTTTAGCAAACTTTAATCTGTTCATTGGGGTACCCCAACTAGTTGGGGTAACGATAGCCATATAGGGTTTTCCTTTTTTTCTGTAAAACAAGTAATATTATTTTTTGTTTTCTTTTGAATAAAGATTTAAGTGAAAGAGGACCTATTTCAATGATTTCTGTATTTTTTTACAGGATTTAGAAAAAATTAACAAAAAAAAACGTATAAATAAAGCTTAGGGGGCCACCATTCCCCCGGTATTACGTTTGCTCAAGGAATATATGATTAACGAATTGACCTCCTTTTTCCGGACAATATAACCGGAAAGTATAACTAGTGAGAGAATGGACTGCTGTCTTAAAAAAATTAAAACAAATTATAGACTAGCAACAAATTATTAAAATAATTTCCTATAGAAGCTGCAAAAATAACATAATATTTCAGACTAACTCGAGCATAATCTGTGCAATCCAAGTTAATATGCGAAATATGTTCGAAATATTGCAGTGGATAGACAAAATTGAAAATTTATGTAAGCAAATATTACCATTTGGTGCAAAGTAGCGTTCAAGCGTTATCCTAAGTAATTTACGTGTAGAATTGGAGAGCAGCACGGAGAGAGAGTTCATTAAAATTCGTTTATCTGGTGAGAACGGCGGCGATTTCGCAAATCATACAGCCGTAATAACTTAGCTTGTATCCGATTTCTAGTCGTTAACGATGCACTGGGAAAGCCCGTAATTTGGTTAGTTCTATAATGAAAATTCTAACCATATTTTATACAGAAATTGTATCCATATTTATGGTTTGATAATTCAGTTTAACCTTACCAAAATATGATTAATTTTGGAAACAATTACAGCCTGTTTTTTATTAACCCATATTAAATAAATTGCTAGTGTATCAAACCCGCTTTAGTGTTATATTAATTAATCTAGATTTGCTAGAACAGAGTTTTTATTGTTAGTAATCAGTTCCATTAGCAGCACAGTCTTGTTGAATAATGAACTTCTTTTAATACAGCAATTTTGTTAAGAAATAAATTGTATTTTCTCGATGCAACGCATTTTGTTCCCAGTAAAGCGCTATCTCGACAATTAAGAAAGCAGAACAGCGTCCCCAAAAACGAATTGCATCCGTTAGAACCTATAATCCACAAGACGTTGGTGAGGGTTCGTAGCCATCGCGACGTATTATTAGTTTTAACGTACTGGTTGCAGGTCACATCGTTGTTCGGAGTCTTCTAGCTGTCCTGTCCCAACAAACATTTAAAGTCTTGGCGACCTCTAATTTGGAGAAAATGACCTATTTAAGTAAAAAATAGCCTATGTTTTACCTCCAAATCGGCTTTTTGGACGAAACAACCAAAGAGACTAACTGCTTGGTTAAAACAAAGTAATTCGAACTTAATACGTGTTCAAAGTTGGAAAATATAGGAGGACCAAGAGATAGTCCAAAAGAGTAGATATTTACCTTGTAAATCAACTTGATAGTTAGGTCTTAGGAAAGTCAGTAATAAACGCCCAACCAGGTTATTTTTTACTTTAGATTGGGCCTTAAAGCTCAAAAATCTTTTAGGCGCATAAATGAAGAACAAATTACTTCGTTTTGTCTTTAATATATCTTCAGGGTCAGGTTATAATTTAAACATTTTCTGAGGAGATGTATAGCCTATATTAGTCTTACATTTTGTTCTTAAAGCCCAGAAGGCTTTAAAGTATAACATAAAATATAGTTATGACCAAACAGTCCTCTTATTTTGTCGTCAAAGTGATTTCAACCGGATATAAAGCCGTGTCTTCTAAAAATTAGGTCTTTAAAGAGATTCTGGCTTAGATAACTTTAATGATGATTTTAACGTTCATTGCACTGTGGTAAACTCGAAGCAATAATTTTATTTAGGTTACTATGAAAAAAATTAAATATTTCGATTTTCAAGTAAATATTACTGCAATCTGCAGAAGCTATATAAAACGTAGGAGCTATACAAAACGCCGGAACAACAAAAAAATGTTATTCGCTTAGATTCGAACTCAGCCAAAAAGTTAGGTTAGTTAGATTATAATGGTCGTGGTTATTAATCCATTGCGAGACATTTCAGCTACCCCGATAGAAACATTTTATGAAGTAATAAGCCGTACATAGGCCCTGCAGTATTCTTTAAAAACCCAAATTAGGCTTCATATACTTATTATAAAATTATGCCATATAACCGAATATTTCTCCTAATTTAGACCTATTAAGACAGAAGTTCCAAAATAGGAAACTTTCTCCTAGCATAACCTAATACTTATAGGTCCATTTTCTTTTTAAGGCCCAAACCACAGGAAATCGTGACCTTTAGGAAAAACATTTTACTGACGCCATATTTTTTTAACATCGTGTATTATTTTCAATTAATTTTGTTAAATTACTTGTAACACTAAAACAACAACAAAGGTATTACAAAAATCGAACACATATTCATCCAAGCACAAAATATTGGCCACATTTTAAATTTCTTGTGTTTTTAATTTTAATTTACCTTGTTTTTTTTTTAATTAAATGCCTTTTTTTGGGGCGCGGTTAACTTTGTAAAATTGAAATCTATATATAGGAACATTTTTTACGCGCACCTAATTTTGCACCTCACATCGATGAAATAATGATTTTATAAGTACCTATCTATATACTACCACTCCATTTTAAAAATCAATAGCGGCTGACATGACATGTTCTGATTTAAGAAAACTCCTGCCTCCTGCGTTGATAATAATAAAAACAACATACTACTTTCATCTTTTTCTAAAATTGTGGTTATGGTTTTCTATCAACTTCATAGCCCATAACAGGCCCAACATAGGCCCACAAAGGTTAAATACAGGTAAAAAACACCTCTCTACTACTAGGAAGTAGACTACTTACCTTACCTTACCTTACCTTGTCTATAAAGCCCAATTATCCTAATGACAGGTGATTTTTATTAGTTTATTACCTTGGTTTTATTCCCCAAAAGTAATAAAATTACTAACTTCTGACTATGTAAAACGGCCTGTCGGGCTTTATACTAAAAAACTTAGGTGAAAGTCACCTTTTTTAAACTATTATTATTGTTTGTTGGGGTCTAATATTGAATTGTATTGATCGTACCCATACCTGTTTTAATTAATTTATTTTTACTTTCTATTTAAGTTTTTTAAAGGCCTTTTTACCCATATAAACTATGTATTGACGAACATCCAAATTATTTCATAGAATACCTGCCTACTTTACAGTAATTTATAGTAGGTATTTACTTGTTCTTTGGAAAGTTAAAACAACAATAAAAATAGACAAGAGGGATGCACTTATTATTTAATGTACAGTGAGGACCTAAAGTCCGTCCCCCCCCCCTCTAACTTCTAAACCGTTCGGTATATTTTAATGAAATTTGGAACGATAATATTTGAGCAAGTCTTGCACTTTTTGACATACCAATGACAGCTTTAAATGTCAAGATGACAGCTGGGTCCGCTTTTGGAATATTTTTTTAAATGGAACACCCTGTATATTTTTACATTTTTAAATTCCACACAAAATTATAATTATTTTTTATTAAATGCAATATTGGTCTATACTTCATAGTTTCCGAGATATTGACTCTCGAAAAGTGACATTTTTAAACTTTGACAGCTTATAACCTTCTAACAGTACGTCTTAGAGCAAAACGGCTTACATGTCCCTATCTTTAATGTTTATTATCTTCCCAAAAAATCAACTTCCAGTTAAACCGGAACAACCATATTTCCTGCTTTCGAGTTACATCTGGTTTAACCGGAAGTTGATTTTTTTGGGAAGATAATAAAAATTGAAGATAGGGACATGTAAGCCGTTTTGCTCTAAGACGTACTGTTAGAAGGTTATAAGCTGTCAAAGTTTAAAAATGTCACTTTTCGAGAGTCAATATCTCGGAAACTATGAAGTATAGACTAATAATGCATTTAATAAAAAATAATTATAATTTTATGTGGAATTTAAAAATGTAAAAATATACAGGGTGTTCCATTTAAAAAAATATTCCAAAAGCGGACCCAGCTGTCATCTTGACATTTAAAGCTGTCATTGGTATGTCAAAAAGTTTGCTCAAATATTATCGTTCAAAATTTCATTAAAATATACCGAACGGTTTAGAAGTTAGAGGGGGGGACGGACGTTAGGTCCTCACTGTATATAAAAAAAAATCTAGGCAAATGCAAAACCACCATCGAATAAATCTAACTGATTTCGTAAGGTCACGTGAAACAGAAGGCGGGGGAGACAGAATGAACGGTAGGCTATGACAAAATGGTAATAATATTTCAGTTACTTGAATTTTTTTTTTATTTTGGCAGCGTTAACTTGATAACTTTCCTGATCTTTGCAATTATACAGTGTTACCAGTGAAGTCCGCATCGTATGGGATTTTTTTTTATTAATAGCTTTATTTAAAGTTTGACTTTGGCATCAAGTTCTGCTTCGATCGGAATGAAAATTAAGCCAAAAAATAGTATTCACGTGATTCGCATTATCTGTCAAATTTAAATTTTTTCCAAAAAATAATTCAAAAGTGGGGTTATTTCTGAAAATATCGAAAAAAGTTTTTTTAAATGCAGTTTCTAGCCCAGATGCAAAATATCAGCTGCATAAGATAATTTTGATTTTTTACCTATATTTTGTAAATTGCACCACTTTTGCAAAATAAGACTCAACGCAACCTACATAAAACTTCTTAGTTTTGACAAGGCTTTATTTCAGATACATTTTCTTTAAAGTAGCGCCATATTAAATGTGTGTTTTTCTACAAAATCAAAATTGGGCTATTAAAATTTGGTTTTGAGTTTATTTGTTTTTGACCCTGTATAAGGTAACTTCATAAAATAAGTATTTTTGAAAAGGTTCTTTGTACCTGAAAGTGATACACCTTAATATTAAGACAAAAATGAACACAGAGTTTTCAGTAAAGTGTTCATTAAGTGGAAAATAAATTTTAATTTAACTTAACGTAAAGTTTATCTATTTTCAACGATTTAATTTAAAACCCCTTTACTTTATTTTTTATTTTTTTTACTTTCAAGCACACACTACGTTTCCAAAAATACTTATTTTATGAAGTTACCTTGTACAGGGTCAAAAACAAATAAATAACCTTCACTTGCGACCAAATTTTAATGGCCCAATTTTGATTTTGTAGAAGAACACACATTTAATATGGCGCTACTTTAAAGAAAATGTATCTAAAATAAAGCATTGTCAAAACTAAGAAGTTTTATGTACATACGTTGCGTTGAGTCTTATTGTGCAAAAGTGGTGCAATTTACAAAATATAAGTAAAAAATCAAAATTATCTTATGCAGCTAAAATTTTGCATGTAAGCTAGAAACTGTATTTAAAAAAACATTTTTTCATAACTTTTTTTAATATTTTCAGAAATAACCCCACTTTTGAATTATTTTTTAAAAAAAATTAAAATTTGACCGATAATGAAAATCATGTGACTACTATTTTTTTGCTTAATTTTTATCTCGATCGAAGCAGAACTTGATGCCAAAGTCAAATTTTAAATAAACCTATTAATAAAAAAAAATCCCATATGATGCGGACTTTACTAGTGACAGTGTAAACGTATCTTCATAAGATTTCATAAAATACTACAATTCCCTAGTTTTATAACTTTTATAAAGCAAGAGACACAAATAAATTTAGTTCAACATTTACTGAAGTAAGAACTCACCGATGTCAACGTGTTGTCAGTATTTTAAATCCGTGCCGCTGACTTTAAGACGTCACCTGTGGTGGATTTCACCGCTTGAAGACCCCCCCCCCCCCTTCAACTGGATCCTGCCTGATGCCTTTATGAACAGGCGAGTATATGCTGTCTCATTCACTTATTTAAAATCGAGAAGGCTAATTTTAAGCTTTAAAACTGTATGATTACTTTAACTTTTGGCGTTATTGAAACTTTTGTTTATTTTTGTCAAAATTCAAAACCACTATTCCGCCGAAACGCTAACAAATAAACACAAAACAACGCATACCAAAATAACATAACTGTTAACATTAGATTAATTAAAATCCACCCTCAAGTCAGAAGTGGTGAAAGTTGTCGACAAAAACTTTCTGCAAACAGTTGTCGGGAGTACGATGCCGAAAGTTATAATTTTGAAATTAGTTTCAGCTGCGTCAAATACACAAATAGATGAGAATGTTAAAATATTTCACTTACATACGAGGTTAGTTTTTAGTTTGCTATTTTATAGTTTTTATGATTGTTGGCAAATTTGCACATAACATACATATAATAAATATCTGGTGTACCTGCTTAAATTGTTTTGTCGACAAATTTTTCAAATATTTTAAAATTTTCACATTCCAGCCTAGAATATTTTTGTAAGTAAATACAAAAGACACGTACGGCAGCACCTTAAAATGAATGTGGTACATCTTTATTTAATAGATACTACGAACAAACCTGCAGCTTCGTTGAGCAATTCAAATGTTATAAATTCGCTAATGAAAGAAAGCGGCCGGTACAATCCATACTAGCCAATATAACCTATAATACGTAACAATATTATTGTTTAAAAGAAATTTTTGGGTGCTTTAGTTCCTATAAAAGGTATATTTTAGTTCCTAAAAAAAATATTTATTTTTATTATTAGCTTCAACTGTATGTTTGTATATGTTTGTTTATTTGTAACCGACTTCTTTGAACCCGATTTTGACCCACTTTAAAGGGTCAGATTTAATTTAAATTTTGTAGACTTATTAAGAACCGCTGACAATACAATAATTTATACGCAAAAAATTCTCATGTCAAATTTTGACAGCTGTCAGGTATAAAAAAAAGTGCCATATTGACAAAATAAAATATGGGGTCGTACAGTATTTTACACGAAGACTTCGGAAAAAATACGCAAAAAATTCTTCTGTTAAATTTTGACAGCTGTCAGGTATAAAACGAAGATGCGATTTTGACGAAACAAATTATGGGGTCATATAGTATTCGATGCGGAGACCGGGAAAAATAAGCAAAAAATTCTCCTGTTAAAATTTGACAGTCTCAATATGTCAAATCGTTCAAAGAAAATAATATTAATGAAAAAACTATAAGGTCGTATGTATATTGACGGTGGAAAGTTGAAAAAATACGCAAAAAATTCTCTTGTCCAAATTTGACAACTGTCAATATGTCAGAATTAGTACAATAACCGATAGTAATGAAACAAACGTAGGGTCGTATAGATATTGTAGCTAAGAATAGAGAAAAATTATAAAAAATTCTACCCGTCAAAATAAAATTTTGACAATTTTTTTTAAAAATATGTATAGAAAATGTCGGAAAATTAAAATTTTAAAAAAATTGCAAATATCGTTCTTTTCTTATAATTCGGCATAGACGATCGGGTTTGTTCGGGTTTGTATGTATGTTTGTTTGTAACCGATTTCTTTGAACCCGATTTTAACCCACTTTAAACGGTCAGATTTAATTTAAATTTTGTAGACTTATCAAGAACCGCCGACAATAAAATAATCAACTAATCTAGCTCAATCTACTTTAAAAAAAAATCTTAACAATAACTCAAACGAAAAAATAAAAAATAAATATAGTTTAAAATAATTCTTGAAATTCTTAATATAGGTAGAAAATGATAATGAACGATAAATTTTAGTATTATTGTGAAAAAAGGGTGGTGTGCTCGATATACGAAAAATATAGCACAAAGCGCCCCACGCTTTTTTTACAATAACTATTTTTATCGTTCATTATTATTTTCTGTCTATATTAGGAATTTCAAGAATTATTTTAAACTAGGTATATTTATTTTCCGCTTTTTAGTTCGATTAATTATTAAAGCATGTTTTTTAGTTTTTTAAAACTATTAGTTTGTTTTGTGTGATAATTAGATAACCTTGTCGGATTCAAAAAGTCATCTACTTTTAATCAATCTACTTTCTGAGCGTCTCAATATAAGAATTAATAACGATAAAATAACGACCTCTGAATCATGTAAAAATGTAGGTGTACATTTTGATTTTAAGCTTAGGTTTAATCGGCACATTTCTTACTTACTTCAAAAAAGTTATTGTAAATTAAGAACTTTGTATTTGTTTTAAGATTTCTTTAACACAGAATAAATTAAGCTTGTGTAACTCGACTATTTTATCATTGCTGTCATACTGTTATATAGTGTACCTACTGGCCGGCTTTGCTTCAAGAGGACAGAGTGAGCCTGCAGCGCTCTCAGAATGGTTGTTTGCGATACTCCTACGGGTTAAGGAAGTATGATCATGTTTCTCATAGCTTCATAGGCTCCGGTTGGTTGAAATTAGATCAAAGATTTCACTTGCAATTATGTACTATAGTTTTTAAAATAATTTAATGTCAGCAACCTAGTTATCTCTTTGACAAACTAACGAGGGGTTCTGATATACATGGTCGATTAACCCGGCATAGTGGACTTTACTCTGTTCCCAGATACAGAACGGCATTGTTTCGGAGGTCTTTTAGTTTTAATGCGGTTAAATATTTTAATCCTTACTAACAAATATCAAAAGTTGCTCCTCTGTTGAAACGTTCAAAAAGAAATTGAAGCATTATCTCAGATCGCGTTTTTGATTCTAATTCTGTTTTTACTCAACTCATCATACTATTTGAGTTATTCGTTGCTAGAGCATTAATGGTCGCACATTTGCTACTAATTTGTTTTTTTATGTTCCAGTTATGTTATTTATTTAACTAATTTTTATTTCATTTTTGGCACAATTTGCTTTTTGCTCTTTTTTTATTTTTATGCCTTGTTGTTATAATGTGTTACTAGTTTTGTTGTTTATTTTTTAAATTAATTTGTTCATAAGGTGGTTAGATGAGTAGCCATGCTAGATCTCAACACCTTTTTGGAATTTTACATTATTGTTTACTGGCTGGATTATATAAATAAAGGCTATTTATTATTATTATTATTATTATTATTATTATTATTATTATCTATTAAAAATATTTCATTCGATACATATTTTAATGGTAGTGGTATTTAGTTACCGAAAAAAAAACGAATAGGCGCAAAAAGATGTTCTCAAAAAAACGAGTCGCGTGTGTCTAAATGAAATATTTAAGTGATTAAAGGATTTCTTTTTGTTTTAACCCACATATATATATTCAAAAACAAAGTGTATTGAATGATTTTCTTTACTGTTAATGAATTAAGAAATAAACTTAACGCCCTACTCCAAGGTATACAGTTCTGGAACTAACTATAGTCCCAATTTCAGACTAAATATATAACAAAGACCGACAAGTTGAACTGGAAGTTTAATCTGTGAGCATGAACATATTTCAACTTTGTAATTTGAAATTCTTTCAGTTCTGAAGTAGGGACCTGAAAAAAGTTTATTCTTATTATGTTTCCTATGGAAGACATGCACTTAAAAATTATTTATTTTTGTAACCCAACTGACAATTACCTTGCTGAAAACGATTTTTTTTCGAGTATATGCATTTTGTAATCATCTTACTCCTTAGGCATATTACTAAACATGCCAAGTGTATCAGCATACTTAACAATAATTTGGCGTGCAATATTCCACATTTACGTGGGAACTTGTAAAATGACGCTGACAGGAAGCCAAGTATGTTAATTGTTCCAGATTATGCAGTAAGTACGTGCAGATGATATGGAATTGTGACGCAGAATTATAGGATTAGCTATGCTGGGAAGGTCTAGTGCTATTGTATATTATCATTCCTAATATATCGAACTAAGCTTAAAAAACAGTATGCATTTTAGGGACCGATTATTGAGGACATTAAGAAGAATGCACATTTTGTGTGTTTGCATTTTATAACTGATAAATGTTTATCGGCTTTCAGACCACAGACTTGTACCTTATTTATAATTACAAAAGTGGCAAATTTATGGCCTTGCGCATGTAAACAAAAACCACACAAGAATAGGCATGCGCACTGCTTGCATGTCGTTTAACGAATGGGAAAATAGGGAGGTCCGAGCTTTCTCATCTTGTTTGTGTGGCCTAGGCCTAGTTAAATGTGTTTAAATGATCAAAATAATTTAAAATAACATATCAAGAACTATCACTACTTTATACTTACTGAAAATACGAAATTCCCGCTATTTTACCCCTATTGGGGCCTAATAAAATCATACAATGGTCTATACTAGTCACTGTATCAGAGTCACTAAAAGCACAAACACAATTCACTAAATTACACAGAAGTTAGAAATCCATAAATATTAAACATTCACAATCCACAATTAATAGCAAAGAAAACAACAAGAAATCATATATCTGAAGTTAGCAATGTTCATCAGCACCTTTTGAGCAGCAAGGAAATTTTACTTTTTTTAGTGGCGAAAATTGAAATTTACAATTTAGATTTATTGTCTTTAGTAAACTACCCCATAGGGATAGAATTTTAATCTTCGCCACTAAAAAAATTAAAATTCATTTACAAACGCTACCTTTCAAAATTTTGATCATGTAACTGTTTTCATGCGGTTTTTTGAAAATTCGTACCGTGCGAGCAAAAATTATTTGCATCAAAGAGGGCTTGGATTAAAAAACGTAGGGCTTGGTTTAGATCACAATGATATGGGGGCGATATATCTAACCAAATCTAGGTTAAAATTTTGTTAAATTCATATTATGACATGATATGTCAAACTAGTAGGTAATAAAATAAGTAGACAAATACAAATTTATTTTTGTTGTTTACAAAATTAACAAAGTAAGAATATACAGAAAGAAAAAGAAAACTAATTTTTTGAGGGTGCAATGAGGACTCAACAAAATGGGGATGGGGACATAACCGGAGAGGTGGAACCAGGTTTTACCCAAAAAAAATGTCAGGTCTAATAAATCATTTATTTTCAATAAATTTTGGGTAAACCATTAAGAGTAATTCCTGAGTCTTTCAAAATTTGCGGCTTGTATTTCTTGGAATTCTTGCACTTTATAAGGAAATAAATTTAGCTGCTTCTTAAGAATAGTCCTGCATGTTCGATAAGATCTTCCCACTTCTTGGGACAGGCGTCTTATACAATTTGTTGGCGTATTTTGCATTATTTCACGAACGTTTGCAACAAGTTCCTCTGTTCTTACAGATGGTCTTCCTGCTCCTTTTTTGTGTTGTATAGAACCTGTTTCCCTGAACACAGACACGGTTCTTTTCAGGCAATGATAAAAATCCCCAGCAATAAAAGCAACGCTAGGAAAATGTTCGTAAAAATTGTCCATGCACAAACCGGGATTATATTGCCACTCACCATTTACTCTAACCCCGTTTTGAAAATACGCTTCAAACATAAATATTTTGTGCTGTTCCGTAAAGCCAATTGTGTGAATTGTTCAAGAAATTGGAAAAATTAGCGATGAATCAAATTACTTGAACGACTGTCAAAGATGACTGATTGATTGTTAATTCAGTTTAAAACAGGTATTAAGCTCTACGGCTAAGCATTACGTCCTTAGATGCAAGGCTTTCTTTGATGCAAATAATTTTTGCTCGCACGGTATATAGCAAGTAATTTACCCTTTTCGGGTAGTTTACTAGAAATCCAAATGGTAGAATTTTAATCTTCGCCACTAAAAAAATTTTAATTCGTTTACAACGCTACAGACGGATCTGACACGTACGGCAAAAAAATTCGTTGCTGGTTAACGTTGGTTGCTGATAATCATAGGCTGAGTTATTTTTAGTTCCTTTTAAACAACAAAGCCAAGCCAACGGCTAAGTTGGGCGTTCCTTTTAAAAATGTAATTTAGCACGGCAAAGATTTTTTCCTCCCCCCTTGCCGCGATTATGTCTGCCCCTCTCTATTTCCCATAGGAATACGAAGTTGATCGCGAAGAGGTTGTAGCATAAAATGCTATTTTTATTTAAATTTTTTAATATTTTTCAATTTTTTTGGAAAATAATTTTTAATTTTTCAAAAATCAAAATCAGCGTCCGGGAACTGCTTCGAGACTCCACGTAAAACTGAGCTCTGCGAATTTCTGCGCCGAGTTTTGTTAAGAATTTTTAAGCTCCGCCTTAAAACGGCGTTTGAACCAATCAGTAAAATCGCCATCACTTTATACTTGCAAAACGTTGATTTTGGTTAATTTTCACACAAACCTCTTAATAACTCAGTTATTATTTGGGTTATCAAAAAACTGAATGCGCCATTCGACGCAGACGGATAAAATCTATAAGACACTGTTGTCAAAATATTTTTAAGTCAATAAATAAACTTTTATTTCAAAAAACAATAATAAAAATGCAAGTGCATTTCGGCAAGCCGAGGGCTCGCAGAAAAAACTGGTCGAGCCGCGGCGTTTGACGTCAGGTCCGCGGACTATAAATTTGATGCATATACTAAAACAGCAACAGAACATCTTCAGCCGTTGCGCCTAATCAACGGCGTATCGCTTTGTAAGATCTTATGCGCTGGTCAAGCATAAGCTTATGAAGGGATAGCTAGTCTAAAGCATTACTGACATGGGATTCTCACCTCGAAATCCCGAAGGTATGGCTTAGTGAAAAAGTATCTGTTTTAAATGAAATTAAAACTTCAGTCGTCACGGGCTAGGGAAAGTATTAAAAAAGTTAGCTTCTTTGTGTGAGTTACCCCAATACCATCTGCTTACGAAGGTTGGGGCTGTAAGTACAGTGTGCATTGAGTACACACTATAAAAAATTACTTCTTATAAGAAATTCGATCAGGCCACACAATTAAGTTTCAAGTTTGAGTAAAACCGCAGATCTGAAAAAAGTATTAAAGTCAATCATGGATGGAAAAGACGTTATACCGGGTGCGACACTACGTGTCGAAGTATATAAAAGTTTAATTTTTAATTTTGTAAAAATTTTAAGTTGTTTTAAATATCAGTTATTTTAGGACTTTCTAAAAGCAATAGCTGATAAATAGGTGTTCTGTTCAATGTTAAAAACTGAATGCGCCATTCGACGCAGACGGATAAAATCTATAAGACACTGTTGTCAAAATATTTTTAAGTCAATAAATAAACTTTTATTTCAAAAAACAATAATAAAAATGCAAGTGCATTTCGGCAAGCCGAGGGCTCGCAGAAAAAACTGGTCGAGCCGCGGCGTTTGACGTCAGGTCCGCGGACTATAAATTTGATGCATATACTAAAACAGCAACAGAACATCTTCAGCCGTTGCGCCTAATCAACGGCGTATCGCTTTGTAAGATCTTATGCGCTGGTCAAGCATAAGCTTATGAAGGGATAGCTAGTCTAAAGCATTACTGACATGGGATTCTCACCTCGAAATCCCGAAGGTATGGCTTAGTGAAAAAGTATCTGTTTTAAATGAAATTAAAACTTCAGTCGTCACGGGCTAGGGAAAGTATTAAAAAAGTTAGCTTCTTTGTGTGAGTCTCCAAGGTTGGATTACCCCAATACCATCTGCTTACGAAGGTTGGGGCTGTAAGTACAGTGTGCATTGAGTACACACTATAAAAAATTACTTCTTATAAGAAATTCGATCAGGCCACACAATTAAGTTTCAAGTTTGAGTAAAACCGCAGATCTGAAAAAAGTATTAAAGTCAATCATGGATGGAAAAGACGTTATACCGGGTGCGACACTACGTGTCGAAGTATATAAAAGTTTAATTTTTAATTTTGTAAAAATTTTAAGTTGTTTTAAATATCAGTTATTTTAGGACTTTCTAAAAGCAATAGCTGATAAATAGGTGTTCTGTTCAATGTTAAAAACACCCGCTAAATGGTATAACGTTTTAACTACTAATTTTAGTTTATAATAAAAAAATTTACTTTGTAAAAAGGTAATAAGGTTAAATCAAAAGAGCTCAGACAAAGGACTTTTCTCAACCGTGTTAAAAATACAAACATTTTTTTTTTAGCCCCGCCCCCCGTGAGTTCATAATTTCATCTTGCTAAAAAATTATTTTACTTAATAATAAAAGTGCACAAATAAAAATTCAGAGTTCGCAATTCGAACCAATCGTTAAGTACATTGTTATTTAACAGAAAATATTCCCATCTCACAAATATGTCATTTAACAACTTTTTTGCAGCGTTTGACAATTCCCGTCAAACGGTAGAGGAGTCTGCCCCTGACAAACACAAGTTTGTCGGTTAATAATAAAACCCTGGTCTTTGACATAGACACGCCACAGTTGCAGTGGGATAACATGCACCCCTGTAACAATAACAACAAAACCAATTTAAATTTTGACGTTTATTCCAGCACTACAAATAGTGTTGAATTTCAAAATATACCGCCTAAACCATTTAACATGACTAACTCCATTGTGCAGGATAGTTGATGATGTCGCTGAATACCGAGTGACAAATAATTTAAATTTAGCAAATCAGAGAAACAATCTTACGCAATAAGGTCCTTCAACAACTTAGCTAAGCAAAGATTTTTGCTATACTTGCTGTTTAAAAAAAAAACAAATTGAAAGTTCCTATTGCTAACTTCACACATATCAAGAAATCCACAGAGAAAACGTAAAACACAACAACAAAAATGGCCCCGAGCCGGTTCTGGAGTGTAGTTTGAGGATGTCGCTAAATAAGAAATACCTAATAACAAGAGGGTTGTGCGCATGCCCATACCTGTAGGGTGGCAAGGCGTGTGAGTGGCGAGCTGTGCGTACAAACGCACTTTTTCATCCATAAAACTTAACTTTTGTTTGCGCACGAGATAAGCTGTACGGATCTAAAGATAATTTTCTATACTTAGTGCAGACAAAGTAGAGTGTTCCACTTGTAATCGTGAGGTTCCGGGTTTGATTCCTCGCGAAGACATAAAACTTTTTCAATTTTAAAACTGCGCACCGCTAAATAATTTTTAGTTATAATACTTACTACAGTAGACCACTAAAAATACTTCCTTGTAAATAATTACGGCTAGATATCACTGTTTAGATGTATCATATCGCTTCCTGCAGATGTCGACGAGGAATGCATAGGACAAAAAAAATATATCATAATGATCAATCGTCTCAAGTGAATCTCTTACCACACATCTCATTATACACTTGAATATTGTATTCGTTCAAGATAATTTTTTTCTAAAATAAAAAAAAGTCTGTGTTTAATATAATGCAAAAAATACGACCTGCCATTACGAGAAAACTTGTAAGAATGTTGACATACTGTAAAGAAATTACTTTCCCAATGGTACAGTTTTTTTGATGACATAAAAATTATAAGATAAGAACTATAATAATATCTAAGTTATTTATGTATTTTTAATTATTAAATCAAGGTTTATTATTTTCTTTCAAACTTAGTACATATGCTATTAAAAGTATTAATAAGCGACAATTGCAACTTTACTGTTTTTAATCACCAAACATTTGTTCACTTTCTCCCTTTTTTCCAATTTAAATTGACAAAGTATGTGTTATTCTATTTTGTAGATAACCCGTATGATAGGACCAATCACATATTATACCCATATACAACTTGCAAATTTAAAGCATATTGGTTTTTTATCCACAGATCGCTATAAACTCTAAATTGGCTTTATTGGAGTATTTACAGCTTCGCTGCGTGCCCCACAGCTTCAATAGAATGGGCTTGTTGTAATTTGCAATAACGAATTTATTTTTGGTATTTGCATAAACGTTTTAACACTGTAAAAATATGTACAGCATCTATTTTTGTTAAATTACGTGTTTTTCTTGATGAATAAACATAAACATGTAGGGTGATTGATTGTTGGTAGCCAAAGCCAATTAACACATCTTGCGTTTTCAATTAACACTTCCATGAGGATCCAAATATTCAAGCACTTGCATCACATCCGCAAAGTAGGTAAAATAACAATGCGCAAATGTGTAGCCTCTATCCAGGTCCCCCATTGTGTCAAAACCTTGTTTGGAAGTTGTGGTATATCTGGTGACAGTTGGACAAACAACCGAGACCGTTCGGGGGCTTTTAAAAGTACTTTTTTCTCGCTAGAAATCAAAAACACATCCACTTTAGGAAAACAGTCCCTTATTATTTTTGCCGCACGATGTAGTGCATGCGCTAGGCAAGTTAAATAAAGTGTGGAATATTTATGTTTTTGTAATATTCGCCAAGCGGCTTTCATATGGTGCTGCATCAACAACTCCTTTAAAACAAGGACAAAGCGCTCTAAAGAAATTTGGTAGTGACGTCAAGCACCGAAGTCCTATTATGTTTTGGCATCATTTGCCTATTTTATCTAGATTGCATTGCATCGACAAGTGGCATTGTCAGATTATCCATAATTCCTGATATACTTGGAAATATGTTTTCTTATGTAATGTCTACTATTTTTGCTTATAACATAACATTATAACTATCTTTACTTAGTTATTATCACAGGTCCAATATAATTTTACAGATTTAGGTATTTTATTGGGAACATTTTGTTAAATAAAAAAAATTATTAGTGAACGTAAGGCGTAGGACATGCGAAACGCTCGAGTCGATCTGGCAACGTAGCAACACCTGTTAGTTATTTTGTTTGGTTAGTAATTTGCGTCCATAACGCCGGTGTGTTTTAATTTCTTTGTATTTAGTGAAAAATACAGTGTTTTCCGGTCCAAATAGTGTTTTAAATAGTTTTAAAATGCCGCATCGATGTTGTGTAGTTGGTTGAAAGGGTCATTACCCAAACGGTACGACTAGTGCAAGTGTTTCGCTTTCCCAAAAGTGAGAAATGCCGCAAAAAAAATGTCGGTGCAGTTCATCGTGAAATTTGTATTCCCCGTGTAAGTAACAGCGTATTTGAGTGTCATTTTGTAGAAGTGGTTTGTTTGTGGTTTTTTGGCAGATTTTCCAACAGGACACGAAAATAGGTGAGATGCAATAAAGAATTTATTGTTGAAGATAATTTTAATCCTATAACCAATTTAGGCAGAGATGCTATCTGCAATATCTTGGAGATCATGTACCTAGTTGAAACAGTTATGATTTCACATCGATATTTTATTTCAGAAAATATTTTATAATTATGGAAATAAATTCTTAAACATTTTTTTTTCAAAAGTCGTTTAACTAATTTCGAATTTAAATAAGTATAAAACAGGATTTTTTAAAAATTTACTTTGATGGCTGCTATACATAAGTACTCAGTACAAACAACTATTATTGATATTTTACTTTTAGCAGTATTAAAAATTAACACTTTGAAAAAAATTATTGCAGCAAAAAAAAAATAACCGATTTGGTAAAGGTCACTAAACTGTTTTTTAATTATTTATTTTTGTGATCGTTAGTAGTATAGAAAGTAAAATGTACAAAAATTACATTATTATTTTTAAATAAGCTAACATATCTTGAAATAAATTTGATAGATTTACCAGGTTTCAAGTAAATGGTATAAATGCATGTCGCGAGTAAAAGGGAGGGTAGACTATTTAATGGATTATTATTTTTTATAAAGTGTACTAATATTTACCTGAACATAATAGGTAAGTATGTATTTAAAAAAAATAAAAAAATAAACATCTAAGGCAAGTTAGGTAATTTTAAAATATATACTGAGATAGGTATACCTTACTCACAATTTAATTAAACGCAAGGTGAAATATGTAATTAACGATAGTTTTAAGTGTATAGGTAAATTTAAAAGTCACACAAAAATATAAATCCTTGTATAAGTCCCGAAAAACATATAATAGGTTTAGTGTATTCATTTATTTATAGGACTTCGGATGCTAACGTCACAAATAAGCGCTTAGTCCTTGTTTTATAGGAGTTGTTGGCTGCATCCGTAATAAACAATCATTTTTTAAATTATTTTTCTCGTAGCAATGCCCCCATAATAGTTTTAAACTATCGTGTACTAGACTGGAAATACTATCCGCATTTGTTGATTCTAATAATACCCTTGCTGTTAATAAATATGTTGGTATGATAAACATTCCTCCAAGGCCCCCGCCACTACATTGGCACTTGTGTGCTTGCTGTCAAGTTCCGAGCATATATTTAAGCAACATTCTCGGCTAGCTTAGGTAGGTATTTTGTTCTAAGGGTACTTTTCTTGGGCAGCTGCAGGTCGAAATATTGCCCCCTAAATAGTTTTCGATTAACTTCCTGAATAAAGGATTGTCTAATTGTTTCCACGGAATGGTAATGTCCATAAACTTACCAAATCAAAATTAAAACATTTTTGTTGAATACCACCAAAGTTTTATGTTTTCAAAGAAACATGTTTTGTAACCCTAAATTTACGTGTCATAGATAGTCTTAAGGCCGATCCGTACCTACCCAACAAACAATAATTATAGTCTAAAAAAGATTACTTTTACCTAAGTTTTTTACTATAAAGCCCGTCAGGCCGCTTTACATAGTCAGAAGTTAGTAATTTATACCACTTTATCACCTAGTGGGGAATAAAACCAAGGTAATAAACTGGTAAAAAACACCTGTCATTAGGATAATTAGGCTTCATAGACAAGGCCAAGTAGTCTTCTTCCTGGTAGTAAAGAGGTGTTTTTTACCTGTATTTAACCTTTGTGGGTCTATGTTGGGCCTGTTATGGGCTATAAAGTTGATAGAAAACAATAACCACAATTTTAGATAAAGATGAAAATAGTATGTTGTTTTTATTTTTTATCAAAGCGCAGGAGGCAGGAGTTTTCTTAAATCAGAACAAGTCATGTCAGCCGCTATTGATTTTTAAAATGGAGTGGTAGTATATAGATAGGTACTTATAAAATCATTATTTCATCGATGTGAGGTGCAAAATTAGGTGCGCGTAAAATAATTTCCTATAGATTTCAATTTTACCTTGAAAAACTAACCGCGCCCCAGAAAAAAAGGCACTTAATTTAAAAAAACAAGGTAAATTAAAATTGAAAACACAATAAATTTAAAATCTGGCCAATATTTTGTACTTGGACGAATAAGTTAGCTCGTTTGTGCTCGGTTTTTGTTATATAATTGTTGTAGTTTTAGTGTTATAAGTAATTTAACAAAATTAATTGAAAATAAT
This sequence comes from Polydrusus pterygomalis, assembly GCA_963969555.1. NCBI lineage: Eukaryota > Metazoa > Arthropoda > Insecta > Coleoptera > Curculionidae > Polydrusus > Polydrusus pterygomalis. The sequence goes on from OZ018378.1 coordinate 66,822,933, forward strand.
ACACCATGTTAAAAAAACATGGCGTTAGTAAATTATTTTTCCTAAAGGTCGGGATTTCCTGTGGTTTGGACCTTAAAAAAAATGGACCTATAAGTATTAGGTTATGCTAGGAGAAAGTTTCCTATTTTGGAACTTCTGTCTTGATAGGTCTAAATTAGGAGAAATATTCGTTTATATGGCATAAATTTATATTGAGTGTATATGAAGCCTAATTTGGGGTTTTAAAGAATACTGCATGGCCTATGTGCGGCTTATTACTTCATAAAATGTTTCTATCGGGGTCGCTGAGATGTCTCGCAACGGATTAATAGCCACTACCATTATAATCTAACTAACCTAACTTTTTGGCCGAGTTCGAATCTAAACGCATAACATTTTTTTTGTTGTTCCGGCGTTTTGTATAGCTATTAATTTTTGTGTAGCTTCCGCAAATTGCGGTAATATTTACTTGAAAATTTAAATATTTAATTTTTTTTATAGTAACCTAAATTATTGCTTCGAATTTACCACAGTGCAATGAACGTTACAATCATCATTAAAGATTTCTAAGCCAGAATCTCTTTAAAGACCTAATTTTTGGAAGATACGGCTTTATATCCGGTTAAAATCACTTTGAGGACAAAATAAGAGGACTGGAGTATAACCTGACCATGAAGATAATATTAAAGACAAAACGAAGTAATTTGTTCTCCTTTTATGGGCCTAAAAGATTTTTTGGCTTTAAGGCCCGATCTAAGGTAAAAAATAACCTGGTTGGGCGTTTATTACTGACTTTCCTGAGACCTAACTATCAAGTCGATTTACAAGGTAAGTATCTACACTTTTGGACCATCTCTTGGGCCTCTTTTGAACACGTATTAATAAGTTCGAATCACTTTGTTTTGACCAAGCAGGTAGTCTTTTTGGTCGTTTCGTCCAAAAAACCGATTTGGATATAAAAAAATATACTATTTTTTACTTAAATAGGTCATTTTCTTTAAATTAGAGGTCGCCAAAGCTTTAAATGTTTGTTGGGTATGCATTTTCACCCTACGTTTTTAACCCTGTATCAAAATTGCATGCCATTTGGGATTCATATTTATTCATTTCAGTGTGAGTGAATGTTGCAGCGTTTTTCACATTTTAAATAGAACAAGTTTTAATTATTTGCATACCCCAATGCGATTTTGTGAAAATTCCCTAGAAATTTCGGTTGGTTGAATTGATTTATCTATATAACTTCGCTTATTTGACAAAAAAATAAACAATAGATCTGTCAGATTTCAGTTTTAATCATATTATGTGGTTTTATCCGCATTTTTCTGGTGCTTTTTAGGTTTGGGAACGATTTATCTGGAGCAAAGACTACGTCATTGAACTTATTGAACAGATTCATAGTGAAATAATTTTGTATTTAATCAAATTGCACCAATATTAAAACAACAAATTACCAACAACCAAATTTCTAATTTAAAAAATCCCTTATGTGGACATACCAACACTTTGAAGCATATGCGTTAAAAAATGATAAAATCAGCTGTTGCAACTATGATTTACAAATGCAGGGTAAAAATACATATGTGCGGATCGGCCTTAATAACACACACGTTGCAGTGACGTTTCGTACCATCAAATGACAGGTCAGGATGAATATTTACTAATCCATGTAAAGTCTGTTCAATGACTACTGACTGTTACGTGACGACTAGTGTTTATCTTTCTAACATTCGTGAACTAGATGAGATTGTAAATTTGCGTCAATACACATAATGTGAATAAATGTCTTATAATTTTACCAGTCAAAAAAGTCTTATTGTAATTTTTGACACTGACATTTTTAATCAACATGAAAATGTCATGGTATTGTGAAAAAGAACAAGCATTAAATTTAAAATTATTTGATTATTTTTAAAGAGAAAGTGATGCCGGAAAGACTATTTTACCCTTTAACGCAGTTTACGAGGTAAATAGCTGATATAATAAAGCAGGAATGGTGAAAACATAAATATACAGGGTGTCCCATAACTTATGGGCCGTAGATTAACTGGAGATACTAGACATCAAACTAAGCCGATTAAGTCATATAAGTTTTTTCGGATTGTTACTCGTTCTAGAGATGAAAGTAAAAGTTTATTATTATTATTATTAATATTATTATTTATTTAATTAAAAGTTTAATAAAGTGTATTGAGGTCAACGGTGGTCACTTTCAACATTTACTAAAGTAAGCTTCTTGTTTTTGTTCCACTGTTTCGAATTTATTGCGTTGTGATAATAAAAATATTAATTTAATTATGTACATGTTTTTTTATGCTTTGGGATGTTTAAAGGGAAATATCTCGAAAACCGTTAAAGATATTAAGATCAATCAAGTACACCTTTTTGACTCAGAAAATGCTCTTCTTTAAGAAACTTTAATTGAAAAACACCAATATCACAGGTAAGAAAAAAAATCATAGATTTATGAAGCCCAGTGTGTGCAACTAGCGCCCTCTAGTGTGAAACCTAAAAATTTTTACAAATTCTTATTTCTTGCTCATAAAAACATAATACTGCCAACTTTCAATTCTATTCATTAAACGGTTTTAAAATTATGGCTTATTTTCGAGAATAAACTTTTACTTTCAACACCCTGTATCTCTAGAACGAGTAACAATCCGAAAAAACTTATATGACTTAATCGGCTTAGTTGATGTCTAGTATGGGGGGGGGGGGGAAAGAGAAGAATGTAGATTTTAAGAATCGCAATAATGTAGCTATTTTGTCCTCCCGTTGTCGACAACTTCAAGAAATTCATGAACATACTTTTTTACGATGTATAGAGCAGGTATTCGTACAATACAACTAAACCTTAAAATCATGGGCGTCGTTAAACGGTTTCTTAGGGGGTGGCAGTGGCGGCTTGGGCGTGTACTAAAAGCCCGCTGCAGGCGAAATGCGCCGCAGGCAAAACTTTTTTAAGACCACGTCCAAATTTGGTACATAATTATTAGTAAATATTTTAAAATTTATGATTACCTTGTTATTTTATTGAAAATGAAAAAAGGTAAAAAAATAAAAAGGCCAATTTATTTTTCATTAGTGGGTACCTACATTGTTTAAAAGTAAAGTTCATTCTTCTGTTTTTATTTGCAGCAAACTTATCAATAACAATAAAGTCCCTAGATTTACACTTTGTGGTCTATATCAAGTTAATTTCGAGTTTAGGTCTTCCCTCAAGTTTAATTTCAATTTTTTGCTCAATGCTTAATGAGCTAAAATTGTTTCTCAAATATTTCACATTCATAGTCCTCTTGGCATTAAAACTGTTCATTTTTATTAAAATAAGCCTTTACTACCCCAAAATAATAACAAAAATATAAAGGAACACTCCAAATAATAAATTCATACATTCAATCAAACCATATTAAACCTCAATAAACAAGAAAAACAGTCGAAGTACCGGCAAAAAATTTTCACGAATTTGACCGACTAGACCACGAAAGTATATTTGGTAACTGGAACTGGTAACGTATATTAATTTGATTAACAAGACTGCTAACAGCAATGTCAGCAATAACATTTCTATACCGGGAATAGAGAATTTAGGCTGTCGCCAGACTTCAAAAATAATACGACATTTCTTTCTTTTACTGCTAACTTGTTAAAACATGAATAATTGTCAATAAGTCAACTTCCAGGGGGGGGGGGGGCAAATGCCCCACTTTGCCCCTCCCAAACGACGCCCATGCTTAAAATCATTGATGGTGTTGAAAGATCCACTTAGCTGACTGTTTAAAAAATTTTTAATTTAAATAGCGTAAATGTACAGGGTGTCCAGTTTTCGTGTGTATTCATATACCAGCTCCCTTATTATAAAAGATAGAAAGATGGGGTTTGCGGCTTACTGTTCTATTTTTTTATGAAACTTTCATTGCCGTAAACGAAATTTTCATAGGCCTCTCAGTTTCTGACATACAGGGCCATTTTCAAATTTTGTCATTTTTGACGCTCCCCTGTATCTCAATTATTTGATAACTTATCAATAAGGTAAAAATGGATTGCTATATAGTTTTTTATGTTGAATTCAGTGGCGTAGTTAGTTTTTTTCTAAAAAGTTTTGTTTCTGAGTTATGACCCAAACTTATATTTTTTTTAATGGGACACCCTATATATTATTTATTTTTCTTGTTCCTTTTTTTAAGAGCTTTTCAATAGTATATAATAGTCCATATTTTTTTCTTTTAAAAAGGGACAATTTTAACTTTTTTTGTAAAATTAATCATTTTTCATCTAGAATCCAGAAGGCCATGATCAATCATAGATATACATGACAGAAAACAAAGTTTTGTAAATGCGCCATTACAGATTATTGTCAAATATTATACTATTTGTTTGATTTTGTTAGTTTATTTGAAATTTTAGTGAAAAGTTCGTGGCAATTTATTTTAATTTTCACAGACACGAAGCGCTTCTTTGTTTTTAATATAATTGCTTAATTGTTGGTTTAAAGTTATGTTTAATAAAAATAATGTTGGTAATTTTTGAAGTGAAAACTTCTTTAGGCGCGTTTAGCACTTTTTGTGGGTACTGAATTAAACTGAGCCGTCACGCGTCGCCGTCATGCGTCACGCGTCAGACTGGGGTGTGCTACGCTCGAATTCAACTGCTATGCCCGAATGAACGTTATATGAAAGAGCATGCCGCCATCGGTCGCATTCAGTATCGACGTATCGACGTGAAAACAGTCAGTGTGCGTTGTCTAGACACTATCGTCTGCGTCTCAGGTATGTTCTGGCATTTTTTAAATTATATATTTACGTAGGGTGAAGTAAGGTTTACCGTAATTGCTTATTCCGTGGACCCAATTTATTATGATTTCTGACTTCTGTTGAAGATGTAAAAATTCAAGGGTTGTTCAATTTTAGGAAATATATTTTTCGTATGCAGTAAAATTATCCCGTATTCCAAGTTTATGTTATTTTTGAAGTGAAAACTTCTTTGGGCGCGTTTAGCACTTTTTTGTGGGCACTAAATTAACCTTGTTGAACTTTTTACTTCTGTCGTGTGGTCTTAAGCACACACAATTTTTTTTTATTTGCGGGCATAGCCCTCTATTCGAAAAATGATTAATTTTACAAAAAAAGTTAAAATTGTCCCTTTTTAAAAGAAAAAAATATGGAGTATTATATATTTTTGAAAAGCTCTTAAAAAGAGGAACAAGAAAAATAACTAATATATAGGGTGTCCCATTAAAAAAAATATAAGTTTGGGTCATAACTCATAAACAAAACTTTTTAGAAAAAAACTAACTACGCCACTGAATTCAAAATAAAAAACTATATGACAATCCATTTTTACCTTATTGATAAGTTATCAAATAATCGAGATACAGGGGAGCGTCATAAATGACAAAATTTGAAAATGGCCCTGTATGTCAGAACCTGAGAGGGCTATGAAAATTTCGTTTACGGTAATGAAAGTTTCATAAAAAAATAGAACAGTAAGCCGCAAACCCCATCTTTCTATCTTTTATAATAAGGGAGCTGGTATATGAAAACACACGAAAACTGGACACCCTGTACTGTACCAATGAGGCGTTTTTAATAGAGCAACCCCATATAGCCGTAAAACGAGTAGAATTTTTAAGAGAATTTAAGTATTACAGTTATTCTCAATTTCCCTTAAAACCTGTTTTTCTAGATGAAACCTGGATATACAGTATACCGGCTTTTGGGCGAAGTTGGCAAGATAACTCTCTTCATGTAGAAGGTATTTTGCCTCAGACTATCACCGGTGATGTTTATTTTGAAAAAACAATGTAAGGAAATCATAATTAAAATAAAATGGCGTAGAAGTTCTTACCTAAAAAAGCATATCAGTTGGGATAGGGCTTAATAAAACACAAAAATTAACGATAATTTTTTTCATAATATGAAAACAATAATTATTACAACCACATAAAACCAAATTGGATTAGTTGTTATTTATTATAAAGTATGTTAATAACAACAGACGATCAAGTTTATTGTTAAGGGGAAAATAAACACAAATAAACCTTGAATATAAGGACACCTACACAACACCTATATCACGGAATAAAAAATTAGGTTTGCAGTCATGCACCTCGCACTTGCACTAAAAGTACACCATACCATCAGACGTCAATCACCCACCAAGAACGGCAATCAAATTATATATTTTGAATTACTCGGTTCAACGTAAACCAAGCGGAGCATGGACAGATCATTGTTCAAGTTAGTTCGTCCCTCTCTGTTCCGTTGTAGTAAAGAATAGAGTGCATAGATTTCTCTATATTTTAAAAATAATACGATTTAATTCCTAACAAGTATATTTTAGTTATAAAAAGAGGGTTTATTTTTATTTTTTTTTGTAATAATTAGATAACCTTGTAGGAATTAAAAAACCATTTATTAAAAATATTTTATTCGATACGTATTTGAAGTGATAAACCAAAGACTTCTAATATTAGAAGTCTTTGGGTTAAACGGTATTTTGTTATCGAAAAAAAATATCGAATAGGCGCAAGAATTAGTTGTCAAAAAACGACTTCGTGTAAACTAAATATTTTAGAGATTAAAGGATTTTTTTGTGGTAACCCATTGTATATTAAAAAAAAACTTATATTAAATAAGTTTCATCAGTGTAAATAAATTAATAATATTCGATAAAAGTGTCGTAATCAAAACTAAATTTGAGGTATAGAAAAAAAGAAAAGGACAAAGTCTTTCTCCACAATTTTTTTTATTAGAATAACTAGGCGAACCTAGAATATTTCATAATAATTAAATTCCACCTGTTTCAAGTGTAGAAACACTCATCATCAGGAAAAAAAAGTGAATGGTACAATGCTGATGTTGCAAAGCAATAGAAAAAATAATAGTGGGATTGAGCCGTAATGGAGCTTTCAAAGGTGTACAAGAGGTGTAAACAATTGAATAGCCAAAAACCCACAATCAAGCCTTCAGTATATTGGAAAGTCAGGTGTTAGTGCAGAGGCCCTGTCTTGGGCAGAAAAATGAAGAGTGTAAAAGAAAAATTAGGCAGTTTTAACAGACTTTGTGGAAAACATTTGTTAAGTAGTGAAAAATCTTATTCAGCTTTATTGGAGACATGTAAAAGAATTGAAATAAGAGGGAAAGAAAAAGAAAAAAATGTTTTTCATAAAAGTCGAAGCATCTGTAAAAGATAAAAAAAGGGGAATGTAGCAAATGAAATTAAATAAAATGAGGCAGATAGGCTTACCATTCAGCTCAAAATAAAATACTGTTGGGTACCAGGCTTTTTACGGCCCAGTTACTCCGGCAGTAGTCAAATCGTAGACATTGTGTGCAAAATTAAGTTTTAAAAAGTTTTTAAAAAAGTTTTTGTATTACTAGAACATATTTGTTAGAGAAGTTCCGCTGCGTCCAGCACGTGTCAGAAGGGAAATAAACTTGAACTTCACAATGTGTATGTGACCGTAAAAAGCCTGGTACCCCAACAGTATTTTACTTCGAGGTAAACGGTAAGCCAATCTACCTCATTTTATTAAATTTCATTTGCTATATTCCCTTTTTTTATCTTTTACAGATGCTTCGACTTTTATGAAAAACAATTTTTTCTTTTGCTTTCCCTCTTATTTCAATTCTTTTACATGTCTCTAACAAAGCTGAATAAAACTAAAAATTTTTTACTACTTAACAAATGTTTTCCACAAAGTCTGTTAAAACTCCCTAATTTTTCTTTTACACTCTTCATTTTTCTGCCTAAGACTCTGCACTAACCCTTGACTTTCCAGTATGCTAAAGTCTTGATTGTCGGTTTTTGACTATTCAATTTTTTACACCTCTTGTACACCTTTGAAAGCTCCATTCGGCCCAATCCCACTATTATTTTCTCTATTGCTAACAACATCAGCATTGTACCATTCACTTTGTTTTCCTGATGATGAGTGTTTCTACACTCGAAATATGTCGAATTTAATTATTATGAATTATTCTAGGTTCGCCTAGTTATTCTAATAAAAAAAATTGTCCTTTTCTTTTTTTCTATTAATTTTGCTCCACTTTGAGTATGGACTACTTCTTCAAAAACAAATTTGAGGTGTTTTCCAATTTTTTCGAAAACAAAAATTAGCATTTCTTGTCAAATTTATTCGAATTAGAGTTTTCTTTCTTGGATCTCACGAAAAGTCACAATCAGAACTAACAGTGAAATTTTTTAACCGGATCAGTTCCACAAGTCTAGGGGATCAGTTCTGTTCCATTATTGAGCAACCATCCCTGTAGCTGCAACCCGACAGGCGTCATTGGATCGCCGCGTTCATCACCTTACACGTCGCTCAAAATAACATAAATCGCTAACATTGATCTACAGTTAACTCCATTCCATTTAAGATCTATGAACCGTCGGTTTTATTTCAGGAGACGGATCAGTCCAAATCTTTCTTAAGATCCGACTCATTCTATCGCCTTGAGTCGGATCCGTCCACCACTAAACGGGTCAAAAGCGTAGAATTCACTCGCAGATACGCCCGGCAGATCTACCCGGCGGGCACGCTCGGCAGTTAGATCTGTGAGTGAATTTCATGCATGTGGGCACGATCTGCCTGCCCGCCGCACGGCCTCCTCGGGTCAGTTCGCAGACCGGGTAGAGGCACATCGGCAAGTGAATGCAAGTTGTCGGGAGTCGGGACAGGCACTGTAGTGTTGGGAAAAACCGATGATTTTAATAATCGAGTAGTCACTACTCGAGCGATTTCAATAATCGAGCGATCGCTCGAGCGATTTATCACTCGAAATTTCGGTTCAAGTATCAAGTAGTGAATGAATTCAATGAATAGCGCATTGAGCGAGTGGTTGATCGCTTGCCGCTCGATTCGATTCGATAGCGAATGACGCCGAGGGCAAGCGATCACCACCGATTGCTTTTTGAAGGCCAGGCCAGGCGTCGCAGATGTTTACGTTTACAGGTGATTCTATTTATATTTAGTTATTTAGTAAGCGAATGTGAATAAACTACGCCGCTGACCGCTGACGCGACAGTCAAATATCCAAAATCCAAACCAAAACGACGAAAACGAAACGCATGTCGCGATAGCGCCTTCTCTTTTATGTTTATGTGCCGTTAACAAAGACGTATGTCGTATGAGACTTCGGAGCATTAACTTGAAAGCCGTCAAGCGACGATGGCCGAGCGGATATCGAATGAACGAACTTTCGCTCAGTGGTTAGTGCTTGACTGCTTGTTAAGCGACGATTTTCGCTTGAAATTATAACTCGAGTAGTCGTGTCAATAACCGAGTGATGTCGGTTATTTCAATAATCGAGTACTCGAGCGGTTTTTCGATCGAGCGATCCCAACACTAACAGGCAGTGTCAGTCGGAGAGGCACGGTTGAGTAACCGCTTTTCAATTTCTTATTTTCTAAATCTAAATTTGCATGGTGTTTACACCAGAATTTTTTTTTCTTTCATTATTATTAGAGCACTTCCTATAAGCGCAAGTTTTTTTTCTTTATTAATTTTGAAAAACCACCACACATCCGAACAGAAATCGATTCCCAACACAACTACTGAAATTGTCCGGTGGGCCCATATACAGTTCCCGCCAAGTAAATCTGCCGGGCATATCTGTGAGTAAATTCAAAATCACAGACATGCCCGCCGGGTGGATCTGCCGGGCATATCTGTAAGTGATTTCCACGCTTAAGAATGAATCTGGCAAAATGAAAGAAACTTTTCTGTAATATAATATTGAGTTGCATTCTAACCTATCCTGCCATTTTTGTTTAGTTTGCCATTAAAAAATACAGAATGCATTTGCCGCGTTCGTCCGGAAAATACGTGTACAACGTTTGACGACAGACTCCTGACGTCAAAATAGGTCGATCTAAGCCGACTTAGTTATATCCAAAATTGTCTCGTTTAGCCGGTAGAGGGCGTCAAAAATTTGTAAAAATATTAGTTTTTCCTAAATTACGTGAAAACCTGCTAATCGATTTTAATGATTTTTAGTATGTAGACTAATACTATAAAATGACGTTTTCTAGTAGTATAGTCACTGGCTGTAAATAAATGGAAGTGTTATAAAAGTGATATAATACGTCAACATTTCTCCTCATTTTTTATATGATATTTTTGTAGAGTGACTGGATGTATTTGGAAGCTATTTTACCTCTATAATATTTTTCGTTGAATGAACTGTTTTGCCAGAAGAAAATATTTACAATTACCTGCATACATCAATTATTAACAATAAAAATAAAACAAAGTACTACAAAGTTGAAAGTATGTATTGTAAGAAACTAAGTAAAACAAAAACATTACTTAAGCAAATGTGTAAAATGACCGCCATCTTGCTGAATACACTTATTAACACTCCTTAAAAAATGATATTGGACCCTATCTAATGTCTCGGGGTTATTAAAATGGTTGCCTGCATTTAAAATCCGCTCCAATAAATCATCGCGTGTGTTTACCGGAGTCTTGTAAACTTCTGTTTTAATAGCGCCCCACAAAAATAAGTCACACATATTTAACTACGGAGAACGTGGTGGCCATTTTACTGGTGCATCATTGCCCCTTCCAATCCATCGGTTGGGATATTGATGATGTAAGTATTGCCGAACGGCAACGAAAAAATGGGGCGGGGCACCATCAGGCATATACCACATTTCCCTCCGAAGTAAAAGGGGCAAATTGTCCAGAAGAATTATTGGTAATGTGTCTTGCAAAAAATTTAAATAAATATTTCCATCTAACCTGTCTGGAATAACAATGGGACTAATAAGGTAGCGATTAATAATACCTGCCCAAATATTTAATCTAAATTGATGCTGATGATGTGCAACTTTAATGGCATGTGGATTTTCATCGGAATAAATATGTTCGTTGTGCAGATTGGTTACTCCAGATCTTGTAAAGCACGCCTCGTCAGTAAACATAATTGTTCTACACAAATTTGGATTTCTAATAATTTGACAAAATGTAAGCCGCATGGGGGGATCAGTCGGTAAAAGTTCCTGGACTTTTTGCACGTGATAAGGATGTAACAACTGTTCTTTTAAAACCTCATTGACAATCGTTTTAGGTACATGTAACTCACGTTCTAGGCGACGGGTACTGGTACTTGGTTCTTCTTCAACTCTTTCCAGAATCATCTCTTCTGTTTCCACAGTTCCAGTTGTTCGCATACCACCCTTGCCTTTAAAGTTTTTCTCATAGCTGCCCGTTTCCCGAAGATGACGCTCGATATTGGCAAATGTTTGGTGGTTTGGTATTCGACGGTTAGGGAACCTCTCCATGTAAACCCTAACACTCTGACGCCCATTTCCTTGACAAAACCCGTATACCAGGAGCATGTCAACCTTTTCAGAGTTCGTATAATTTTCCATTTTTAATGGTAAAATGAACTTGTAATTCAAGAATGTTGATCGTATACTTGAGTAAATTTCATAGACTGGTGACAATTTGTCAATAATTGTCAAATTATTAAATGCCATAGCAACAAGGTCACTTAACAAATTATTGTCACAGGTAATTTGATTTTAATATTATTGCTAATAATACTAAATATTGTAAATATTTTCTTCTGGCAAAACAGATCATTCAACGACAAATATTAAAAAGGTAAAATAGTTTCAAAATACATCCAGTCACTCTACAAAAATATCAGGGTTGTCATAACGCCGTTCATATAAAAAATGAGGAGAAATGTTGACGTATTATATCACTTTTATAACACTTCCACTTATTTACACCCGGTGACTTTACTAATATAAAACATCATTTTATAGTATTAGTCTACATACTAAAAATCATTAAAATCGATTAGCAGGTTTTCACGTAATTTAGGAAAAACCAATATTTTTACAAATTTTTGACGCCCTCTACCGGCTAAACGAGACAATTTTGGATATCACTAAGTCGGCTTAGATCGACCTATTTTGACGTCAGGACTCTGTCGTTAAACGTTGTACACGTATTTTCCGGACACCCTGTATATTCTAAGCCTCGTGTATTGGAGCAACCTTAGCAAAAAACAGCTGATATTTTGATACCCCAATTAATCTCACTGACAACCACAATCAGAACAGTGATTCGTTGTTAACTGTCAATTGGCTTTATTGGACTATTTACAGCTCGGTTGCGTGCCCCAGGGCTTCAATAAAGTGGCACTTTAGTAGTTTGCAATAATCCATTTAATTTTGGTGTTAGCATTTGTTTGCGATTAAAAATTATTGAAATGTTAGCTAGAACAATTTCTTTTTTTTTCAGTTTTATTAATTAGACTCAAAAGAAATGACGTGTTACCAATTTAAAGGGAAGTTTAATTTATGTATATTGGATTAAACGAAAAGGGAGTCTGTACCGACTAGTTAATAAACTAGAAATCAATTTTTGAAATGCCGTTTTACATAAGGAATGGTTTAAACGAAAATCCTTCTTTTTGGCTGCGTCAAGCTTTCTTTAATGTTTATTATCTTCTATCTTATAGAAAGAAGAACCTAATTAATCATGAAAAACTCTATTAATTAATAATAACTTACTCGCGTACTTACATTATTGAAGGTAACTGTTATGAGTAGCCGAGGCTGCATAAAATTTGTTTGTATGGTTTCTATATTCTTTTTATAAATTAGTTTTTCTAAAAATTAAATACTGTTTAAAGAGAGAATGTTTGAACTTAAGGGAAATGTAGTCGGTATATTTTCTTTTTGCTTTTTTTCCTGGGAGGGGTACCCTTACACACTTGCGTAGCTAGGATGCAATCTTGGGGGGGGGGGGGGGAAGACATACAGGTACCACAGAAGCGTAAAGCAGGCAAAATATTTTTTGAACCACGCTTAAATTTTGCCAAAATTGGTCAATAATTTAATTTTAATGAATTATTACTTTATCACCTATAAACGAGGAAAAATGACCACAATATTTAAAATAACTTTTTTGGACCTATTTATTTAAGGAATCCATTAGTGACGCATTCGCTATTTTACTTTCTTATCAATATTTCGTTTTATTTTTTGTTTTCTTCGAAAAGTGACCAAATACTCTTTGAGTAGCAATTACAGGCTCTGGGGAGTACTGACCCCCAGCCCCTCCCCCCCCCTTCTTATCTACTTGCCTGATAGGTATTCAGCTAGTCGCATATACAGTATTGGTAAGACTTAACTTACAGTGTTGCACCATGTAAAGAAATGAATACAGAATGGGGGGGGGGGGCAAAAAAATAGTTGGTTCTTACGTTTTTTTGGGGATGTTAAAGGGGTGAAAAGTCAGCTGCACATTTTTTATTGGTTCTGTTTGTTTCTTAGGTTTATACTTTCAATAAGGTGGGGGGATTTAGGTGCAGACTAACAATACCCCCTAGATATTTGTAAAGCTGTTTCCAGCGATGTGTGTTCAACTGCACTTGCAGTAGAAGTTATCGCATGCACGATGGCTGACGACAGCTAACCGCATTCTACGTTGATACATAAGTACCAGGATGCCCTCTGAGAACTTGCAGGAATTAGCCAAATTTATTATAAAATTATATGCTCCAGGATGGTTTTCAATAAAGTTTAGACCAACAATTAAAGATGGTGCACCTAATTTCTGGAAAATTGTATTTACCTCGTTCTATTCAAATAAAGCAAATTAAAAAGTTTTATATAAGTGTTTACAGTACAACGCGTACTTTGCACATCTAGAAAACCTGTTGCTTCCAATGATAACTCATCCACGAAAACACATCTGTACCTACAAGTAAAGGTATCAGGCGATTTGAAATCCCGTCAATAAATATCTCCGCAACACAATACATCGATTTAATAATATGGCAAACTGTCACGGTGACAAAACCTCCACTCACCAAACACCTAGATGCTAAAGATTTAAGAAGACTAGTAGACGACGACTCCGATATTCTTTCCGAAGTGTGTCTAGTTAAATTACCATCACACACACACCCTCACACACCCTAGCTGTGGAGAGGAGTGTAAAGGAAAGAGGAACTTTGAACTAGAATAATAGGCAAAAAAATAGTTTAGTTTTTGAAACAAAGAAATGTTTCAAAGTATGTACATATACAAATGGTGTCTTACGAAGGTTGGGTGGATGGGTAAGGCGCGGTTGGAACTCGACATGCAACTACCTCCTTGTGGTCTGTCCTGGGTAGTTTTATGAAACTAGCGAAGTATGTTATTGTGTGGTTCTATAAGCAACATTTAAGCTCCAACCGCCGTTTATGAAACGATTGTAAGATATTTTTAAAAAATAATGAAATTGAGTAAATTTTGCATATAAAACCAAACTTTAAGCACAAGAAATCGATTTTTTCGCTCCACCCTACTGTAGAAGTTAAACAATTCAGCATAAAAGTTATGAAACCTGAGTATGAAAAACTAAACTAACATTAAATCTAAAAACCACAATTAGAAAGACGAATAGCCAGCTGGCTTTACTGGACATACTGGACAATTAACAGCATTGTTGCATGCTCCAGAACTTCAATAGCCCCGAGAACAATGAGACTTTGTAATTATTTCCCAGATTTGTCTATTGCATTAATGACGTGCCTTTTAAATTATTGTTATCTATGTTGGTTTTTAGAAAAGCATATTATTATTTTATTAAATAGGAATGAACTGCTCCGGCCATCAAAGTGTCAATTTTCATCTACCTAAATTTAGGTGAAACACCAAAGTTTTTTAACAGATTTATTTAATAGCAAAAACAAAGTTTAATAGAATAAGAATATTCAGTAAGAGTCTTTACATGTTTCGAACGTAGAAACGTTCATCATCAGGAGACAGAAAATATAATCGGTGCTGATGGTTTTAGCAGAAGAGAAAATGGTGTAGAACCTTAATGGAGCTTTTATGGAACTAAAAGTTTGATGTGTAAATTAAACATAATAAACTCGCCCCCCGATTGGATCTCCGGGTGGTGACTGATCCTGTGGCCTCATCAAGCGATATTAACCGAACATCCACTGTCTTCGACAATATACTGGGTTCCCCTAACAACACTCAACGGAGAAATAGTGTGGCACCTACAGTTGCTGACACACCCAAAAACAGCAGCTAAAAAATTGATTTCTGCAATATCAGAGGGCTTAATACCAACATCAATTCAGTCCACCAGCACTTACAATCATCCAAGCCCCATGTGCTCGCACTGACCGAGACAAAGGTCAGATCGTCAACGAACACCGTCAGCTATTTATATCCTGGATACGATTTTCATTTCCGATTTAGACGCCACTTTGGGGTCTGTCTCTTTATCCGAGATGATCTTTGCTGCCAACGAGAGGACACACTTGAACCAGCCAGCAGAGTTTGATGTAATATGGTTTAAAATATCAACGCAGAAAATCACCAAGTTTATCTGCTGCCTTTACCGTCCTCCAAGTGACACCCATTACAGAGCACTTTTCTCGTCACTAGCAAACACAATTGACTTCTTGCAAACCAACCATCCTAGTGCCGAAGTCGCTATCTTTGGTGACTTTAACGTCCACAATATCAACTGGCTCAAATACTAAAATACCAACGATGAACAGGGTCGTGAGGCGGAATCTTTTGCGATCAGTTCTGGTCTAACTCAACTCGTGGAAGAACCAACGCGAATTCCAGACCGAGATTGAGATTTTGCTAGTCTTTTAGATCTCTTTTTGACATCCAACCCTGACCTATACACAGTCACCGTTCATCCTCCATTAGGATCTTCCGATCACAAACCTATTTCAACTCTAAGCGAGCTGCCAATTTGTTCTGAACAACCTCCTAAACCTCGTAAAATTTGGCACTACACATCAGCTAGTTGGGAAGACCTAAGGGACCATTTTGGCACTTTTCCTTGGCTGGAAGTATGCTTCTCTTCAGATGATCCATCCGCTTGTGCTCAAGAGGTTTCCGATGTTATTCTTACTGACATGGAAGCCTTTATTCCTTTCTCCAAGAAGCGCCCTTCTAATGGCAAGCCCTGGTTTAACAAGAACTGCAAGCGTGCTGTCAGAGCTAAAAATCTAGCTTACCGACAATGGCGTAAAAATCCTACCGATGTGAATCGCCCCATCTTTGTTACCGCTCGAAACCAGTATAAGCAAACGATAGATCAAAACAAAGAGGCTCATAACATGAGGATCAAAAATAAACTTCTCGCCAGTCCTAACGGATCTAGGTCGTTTTGGTCAGTCGCTAAGGCCGTCAGTCAAAATTTTACCAAATCAAATATTCCACCGCTAACACGTTCTGACGGCACAATAGCAACCACGGCTAAAGATAAAGCGAACTTACTCGCAGAACTATTTGCTTCACACTCCACGGTGGACTTTCAGGGAAAAACACCCCCGAACATTCCAGCAGTTCGATCGGAAATGACTGATATCGTATTCTGAAGGGGCTTGATGCCAAAGTCCAGATGAAATTCCTATTATAGTGCTCAAGAAATGCGCCGATGAACTCACACCAGTATTTTGTAGACTTTTTAACCTATCCTACAAAAAACGAATATTTCCATCTTGCTGGAAAAAGGCGCGAGTCCAGCCTATACCAAAGAAATGCAAGAAAACCCTGCCAAACAACTATCGACCAGTCGCATTGCCTTCAGTTATATCAAAGGTGATGGAGAAAGCTATTAACCAACAACTTCTAAAATACCTAGAAGGCCTTAAAATTATCAGCGACCATCAGTATGGTTTTCGTAAGTCCAGATCAACAGGAGACCTTCTAGCCTATGTCACTCATCTTTGGAGCAACGCAATCGAACATCATGGGGAGTCCCGGGCTATTGCACTGGACATCTCTAAAGCCTTTGACCGTGTCTGGCACGAGGGGCTCCTAAGTAAACTGCGTTCAAATGGTATGCCCGGTCGATTTTGTTTATGGTTGTCTAGCTTTCTCAAGGACCGTTCTCTGCAAGTGGCGATTGACGGGTTTCTCTTAGACACCTTCACCATCAATGCTGGTGTTCCTCAAGGGTCCATATTATCCCCCACTCTCTTCTTACTGTACATTAACGACCTTCTAGCGAAAACAGAAAATCCAATATATAGCTTTGCTGACGACAGCACACTTATCTCATCTTTTACTTTGAAATCACAAACATCGGCTGCTGACGCACATCTTCGCAGACAATAAAGATATCACGCCTCAATAAAGACCTGGAAGAAATTTTGTCTTGGGGTGACAGTAACCAAGTCGAATTTAACGCTCAAAAAACCCAGGCAGCCGTCTATTAATTTGCTGGGTGTCAACCTGAGAGGAAATATGTCTTGGCATAATCACGTGGTGGCAATCGCTAGGGCAGCTTCTCAGAAGCTCGGTATACTTTTCCGTACAAAAAAATTGTATACACCTCAACAACTTTTGACACTCTATAAAGCCCAGATTCGACCATCACTGGAATACTGCTCTCATATCTGGAGTTCTGCACCGAAGCATACTCTTCGGTTGTTGGATTCCATCCAAAGGAGAGCCGTTCATCTAATCGGCGACCACGAGCTGAGTCGTCGATATTTCCATGGCAAGTGTTCGACAGATATTGCCCGCTCGATTCCACCTAGAGTAATGCATAGCAGAAACACACGACGAACCACTGCCGCCCATCCCTATGTGGTTCAACTTAGTACACCCGGAACATCATTGTTTCAGAACTCTTTCATTTGGAGGATGTCATCTTTGTGGAACGGCCTTTCTGAGACCGTGTTTTCAACCGAATATAACCTCCAACGATTCAAGAAAAACGTGGATCGCTTTCTTCGCACACGCACCGCTCCCAGAGCGCCTTAAAGGATTTTTCCTATAGTGCTTGTGCTCGATAATAAAAAAAAAAGAAATTGATGAGAGTTAAAACATACTTGGTATGTGAGAAGTCAGTAAATGGGGTCTAAACCAACCAAATAAACTGGGGAAGAAGAAAAATCCTTTCTAAAAAGTAGGTGTCGAAGAATGTTTAAAAATTTTTAAAAAACATTTTTAAGTAGGTATGTGTCTATAAGACATTGTGAGGACAAAATTAGAAGTAAATAATAAGGTAATCTGTAAAAAATAGAAATTGAAATTAAAATTAAGAATTGAAGTGAAAGAATTTGTGGAGTATTATTATTTTTTTTAATAAAAAGTAAGTGCTAACGAATATTACATTTAAGAGAAGTGTTTAGTGGGGTACTGAGGTTTTAAGCTCAGTAACCCCACAGGATTTTAATTTAAAACTAGTAAAGTTCTTTAAAAAGTTGCACATTTCAAAAAAATTAGAGGAAAAAGCAGTTGTTCACGTCCATGTGCTGGGACCAAAGTGAATGAAAGATGGGTTGATTGACAGATCCACTGACAGTTAGTATTGCGGAAAATGTTTTTAATGAAAAAGAAAAAAATGGTTCATAGAGGAAAAGCTTAATCAAGGTTGGGTAGATATTGTCACAACTGGGATTTGTGACTGAGACTTTTTAGGTAGTCTCGGGGATCCTACTTTAATTGATTGAAACTTTGCCAACAGTAAAATAAAAAAAGTTATTTTTTGAAAACAAAATAAATATTTATTATAAACAAACAACGAAATTACATAATTTAGAATTTGGAATTACATTAAAGAATTTTGCATTTTACTCTTCAGAAAACATTGTTAAGTAATAAAATAATACTTACATTATACTGGGGGTCAGCATTTGGAGGGTCACTTATAAAGTTCACATTACTGCGGTTGGGACTCGACTCCCCGACCGTTGACACGCGGGTCTATTGCCTTGTATAGCTTTTGAATAGTCAGCAATTACGTACTGTAAGTTCAGCCGTTATACAGGGCGATAAACAATTTAATGAAGAAAGTGTTAAAAACGAAATTTAATTGCTTAGATAAAATTAATTCAAATTTTGGTTCGTGACATATTCCTCCGGCCTCAAAAAGCTGGACCCCAGCGAAAAAAATTGAAAATACAAAATTTGTTTTTTTTTTACAAATACAAAGAATAAAAATATTTAATCAGTCATAATATTCTTAATCTACTTTACTAACATAAGAAAACATTTCAACAATTTACATCTTGTTCGATCAGAAACAACAGATATTTTTTAACCATGGAAATCTAAACTAAGCTGTGCTACACAAATATTTTGATACGGACTTGCCTGTACACCATAAAGCTAAATAACCAAGCTTTAGAAAGACATCGTATGGTCGTTTGACACCATAATTTTTGTTTTGAGTTGGATGTTAGATCACTGGAGTATAAACGTTGTTATGTTCTCAATTTTTAAACAACAACATTGACGTTAGATTGCTGCTGCTTTTTTTTTTTTGGTTGTTTAGTGCCTAGCAGTGTTGTGATTTCGGAAGTTTAACTCCTTTCAACTGCTCATTTTCTTTGGTGCCATGGGCTGGTACAGTTATTGGTATTTGCTTTTGGAATGGGTACTGCATAATGGTGCATAAAAATGGCAGTCCGTTTTTCTTGTGTGCCAGCTTTAGTATATCGTTCCCAATTGGGTTTTAACATGCAACAGAAATAATTTTTTAGCTTTAGACATTTACATTATTACAGTTAATAAAATTACTAGACATTTCTTTTCATTTAAAGCTATTCAAGAATTAAGAAAAATACAAATTCAGTAGGTACCTATCATTAGAAAAAATGGTAAACAAATTTTATTTGATACATTAAATACATGTCTATAACCTTCAAAATAACATTAACCTTTTTATAAGAAATATACATTTTTATATTAAAATATACATTTTATTCGTTTAACATAAAATCTATGTATTGAATATTTCCATCGTTTTTCTGCCGCTTAAAATTAATAATTACAGGTATTGCATAAAAATATTATTATTTATAACAACTATTACAATTTTGGACATTTTTATATTTGGATAAAAATATCCAAAAAATGCAGTTATCACAAATTACGAATTACTTCATACATAATAAAATTAGAGCTATAAATAGAGCAAAAGTATCCATTTACAATACTAACGTTAGGCGCCATGTTAATATTGCCATGGGTACCAATGCATATATTTAATAGAGCTTGGATTTATCGCTATGATCTAACTTTGCATATTGACTTTTATTTTGTTTTTATTTTTTTTTTGTATAAGAAACTCAATGTATCTAAATCTATAACTATAAAGACCTACTAGTAAATAATATAATATATCTATTACATTTTACCTAAAATATATACTCATATCATCAAGTTCTGCCAATATTGATGAATGACGAGATGTTATAATAAGTGTGTGCACACAAAATTTTACCTAGGCGTAATTACATTTCTTAATTATGTTTATATCATCTTATCTTTTATAACTTTATGTATGCCGGCACGCTATAAGTACCCCAGTATCTACAGTGATCAGGGTAAGTTCTTTCTGTAGATATCCTGTCAACAGGAATAACCAATTTTCCTATAAAATTAGGTTATCTGGCCTGATGCATACTCAGTACATGAAATGAATATCTGTATTTTTTATTTTTTTTTAAATAACTAAAATTGTATAGTTTTGTTTTCTGCGGTACCGCGTTTAAAGGCCTTTTAATTCTATCAACATAAAAACTGAATAATATGTTAGTTTCTAGGGTCAATACAAGGGAAATTATGTTGGTTAGGTACACAGAGAAATAACATTTAAAGCATTCCATGTTAGTAATGACAAGTTAGACCTAGTGCTGGGTTATGTTTAATGTTCATCGATGTTTGTGAAACCTTTTAGTTGCTAACGTTTGACATTTTGGCCAACGATGTCAGTGGTTACAAACATCGATGATTCGAGCGAGTGTCCCAGCACTAGTTAACCCATTCGCTGCGTATAAGGATGCGCCGTTCACCCCCAAAAGCGGACTTTTTTTTTTAACAATTTGAAGGCAAGTGTTAATTAAGTGAATTTTGTATTTTTAATATGCTATATAATGGCCAAAATTTATGTTGAAAAGTGCCCCTAGTGTGGGGGTATTTTTGAAAATTCTCAATAGTAGTTGGAAAATTGTTTACTGTGAATACGACAAAAAATTGGTTTAGTTTATTTACCTTAAGAATTGATACTATATTAATAATTTGACATTGGATTTAAAAGAAAAATCTAAAGATAATTAACATTTGAAAAAATTATGTCACCAAATTTCTATAGTTTCTGTTATAAAATAAATTATAATTTTGTTTCAAAAGGTTAGCTAAATATTGTATGATATATTTATCATCATACAATTTATACAAGAGCGAAAAACTTTTTTGTTTAAAAAAAATAGTGCCGTAGTGTGGGACGCCATCCGCATATTTTGAAAATATCCCAAAATGTGCGGAGGGCGCCATTATGGCATCACCTAAAATCAATAACAATTACAATTATTATTACTAATAACAGACGTCGATGCCATACGACGTCGTCCGCAGCGAAAAGGTTAAACCCTAAAATTTAGTTACAAAAATATACAATAATGTGGGTTGATGCTCTTTTCTCTGGCTCTTAATAGTTTTCCCCATCCTGCAACATTAAAGCTTAATTTATATTTTATGTATAAACATTTTAAAGTTAACTTATTTCTGGGCACCTATAAAAGCAATATTTATTATATGACTATTTTCCTCATATGTATTGTAAAAATTTTTTTTTATTTTGTTTCTCTTTGCTTAATAAAATAATATACAATGTAAGGGGTTCGTCTTCGTTCGCTAGAAGAAGTAATAATCCGTAGTTATCCGAGTTAAGCATTATTTCTAGTACCTATATAATATTTTTCTTAGTAAGTTTACCGGCCGGTTTTTGTAAAAATAATCTAATTTCCTAATCATGTATGTCTTATTTATTTAAAATATTCTCTTGTAGAAATTTACATTTATTCGTTAAAAACTCATCATGTTATGTTCGTTTAAAATTGTGGAACGAATTATTCACTTTATTGATACATTTATATCGTTTGGTAATCATTAATAAAATTGAGTAGGTAGCATTTTTTTTGTGTTTAAATTTATTATTGATTATTACTAAACAATAAAAGGTTACATACACTTTTAAGCTTTCTTTTATAAATTTATTACAAAATAAAGCAATTCCTGGTAAACCAGATGACACAAATCGGGTTACAAAGTCATAAATTGGGATTGAGAGTATTTTTTGGAAATCAGCCATGCGCCGATCACGTTAAGAAAAACGCTTTATTTTCTAGACATTGTCTATTTAGTGTATAAAGTGTGTGATTTGCAACTAAATGAATTTTTTCTTTAAAATAATTGACAAGGAAATACTGCACTTTTAAGCATTTGAGGCTTTTTGGGTTTTAAGCTAAGTAATTGAAATAAATTTCGAAAACAATATAATAATAAAATATTTTTAAACAGAATTAAGTATCGATATGTCATTAAATTACTTTTAGTTTTTGTATTATAGTATCTTAGTCCTATTCATTATTTTTATTTAAACTATAATAATTAATTAATAATATCTTATTAAATACTTTTTATTACATTTTCGTTCAAATTCGTTAGCAAGTATTTTTTGCTGGTTGGATAGGCAATAATTTAAAAAATAAAGTCTTAACTGCTTACACAATTTTATTTACCAGTTAAGTGGATAGTTAAAATTTCGGTTTAAATTTGATGTATTGTCTTTTAAAAAAGATGTTAAAATTGTTTTTAGAATAATTTTTGTTTGGACTATTATAGTAACATACTAATGTATTCTTGACAAAACTATTTGATTTATATATAACATAAATATATAAAGAAATAATTGAATGGGCAATATGTATTCTATCTCTACAAAGATATTTTAAAAAATTAAAGAAATAATTATTTTTATTCTTATTTTGCTTTTAGTTGAAATGTAATATTTGAGGGACGATTTTCCATTGACATTTCCATGAGATTGCATATTAGTTTTGATTTTCTTTTTGTACTTAGTTTTTTTTTTTCATAAAAAAAAATATACAGTATCAGTAGATGGATTTAAAATAATATTATTTTTAATTAACTTTTCGTAAAATATTACAAAATAAAAAATTTAGATAAGTACATTGCCTTATTATAGAGAAAATGTTGCTTTCCGTTGCTATTTTAATTAAATAATTTTGAAAAAAACGTATTTAAGCAGATTTCATATTTTGTAGTTTTAACAAACAATTATTACAAAAAAAGCATTTTATTCTTACACTGACTGAAGGTATATAAATTAACTGTTTTAATTATAAACAAAAAATACGACTATTCAGCAGGAACTTGGGTCATCGCCTGCGAGTGTCCGATGCCACGGAAATAAATTTGTTAATACTGCTATTTATAAATGTGAATGTAAAATAATTTCTAAACTTGCAATAAAGAATGTTTTGATTTTTTTTTTCTTAATCTACAATATTTTAAATCTACGTAAAAAGGTTTGCTGAAATTTTAAATAAATTTACCAATTGATCTGTCTTTGTAAAGAAAAATGGGATATTCTAAGTTCGTTGTTAAATCTACAAATATTTTATTTTTGTCAATATACGGTGCGTTATTTATGACTAAGCCTAACTTTCTAAACAGAGTTGTATTCGTTGCAAAACGTCCGTTAACCAATTGATTTTTATTAAGCAGTGATTCATTTGGGAATTTTAACATAACTTTTGATATTTTATTATTTGTTATTTTGTAGTCTTTTGTGATTTTGGCACTACGTATCTCATTAAAGTTATTTGATAAATTATTATCTTTGACTTTTTTAAATATTGGTTTAGGCTTATTAAAATTATTAATTTCAGGGGTACAAGAGTTCATTCGGTTCCTATCATCGGGTAGTTTTTCATTACGAGTCATTGAAAATTGAGAGTTTATATTAATATAGTTTAATTCTCCTAATTTTTGGTTCAATATTGGGTCATTTTGGGAAAGCATATCCGTTTGATTCTTACAATTTAATTGAGTACTTTCGGTCACTTTTTCATCAATAAAGTTTATTTTTAAAACAATCTGGTTTAAGTCCTTTCTCGTAAGGCCAGGTTTAAATAATATAGAGAATTGGGTATAAAATGCAGGATGCAGTCCATTTTCAAAATATTCTATAATTAACTCGTCTGACATATTTGTGTCGACTAAATTGCATAAATGAACCAAATCATAATAATAACTTTTAATACTTTCGAAGTCCTGTTGTTTTCTGTCCCTTAATTTGTCCTTTAGTTTTTTAATTTCATATTCGCCCCCAAATTCATTTAGAAAATCTTTTGCAATTTTACCCCATGTTATATTTTGATTTGCTTTTAAATAATTATTATACCAGATATATGCTGCCCCATCTAAATATCTAATGAAATATACAATTTTGTGACTATCATTCCGTCCATTTTTTGATGCGGATATATTAAAATTATTCAGAAATAATACACAATTCGACGTTTTTGGATCAAAAGATTCCGGTTTTATAAAATCGGGAGTAATCGAAGGTATATTGAACGACTTTGTTAAATTTTCTAGATTCATTATTGTTATTAAGTTTTAAGGATTATTGAGCTAAAAAAAATATATTCTTTAAAAATTTAAAATATTAAAAAATATTTCGTTCATGCAGTTTGTACGACTAAATAAACCTTCTTAGAAAAAATGCAGAAAATATAATGGAAAATACAATATAAAAACAAAATGCAAAATGCTCTAATTCGAAAAATGTAAAAATATTTTTTCTCAAAAATAGAAACACGGCGCCTCCACCAAGTGTCACAACTGGGATTTGTGACTGAGACTTTTTAGGTAGTCTCGGGGATCCTACTTTAATTGATTGAAACTTTGCCAACAGTAAAATAAAAAAAGTTATTTTTTGAAAACAAAATAAATATTTATTATAAACAAACAACGAAATTACATAATTTAGAATTTGGAATTACATTAAAGAATTTTGCATTTTACTCTTCAGAAAACATTGTTAAGTAATAAAATAATACTTACATTATACTGGGGGTCAGCATTTGGAGGGTCACTTATAAAGTTCACATTACTGCGGTTGGGACTCGACTCCCAGACCGTTGACACGCGGGTCTATTGCCTTGCATAACTTTTGAATAGTCAGCAATTACGTACTGTAAGTTCAGCCGTTATACAGGGCGATAAACAATTTAATGAAGAAAGTGTTAAAAACGGAATTTAATTGCTTAGATAAAATTAATTCAAATTTTGGTTCGTGACAATATAATACTACTAACCAATTACCTAAAGTAAACAATGTAACTTAAAAACTAAGAAGTAAAAGGGAAAATTGTTTTTATGTGGGAGAAAAATAATTTAGGTGGTTGAAAAAAAGGTGTCCTAAAATTTCTTTGTGTATGGTGGCATCTGGTCTGTAAGTGAAAAGATTAAGTGGTTCCGTATACATGTCACAGAGTGAAAAATGGTATACTACCGTGTATGTTCTATGGGAAAACGGGTATGAAAGATGTTACTTTTGTCGGTAATAAAGATTAGTTTGTGGTTTATAAGTATATAAAAATAGTGGTGATTGATAAATGGATTTTGTAGTGGTAACAAGAGGAGAAAATTAATTGTTTTTTTTTTTTGTGATTGACAAAGAACAACAGAGAAGGAGAAGGCCAAATCAAAAATTATATTTAATCATTGAAGTTGAGTGCATTAAAAAAAGAAGAACAACTATGTTGAATTTGATCATTCAGGCAAAGGACATTCTTGTTATTTAATGTTTTATTAATTTCAAGAATTTCTAAAAGGTCTAGTCTCTTTCCTTTGTTGCAAAAGTGTTAAAATTTTGTGTGAGAATCAGGGTTAAAAATATTTTTAAATTTTTTTTTAGTTCCTTTTAAAGAGCAATTGTGCCGTTAAGGAAATATGGTTTTCCCAAGTAAGACAGTTTCTACTATAATAAACAAAAAAATTATAGAATTTTCATCACTTTATTGTACAAAGAACACGCAATGGCTGTGAAATATATTCTAGGGCCGTGTCTTTTATAATTCACTAAGACAAAAAGATCTGGTAAGTACTTCAAGTATCTAAAAGTGCATATGTTTCTCATACACCTAAATACTATTACAATACGCATTCGTAAGTGCTCTCTTGACTTCTTATAGTGCTTTGTAACCCTTATTAATTGGAAGAAGGACTTTTTGCTGTGTCAGGAATTTTTTCTACAAACCTAGGGAATTTTTTTGAATGTACTATTCAAACTGGAACTTTTTATTCCAACCAGTTACACACAATTAATTTTATAAACATTCTTCTAAAGACTCCTCCTACTAAATTAAAAGTCAGTCCATAATATATTTACTAGTTTTACAATCCAGCCAAGTTTCGACCGAGTAATTGTACATAAAGTCCAAATTATTATTTTCCTGTTAGTACTAACAGCCACATAACTTCCATGTCAACAATTATTCCAATATTGTTATCCGTAGAAGTTATCTTGTAGTTGTGTTAACAGGATATTAATAATTTGGGCCTTAAGGATGCCATTTCATATCCGACAATGTCGTCAATATAATTATTCAATTATTTTCTTAAATTTCGGATTACAATATTATTATCTTAGTAAGGTATATGCCCTTTCTACCAATCTCTGTAATAAGGTATAGTAAACACAGTTTGTTGTTTTATATTGCCTTATGGCAATTACTTTTTAGATTGAAATCGGTGATTTTTTGTTGGTCCTTCAGGAAAAGTACTATATACTATATTTTTTTACCAATTTAAAGGACCTGTAAAATTAGGTGATTTATTCAATAAATAAAAATATATTTTTAGAGATTAATCAATTTCGTTGGTACAGACCACCTGAACTAAATATGATTGGTCAGTTTTGGTGACTAAATATGTTTTCGTTTCTATATTACTTACAATAGAAAATACTTTACATTAACACCTAAACCCTAACCAACCTAACCTAAAAATGTTGCTCTAATAAAAAAACTCTTAAATAACATATAGCTAGCGCACACATTATCAATATAAGCATTTTTCGATTTTATTTTTAAAAGATTAAAATTACGTTTTACCATTACTTCAAAGTAAGAGAACGATTTTTATTCTATTAATGCAAGTTTTCTATACCTATAATATAACTATCTGACTTATGTCTGTTATATCAATTCTGCTCTTTTATGAACATTTTCGAAAAATGAATAATATTATAGATAGTTTTTTATAAACAAAATGATATGTTTTATCCAACACTATAAACAATTTAAAAAACTCTACAAAATATACAATGACCTTTAAAAAAAATTCCAATTAATTTTTTTTTTAATATTAAATATTTATTCCAATTAAAATCCCAAAAACATATGTTCATGAGGGATTCTCTACTTATAACAACATCTAAAAACGTAATTGTTAAATATAACTAATTAAAATACAAGGTAAGTCAAAATAGTACTTAAAATGTTAATATTCAATAAAAAAATAAAACATATTTAAATGTTTGTATAAAATTATTCAATTATTATTTCTTTTAATAACATAGTATAACTAATATTATCGTCTGGATATCAATTATAAATAATTTTGAAAAAATAATTAATCACAACAAAAGAGCACTTTTAAATATTTTTTAGTTTAAAAATTAGCTTCCTCTTTTTTAAGTATTTTCTTAATTATAATTTTAAAACGTTTTATATTTAAACATTTTAATTCTTCGGGTATTTCGTTGTAAAATTTCATACCTTGATAATAAATGGAGTTCTGAGCTGCCCTAGTGCGTATTAAAGGTAAATCAATATTGAAAACAGTTCTAGTTAAATGATCATAATGTACTGTAATTGAACTTTATATTTGAATATACATACATATATTTTTTTATATAATTTGGTGAAACAAAACAATATTTTGCATTAAGTAGATATCCTTATTTGACATATTATTAAAATTTTTATATAAAAGTTTAGTTGAATATTATCTTTCCAAGCAATATACAGGGTTAGGAAAAATTACCAGAACGGTCGATTATTTCAAAATATACAGGGGTTATCAAAAAACGTCTTATATAAAAAATGTAGAGCTGTTAAAGATCTACATATCGATGATAAATTGAAATATACAGGGTCGCCCGCAAAGTTGTGAAAAAAGATAGTTATATTTTTTTTAAATGGAACACCCTGTATATTTTTACATTTTTCAGTTCCACATAAAATTATAATTATTTTTTATTAAATGCATTATTAGTCTATACTTTATAGTTTCCGAGATATTGACTCTCGAAAAGTGACATTTTTGAACTTTGACAGCTTATAACTTTCTAACAGTACGTCTTAGAGCAAAAAGGCTTACATATCCCTATCTTCCATTTTTAATATCTTCCCAAAAAAATCAACTTCCGGTTAAACAGGATGTAACACGAAAGCAGGAAATATAGTTGCTCCGGTTTAACTGGAAGTTGATTTTTTTGGGAAGATAATAAAAATTGAAGATAGGGACATGTAAGCCGTTTTGCTCTAAGACGTACTGTTAGAAAGTTAGAAGCTGTCAAAGTTTAAAAATGTCACTTTTTGAGAGTCAATATCTCGAAAACTATGAAGTATAGACTAATAATGCATTTAATAAAAAATAATTATAATTTTATGTGAAACTGAAAAATGTAAAAATATACAGGGTATTCCGTTTAAAAAAATATAACTATCATTCTCCACAACTTTGTGGGCGACCCTGTATATTTCAATTTATCACCGATATGTAGATTTTTAACAGCCCTACATTTTTTATATAAGACGTTTTTTGATAACCCCTGTATATTTTGAAATAATCTACCGTTCCGGTAATTTTTCCTAACCCTGTATATTTTTAATTGCTTTATTTTGTTAAACTTGTAAAGGGTTAAGCAAATTTTGAAAAGTTGATCCCCATATTAAATGTAAATATTGTAAATTAGAGTGAATAATAGTGATAAATAGGACATACCATATAATTTGGATTTTGAAAAAGTAGTCCATACTCAAAGTGGAGTTAAAAGTATAAAAAAAAAGAAAAGCACAAAGTCTTTCTCCACAATATTTAATTAGAATAGCTAGGCGAACCTAGGATAATTGATAATACATAGTTCAATTCGACATGTTTCGAGTGTAGAAACACTCATCATCAGGAAAAAGAAGTATAATGTACAATGCTGATGTTGTTAGCCATAGAGAAAATAACAGGTGAGACTGAGCCGTAATGGAGCTTTCATTGGTTCATACGAGGAGTAAAAAAATTTGAATAGTCAGAAGACCGACAAAACTTCAGCATACCTATTAAGAGTCAAGAATTCGTGCAAAGGCACTGTCTTGGGTGGAAAATGATGAGAGAAAAGAAAATTAGGGAGTTATAAAAGACTTTGTGAAAAACATTTAAGTGAACGTGATGAAAAAATCCCCAGTTTAAATTGACTTTGTCGGAGACATGTAAAAGTGGTAAAACAAGAGGGAAAGAAAAAAGAAAAAGTTGTTTTTCCTAAAAATCATGTAGATACTTTCATTTAGCTTGAAGTAAAATACTGTTGGTGTAATAGGATTGATCTGCTATATTACTAATTACTAATTAATTGCAAATACACTTGGTAGCGGTCTGACTATAATAAAAATTATTCATTATCACTGGTAGCGTTTCTGACCGAGAATACCAGACCTTTCCCTTCACATAAGTTTAGAATCATGAGTATAAATAACTACGACAATTTTATAGCAAGAGCACTCTTGGAGATAATGGAGGTCTCCATGATAACGTCCAGGTCGTTTTGCTCTGTTAGTTGTATCTACTCTTAACACCAAACGACTTACCCATGTCGACCAATCAATAAGGATATCATTCTTAACTCAGCAATACGATCCAGGTGATGATGTTAACAATAACGACGCAGCGACGCGTCTTTATGGCGCAGGCGCGAACCGTTCAACCTTTGTTACTGAAACCCTTTTTATTAATTGTTACAATGAAACAACACTAAGTTTAAACAACAACTTATAAATCTAATAAAAACATTATAAAGAAAGGTAGAAAGAAAAGTTACCGAACAAGAAAAGAAAGACTATAAAACTAATACAAAATATGTATACGCTAACTAATAAAGAGAGATTTTTCTATTGACATGCGTTTACTGTACGATTCAGAAAATTACCCATTTGATGTTTAAAACCCCGTGAAAAGATAAAATTAATATTTTTAATTCAATACAACCCTGTAATTTAATCACCCAAAGATTAATTTATGATAATCCCCGAAAACTGAAAAGTCTTATAAAAACACTAAAACCCTGAAGCTTGTAGGTAAAAACAACAATCATACTTAGACCCACAATCTAACTTTACACTTTTAAGAAACAAAGGATTCATTACACAAGAGGTATATCAAAAAGATAATTAGGTCCGAAAATATATACTTTCAATTCGCTCGACTACACCCGAAAGTATATTCCCTTAGAACCTGCTCGACTAGACGCGAAAATAGCATCTCTGGTACTTGGTCAACCGAACCCGACAATAGAACTTTAGGAACTAAATTGTAAATGTCCTGGATTAAGCATATAACTTCTAAACACACCCCCTTAAATTATGCTACTTAAAATATTTAGATATTTGAACCTATAGACTGTACTAGAATCAATATCACTCTTCGGTACCACGTCTGACAGGGTAAACAATTTATTCTACGCAACCGATCAGAGGTCAGTTCTCTCTTAAACTCTGCCTTAGGTTATAAAACTGGGCTGAACGAATATATGCCTGCAGAATGACCGCTAGGTGACTCTAGTTATACCCTCTTGATATTGAATTAAAACTTTTTCTCTCTTAATGGACATTTTAACTTAAAAATCCGATATATAGATAAACAATACATAGTATACTTAATAACCGTAAAACTGTCTTAACAAATAACATTTCTAAATAACCTTAAATTTAAAGTACAACAATCAGATTTACTTGAAAAAAAAAACTTTCACATGCATGGAACGGTCAAAATAAAAATCCAGGTTGCTATCTATATTTTCAATTTTTTTCTCAATATATGATTCATATTATCTGACTATAACGGACCGACCACCAACAAAGGTCCCCTTATTTATTATTCCCATCTGTGGGTTATTTTTAATTTTAGTACGTTGATGTTAACTTCGACAAAACGTGCTGTACTAAAGATTGTAATATTTATTATTATGGTTGAGATTTTGCTAACAGCGCGCTTTTAAGATATAGAAAAATAAACTTTATGACATAACGAATCTTTAGAATAACTTATGCATTGGTTATTTTGTTAAGAAAAACGGTTGGTTTAAAATAGTTGGCTAAGTTTGGTTTTATTTTCAACAAAAGCTTTTAGAGCCTTTCTTTGTATTTTAAAAGGAAACACAACAACAATTTTCTGACAGTGAGAACGCAACATTTAATAAAAATAATTTAAAATAAAAAGATAGATTTTTGCGTTCTATTACATTGGGGTACCAGGCTTGTTACGGCCCAGTTACCCCGGCAGGAGACAAAATTTACACATAGTGTGCAGAAATAAAAGATTAAAAATTTAAAAAGTTTTTAAGTTTTACCATAACATCTTAGAAACTGCAAGCAGCACATGTCAGAAGAGAAATGTGTTGTGAAAAATCTCTCGCGTCCGCTTTATTCTATGTCAATTCAACATTGTTAAAACCGGACTAGAATATACTTTGTCCTCTTGCCCAATAAGAATTAAGGAAATCTCCTCACATGAGGACATTAACTGTAATATTATTATTATGGTGTGATTTTTACTACTTTTTCTTATTTGTGTTGATTGCAACAGTAAGAACTCATACTTATGAATGACAGAAGAGCTTATGTTTATTTGGTTTAAATTACAACGTTTTAGCTGGTATGTATCTTCAGTCGTCTTCAGACTAAATAAGCGAATTAACTAAAGCTCTATTTATACTAGCAAGGTGCACTGGGGTATAACTGAGATAGGTGCAGTTATGCACACAGAAAGTAGTTAGGACTTATCTTTAGTAATTTGCGGAAATATATTGTAATAAATTTGGGTGATACACAAAAAAGTTACATTTTCTTAAGGATCGTCCTACTGTAAAATCCATTAAACAAAAATTTCAAGTGGCTGGCCACAGCTGCGTCCAAGAAGTGGATGCCATGCACAGTGTTTTGGACCGACATCTGAATAAACTGGAATTGCATATTCCACTCGCCATTTTATTGGTGATGGTAAATGTTACAAAATTAGGAAATTAAAACATTTAGGGATGTTTAATAATGGAGCTTGTCTGCATACTCGTATTATAGCTGCCTACTTCGGATGGCAAATTTGGATATTTTTGAATGTTTATTTTAAAATTAATTTGTATAAGGGAGAGTTGGGAAGTGGTGTGCATACTCAAACGAAAACTATGTTTATGGAAAGTAATACGTACCGTACGTGTGTACTATGCAAGCTTACGATCAAGAATGCCAGGATGCGCATTAAATTGGTTTGCGTAGGTACTTGTTATCTTAAGAAAAAACCTATTTTGAGATAAACTCGAAGTAGTTTTTGAGTTAAAATTAAAAATGCATTGCGCCTATGAAACGCAAGTTTTAGTAAACTTAAACATTTGAAATTTACAAATAGGAACTATCCAAGTATGAAGTTTTACCGTGCAAGCAAACATTATTTGCATCAAAGGGGCATTGCATCTAAGGACGTAATGCTGAGCCGTAGAGCTGAATACCTATTTGGTGTCAGTAACTACCTAAATTAACAATCAATTAGTTATTCCGTCATCTTTGACAGTCGTTACAAGTAATTTGATTCATCGCTAATTTTTCCAATTTCTTGAACAATTCACACAATGGGCTTTACGGAACAGCACAAAACATTCATGGTTAAAGCGTATTTTTGAAACGGGGTTAGAGTAAATAGTGAGTGGCAATACAATCCGGGTTTGTGTCTGGACGATTTTCACGAACATTTTCCTAACGTTTCCTTTATTGCTGGGGATTTTTGTCATTGCCTGAAAAGAAATGTGGCTGTGTTTAGGGAAACAGGTTCTATACAACACAAAAAAGAAGCAGGAAGACCATCTGTACGAACAGAAGAACTTGATGCAAACGTTCTTGAAATAATGCAAAATACGCCAACAAATTGTATAAGACGCCTGTCCCAAGAAGTGGGAAGATCTTATTGAACATGCAGAACTATTCTTTAGAAGCAGCTAAATTTATTTCCTTATAAAGTGCAAGTATTCCAAGAAATCCAAGATGAAGTTGGTTTATAAACAATGTCACTCTAATATAGGAACAGAGCCCTAAAAAATAATAGAATCGACTTTTTTTTTCAGGCGTCAACGAGAAGAGGTGTGTTAACGAGAATAGACGAGAGAACCCTCAACAGCTCTCAATGTGGGGGTCGATTTCCTCTTTTGTTTTTGGATTGTCTTTTTTTAGCGGTTACCGGAAAGGGTGAAGGAAAAATACGGGATTATCTCACATCTACCATTTTCTACCGTATTTTTTCGTCCTCTACCATAAAAACACTTTAGTATTTGGTCACACAATCGATAAAAAACCTATTATCTTCTTAGTCATAGGTTGAACGCCCTATAGAGGTAAATTTGGGAACTTGAAAATAATTTCCAGCTATTTCTCCTGATCAATTTGTTAATAAAAATTTTTATTTTAAAACTTTGTGAAAAACGGTTCCTGAAATGTGGCCAGCGTCCATTCTTATTTGGCCACCTAGTATACAAATACACTCTTTAATATTGCATGTCAGCAAATTAAAAACTAAATTCACGCCTATCAAATATTGTGATATTTACAAGCTTTCTCTATAGCGGTTACCGCTAAAAACAACACAGTTTCTGATGTTCCAATTACTCAAAACACTGAAACCCGCAATAGGCGCTGTGAATCGCTATAAACTGTCAATTGGCTTTATTGGACTACTTACAGCTTTGTTGCGTGCCCCAGAGCTTTAATGAAACGGCGCTCCAGCAATTTGAAATAATCCTGCGAAATTTGGTATTTGTATTAGCTGGCATTGTTAAAATGTTAGCTTAAACAATTTCTAATAAATTGAATTCGGATTGAATAAGCGAAGATTTAACAACATTCTTTTAGTGCCCGTTTAAACGTTGAGAAAATGATGTTTCTTGAATGATAGAAAAGTTATGTAATTGCATTGTCTTTATTTCTATTTAATGACGTTTCAACTGGTAAATATCGTTAGTCGTCTTCAGGTGGATACTAAATAAGTACAGACCTCTATTTATTTTATATTTTTTAATGCCTTCCGCTGCCACCGATTTTCACTTGTAATACCACTAGAAGTCAAATATTATCCAGAAATATTTTTGAGCACACGAATACTTTGAAAATTTTTCCGAGCCATAGGCGAGGGAAAATTTTTTAAAAATATTCGTGTGCGAGAAAAAATTTTAAGGTATAATTTTATTTCGAATGGTATTTGGTAAGAAAATTTCACATCACAATGAGTTTATAATAGATATTTGTTATTAATTAATTATACGTCAATAAATATAGAATGCTTTGAAATTACTTTAAATGTCAAATTTTGAAAAAAATATGTCAGTTGTAGTTACAGTGTCTAATTATTATGAATGGATTACATTTTTATTTACCAATTTTAGTAACATGAAAACACCAATTTTAGGTTTCATATAACTCATACTGTTTCGTAATACCTATTGGGTTTAGTTTACTAAAGTTGGTGAAAAATTATTTTTTAAAAATAAATCTTCCATAAATTTATGCATTACGTTACGTAATAATAAAAGAATCCTGGTTAAACTTTTTTGTACCAATTTTAGTAACACAAAAACAACATCTTCAGATTTAATATATCTTATATTCTTATCTAATATTTAGTTTAGTTCACTAAAGTTGGTATATAATTATATAATAATATTAGAAATAAATCTTTTCTTGCTATATTTGCCAAAAAAAACCGAGCGATTTTGAAGTATGATGAAACATCGCCTGCTTATTATTATTTTATCTAAATGGCCATGCTAATTTTAAGGATATAAATTGTCAACAATTAAAAGTCGTTCGTAAGATCTGCATCTTGCTGATAGTTGTTCGTTGAAGTATTTAATTTAATATTCTAAAATTAATCGTTTTGAAAAATACAAAATTTGCATTTTGTGCAAAAAAATATCCGACGTTAAAACCCATCACCGTACTATGTTTTTTTGGAAGATTCATTGCTGAATGTGGTATTGAATTAGAGAAAGATAATTTGTTCTCGATCATCCAGCAATATCTTTTAGAAAAATCAACAAAATACTAATTATTACTTGGACAAGAAGTTAACAAAATTGTGTCCAAATATTACCTATATTATTTAAAACATAGATATTTATTCGATAGAATTTGTCCATCGGATTATTCGGCATAGAGGGAAGAGGTAGAAAGAGAATTTAAGGTACATTTACAGTTTACTTAAATTTATGTATCTAAAAAATAAATTATTTTGTATTGTCTAGGCGTTTTTATTCCTTTAATAATAACTAACATTAACACGTTAACTGCCACATGGCACAGTATCTGTGCCTTAAGAATTTTTCTCCTTATGTTTCGTGGCACGAATTTAGGCCATGAATGTAGTCATCGGTTTAAATTCGGTGGCATAGACCTGGAGCCATGAAGCTTGTATATTTAAATGGGATTCGTTAGAGTACGGCGCTGAAGACCCAAAAATGGAAAAAACCCCGTAATTTTTTGTATATTAGTAGTAAATATTTTAAATAAAATCTTAAAAAATATATATTAAGAAAACGTACAAAGTAAATGGCGCCAGCGACCCATTTTTTTATGCACTGTGGCAGTTAACGTGTTAATTAAATATATTTAAAATTATAGAAAGTTTGACAAAACGTACTGGCTGATTGTTGACAGTTGGACGTTTTATAAGGTTTCGTGTTGTCACTTTATATTATGTCAAAAAATTTCCACTGTAATACCCTCCAGAGTACCCCAGGAAGAGAAAATTTCCGAAAAAATACAAAGGTTGCCATGGCAACGTTATGAAATGATTGTTTTTTATTGGATGAATATTGATGGCGTGAAATTTTCACTTGTAATACCACTAGAAGTCAAATTATATCCGAAAATATTTTTGAGCACAAGAATAATTGGAAAATTTTTACGAGCCAGAGGCGAGAAAAATTTTCTTAAATATTCTTGTGCGAGAAAAAATTTTAAGGTATAATTTGATTTCGAATGGAATTTGGTAAGAAAATTTCTCAACAAATTGAGTTTATAATAGATATTTGTTATGAATTAGAAAATTACATTTTTATTTACTAATTTTAGTAACATAAAAACACCAATACTGGGTTTCATATAACTCATATTGTTTTGTAATATTAGGTTTAGTTTACTAAAGTTGGTAGAAAATTATTTTTTAGAAATAATTTACCATAAATTTATGCATTACGTTACATAATAATAAAAGAATCCTGGTTAAACTTTTTTCTACCAATTTTAGTAACACAAAAACAACACCTTAAACCCAGATTTAATATATCTTATATTCTTATCTAATATTTAGTTTAGTTCACTAAAGTTGGTAGAAAATTATATATTAGAAATTAATCTTTTCTTGCTATATTTGCCAAAACAAATCGAGCGATTTTGAAGCATGACAAAACATCGTCTACTTATTATTGTTTTATCTAGAAGGCCATAATTTTGAGGATATAAAATATCAACAATTAAAAGTAGTTCGTAAGATCTGCATTTTGCTAATAGTTGTTCGTTGAAGTATTTAATTTAATATTCTAAAAATTAATCGTTTTGAAAAATACAAAACTTGCATTTTGTGCAAAAAAATATCCGACGTTAAAACCCATCACCGTACTATGTTTTTTTGGAAGATCTCATTGCCGAATGTGGTAGTGAATTAGGGGAAGATAATTTTGTTCTCGATCATCCAGCAATATCTTTTAGGAAAATCAACAAAATACGGATTATTACGTGGACAAGAAGTTAACAAAATTGTGTCCAAATATTACCTACATTATTTAAAACACAGACATTTATTCAATAGAATTTGTCCATCGGATTACTCGCCATTGAAAAGGGAAGAGGTAGAAAGAGAATTTAAGGTGCATTTAGAGTTTGTAACTAAACATTATGTCTCTAAAAAATAAATTATTTTGTAATGTTTAGGCGTTTTTTATTCCTTTAATATTAACTAATTTTAATTAAAGACTAACATTAATTAAAGAAATTTAAAATTATAGAAAGTTTGACAGAACGTACTGGTTGATTGTTGACAGTTGGACGTTTTATAAAGTTCCGTGTTGTCACTTTATATTATGTCAAAAAATTTCCACTGTAATACCCTCCAGGGTACCCCAGGAAGAGAAAATTTCCGAAAAAATACAAAGGTTGCCATGGCAACGTTATGAAATGATTGTATTTCATTGGATGAGTATTGATGGCGTGAAATTTTCACTTTTAATCTCCCTAGTGCTCGAATTATTTCCGGAAATTTTTCCGAAGGAACGCATTTTCTAGAAAAATGCGTGACTGAGGAAGAATTTCCGGATATTAATTCAAGGACGAGGGGGATTCGGTAAGAAAATTTCACACCTAAAATTTATTTGAATTATTTTATTGAAATTATCCATAATTATGGGAATACTTAAACTTTCAAAAAAAAGTTCCCTCGCCGTTTAGTTAAACGAAATGCAAAAAAATAAAAGTGAAAATTATCCTTTTTATTTATTTTTACTACATTTCATTTACTAAAACAAAGGGAAAGCATAGTATAGGCTAGTTATGCTAGTTATGCCAGATAAAACAATTTTTAAAATCTAGGTAGATAGTAGATACCACAGTCAAGTAGGCTTAGACTTGTGATGTCAAAATCGTCTCTGCTACACGTCACGTCGACAGTTATTTCTTAAACGTGCTTCTTTAGTTCACAATAATTAAATCATGGCAGTAAACAATCAAGAAACTAATTTTAAGCCCTACGGTGTTTGTAAATCTTGCTCTGAAATAGGTTACATTAATATGTCTCATAAAAATTTAAAATATTTGCAATGTTTAATGGAAAAAACTGAATTAAATCCCCATCAAGAAAACCTTTTCTCAGCTATCCAGAAGATTTTGGAGGAAGATATCCCATCCTTTTTAAAAAAAAACCGAATTCAGCAGAACAAAATTGCATCCAAATATTACATCTATTATATTAAACATAGACATCTGATAGAAGTGGAAAGGGAAGATAACCATTATTCTTGTTATTCTCCATTACGAAGAGAAAAGTTCGAACCAGAATTCCAAAAATATTTAGCCTTATTGAAAGAAATATTTGGTAAATAAATATTTGTATTTATTTAGTATTATAAAATGAATAAAAACATTAAATACCAAAATTTGATTCTGAATACTGATTTTCGGATCATATGATAGCTGTCAAGAAAAAATTTCCACTTATTAATTTTGTTCGCCTAGCTTGGCAGGAGGAGAAAAATTTCCGAAAAATTTGAAGGTTGTCATTGGTAACTGTCGAAATGAAAGTGTGTGATTGGCTTAAAATGACAGGTGTGAAATTTTCTCCGAAATTACACATACGATTTACTTAAATTGAAAAATATGGAAAGACCTATTCTAACACTTTGTTTCTCACCTTGCAGGTTTTCCGAGAACCCTTTCATTTTCAAAATATATTATAATTTATATCATTATAACTAGCCAAACTTTCAAAATTATTTGCTCCCAAAAATAGGCCTAAATTATAAATCTGTTGCAAGGCAAACAACGACTGAACTATTAGCTATCTAGTGATACCAAATTTATACCCGTTTAATTAAATTTAACTGGTGATATTTGGTGACAGCCGAAAACCTGCAACTATTTTTGAAATATTTATCTTGGCGATCGATAATTGTATAGCCAAATGTACGAAAATTGCTTTATTACTTCCAAATAAAAAAATATATCTTGAAATAAATTCGAAATGTTGAGAGGGTTGGGAGTAGGGTAAATCTACAGTGTATCTAAAAAAGTATGCAACATATGGGAAAGTTTTTATCACCGATTTCTCAGAAAATTTTATTCTTTATAAAAGTTGGGTGCATTCATTAAAACAATAAATGCATATTTCATATTTCACCTGCGACTAATAGTAGGGAAGCAAATGCCATTTTTTCGAAATTGCCTTAAGAGTAAAGTACCTTAATTATTAGAAATAGGTGCAGCAAAATTTTATATGGAAATGTTTTTGCAAATTAAAAACTTAGTCCAAATGCGAAATTTAAGTTAGGAATGTCAATTTTTATTTTATTTTTATGTAAGCATTTCTTTAAAATAGGTTTTTGGACTGGGTAAAAATGACAAATAAATTATTAATTATTTCCAGTAATATGAATAGAGTTGGATCTTATCATAATTTTGTTTAGAACATAAGTTGGCTAAAATATGTTTAAGTAGGCGTGCAACACGCTAATATCTGAACCAACTCGAAACATTGAAAGGTTTTAAAAAGTAAGCAACTACTTAATCCATTTTTATTATAAACCCACGTAGTGATGTGAGAGGAGAATATTCTCGAGAGAATATTCTCGAGAACGGGAATATTCTCGAGAATATTCTCTGTAAGAAAATTCTCCCGAGAATATTCTCTAGAGAAGTTTTTCTACATAATTTACACCGCCTCGATTTACACTGAAAAATTTTGCAATGATTTTTTAAATTTTGAGTTTCCCTAACCTTTTCTATAACTCTGGCAACAGTGTTTTACGTCTGGCAACAGTGATTCAGGGAAATCCCCTAGAAGCGCGAACGTATACTCGTATGTTTTTAATAGTTAAATGTGATCTTTCTTTATTTGACTGTTTTTTTGTTTGTTTTTAGTTATTCTTGGGAAGGTATGTTATGTTTTTTAAATAAAAATTTTATTTCTTTACGTTTTATTTGATTAACGCCGTTTGACATTTGCCGAAAATAAGCAGAATAGGTAATTTTTAATTTCTTTTTATTGCTATTTTTAGCGGTTTTCTTACCATTCTCAGAAAATTCTCTAACTTGAAAATATTCTTGAGAATATTCTCCAAAAGATTATTACCGAGAATTTTACATCATTAAACCCACGTTAAAAAGTTATTTAATAAATATATTAAAATTACGTAAACAAAAGATCGACCAGAGGTGTACCGTTTAGGGGAAAATAGAGATTAACCAAAAAAAAATAAAAATTGTGACACCTAACTCAAATTTCGTATTTGGACTAACTTACTAATTTGCAAGAACATGTCCATATAAAATTATGCTGTATTTCTAATAATTAAGGTACTTAACTCTTAAGGCAATTTCGAAGAAATAGCATTTACTCCCTTACTATTAGCCGCAGGTGAAATATAAAATATGCATGCATGCACGCACCAGTTTTTATAAAAAAATTAAATTTTCTGAGAAATCGGTGATAAAAAACTTTCCCATAGGTGGCATACTTCCTTGGACACACTGTATATTAGAGCGTGCACAAGGACTTTTAAATAATATATGCCTGCACCTATTAAATATTTTAAACAGTTAGTTACATTTTTGATCTCAATTTATAAATAAATCAAAAGTAGAAATCTGCATTACCGACGCGGTGTTAAGAGCATGGCCATTATAAGTATTCAGCTGATTGTGATGCAGTTCTGCGATTACAGATTTTTGTGTTTTTAAATGTAAGTAGGTACTAAAAATATTTAAAAAATCTATGGTTTTTTATTTTTGTTTAGGTATTTTGCAGTACTTGTACATTTGAAAAATACAGAAAATCTATCTTTTAAAAAAAAAATTCAAATTTTACCCATGTGTATAAGAGTACGCACTGACCACAGGTGTAAGAGTGCGAAATGCGCGCTTTATAACGATCTAATATGTGAAGACAGAAGATGGTGGACCAAATACATTAGAAGTAGTTGAAGAAGATACTTTAAATTAGTCGAAATCAATAGTAAAGGCTTCAGCTATCTTACCATTACCAAAGATGAACTAAAAACCGAATCGTTGTAAAACCCAGATCCCAGGAATAGGAAATTCTCTCTAGTGATCCATTAAAAATTGTTTTGGAAGAACTTGCTAAAAGAAGCTAAACAAGAAAATAAAACAGAAGCAGCAAAAGAAAAAAGATTGGTACAAAGCAGTTCGCTAAAGCAAAAGGTAAAGACGATGATGTATGTTGTCTAGGTTCTAGGGATAGAAGTATTTGATCTTTTATTTTACTACTAAAGAGAAAAATATTTTAGTTGTGTTGGTTCGCCATTGATACGTAGTTACGAAAGATGTACTTTTGTTATTTTAATTTTTTTAAATATGTAGAAATGTGCACTCAGTAAATATATTTCTGTTATTTCTTTAAATTACTTTTATTTATTCACAAGTCTGTTAACTGACAAAACAGAGTGCTAACTCTAGGCATTAAAGTGCGCACTTTTAAACACATGTGGGTAAAATAATACGCACTCGCAGTTCCCGCTAAAGTTGAAAGTATGTACTCCTATACACACCTACCCTAAATGGTATAAATGCATGTAGCGAATAATATTTATTTATGTACCAAGGCAGTAAAGTGATTCTTTATCGGACGAGTCTGAAATTATGAGATGAGGGAGCGAAGCGAGCGAGGCGAATAACAGGCGAGTCGATAAAGACACTTTACTGACTTGGTGCATACAAAATTTTTTCTATTTTACGTTCATAATGAGTTCAGTACGACCCTCATTTGCGGATCGTAATGAAGCTATTTCGATACGCGTTTTTTCTTTATTTGATGTTGGTAACATTTTAATGTTTTATTGCATTGAGTTGCGCGGCCTTTGTGATTTACGAGAAAACCCATTTTTTGCAGAGGAAAACTAGCTTGATAACTTACTTTTTTATTCTGTGTGGATAACAGTCATGTATGTTGGTTGCATAAATCTATAAATCAATCTTTTGTAGATGTTTCAAGCTATCATTTTCTGCCAAATCCTATCCAAAATTCGATCTACTAACCTTCTAATGTCGATTTTAACTTCAACTTTCTTTGAATTTTCCATCTTCCCTATACTAAATTGCAATGCCGTGACGTAAAATCACGTCTTTTGAAATTCGAAAAAAGTAGCAAAATCTCCCGAATTTCCGAACGCTCTGTATATGTACCGAATGTACAAGGATCACACAACGTATTCCGTCCAATTTCAAGTCTCATATCGCTAAAATAACTTTAGAATCTCGTGGTGAAAATGGGTCAATAAATCAAAAAATGACAGTTTGCAAAATAATTTTTGTTGTCCAGAGGCTCCTATGATAAAAAATAGTATTACCAACATAAAATTTAGACATAAAAATTTACAAAATTTTAAGGATTTATTTTCTTTTTAAATATGTATTTTTTATTGAAAAAACTACAAATTAGAAAAAATAGTATAAAGTACGTGTTATATAAAGCAGTTTTTAGCACTTGTCCCGTTATAAAACTCGCCGCAAGCGGCTCGTTTTTTAACATGGACGCGTGCTATAAAATGATGCTTTATAAAACGTGTACTTTAATTTACTATTATTGCCAACCGTTCAGAATTTATAATATAAAAAATTGAGGTATAACTCATTGCAATAAATCGCGAGAAAACTATTATCGAGCTGTCATAGGGAAAGGCGTGACAGTGACAGACGATTTTTGAATAATTAATGTCAAAGTTACTAATTTGCGGAGGGTAAAAGTATTTATCTGCCGCATTTGCGGCAGGTAAAGTATTTTATTTTACAATAAAATAAAGTGTTCGTTTATTTCCGGAAATTACTCTGATAATGTACGGCTTTACTGACGGTTAACGATAAAAGCAATTATTGTAGGCTCTTAAAGTTGAATTATTCTCAACGTCATTTAATCTATTGCCAACCTATAATCTATTTCGCGTTGATTTTTTGAGTTTATTATTTTAATAGCTACCATTTAAAGAAATTCAATATCGTCGGTATATTATTTAGGTAGTATCTGATATATTACAAAAATATCAATTTATTTCATTGCTAATTTTGGGATAATTGTATAGTGAAAGAACAATAAGTGACAATGACATAATAATGTTAAAAAAAATCTTACCCGATATTTTTCGCTATACAATTCTTCTAAAATAAGTTATGAAATTCCTTGATATTTATTAAATATGTCAATAATTACCTATAGAATATCAAGTCGATACTGATTTTCTTTAAATTTTGTATAAAAGCTAGAAAACATAAATAAATCTACGCGAAATAGGTTATAGGTTGGCAAGCATGTTAATACTCCCACCTTAATTTTTTTTATTTATTTTAAGGATATTGCCGTTTGCAGTGCAGCTTTAGCTTTGACGAACGTTTGTCCAATAAAGAATATATCAAGCACGGATTTTGCAATCAACATGGACAAATTGCTTTGGTTTAAATAGAAGTCTGAAGTTAGTAATAAGAAAAGCAATTTTCGTAGAATTTGTTGGGTAATAAATCACTTCCGTGTAGTAGAATAAACAATTTAAAAATATGAAATTAAAATGCCAGCCAACAGGCTTGGTATGTTACTTGATACTAGTCCTTTAGTAGTATGAAATATAATTAAAAAAAAATGTATTTGTTTTTTATGTTTAAAAAAAATGGTTTTTATTGCTTGTAAATTGAAAAAGAATTGATATATTATTGTGTACTTCGCTTTAAAAATGTAACTTAAATAGAAGGAGCCTTTAAATTGTATCGTATCGTATAAATCGTATTACTTACTTGAAACTTTAAAAAATGTTTTTTTTATTAAGTTTGGTTAGAATGTTTCAACTATTTTTAATACACCAGCCTTTTCTTAAATTTAAATGGTCGCCATTTTAAAATGGATCTACCATTGCAAAAGCCTTCAAGTTTTGGGCGATAACGGAGGTGAAAGTGTTTAAAGTAGATATTGGGGGGTAAAAAGATACAAGGGAGGTGAAGGTGAAAGAAGGTAAAGAGAGTTAGGAGGGTGAGTATATACAGTAATGGGTAAAAATTACGCAGTAACAAATTCCGATGTTGGCAATCGTTTCCGCTTAATGGTACTTCTCTCTTAAAGCATTTTTATGTTTTCTTAATTTATCCACACCCTGTACATCTGATCTAAAATTTTTATATGGTAAATTCATTTTCCCGACAAGCAGAATTTTTTTATAAAGAATAACTTTTCGTCGTAAAATCAATAATAAAGATCTTTTTCCTCTTGTCAACTCCATCCGGGGACACACTCCATCTGTGTACTTCAACGTAAAATTAAATTACAAAAAATAGTAATTGAAAGATTTTTTATAGTTTAATAGTAAGTTTTATAGTTTTTTTTATTAAACTTGTAAACTTCATTGTTATTTTACGGCCATTTCCTTAAATTTTTTGAATGATTTGTAAAGTAATATATTGTGTGTACCAATAATCACCTTAAAGTTAGTTTTTGGCAACAGGTATCATAACAGCAGAACAGGCCGGAATATGATAACCTATACACTATCAGGTAAATGTTTTCTAGTTTTTCAATTAATTTTCATAATGGGTAGGTATATTATATATTTTTTTTAATGTTGCCTGCCTAGCATTACTCCAGATTAAAAAGAGTTAAAACCTCCTTTTGATATATCGCGTACTACACATTTTCGTTCAAAACACATTTTTAAATTATCTCCTGTCGCTTAAGTACACAAGTACAGTAGGGTAAGTTTGGGCTAGTTTAATCAGTTTTTACACAAAAAGATTGTATTTTCGTTTAACGTATAAACTTTGCTATGATATTTAAAATAAACAAACACATTTTTCTGA
The DNA here is from genome assembly GCA_963969555.1 of Polydrusus pterygomalis. Classification (NCBI taxonomy): domain Eukaryota; kingdom Metazoa; phylum Arthropoda; class Insecta; order Coleoptera; family Curculionidae; genus Polydrusus; species Polydrusus pterygomalis. Next base: position 66,867,593 of record OZ018378.1, read on the forward strand.
AAAGCTATAGTCCCAATGTGTAATACGTGAAATACTACTTTTGTCTATGCTAGAACATGACGAGTTGTCTGGTCATCAGGCATAACATTGTGTATTAAACTTGCAGTTAACTTGCCTATATTTAGATATCATATATTGGAAGATTACCTTGATTTAAAAAAAAATTTAATGAGGTAAAGTATAATAAATGCTACGATACGATATACCTTCCGAGCAGGAACTATTTATGTTGTCGAACAATTTTCTGGTTTTAGAAAGGAATATGGGGGTAGTTGTGTACTAATTTCAAGTATACAAGCATTGTCATAGCTCCAAAAAGAGTAGGTATAAAATATTTGGGTGAATTGCTACATTTTGGGGTTAGTTGCAACGCTATAACTGATCCCAACAACGTTGTTACAAACGTCCCTGGCAGTGTTTTTTTTCATCAAAAATCATATTTTTCTCAAAACATTCGTCCCATAAAATGTATCCAAAGACATTATACGACGTGGAAATAGCAAAGAAATTAAGTGTTAATTAGTTTCTAGTACAACACAGAAAATATATTATAATATTTAAACATAAAAACTCACTTTTGTTTCGTAAAAGACGTCATTTGTGATTACGTGCAAAAGCCTTGCACGAAATCTAGGGGCATAGGTACTGAATGTCAAGACGCAAACGGCGATTCACTACCTCGAATTATTGACAGTGTTATAAGTGCCCCTTGTTAAAACTGACCCCGGTCTACCCTACTACGATATAACTAAAAATTGTAATAATCGCGAATAATTGCTGTTAAGGTCCTCATTCTCTTTCTCGAAATTTAATCAACAAATTATTATGGTCCTTTTAAAGATAATTTTACACTTATTAACAATCTGACTGTGGTCGTAACCGCTAGTTTACAGTGCGTCTTCTAGATGGCGCTATTTATAAAATACATAATATGTTGTTTGTTACTTAAAACTTAATTGTGTCGCGATTGAAATGACATTGCTATTTGGGGAATGTCAGCTTCGACTTAAATTATTTTTAAAAGCCCACGAGTGAATAACTACTGGGAAGTTTCAAAACAGACAATTTTTTTGAATGTTTCGGACTAACTAGTCTTACTTGAAGTGTTCACAGGATTAAATACATAATTAAGAATTAATTCGTTGTGGAAAAACAACCTGCCGTCGAGCTAGCACCGACTTACCCTATATGCCACTTTGTTTGTAAGTAATAAAATGAAGTAAACTAATAAGTTTCAGCTTCGTCGTATATCAAATGAAGAAAACATATAGCAGAGATTCGCTGATACCCCTGGACAAATTGTTTTTGATTTAAATAAAAGCCTTGAGTTTCTCATCTGAGAAAAGCAATTTCTGGGGGATTTCGCAGCCTACATATCACGTGAAAGTGTTACGCGTTGGAGCCGGGGGCAATTTTGAGTTACAATTTGTTTTCCATTCGGTCGGAAAATGTTTATATAGAACAGAACGTAAACAGTTTTATTTCCTAAATGTGTATTTCTTAAAGATCTTGAATGTAACCACAATATTATATAATATGTTTGTGTGTATGTACAAAATTAATTTTCCTTGGTTTATTTACTATATAATTAAATTATTTAGCAAAATAATAACGACTGTAATACTTACTAGAAAATAAATAGACAAATAAATATTAAAGGCCGAATACCTTTAAATTCCAAATCAAACTCTAATAAAAAAGTAAATATTTTTGTTTAAAATATAGTTTTTAAAAACACTTTTAATGCAGACTTTGCGGTGAACAGGACAAAACTGCCTCATTTATCATATACAACTGCGAAGCACTAACCCGCAAAACGTTAAGAACCTTCGAAAATATTCAGCGAGACGACAACCTTGTAGCGTTTAAAATTTTAACGCTACCCTTTTTATTATTTTTATTTTATCTTACTAGGTACTTTTATTTCCTAGCGCTTTCGCCACATCGTACTATATGCAAGTACGATGACGTTTATACCTTTGGTTTTACGATGCGTCTATAGCAGGATCGCTGGTGCGTTCAGGTCGTCTGTCTGCCACGAGAATTGGTATGAACAGGACACTTTTGTGTCTATAGTTTTCGTTTTTTTTTGTGCTATTTTAAGTACTAATTTTTATAATATGTTTTAAATAATTTGATATATCAAGCATACTTTATGCCGTATATACCTCCTGTTCCTGTTGTGGGATAAGTCCCAAGCTGAATGTGCCATGATGCATAATTTGGTGAATTCCTCAAACTAGAGGTAAGCTAAAATTGTTATTTACAGGGTGTGTCCATGGGGCTTAATCTTCACAATTCTTACTAAGTTGCTGCATTTTTTCATATCTGGAAGAGTGTGCTATTATCTTTATCACTTTTGGGCTCAGGCCGCCATTTTTCGCTGCTAAGCTACATGGGTGACTGCCCGATGATCCTATCCAACTAAACTCAGCAGTTGGGGTATTTTTATCACCATCAAGACGTCCCATTGGTACCCACTGGATGTTCCTGATTGCTCCTGGATCTAAGGCCAGTTTATTCCATTTTAATTTTCAATGATATTGCTCTTATTAATTAACTCAAACAATAATTTTAAACATTTTACTTATGAAACAGTTAATAAGGTTAGATAACTATTTACAGTTTCGTTACACTTTTTATTTAATTATTGTATGCGAGTTTTCTGATTTTACAGGTTTTTCCTATTTTTATTAGCACGGCAACGTGCAGTAAAAATTGTATATATATGTACCAAAGAAAGATATGTATACATTACTTCAGTAAAGTAAAAAAAGTAAAAAAAAAAAGAAAAAACATAAGTTTTGATGCATAAAAGTTTTATTTTATTAATTGAATTATCAGAAATCGAGAAGATTTAATCATATTATAATGCTTTCTACCTTCTCTCTCATTCATTTAATCATACATATTTATTTATAATCACGACCATATTTAGTTTTACATTAAACAGATCAAAACTTATCTGTCAAATAGGCGTACCAGTATGCATATTTGATTAAAAAAAAGTGCAAATAACTGCATAATGTATATATGCGCATATATTGGCTGAATTTAAGTGCCCTTTAATGATGTATTTATTATTCAGGCCATAAACAAACTTCTGTAGTACTCCTGCAAGATAATGCAACATTTAATATTTGTTATTCCAAGAAGTGATGCTTTGCTTCGAATCGATTAGACCACACTTTGGCGCGTTATGGAAATTTCATCAAAATTGCTGATATAGACGGATTTATCAGGTCGAGCTCAACCGGAACGATTATCAGGTTTACCGCTTGTTAAATTTTAATGTAAAGTCGGGGGTTAAATTGCTCTGCTAACATATGTGAGAATAATTTTAGATAAATGATGTAATGGTTTTAGTACGTGCCATATAAAAATATTTCCCGATTCTATCCGGAAAATTATAGTTCTATTATTTTTAATCTGGCGAGACATACGTACGTAAAAGGTATTATTTAAAAATCAATGATTAATGGGATCGATGCAATTTTTGAATAAGTATCGGATTTATGCCTGTTGTCATGAATATTTTGAAACATTGACAATTCGTACACAATTGTTAATTTTCGATATGATTTATTAAATTAAAAGTACCGCTTAACACAAATGAAAGTATAAGCTATTTCCAGGACGATTTTTTTCACTATCGAAACGATTTCTTTACTTTCGGGACGATTTTGGGTATCTATATAGGCGGCTTTGACAATAACATGAACTTTGTATTTTATTAGAACAGCGCTTGTCATGTAACATTTGTGTGTTTTTTCGCTTTCCGAATCCAGAAAATGGAAAGCAGTAGTAAAAGTGCGACTAAAATTTTACTTGAATTTTTACCTGTTTCTCTTAAGCTACGATCGACTCTTTCAAAAGTTCTTCGGTGCGGTAAACGCCGATTTGGAAATGTATCAGAATATATTCTTCTTGCCTCCACACAATTACCGAATGCTTGTCCATAAGTTAGATGCTTGTCAGCATATTCGCTATAGGAATAATTCTCCATTACTTACGTCTTCTGTACTCACTCAATTAGACAATTTTGAAAAACAGTGTCATTTACACATTCTCGACGATATAAAAACGACTGGTGTTATATTGTAGTACCATCCTAATGCCGAAGTCGCTATCTTTGGTCACTTTAACGTCCACAATATCAACTGGCTCAAATACTCAAATACCAACGATGAACAGGGTCGTCAGGCGGAATCTTTTGTGATCAGTTCTGGTCTAACTCAACTCGTGGAAGAACCAACGCGAATTCCAGACCGAGATGGAGATTTTGCTTGTCTTTTAGATCTCTTTTTGACATCCAACCCTGACCTATACACAGTCACCGTTTATCCTCCATTAGGATCTTCCGATCACAAACTTATTTCAACTCTAAGCGAGCTGCCAATTTGTTCTGAATAACCTCCTAAACCTCGTAAAATTTGGCACTACACATCAGCTAGTTAGGAAGACCTAAGGGACCATTTTCGCACTTTTCCTTGGCTGAAAGTATGCTTCTCTTCAGATGATCCATCCGCTTGTGCTCAAGAGGTCTCCGATGTTATTTTTACTGGCATGGAAGCCTTTATTCCTTTCACCAAGAAGCGCCCTTCTAACGGCAAGCCCTGGTTTAGCAAGAAGTGCGAGCGTGCTGTCAGAGCTAAAAATCTAGCTTACCGACAATGGCGTAAAAATCCTACCAATGTGAATCGCACCATCTTTGTTACCGCTCGAAACCAGTGTAAGCAAACGATAGATCAAAACAAAGAGGCTCATAACATGAGGATCAAAAATAAACTTCTCGTCAGTCCTAACGGATCTAGGTCATTTTGGTCAGTCGCTAAGGCCGTCAGTCAATATTTTACCAAATCAAATATTCCACCGCTAACACGTTCTGACGGCACAATAGCAACTATGGCTGTAGATAAAGCGAACTTACTCGCAGAACTATTTGCTTTACACTCCACGGTGGACTTTCAGGGAAAAACACCCCCGAACAATACTGCAGTTCGATCGGAAATGACTGATATAATATTCCGTCAGCGTCCTGTCAAACGAATTCTGAAGGGGCTCGATGCCAGAAAAGCTTCTGGTCCAGATGAAATTCCTATTATAGTGCTCAAGAAATGCGCCGATAAACTCACACCAGTATTTTGTGAACTTTTTAACCTATCCTACAAAAAAGGAATATTTCCATCTTGCTGGAAAAAGACGCGAGTCCAGCCTATATCAAAAAAAGGCAAGAAAACCCTGCCAAACAACTATCGACCAGTCGAATTGCTTTCAGTTATATCAAAGGTGATAGAGAAAGCTATTAACCAACAACTTCTAAAATACCTAGAAGGCCTTAAAATTATCAGCGATCATCAGTATGGTTTTCGTAAGTCCAGATCAACAGGAGACCTTCTAGCCTATGTCACTCATCTTTGGAGCAACGCAATCGAACATCATGGGGAGTCCCGGGCTATTGCACTGGACATCTCTAAAGCCTTTGACCGTGTCTGGCACAAGGGGCTCCTAAGTAAACTGCGTTCTTATGATATGCCCGGTCGATTTTGTTCATGGTTGTCTAGCTTCCTCAAGGACCGTCTCTGCAAGTGGCGATTGACGGATTTCTCTCAGACACCTTCACCATCAATGCTGGTGTTCCTCAAGGGTCCATATTATCCCCCACTCTCTTCTTACTGTACATTAACGACCTTGTAGCGAAAACAGAAAATCCAATATATAGCTTTGCTGACGACAGCACACTTATCTCATCTTTTACTTTGAAATCACAAACATCGGCTGCTGACGCACATCTTCGCAGACAACATGAGGTATCACGCCTCAATAAAGACCTGGAAGAAATGTTGTCTTGGGGTGACAGTAACCAAGTCGAATTTAACGCTCAAAAAACCCAGGCAGCAGTTTTCTCTAAGAAGGTAAACATTGCAGAACCCGATATCGTTATGGAGGACACGCAATTCCACTGACTTCGTCTATTAATTTGCTGGGTGTTAACCTGGGAGGAAATATGTCTTGGCATAATCACGTTGTGGCAATCGCCAGGGCAGCTTCTCAGAAGCTTGGTATACTTTTCCGTACCAAAAAGTTGAATACACCTCAACAACTTTTGACACTCTATAAAGCCCAGATTCGATCATCACTGGAATACTGCTCTCATATGTGGAGTTCTGCACCCAGCATACCCTTCGGTTGTTGGATTCCATCCAAAGGAGAGCCGTTTGTCTAATCGGCGACCACGAGCTGACTAAGAACCTCGACAGCTTAGAACATCGAAAACAGGTTGGTGATTTGACTCTCTTCTACAGATATTTCCATGGCAAGTGTTCGACAGATATTGCCCGCTCGATTCCACCTAGAGTAATGCATAGCAGGAACACACGACGAACCACTGTCGCCCATCCCTATGTGGTTCAACTTAGTACACCCCGAACATCATTGTTTCAGAACTCTTTCATTTGGAGGACGTCATCTTTGTGGAACGGCCTTTCTGAGACCGTGTTTCCAACCGAATATAACCTCCAACGATTCAAGAAAAACGTGAATCGCTTTCTTCGCACACGCACCGCTCCCAGAGCGCCTTAAAGGATTTTTCCTATAGTGCTTGTGCTCGATCATAAAAAAAAAAAAAAAAAAAAAAAAAAAAATGATTGATCTGTTTTATTAACGTGATATACAAAAACCTTATTTTTCTCGAAAACCGCTAATTCCATCAAGGCAAATGTAGAGTACCTTTTTTAAATAACCCTTAAACACCGACGTCAAATATACATCACACTATCATCTACATAATGGATTACTTTAGGCTCGTATGGGCATAAAGTACACATTATGGCCCGCGCGGGCATTAAGTGTGCATCTTGTTCCATTTTTGATTTTTAACTTTGACACATTAAACATTTTAATAGGTAATGTCGTAGGTAAATATAAAAATTTGGTAAATCAAATTAAATTAAAAAAAAATATTTATTACACGACATAAAAGTTTGTATGCACCACGGGGGTACTAATAGATATATACCCTCGGGCGACTTACGAACCCTCGGGCCAGAGGCCCTCGGCTTTGTAAGACTGTCGCCCTCAGGGCATAATCATCTACTTAGTACCCTTGATACATAATGAACTATTATTGCTGGATATTAAAAAAAATATCAACAATCTAATACTAATTTTCTAAAGGTTATAGTTGCGTAATTATAACAAAAACATTAAATTTAAAAAATATAACGTAATAACAAAAATCACACACTCCAAAAGTTACAGATTTTGTTTGCAATTTATGCACACTTTTGCACTGCACTCTAAGCATATAGCTTTATAGCACAAAGAGCATAGATGGAAGGTATTTTTCTATTCTATTCTAGAAGGACATGTATAACATGTCTTGCATTTTTCTAATCTTTCTTCTTGAATAGCAGGGATTGGATTATTGGATTGGATTCATCCATGTCAAATTCAGTTTATATCATGCTCACTGAATTTATTGGTTTACTCATTAGCATCGTCTTGGTCAGAAAAATCATTATTTTCCTCTTCGTACCAGTTCAAACATGTTTCCTCAAATTAAGGATTTAATACACTCACTTGCACAACTAATTTAAACTTTTTGGATGGTCCAGGTTGATCAGCCATTGCAGTAAACCAAAGTTTATGCGACCAACCCGAACAAACCCGAAAAGTAACACTAACGCCGTCGTGCGATCACAGTGACCGCTCATAAATTTCAATTGGTAATAAAAATTAAACTAGTCAATGCTCGCTTGCAGCACTCTACTGAAGTACTGCCAAAGATGTAAATAGAAGGTATCAGGACGCTGTAAGCGTTGTTTTTAAGGAGAGGCAATCACAATTCAGCTGCGGCAATCACAATTCAGCTGCTGTCACAATGACCGCACGACGGCGGTTAAGGGTTTGAAATTTTAGTATTTTATGTAGGCCATATTGACTCATAAAGCTGTACTACATTAGATGTTTTACATCGTCAGGGAAGTTAGGAACGGACTTGCCACCACACTCGTTGGGCCAAAATTTTAACAGGTGTCATTTTACAGAGCTAAGAACTGATTTTTTAAATATTTTAGTTATTTTTTAATTATACGTGTCGGATCAAAATTTAAAGCCGAAAAGGTAAGTCGCTGGGTACCTCTTTGGGACCTTTTATCTCCGTTAAGGGGCACTTTAGGTTTTTTTTATTTGACAAAGTAGAGTTATTTTGACCTCCCCTATACGCTCCCGAGAGTATGCCATATACTTACCGGACACCCTGTATATTATACTTAAACTGTTTTAAATAAGTTTCTTATTATATAATAAGGATACTCGAGTGGATATATTTTTACTTGTTTGTATCCATGTTGACAAGGGCGGTCCTACTGGGGGGGGGGGGGGGGGGGGGTACTGGGGGTAATTACCCCCCCCCCCCCCAGAGACCAGGTTGAGGACGCAAAAACTAAAAATAATATGTCCAAAAAACTATAAATATTTATTATTTTTAAATTAAAAACAATAAACCAATAAATTTGAAAAAACTTTTTTTATATAAAAATATCAACGTCTTAATATTATAAGATATATTCCATTATAGTTCGTCGATAAGTCGATATAATATCGCGAAAATGCTGGTAAACCGGACCGAAGAATGTCCGGTTTTCTAATGACTTAATAAAAACGTTAAAAGCAGCGGTATCCAATGCAAAATATATTAAAAAACAATTGTAATTTTTCTTAGCTTTGTTTTCATGTTCTGATTTCTTTATTATACATATACATTTAAGTTTTGTTTCATTTTAGTGTTTTGACTTATGTTACAATATTAAAACATACTACATCAGTGGCGTATTTACGAGGGGGCTCAGGGCCCTCCCCTCCCAGATATATATAGTACAACTGTATAAACAAAGTTCATCTGTCACGGATAATGCCCTCGAAGCTTTTAAAACTTGTTTATTTTGTCGCCCTTTCAAATTTCTTTTAAATTAAAAGAGTGTTTTAAAGTCTGGCATATCGCCGCAGATTAAGCTTTATGGTTATTTTACCCAAAAAAGGGCGTGGCACTCAAAAAATTTTCGCCTACGGCGCCGGATCGATTGCGCCTTTGGCGCAAATCCTTAAGAGTACCCCCCCCCCAGAAAGACGTTCCAGGCCCGCCGTTGCATGTTGACCAATAAATAAATAAATAACTTAAAAAATTTAATGATGTTGAGAACTTTAGGGTCAGTTGCTATTTTTACTATAAATATATAATGCAAGAAATGCAATATCTATTATTTTTTTAAGTTTCACTAGTAGGTACACCAAATAGTTCAAATATATTTGTTATGTATGTCGATATTCTAGTAGTACTTAGTGTAAATATAAGTTCAAGGAAGAAAGATTTTTTTACAATATATTATTGTCTTTAATGTTTTTAATTAACATAAAAGCTAAGTTTCTTTAAACAAGCCAACTTTAGTAAAATTCGTGTAACTCCAAAGCCATTAAAGAAAAACCATTTCAAACTTTTGAAAGGTTTGGTTGTTGTTCGCCTACCTCTTAGTAAACTTAACTCATCAAAGTTAATGGGTGACATTTGCTTAAATAGGAAATGCGAAAGAATTGAAAAGGATTTAAATTAACTGATAAAAAATATGTTTTAAGATTTATGGTATGTATTTAAATTCTTAGAGTCATTAACAAATGTTTCGATATATAAATTTAAAAAAATAAAGCTCATCTACTCGTCGTGTTGCTTTACCTAAAAATGCACTATTATGTAACGTCATATAATTTTTGATACAAAATTAAAGTTTTTCTAAAAATTATTACGGCTAGACAATTGTTTAAAATTAAAATATCGGATTCCTGTAGAAGGTGCTGCCTATATGTCGAGGACGCACTTGGATGAATGATAAAACAGATCTTAATGAAAGGGAAAGAAAAACTCTAAGTCTTCCTCCACTAATATATTCCAAATGAATCTTATTTAAAGATACCTCAACATGTTTCGAACATAGAAATGTTCATCTTCAGGAGAATTAAGATGTTATAAGCAAGAAAAATAACTAGTATTAACGCTTTTAGCTAGGCTTTAAGATAGTGAGAATGATACATTAACATTCTAAGTCAGAAAAGCACCAAAAAACAAAGAACCGAAGTATTAATTTGCCAGGTGTAGGGTAATAATAGTAAAATTAGAGGAAGCACGGCCCATATGTGTTCAATCTTTTACTCCACTTGAAGTATGGACTATTTCTTCAACAGATCTTAATGATCTGTGGTCATGAGCAAGTTCCTTTCCCTTAATAACCCAATTCCCAGTCTGAAGTCACTGCCCAACAAACATGTAAAGCCTTGGCGACCTCTCATTTGGAGAAAATGACCTATTTAAGTAAAAATTAATCTATTTTTTACCTTCAAATCGGCTTTTTAGGCGAAACGGCCAAAGAGACTAACAGTTTGGCCCAAACAAAGTAATTTGAACTTATTAATACGTGTTCAAAGTGGGAAAATATAAGAGGCCCAAGAGATGGTCTAAAAGAGTAGATAATTACCTTGTAAATCGACTTGATAGTTAGGTCTAAGGAAAGTCAGTAATAAACGCCCAACCAGGTTATTTTTTACCTTAGATTGGGCCTTAAAGCCCAATAATCTTTTAGGCCCATAAATGAAGAACAAATTACTTCGTTTTGTCTTTAATATATCTTCTTGGTCAGGTTATAATGTGAACACTTTCTGAGGTGATGTATACCCTATATTAGTCTTACATTTTGTACTTAAAGCCCAGAAGGCTTTAAAGTGTAAAATAGGTTATAGTTATGACTTAAATAATTTCTTTATAGCCCAATATTTTGTCCTCAAAGTGATTTTTACCGGATATAAAGCCGTATCTTCCAAAAATTAAGTCTTTAAAGAGATTCTGGCTTAAAAAACTTTAATGATGATTGTAAAGTTCATTGCACTGTGGTAATCTTCCCACTTGTGGGGAACATAAGAATAATCCAAGAAGGAGCTTGACCCTCTCCATTTTAAAACAATCAGTTTCCATTTTTTCGGCGAAATAAAAGGGGTCGCGTAGGAGCTATACAAAACGCCGGAACAACGAAAAAAAACGTTGTACGTTTATATTCGAACTCGGCCAAAAAGTAAGGTTAGTAACATTATAATAGTGGCTATTAATTCGTTGCGAGGCATTAATTCAGCGACCCCGATAGAAACATTTTATGAAGTAATAGGCCATACATAGGGCCTGCAGTATTCTTAAAAACCCCAAATTAGGCTTCAAAAACACTCATTATTATAAATTTATGCCATGTAAACGAATATTTCTCCTAATTTAGACCTATCAAGACGGAAGATACAAAATAGGGAATTTTCTCCTAGCGTAACCTAATACGGGTTGACTTATAGGTCCAATTTTTTTTAAGGCCCAAACCACAGGAAATCACGACCTTTAGGAAACATATTTTACTGACGCCATATTTTTTTCAACATGTTGTATTATTTTCAATCAATTTTGTTAAATTACTTGTAACACTAAAGCAACAACAAATATATTACAAAAACCGAGCACAGAAACGAGCTAACCTATTCGTCCAAGCACTAAATATTGGCTACATTTAAAATTTTTGGTATTTTCAATTTTAATTTACCTTGTTTTTTTTAATTAAATGCCTTGTTTCTGGGGCGCGGTTAGTTTTTCTAGGTAAAATTGAAATCTATACGAAATTTTTTTACGCGCACCCATTTTTTTAGTTCACATCGATGAAATAATGATTTTTATAAGTACATACCTATCTATATACTACCACTCCATTTTAAAAATCAATAGCGGCTGACTTGACATGTTCTGATTTAAGAACCCTCCTGCCTCCTGTGCTTTGATACAAATAAAAACAAAATACTATCTTTTTCTAAAATTGTGGTTATGATTTTCTATAAACTTCATAGCCCATAACAGGCCCAACATAGGTTAAATACGGGTAAAAAACACCTCTTTACTACCACGGAGAAGACTACTTGGCCTCGTCTATGAAGAACAATTCTCCTAATGACAGGTGTTTCTTACCACTTTATTACCTTGGTTTTATTCCCCACTAGGTGATAAAGTGGTATAAATTACTAACTTCTGACTATGTAAAGCGGTCTGTCGAGCTTTATAGTTAAAAACTTAGGTAAAAGTCACCTTTTTTAGACTATAATTGTTTGTTGGGTGGGTATTTCAAACTATATAGGAAGTAACAATAAACTTGAATAAAGTCATATTGTCGAAGTTGGTGAGAGAATTTAAGTACCTCCGTGACGTAATTGGTAGAAGGCGCAACTGGTAATCGAGAGGTTCTGGGTTCAAATCTCAGCAGCAATTTTTTTTTTAATTTTAAAAACTTTGTCTGCACGCCGATTAAAATTTGTCAGTTACAAAATTAAACATTGAGATTTGTCAGTTATTTGGTCAATCAGCATCTATTATTGTTGGTGCCGTGTGCCACACTCCTTAAGTGAAAACCTCAACTATTGATTTGAAATTCCTAAAAAAATGTTTCAACATTTTGGCATTCAGAAAATGACATAATGGTCTAGAAATTAACGCGGGACCGACAGTCAAGTAGTCTTGTCCCTTTGTGATGCGTACATAAATATGTACAAAATACGAAGCTTGCTGAACTGATACAAATAAAAATTTTGCCAGCTTTTATCTAATTAGTCTTTTATTAGATTTTTAAGCTAATATATTACTACTGGTTTGTAAATTAACTTCACTTTTTTAAAAGAAATATTCCGCAGTTGACAGCTGGAAAAATGTGTTAAATATGGAGGGGAGAGTGTTTAAATAGCAAACTATAAAATTATTATTTGTTTGTATTTTAAGATTTTTTTGTCTTAGTTCCGGGGTCATTTTTGTGAAATTAAAGATACATATTTCTGGTAACACCAAATGTCAGTTTTTGAATTTTTTTAATACCCCTCTGTCATTGATAATGTATGTATTTCGACCGCTAATGATGCTATCTAAAAAAAAATTCTTTTAAAAATTTAAAAAAAACTAAAATATCAAAGATTTATTTTAAATCTCGGATTTAAATTACAAACGTTATTCTAAATAAGTTTTCTTATTGGCATTTTGGTCAAAAATAAAAAATAAAGGTTCTTGGAGAAAAATCATGTTTTTGAAGTTTTTGCGAACCCTGTATAAAAAATCAAAATTTTTTTTATGTTTTTAAATTCATTTATGGGCCTAAAAGATTTTTGGTCTTTAGGCCCAATCTAAGGCAAGAAATAAACTGCTTTGGCATTTATTACTGACACTCCTTAGATCTTACTATCAAGTCGATTTACAAGGTAAATATCTACTCTTTTGGACCATCTCTTGGGCCTCTTATATTTTCCAACTTTAAAAACGGAATAATAAGTTCGAATCACTTTCTTCTGACCAAACAGTTAGCCTCTGTGGCAATTGCGTCCAAAAAGCCGACTCGGAAGTACAAATATACTATATTTTACTTAAATAGGTCATTTTCTCCAAATTAGAGGTCGCTTTAAATGTTTGTTTAGCAGGCATATGATCATTGGGCAGTAGTAGCCGTTCATAAAATGTGTAGAAGTTATTACTATTTTTTTTAAATAAAAATAGTAATTAAAGGTTCATGAGGCAATCTGCTGGTATTCGATTAAATATCAGGAGAAACTAGATTTTGCTCTCTAACTTTTAAAAATAATCGCAAAATATTACAGCTAGAAACTGCAGTAAAATAGCAACATCACCAAACTTGTTTTACTTTTTCGTATACTTCCTTCTTATATAGGGAAAAGCTTTTTGGCCCGAATTACGTGCAGCGAAACTAACTGAAGTCTGCAGCATAAAAGTAAAATATTTATGGCTTGATCAAAAGTCGTAATTTAAAAAGGATTTCTCATTTATTTAGATGTGACTCCCGAGCAAAGGCGTGTTAAACAAACCTATTTCGTTGCTTTTGCCTTTATAAATTACCTAATGTTGTCGATGTTGCCAAAAGCTACAAACCATCTAAAAGGAAAGCTTTTATTGGCAGTAGAATTATATTAAGTATTACAATATCAGGGGCGGACAAACTCACCCGTCTAATTTATAGTTTAAAGGACATTAACAATTTACACCAGCATTAGATAGTGAATTAACTGAAAACTTCCTTCCTTTTGGTTTGATTATAAGTAGGGGAAAAGGGGGCAGGTTGTTACATTTTTTGTATTTATATTTTTTTTATAGAATAAGTGAATCTGAAAAAGACTGTTTACTTATTTTATTATAGTACAAACATTGAACAGTTAAAATTAGCACACAAATACCATCTAAAACATACAAGTGGAAACAAAAAAAATATCTTTTAATGCATATTGTAACACGGGGTAGGTTGATACAATATGAGGGGTAAGTTGTTATATGTAAAGTTAAATGTAAAAGCATAAAAATACATTTTTTTCTTTAATCGCTACCAGACAAACAATGGATACACACATAATAGTTATTTTGGCCACAAGACACATGGGCCCATCTCTTGCGTGATGTGCATTGGATTCACTGCTCATTATTTTTGGTTTGGTTCCAAACATACCAAAAAAAACTGTGTTTCAGGGCAGGTTGTTACATGTAAAAATGTTCCCCATACGTATGTGTAACGACACGCCTCATTTGACAAATTTTAGGTTATAATTTATTTTATGGAAGTTGATAAATCTAATTAAAAAATATATAGTTAAATATGTAGTATTTTATATGTAGGTACAATAAAGTGTATATAGGGTAAATACTCGATGACTTACAGCATTCAAAATATTTTCAGATCACTCGACTATCAAAAAATTTCTTTCGGTACACTCAAACACATGCGTCTAACTAATTTGATTAATTTTGAAAGGTGCACCTCTAAAGTCCGTTGGTAGATGGCGCGATATGTTCTGATGCGTATTATAAACTTTTAAATATTTGAAGTGAACAAGAGTTATTATTAATTACTTTGTAACAACCTGCCCCGTATAACAACCTGCCCCCTTCTCCCCTATTTCATTTATTTCATTATTATACAGACTGTCTGCGAATAGGGTTTACAATAGCACAGCACAAATGGATGAAAAATATAATTTTTCTTGAAAAAGTAATTCGTGATAAAAAATTTTGCTTGTAAAAAAATGCAATCACGAAAAGAGCATTTTGATTTTTTACAGAGTTCGCAAAAACTCCAAAAACATGATTTTTCTCCAAGAGTAAACTACCTTTATTTTTCATTTTCGACCAAAATGACAATAAGAAAACTTATTTACAATAACGTTTGTAAAAATTTAAATCCGAGATTTAAAATAAATCCTCGATTTTTTTAGTTTTTTTTTTAAATTTTTAGAGTTAAAAGAATTTTTTTTTAGATAGCAGCATTAGCGATCGAAATACAAAAATACATACATTATCAATGACAGAGGGGTATCAAAAAGTTAAAAACTGATTTTTGGTATTACCGGAAATATGTATTTTTAATTTCACAAATGAAATGGCCCCGGAAATAACACAAAAAAATCGTAAAATAACAACAAATAATGATTAAATAATTTTCTATTCAAACACTCCCCCTCCAAATTCAATACATTTTGCCAGCTGTAAACGAATGTGGCCAAAACTTCTTCGAATTTCTTCAATGGACATTGTTTGAAAAGCTTCAACAATTCGCTGTTTTAGAAGCTGTACGTCGTTCTCAATTGGACGGGAGTACACTAATTGTTTGAGGCGCCCCAAAGATAGGCATCTGAAATAGTTAAATGGGGACTTATTGGGGCCCACAGAACCGGACCATTCCGACCAATCCATCTGTGGCCAAATGTATTATTAAGCCATTCCCTCACTTCAATTGCGAAATGCGCAGGGCATCCATCTTGTTGAAAGTACATTTCGTTCCTAAGTTGGAGAGGCAACTCTTCTAGGTTGTCAGAAAGGAATGTTTCCAGCATTTCAAGGTAACTCCTACGGTTTCACGTGTTTTCAAAAAAGTATGGGCCCAATAATGCCATAATAAGAAATCGCACAACAGACATTTGCTTTTTGTAATATTGTCTTCTTGCAGGAATTCTAAAACGGGGATTATTTTCGCTTCAGTATCTAATATGCGCAGAAGACCCGTTCCCGTTTGTTGAAAATGTCGATTCATCGCAGAACATAATAAATTTATGAAAATTCCTGTTTTCACTTACAATTTTGTTTCCGACCCAAAGACGAAAATCCAAACGTTTGGCTTCGTCTCCTTCTTCCAACGTTTGATTAAAATTTGGCTTAAATGGGAATATTTTGTTTGCCTTTGAAATATACTGAATATGAGTTTTTTTACTACATCAAGTTCTTAAGCTTAATATAAATAAAAAGGTAAAAAAAATTCCTTGTTTTTACAAAAGATTGTAGGAATGCATTTAAAATTTTAAAATAAGATACACACCACCCATTATGAAAATAGAGTCTGATAACATTTTATATTAATATTTTTTTTGAGCAGCAAAATTTCCATTTACCTCTAAAAATTAAAAAAAAAACCTAAAAAATCGAAGAATTATTGTAAATTTCGGATTTAAATTAATTAAAAACGTTATTCTAAATAAGTTTTCTAATTGGCATTTTGGACAAAAATGAAAAATAAAGGTAGTTTACTCTTGGAGAAAAATCATGTTTTTAAAGTTTTTGCGAACACTGTATAAAAAATCAAAATTTTCTCTTCGTGAATTGCTTTTTTTTATAAAGCAAAACTTTTTATCAATTATGACTTTTTCCCGAAAAATGAAATTTTTCATCCATTTGTGCTATTGTAAACTCTATCCACGGACAGTCTGTATATAAAATGCATCTATTCTTTGACCGATTCAGTGACAATAAATACCGAGTGGCCCACTCTCAACGCAGGATTTCCTAGCACTCAATATTTATTAAGAGGTCATCATCTCATCTTAACATAGTATAAAACAAAGTCGCTGTCGCCCGTCTGTCCCTATATGTGCTTAAATCTTTAAAACTACGCAACGGATTTTGAGGAAGGTTTTTATGTATAATACATGCATAATATTGTAGAGAAACACTGATAAATTTAGAGGTTTGTTCGGGTTTGTATTTATAAATCTTGACGTGATGGTGAACTCGCCTTATTATCTCAGAGAAAGAGACGTCGTATAATGCCGGGCTGCAACGCAGGCCGGGTACACGCTAGTGTAAAATAAACCCAATTTTTGCCTTCTGCGGACACCGAATTTCTCCGAAACTGCACCTACGATTTACTTCAAATTACAAATGTTGAAAGACCTATCCTTAAACTATATGTAGCAGATGTTCCGATTATCCTTTCGTTTTAAAATATATAATAATTTTTGTTAGTATAAATAGGCCAACTTTAGAAATTAATTTCTCCGAAAGAAAGGCCTAAGTTAAAAATCTATTACAGGACAGACAAGGATTGAACCTTTAGATGTCCTGTGAAATCAAATTTATTCCTGTTTAATTAAATTTAACTGGTGTTATTAGGTGACAGCCGAACTTCAGCCACTATTTTTGAAATATTTATCTTAGCTATCGTTAATAGTAGCAAAGTCAAAAGTACAAAAATTACTTTATTATTTAAAAATAAACAAACATATCTTGAAAAAATTCGATAAGTTTAGAGGGTTTCGAGTAAATGGTAGATATAAATGAATGTCGCGAGTAAAAGCGATGATGCCCTCTTCAGAACAGAGTTATATGGAGCCATAAGGTCTATAGTTTGAAAGTATTTTTAATAATTCTGAGTATCTCGAATAGTCAGGGCATATCCAACAGTTTTTTTTTAATAGCACACTCTACACACTTAAAAAAAGTATTACGTTTAAAATCAAAATAAACCAGTACTGATTAAATCCAGGTCCATGCCAGATTGATTTAGAAAATTAACACTGCCTACTGATTATATCAAACACTCCTTGATTAAGCAATCCTATTTAAAACTGATTAATGTAAGAATCATTACTGATTATATTTTAAATTAACTGATTCAGCCGATACTTGGTGGAAATCCATAATAATTATTATAGTATTATGAGATACAGTAAAACAAAGTTGAACTTGTAAATTTCCACTATATTTACTAGAAAAATTACATGTTTCGCTAACACTTTAGCTTCGTCAGATGACAATGATTTAATAAAGATAAAAGATAAGAATTGGGGTGCAATAAAATTTTAATTATTGAAGATGTAAATAAAACAGTGGAAGGATTACAATAGCGGGAAAATCCAACAAAGGGTTCACAAAAAAATAACTTAAATTTTCCATATAGACATTAGGTTTAAGTAAAATCAATTTGATAAACAATAAATTATTATTACCTGCATGGTAGGTTGGAATAATAATTGAAACGGCGAAGTTTTCTAGAGTAGAAACAAATAAAATTGTATTAAATATTAAAATGATAATCAAAAAATGAGGTCAATTTCCTGAGAAAAAAACGTGGACCAGAGAAATTTACAGTTTTGATATGGCGGGCTGGCTGGTTTAAACCAATTAGCACCTGACTTTGTTTAGGAAGCGTTATAGTAGGTCAGAATATAACTGTCATTCTCTTCTATACGTCAAAAATATGCGACAGAACCCGGTTTCTCGGCCAGCTAGAGAATCATCAAGCGACGACAGCGTCAATTTGTGATGCAGGATTGCTAATTTACAGTTTCACCGGGGTGCCAGGCACCACCGATACAGAGTGGCACAGAAGGTAACAGGTTGCACCTTAGACGAGGTAAAGGAGGGGACGCGGCATGCGCATCTACCGCGACAGAAGCAAAGTGTGACCAAAAATTCGATTATTCTGGTGCCAAACATCCTATTGTCACCAAGCGGGTTTTTGTGTTTTTGATTGCAAAGTGAATGAAACATAGTAGTATTTATCGTTGAATAAAATGGTAGTTTGTTCATCTTACGGGTGCAAAAGTCGTAGCTATCGAAAGGAGCCAGGAATAAGCTTCACAGGTAAAAATATATTTATGCAAACTGTTATTTTCTTGGTGCCAAACAGTAAATTCTGGTCACAATCGCAAGTTAATGATGCCGCGTCCCCTCCTTTACCTCGTCTAAGGGTTGCACGCTGCAACAATGACCCATTTTCAAGTCTACTATCTACTATTGCTATGGACCCGTAGTTATTGCACACCCTGTATATATGTAATGATCCAAAATTCATTAGTAATCTAATAGCACTACAAAATTTATTGTTTTAAAAACCTTAAAATCCTAATAATTAATAAATAGTGATTCCGCTACAATATGCAACAGCAGAAGTCGTTTTTACAGCATAATTTTAAAAAAATAGCGATAGATAATTCAGTTTTTTTAATACGCATTCCAATATTTATTACATGCCCGTTTCCATTGATCCAGTGAAATATCTGGAGGCCATGGGGAATGATATTTTATAAATTTTGAATTCTTGTTTTATTAACAATATAATGGAAATTGTTTAATAAAAATACTGCGAATATAATATATTATTTGAAGGTATTCTACCTAAACTGACAACAATGTATTTGAAATCCCACAGATACACAAAAGTAAAAATTTAAAATTTACAAAGACTGAAACACCCACGGTCGTCCAAGTAATAAAATGGAGCGCTATATAAATCTGAAGTTTACGTACATGGCGGCGGTGGCTTTTCTGACAAAGGAATGTAAAAATGAACGGTATGATTTATATACATTTTAGCAAACATTCAATATAGAACATGCTTTTATTACTTGCTATAAAAGTTGCGATATTAAGAGTACGTATTATCTTTGTTGGGGTTTAAAATAGCGATACGTGTAAATGAAACACAAAATGTTTTTTTGTTTTTATGAAATATTATGTGTTTTCATATTATTAATAAATTGTTACTCAAGTAAAGATCATAAAAAGCCTTTCAAAAAGTCTAGGCGGTCAATATTTATTGTTAGCATTAATGAATGAAATTAATGACGTTTTAGGCAAGAAAAAATACGAAATATTTTATTTTTTATATTTATTCTTGACCTAGACCTAGAAATTGATTTTGGGATATTGCGGAAAAGATGTTATATAAACGACCAATTAAAACTGTCTTTTGAAAATATTGAAAAGACTGACACCCGAGAGAGCTACCCACTAGGACGGCTCGCAACAGTCTTTCAAGCAGAGGTGTTTGCCATCTTAATGACGGCCAGCATGGCAGAGGTCAGAGACTGCGAAGAGCGTGCTGTATATGTATGCTCCGACAGCCAAGCTGCCTTAAAAGCCATCTGTAAACCAAAAGTCACAACCAACCTCGTCAGCGAATGCGTCGATGCCCTGGATTTGCAAATATATAGGTTATAATTTTCAATTTGTAATTCTGATTCATCAGTTTTTTCGGTAATATGGGTTTCTGAGAGACATAATGCAACAGGTTTTTCTTTAAATAAAAACATTTTAATTTCTTCTTTTGAACTAAAATATCCTTGAATATTTATATGAAATATTTTATTAAATTCATCATTCAGTTTTGGTATTTCCTGCTTTTTTAATGGCTATATTTCTTTATCATATTGTGTTTTAGATTGAACAATTTTGACATGTCTTTGAAGAATTTCACAATTCCTATCAAATGGGCTATGGTTGATAAAATAACCACCATCAAATTTTGATTTTGCCTCAGAACAATTTAGACATTTTAAATGAGCCTGATCTGTAATACACGACATAGCGTTATGGTCCGGGTTTCCACATTTCATGCAAAATTGAGATTTAGTACGATTTTGGGCAGAGTGATAATACCCTGTACATTTATAACATCTCAAAATATCTAGATGTTCAAACACAGTACATACAGAGAAATCTACAAAAATAATTCCCTTATCTATTGCCTTTTTAAAACTAATATTATCAATTTCCAATATCGCCATAAACTTTGTTTTCATTTTCTTTATTTTTATAACTTTTATTTTTGCATCTTTTAAAAGTTCATTTTTTTCTAGTGTAGCATTAATTAATTCAGCTTCATTTATTTCATCTTCTATTCCAATAATTTTAATTCGGGGTATTATATTTTCCTTTGGAGTTACTACATAATTATTTGCTAATTTTTTATTTGCCTCATTTTTAATTTTTTTTAGTTCTTCCTTATTCTTACATTGAATTTTTACTGTTCCACCCCTTAGATCTTCAATTTTTGTAATATTTACGTTTAATTTTGTAGGATTTATAAACTTTCCCAAATCTTTTCTTGTTAGTTTATTTTCTTGGATAGAATTTGGCTTAATTATTATAAAATTATTATTGGCAATTACTTCTGATTTCTTCTTAATGCTATTTGTTTTTTCAGTTTTTTTAGACAATCACTGTAAGATAAATTATTTATAATTTTGCTACCACTTATACTATTTTCAGAAATTGTACTTGGAATTTTGGTAATATAATTTATTTTTTCCTTCACTAATAAAATTTTTTCTTCAAGTTCATTTATTATAATATCCTTAGCTTTTATTAGTTTATCTTTTCCATCTATAATTTTTAAAAACAAATCACATTTTGATAGATTTTCTTCTGATTTGACAAATGTGTCAATATTGACAATTTCCACTTCATTATTTTGAATTTTTAATACATTATTTTCTAAAATATCCTCATTAGTACTATTTTTCGCATCTTTTCGTTTCTTCTTTGGCTGACCCATATCAAAGTCCTTTTATTTTAATTGAATTGAATCCTAAAAGGTTGCTTTTTTTAGTTTTAAGTTGACGGATTTTAAGACGTCTTGTCAAAATTCAATTAACCAAACTTAAAAAAAAACCTTTACCTTCATGTCAATATCCACTGAAACCTGATTGACAATATTTATACAGTCATTGGTCAAATCTAAACTATAAAAATATATTACACTCTCTTCACCCGCTTTTAAAACACTTTTATAGTTATATAGAGTTACAACCAGGAATACAGTAGGAGCTTGGCATGTTGATAAATAAACAAACTAAAAGAAAAAAAATAGTACTTACCTAAGTACCTAGATATCTAGAGGTATCCTACCTACTTATGAACTATCTCTACTATTAATATTTTTTTAACTAATTGACATATACCTTCAAGTTAAATAAACACTTCAATGTTTAATAAATTACCTGTAGCCACAAAACAATAAAGTTTATCCCAAAGAGCTAACTAGGATACAAAAAAACACAACTTTTAAATTAAAACAAATAAAATTGTGCCGCCATATATAAGACCTAGAAACAAACCGCCAGGCCGGCGAGGCTGTTGGATTTTTCACTTTATTAATGCTATTAGAGCAAACTCGCACCAAAAATTTTCATCAGTATTTTGTAGAGGTTCTTAGCAATCATGTCACTTACATTTTCTATTAGATATCAATCGAAAACCGGATAAAAATACAAATTAATACAACACCTACACATAGTTCGCGCGTAAATTACATACTAAACCATGGCAAACCTCAGAAGAGTCACGTGACACATGGATCTTCAGCATTGTTGTCGATGTTTCTGTTGAACGGCTTTTTTCAAGGTGGTTGTGGCATGGCAGCGCGGAATGCTGATGGAAAATAGCCAACGTCATGTGCCGAGGGAGGGGGTAGCGCTAGTAATGAACGACGTTGTAACGTTGATCGACTAACCTATCGATTATATCAATTTTCAAATAACGAGGTATGAAACTTTAAAAGAAGAAACAGTGATTCTTTAAATTTTAATATAAAATTGGTTACTTTGGGGCAGTACCAAAAATTATTATTTTTAAAAACTTTTTTTTTACTCAGAAACTTGATACAGCAAGTTTCTCTTAGTGACCAATTTTGATATTACGATTTTTTGTTTAGTTATAATATTCTAAACGAACCACTCTCCTACTGTATAACCCCGTAGAGAATAGAATATTTGTCGATATATTTGTATATCGTCGGTGTAATTAGCAAAGTGCGTAACTCCAACATTTGGTGATATTACGATTTTTGTGCTATCTGTTGATAGAAAAATCAACGGATGTGTTGGAAAATTTTCAAACTCCAAATAAATTTATTTACCGATAATAAATCGAAAACAGAATAGTTCGTATCTCCCGCCCGCCATTTTTGTATAGGCAACGTTCGTAACTCCCATCAATTGTAGAATACACGTTTCAACGCATCAGTTCGTGCTCGAGTTCTTTTGGCAAATTTGGGTGTATTATTGCTATAAACTATAAGTTTCTACTTGAATAACTGTAAGTAAAACAACTACACTTAATTGTGCATTCTTAATTATTAAGAAAATTTTAGAGAAATACATTAATTTTAATTTTTAAGATTATCATGAAGATAAGCAATTTTCTCTAGTCCTAGATTACTTACGTTATATGAAAATACGTTATATGCGTTAAAATACATTTATTGCTCTCCTGAAAAATGTTGCCACATGGAGATCCGAACTTTGCTAATTACACTGACTATATATTCAGCTGTTATGCTGTATGCTACAGTGTAGTAATAGGTAAAACTACTTTAATTGTGGAAATATAAATATTTTTGTGGACATGCCAGGAGGAAAACTGCCTTATAAATAGAACTATAATTTTTTTTGCTTCCTGCTCGTAGGATGCTGTAGGCTGCATGATACTTTAAAACGTGAATGTTACAAACTTCAGAGAAAATGAGTGAAATATATCTACTAGTTTTTGTAGTTTTAGTGTATACATAATTTTTGTAGGTACCTTTTAAGAAAAAAGGAAAATAAACATTTTTCGGTGTGTAAATATTTACCTACCTACATTGGTGGTAAAAAAAATTTGGAGACAAACTATTTCCTGATAAAATTTTGTAATTGAATAAGATTATAAGGCCCCAATTATTAATGTCCTTTTAAAAAACACTGCCATATAACTACAATGACAACATTATTGTTCCAATAATGGTATCCTTAGTTATTTTACAGTTAATGTTAACAATATATTTATTAATAAATAGAAATTCTCGATTATTTTTATTTACCCTTTTTTACTGATTACTACGCCATTAAATAGTCAAACAATAGAGATTATAACTTTACTTGTGAAAAGATAATTCTGGTTTAAAAGAATCTTATTTTCCAGCAACTGAACTAAAAGAAAAGTTCACAAAACATAAACAGATAACAAATTTTGGGTATCCTGACACCTAATAACATTGGCGCAAAAATCATATACTATGCTTACTACAACGGTTTTAGTTGCTACCTTAGAATAGCCGACGTGGGGAAAAGGAAAGCAAAGCAAATAAATGATCATATATCTACTTTTCAAAATATTCATCATAAAAACTTAACTTGCTACACTATTAAGTATGCGTATGGACGATACAGTAAAAATAAATAACTTTCATATTTCGCATTGGTCATTATTGTTTCTGTAAATAAACATTTCTTGATTTATGCTAATTGTAAATGGGAATACGGTTATGCATTAATGGTGAAATATTGTTGGTAGAAACCAACAAAACAGAAGTTTATTTCTCTTAAAACTTATCTACGTTCGGTCCAGGATTTTAATTCTAAAGTTATATTACAAATTGTTAGAAACACATTTATTTTACTTTAGCAGACATAAAACTCACTTTTTCAGGCTAAATAATTTCAGATACTTTATTGTTTATGAAATAAAAAAAGGATTATTATCTGATCACGGTTCTTCAAGTTATAAAAACAGCCATTAGTGGCCTGTATATAGTTTTGGTTGAGGAAATATGATGATGATGATGAGAGGTAAGATTTTAATAAAAATAAGGAATGGTAAAAATCCGACGACAGCATGACATAATGGATCTAGTGACTGAAAAAGCACCAACCCTTGATCCCGCACTAGAACTTTCGTGTTTGATAAAGGAGAATTATATAGATGCGTATAAACATTTATATTTTTCAGTTCAGCGAGCGTTACATGTCTATATAAAATCTAATCCATTTACAAAATCAGTCGCAGATATTGACGGCTGGTGATAATTGAAACAGGTATTGCCAAAACACAGGCTTATAAAGTGCCGAAAATAGCAAATCAAATAGAAGTCTATAAAAAAAAATTACCGAATAATTAAATGTAGCATTAAGGTTGAGACACAATTAAAAAATAAGCAATATGCAATAAGAAACAGGTAATAAGAAATAGGTATAGGAAATAAAAAAAATAAATTATTGATGACACAATACAGCATTCTGGCATAATGGTTGAATTGTTAGCTGTCAATAAATGTTTTTTTAACTTTTCGTTTTGTCGATAGAACAGGTTATTATGGTGTGTTTTACGATTCTCAAAAAATATGATTACTTTTGTAAACTTATCGGTTTTATTACAAACACTTAAACAAATCCTTAAAATAAAATAATCATACCGGCAGATATCAAAATATTTATTGGGAGCTGGACATTTTCTATACAGCTAAAGAAAATTTAATTGAACTGAAAATTAGGCTGGCGGCATGTCACTTTTCTTCAAGGCATGATTTTTTTACCGGTTTTGCTGGTCACAGGCTACTTGATGCTTTTAAATCTAAATTTATTCTTATAAGATGCTTCATTTTAGGAAAGTTTCAAGTTAACTTTATAAAGTTTTTTAATGTCGGCTTTCCTAAAACCTAATAGTGTGTGGTATCAAAATAATCGTAATAAAATCCTCTTTTTTCTTAACCCGACGAGCCACCATGTTGCCGTTTAAAAAAAATGATTTATACAACTTTAAAGATTAAATTTTACACAGCAGATGGTATTGGACCAAATATAGTAAAATGGTTCATTTTCCAAGATTAAAGAACTGAAATAAATGATTTTAAGATTATTATAGCCATCTAGATAAAACAATAAACTTAGGAAAAAAATATTTACTTAGTGACAAGTCAGTGACACATCGTTATATTTAGAATGTCATATGGAGTCAACAAAAGGAAAAATATACCATGTGTCCCATTTAAAAATCGAAAGTTAAGTTATGGAAGTTCCATAATGTCACCTATCAAAAAATGTAGTTTTATGTCGTATAAAAATCCCCCAAATTTTATTCCATTATTTTGAAAAACAAAAAAGTTAGAGGGGCGAACCATTTTCCGTGGACAACCGGTAGCATTTTTGTATTGAGCGTCCAGTACACCGCATTCGGGTAATTTCGCATTAACCGAGGTCTGTCTATCGTCGATTGTCAAGCAAATTTTTTCAGCTTTTTCATAGAGGATTATAAGGAGGCGATAACTAGAGGAACAAATTCCGTCTAAAAGGTATATTGGCAACCGGTTTGTTCGTTGTTACCCAGAGCATTTTTTTTTTATTTAATTTTTTCAACTAATATTATTTTTAACCATATAAAATCTCATGTTTATTATTACCTACCCTAAATTATATTATTTATGAAACAATACTTTCAAAAGAAATAAAATTATTATCATAATTTGGCAATATTAAAGCAGTAGAACCGATGAGACTATTGCATCAATTGTTTCAGAAGGTATCATATGTATAATTTTCAAGTCCGGTCCTGAAATTCATACCTACCTATCAAAATTAAATAAACCAAAATTGACAGAGTGTCACGTGACTTTGCCTCCATCTTGCGAGAGTATTCAAAAGTTTTACTATATTACCTGATCGACTCAATTCCCAATACTCGTGTACCGTTAAATAAAGTATACTACTTTTCGGCATGTATTAAGTGCATGTCCTATGGATTTAACACAATTTTATTCTGAGGTAGAAAATTTATTCATTGCATTAAACTAGGTGTAAATTGCAAGCAAGATCGTATTTGCAGTTTGCGTGAAGTGATAAATTGCACTTTAATTTCCGAGGTTCTGCGACACGTCATTTATAATACGCTTATTGGATTAGAGTCCTGTATATTTCGCTGGTTTAAAGGGATAGAATAAATAACACGTAAATATCTGTGTTAAATAAACGGCTGGCTAAAAAAGATAATGAAAATTATGAGCACTTTAATTTGTATCCTATATATGAAAATTTTCGAAAAAAAGCGTACAGTAAAAACCTATACCAACAAATCAAACGTTATTTATTTAGTTTTTAAAATAAAATAAATTAAATAAAAACAAACAAGTGGTCATTGTAGCAGTGGTTGATAAAGAACTTTATAACAAATCTCGCACTTTTTAAAAAACTCTCGTCTTGTCTCGTGACGCCTTAAAAATTCTGCAAAATTAGGGTATAAAAGCGTTTGATTTGGTTGTATTGGTTACAGGCTTGCCAGATTTAACAATTTTTTACTATTTTGATGATTTTATCCAATGAACTCCAACTATTGGGAATACTGATTATCACTATTAATAAAGCTAGGTAGGGGTTTTAATTAGTAGCTGCTCATGATGAAAACACTGGGAGTATTTTAAAAGGATAATATAAAAAATAAATTCAATAATATATTTTGATCGAGCAGCTGTTCGATTTTCTCTGGAGAAAACAATATTCATTTAGGCACAAGGATGGATGACAAAATAAACCGCACAGCCAATAGTACTATTCATACAGTTTCACTTTAAAATCTCTTTTTGTCATTAAGTTTAAAACCGGTTTAGGCCGCTCGATATTTTTAACAAATTTTAAGAGTAGACCGAGTAGATGATCGCAAGCCCGATAAAGCTACAGTAAACATTTCCATAATATGTTGTAACACTGATCAAAATTTAAACATAAACAAATTTCTACGATTTTTCAGATCAATAACGACATATTTAGCTAATTTATTATTAGGTAAACAATGCCGATAAGTCGATAATTTCTAAGGGTGCACTACGCATGTGCCACTGATTAATAATAAACCGTTAAGGAGTGTGCGATCTACTTGGAGGAGTCCCAGATCACCCACAGCACATGAAATAAAAAAGAGCGAATTTTAGACCCAATTACCCAAACTTTTTGAAAATGTGAGTAAAATCTAATGCAACAGGTTTGCGAAGACATAGTTTGTATTGATAGCTTATTTCTTATTAACCCATCTTAAACAAATTGCTAGTGTATCAAACCAGCTTTAGTGTTATATCAATTCCAGATTTGCTAGAACAGTGTTATTATTGGTAGTAATCAGTTCCGTTAGCAGCACAGTCTTGTTGAATCACTGAAAAAAGAATTTATTTGATCTAAACAAAAATGGAGTTCGCCGAAACAAATATTTGTTCCCTATGGCCTGAATAAATAATTATTTGAAGTTTTGTCCAAAATTATTTGACTTTTGAGAGGGAAATATATGATATTCAAATAAATATTATTTAAATGAAATAATTCAGTTATTTAGCACCAAGCAATATAGGTAACCAACAAATATGTATTTATTTCTATTAAATAAATATTTATTCTGTTCAAATAATCATTTATTTAAATCGGCAACACATTTATTTAATCCAAATCACGAATTGTTTATTATCCTTTATATTTATTTCTATTAAATAAATATTTATTCTGTCTAAATAATAATTTATTTAAATCGGCAACACATTTATTTAATCCAAATCACGAAATGTTTATTATACTTTATATTTATTTCTATTAAATACATATTTATTATGTTCAAATAATTTCGAAATTAGGATGTGTGCTTTTTGGCATTTAATTTAAATAACTTATTGTTTCCTATAAATAATTATTTACTATTGAACATAATAGTATATAAGTAATATAATTATTTATATATTTATATAATTATTATTAAATATTTTTTGGTTAAAACTATATTTGTAATAAACAATAATGTATTTAAATTAAATAATTAAAATAGGGTATAATCGTCCAAACTATTTAGAAGAGGAGCTGCAAAAAAAAATAAATCATACCACAGTTTTTATATATATATTCTGTTTATTGTTACGAAAAATAACATAACTATATAAGAAAAGAAAACAAAACTGTAATTAACATGACAGTTATTAAACTCGGTCTGCGCCTACGAGAGCCTTATTCTCCTTAAACATTCATATTTACTGCAATAACTAAATGTTCCTGTAAAATAACATCTTGTTTAAGGGAAATAAATTAAATTTATCACAAACAATTAAAAATGGTTATACATAAATAATTGTTTCCCCGAAAATAAATATTTATTTGCTTTAAATTTTATTTATTTCACGCAAATAAATATTTAAGGCAAATGAATAATTTTACACAAAGGGGCTGCAAGAGACGCTTTCGCGGCTATCTTGATAGTATACAACATGAATATGCCTGCCTCAACTTCGCCTTTTGTAACTTATTTACAATAAAGTCTTTTATTATTATTATTATTATTATTATTATTATTATTATTATTATTATTATTATTATTATTATTATTATTATTATTAT
Source organism: Polydrusus pterygomalis (assembly GCA_963969555.1). Classification (NCBI taxonomy): domain Eukaryota; kingdom Metazoa; phylum Arthropoda; class Insecta; order Coleoptera; family Curculionidae; genus Polydrusus; species Polydrusus pterygomalis. The sequence continues at coordinate 66,896,870 of OZ018378.1, forward strand.
TATTATATTAATAATTATATTGAAAACAGAAATCAAAACAATAACGATACGCATGTTTATAAAATAATATAACAATATGGCAAAGACAAATTTGTTAACTTTTTCTATTATATACAAAAATAATTGAAACGTTTTTAAATGGGCATTTCTCGATGGCCTGCATGATTTAGTAATTATTATTGTGTATAATATGTTTTATCTGTCTTTTTTAAGTAATTAACATTAAAAAAAATCTTACCTTTGAAGGAGGGCCACAGATGTCCCATGTTATGGCCAACTAGCCAATCGCGAACATCCATTGCCACACAAAATTATATATCACCTTGTTGAAAGAAAAAACGACTAAACTCTCCAGTCTCTACCTACCTAGATCTCGACGCCAACCCTTTCCTTTGTCTTGTTCGCTTCGCGGAATCCGATTAAAAAGCAGTGGCGAAATAAAAAGTTATTTGCAGCAAATAATATTTTGTTTGAAATGTAGACGTTTAAAGGCAGAGGTGTAGCAAACATTTTTTTGTTTGGCGCGAATAAGTTTTATTTCACATAAATAAACAAAAACCAAACAAATATGAAATAAAAGTCAAATAATTCAATTTATTTGTTGCAAACAATATTTGTTTGAGCTAAAAAAAGATTATTTGTGGCTAACAAAAATAAAGCAAATACATCATTTATTTGGGATGAAACAGACTTTTTTTTTCAGTATACTTTTAATACATCAATTTTGTTAAGAAATAGATTGTATCTTTTCAATGCGACGCATAAAACGCTTTCTCTACAATTAAGAAAGCAGAGCAGCGTCCCCAAAAAACAATTGTATCCGTTACAAGCTATAATCCACAAGACGTTGGTGAGGGTTGGTATAGCGATCGGCAATCGCCGCGCGCCTTAGTATTAGTTTTACCGTAATTGTTGCGCAGGTCACATCGTTGTTCGGAGTCTTCTAGCTGCACTGTTTGAATTTGAATTTTATTGATCGTACCATTAACTGTCTCAAATAATTTATTTTTACTTTGTATTTAAGTTTTAATACTTTGCATATCAGATAAAGCAATAGAAGATTCTTACTTCACCCAAGCCATCATTAGTATTGGACTTTATAATCTATGGACGAATTTAACTATCTCAGTAAATCATGTTGACAATAGATAATTATATGCAATGTTAAACGGTAAGAACAATATGGCACTAGAAGCTATTTAGACGTTTGAGAACTGCCGTACTATAGCTTTTAGTAGTAAGAATATGCTTTATTAACAGTTGCAAGCAAATATTATTATGATTAATGTCAAGATTCATTACAAATGCCAGTCCGAACTAATATACCTAGTATATAATACCAGTTTACATCCCCAATAGAACTTGATAATAACTGTGAGTATTCAGAGCAATAATGACTATAAACCATTCTATGGTAGCATTGACTCCTATTTCCTATTGGCTAAATTACCGTGCTATTATCACTGCACAACGGTCTAGCAATTTTCGTTGTATTATAGTAGGAAAGCGCGTTGCTGTCATATCAAATTAACATTTAACCTAAAATAATTATAAGAATTAGAGCATGGAAGATGATAAATATTGAAATGTTTTAGTCAAAGAATTTAAATTTTCTTAATGCGCAAAATAAGTTAAAAGGGAGAGGTTGAGAGGCTATGAAATGAAATTAATATATGCTATTAGACCAAACAAGCTTTTGTTGCTCCTTAAAAGCAAGAATTTAAATTTCAATTTAGTCTACAAGGTACAGATTTCATCATTCCAGAAACTCTAGCAACAAATTAAAGTGTAAAACAGGTCAAATAATGAATTTCAAAGCGACGAGGGGAAAACAAAGAGATAATTGAAAATTAAAAGATACTGTGTATCCACTTTGAAAGTAAAGTTATATGTTACCGCTATAGGGACAAAGTTTATTTTGCATATAAAACGCAGACATGGTTATTGTATGCGGTAATATCCCATTATAAGTTTAAGTACTATAATATTAAATTATAGCAAGCAGTATTCGCTAAAAAGATTTAGGTTTAGAGTCAGTTAAAGGTTTAAACTGATTTACCTTAATCGTCTAAACCGGCTTTTTTAAAACAGAACGTAAAACTTTGCATCGTAAATCTACAAAGTAAGTTTTACTTACTAGTCTTTTTCAAAACTAGTTTTTACCAGCCGCTTCGCGCATGATAGCAATTTATGATATACCGAGTCACCAGTAAAGTCCGCATCATATGGGATTTTTTTTATTAATATCTTTATTCGAAATTTGACTTTGGCATCAAGTCCTGCTTCGATCGAGATGAAAATTAAGCAAAAAAATAGTAGTCACGCGATTCGCATTATGTGTCAAATTTAAATTTTTTCCAAAAAAATAATTCAAAAGTGGGGTTATTTCTGAAAATATCGAAAAAAGTTATTAGAAAAAGTTTTTTTTTAAATGCAGTTTTTAGCCCACATGCATGTAAATTGCACCACTTTTGCAAAATAAGACTCAACGCAACCTACATAAAACTTTTTAGTTTTGACACTGCTTTATTTCAGATACATTTTCTTTAAACTAGCGCCATATTAAATGTGTGTTTTTCTACAAAATCAAAATTGGGCTATTAAAATTTGGTCACATGTAATGAAAAGTTTATTTGTTTTTGACCCTGTATAAGGTTACAATATAAAATAAGTATTTTTAAAAACGTAGTTTGTGTCTAAAAGTAATACACGTTAACGTTATTATGACATAGCTTAATAATAAATTATAATATAGGGGTTTTAAATTAAATCGTTGAAAATAGATAAACTTTACGTTGTAAAACTAAAATGTATGTTCCACTTAAGAAACACTTTACTGAAGACACTCTGTTCTTTTCTGTCTTACTATTAAGGTGTATTACTTTCAGACACAAGTTTTCAAAAGTACTTATTTTATGAAGTTACCTTATACAGGGTCAAAAACAAATAAACTTCGTCACATGCGACCAAATTTTAATAGCCCAATTTTGATTTTGTAGAAAAACACACATTTAATATGGCGCTACTTTAAAGAAAATGTATCTGAAATAAAGCATTGTCAAAACTAAGAAGTTTTATGTAGGTTGCGTTGAGTCTTATTTTGCAAAAGTGGTGCAATTTACAAAATATAGGTAAAAACCAAAATTATCTTATGCAGCTGAAATTTTGCATGTGGGCTAGAAACTGCATTTAGAAAACTTTTTTTAATAACTTTTGTCGATATTTTCAGAAATAACCCCACTTTTGAATAATTTTTTGGAAAAAATTAAAGTTTGACAGATAATGTTAATCACGTGACTCTTTTTTTGCTTAATTTTCATCTCGATCGAAGCAGAACTTGATGCCAAAGTCAAATTTTGAATAAAGCTATTAATAAAATAAAATCCCATATGATGCGGACTTTACTGGTGATACTGTATTGCTCATAATAATAATGGCTTAATTTTATGCTAATACTTCACCGCATGTAAAATAGGCCCAATTCTTGCCCTCCGCTGTCACCGAATATCTCCGAAACAGCATAAACGATTTATTTCAAATTAAAAATATTGATAGACATATCCATAAACGCTATCTCTTATATAAGATATTCTTCGAATACCTTAACGTTTCCAAAATATAATATAATATGTGTTTGTATAAATAGACAAACTTTGAAAATTATTTTCTCCCAAAAAATGGGCCCAAATTAAAAATCCATTACACGAAATACAATGTTTGAACATGGTCAAATTAAGGTAAAAATACGTATTTAGGGACTTAATAATTTGGTAAAAGAACATTGACAATATTCCGAATACCTTTGGCATTGAATATCAAACTATATAAGAATGACGGATGTCCGAGAAAAGTTGACAACCAATTTTTTGACGTATTGAAGCTGGTTTGGCCGCCATTGTGGAGTTGATCGTAACTCTAACCTTAAATCTGTCGCCTGTCTGTCATTATAATGCAGCGCCTCGGCAACAGATGTTTCAAATTCTGTGATGTCGTGGTGTTGCCGCATATCGTATTTTATTAAAATTTTTAAGAATTCAAGCATTTTTAACAGACAATAAAATAGGAGGTTCTCAATTCCAGCCGAATGTATGTTTTTGATAATAATATGTACGCTGATTACTCCGGGGTAATTGGACCGACTTTCATAATGATTTTACCGTTGCATTAGGTGTTAAATGTTAAACAAATAAAAGTAGATAAAAAGCGACAGCAAGTATAACTAAAACAGGTTTTATTTCGTCGAAAAATAGCAAAATACGTAATACACTAATACCAACAAACTGGATGTTTCTTAAGTAAGAAAGTAAAACCTATTTATTTTAACCATATTGAAAAGTAGTATCTAATAATTGAAAATTAAAACCAAGTTATACAAACAAACCGCACCTCATTCATATTTTACCCAACATATACGTTGTAGGTAGCCTATAGGTAGGTATTGAATAGTGAGAGTCGTCATTTAATTCTGTCAGAAATAGAATACATGGCGGTTAATATGTTTTCATGTAATTAACGTTGGGACGTCAAAAGGTTGAAAATATTATAAGCTACAAAGCAATTAAAAATAGGGACATTTTTAAATCTAGACTATATTATAGGTAGGAAAATAAATGTAAGCTACTTAAAACTAGGATAGGTGTAGGTACTTATGTGAAATCAAGTTTTACGATTAGCTATAAAAATAAATTTAAAAAAACTCATGCAGCAAGTCAAATAGACAGGCGGCAACAATGCTTTAAATTAGCAGTGAAAAGGTTAGTAGCTTTCTTGTTGGTGAACTCATTGTGCCATCTATGAATTTGACGTAGCAGATTTAGGAAATCGGCTCATATGGCCTTCTTATAGTTTGATATTCAATGCCTTTGGACATACTTATCCGGAAAAAAACCGAAAATTTCGGTTTCGGTTTTTAATTTTCTGCGCCTTGATTTTTGATTTGGAAGGAAAACAGAAAAACGACATAGCCGCTTTTTATATTCTACAAGAGGCGGCCTTAGTTTCAAATGTCCACAGTTTATTTTTTTAGATATCATTGTCAAGTATATTTTTTTGCATGCGGATCTGAAATTTAAAACGGTTTTAGGGACTTCTATGCTTTAGAAATTTAATAGAATGTAGCGGCTTTTAATCTTAACGTTACATCATCAAATAACCCATCATCAGTATTCCAAAAATTATCAATTTATTACCATTACAGTCTTAGCAAATCTTTTATCTGCAGGATTAAATACCATAACTAAACATACCTATAGAGTTTTTTTTTTAATGTTGTTAGATAGAATAGTAGGTACCATTATCAGTTTTGACCCCTAACCTTAAATTTTCTGTTTCATTTTTAAGCTACTGCTACGGGAATATTTTTTTAAATTCGATAGCAATGTCAATTTTACAATATTTCGGGCCTAGAGTCAAAACTATCATAATTAAAGTAACTGTTAACTAACTATGAAATAAAAATAGAATAAAACGCACTTTCGCTGGTTAATTAAAACTAACTTTTGACTAGAAGTTTATCAAAATATAAACGGATTAAACACCATACGTTTTAAGTATCTGAAATGTAGTTTGGATATTTAATCTTAAAAATAATTGAGGACCGTTATAATAAAGAAATAATGATAATTTGAAATACTGATGTATTAATTGATGACGAAACGTAAAAAATTAAAAAACCTCTGAAATGTTTTAAATTTCTAAAGCGTAAAGATACCTAAACCCGTATTTAAAATTCGAGTTCCGTATTTAAAAAAATTGACTTGACTGTGCTAACAAATGAAACGTCGAATTTCTAAACTTAAAAGTTATTTTGTAAAACATGAAAAACGGCTATGATAAATTGGGTTTGGTCAGAAATTAAAGAGCAAAAATTAAAAACCATAACTTAAAATTTAATTTTTTTTTTCGGATAACTTCGAAGAATAGTTATAAAATTTGAAAAAATAAATATATTATTATATTTTCTTTACCAAAATTAGAGGTTTTTTTGCATATTATTATCCTGGTATGCTGGTAATTAAGTGTAACCACGGTTACCGCAAAAATTTTATTATTGAACTTACTTTATGTTAATCTGAGCCTCTTCGCTACGTTTAAATACCGTGCGAACAAAAATTATTTGCATCAAAGAGGGCCTTGCATCTAAGGACGTAATGCTTAGCCGTAGAGCTTAATACCTGTTGGGTGTCAGTAACTACCTGAATTTACAATCAATCAGTTATTCCGTCATCTTTGACAGTAGTTACAAGTAATTTGATTCATCGCTAATTTTTCCAACTTTTTGAACAATTCGCACAATGGGCTTTACGGAACATCACAAAATATTCATGGTTAAAGCGTATTTTCGAAACGGGGTTAGAGTAAATGGTGAGTGGTAATACAATCCGGGTTTGTGCATGGACGATTTTCACGAACATTTTCCTAACGTTGCTTTTATTGCTGGGGATTTTTATCATTGCCTGAAAAGAGCCGTGGCTGTGTTTAGACAAACAGGTTCTTTACAACACAAAAAAGGAGCAGAAAGACCATCTGTATGAACAGAAGAACTTGTTGCAAACGTTCGTGAAATAATGCAAAATACGCCAACAAATTGTATAAGACGCCTGTCCCAAGAAGTGGGAAGATCTTTTGGAACATGCAGGACTATTCTTAAGAAGCAGCTAAATTTATTTCCTTATAAAGTGCAAGTATTCCAAGAAATACAAGCCGCAGATTTTGAAAGACGCAGGAATTACTCTCAATGGTTTACCCAAAATTTATTGGAAAGAAATGATTTATTAGAACTGACATTTTTTCGGATGAAGCTTGGTTCCACCTCTCCGGTTATGTGAATTCTCAGAATACACGTATGTGGAGTAGTGAAAATCCCCATTTTTTTGTAGAGTCCACATTGCACCCTCAAAAAGTTGGTGTCTGGTTAGCTGTTTCCCGAAGAAGAATTGTTGGTCCTATTTTTTTCCATGACACAATTACAGCACAGCGGTATAGAGACAATATTTTGAATCCATTTGTGGAGCAATTACTTGACGACGAACTACGTTTTGGATATTTTCAACGACGGTACAACTGCCCATATAGCCGCCGAAACTATTAACTACTTACGCAATTTTGTGTTTAACGGTTATGGATTACTTCATTTTTCCTCATTTAAAGAACACTATTTTTAAAACACCAGTTGCAAATTTAGAGCAATTATTACGAGAAAGGATTATCCAAGAATGTGGTAACATTTCTGCAGTTCAACAGTTTCAAAAATATGAAGAGACTTGTGAATTTATGCTTGGAGCATGTCGGTGGCCAATTTCAGCAATTTATGTAATTATTTTTCTTTTTCTTTCTGTATGTTCTTACTTTGTTAATTTTGTAAACAACAAAAATAACTTTGTATTTGTCTACTTATTTTATTACTCATTAGTTTGGCATATCATGTCATAATACGAATTTGACAAAATTTTAACATAGATTTGGTTAGGTATTATTATATCGTCCCCATGTCATTGTGATCTAAACCAAGCCCTACGTTTTTTAATCGAAGCCCTCTTTGATGCAAATAATTTTTGCTCACACGGTATTACATTTTCTTTACCAAAATTAGAGGTTTCTTTTGCATATCCTGTTATACTGGTATTTAAGTGTAACCACGGTTACCGTAAACATTCTATTATTTAACTTACTTATACAGTGTGTGTATAAAGTCTGGTAACGGCTTAATAACATCACAATTTACTGCCCGATTTAAACCAAATTTGGTACAGTTGTGTAAGAGGATCTAACGCACCGAATGACGATATTGACGTTGTTGCCAGCTTTTTAGTTTGACTGGAATTCGAACGAATTTTATATTTTTAAATATAACACCCAGTATATTTTTACATTTTTAAATTCCACATAAAATTATAATTATTTTTTAATAAATGTATTATTAGTCTATACTTCATAGTTTCCGAGATATTGACTCTCGAAAAGTGACATTTTTGAACTTTGACAGCTTATAACTTTCTAACAGTACGTCTTAGAGCAAAACGGCTTACATGTCCCTATCTTCAATTTTTATTATCTTCCCAAAAAAATCAACTTCCAGTTAAACCGGAACAACTATATTTCCTGCTTTCGAGTTACATCCGGTTTAACCGGAAGTTGATTTTTTTGGGAAGATAATAAAAATTGAAGATAGGGATATGTAAGCCGATTTGCTCTAAGAAGTACTGTTAGAAAGTTATAAGCTGTCAAAGTTCAAAAATGTCACTTTTCGAGAGTCAATATCTCGGAAACTATGAAGTATAGACTAATAATGCATTTAATAAAAAATAATTATAATTTTATGTGGAATTTAAAAATGTAAAAATATACTGGGTGTTATATTTAAAAATATTAAATTCGTTCGAATTCCAGACAAACTAGAAAGCTGGCAACAACGCCAATATCGTCATTCGGTGCGTTAGATCCTCTTACACAACTGTACCAAATTTGGTTTAAATCGGCCAGTAAATTGTGATGTTATTAAGCCGTTTCCAGACTTTATACACACACTGTATGCCAATCTGCGCCTCTTCGCTACGTTTAAATAGTTAATTGATTACAAATCAAGATTTCTTTAAAGATATGGAAGGTTTTGGTAGTCACTCTATAAAAAAAATTCATTAAATCATTACCATTACATTACTATCAATAATAAAAATTCACTGATCTTGCACCTTACGCAAGCATCCTATGTATTGAAAATACCTGACACAGCTTTAAAATTTGTGTCCTATGTGATGTAAGTTACATATTTTCCAATATAATTCACTACTTGTTGTGTTTATGTTTACCCAAAATTTCAAGTTGACTTTTAACCGCAATTAAATTTTTATCAAGTACTAAAAATTGTGTTTTCTTTTTTTCAGACCACATTTGTAAAAGTTTAAAAAATGTTCTTTAATTCTACAGGGTCCGCCGAAATTTGGTTAACAAATGGGATAATTTTTTATTATTGATTTCTCAGAAAATTTTATTCTACATAAAAGTTTAGCATCTTGGGTAAATCATTTTGACGTATTTAAATCTTCTGTGGCATGTACAGGGTGAATATAAAATAGAAAAATATGACGTCAGTGACTCAAAAAATTTTAAAAATAATTAAAGCCCACATTCTAATTTGTATTTTGTAAAAGTTTGTTCTTTAATTCTACAGGGTCCGCCCAAACTCGGTTAACAAATGGGATAATTTTTTATTATTGATTTCTTAGAAAATTTTATTCTACATAAAAGTTATGCATCTTGAGTAAATCATTTTAACGTATTCAAATCTTCTGTGGCATATGCAGGGTGAATATAAAATAGAAAAATATGACGTCAGTGACTCAAAAAATTTTAAAAATAATTAAAGCCCACATTCTAATTTGTATTTTGTAAAAGTTTAAAAAATGTTCTTTAATTCTACAGGGTCCGCCCAAATTTGGTTAACAAATGGGATAATTTTTTATTATTGATTTCTCAGAAAATTTTATTCTACATAAAAGTTTTGCATCTTGAGTAAATCATTTTGACGTATTCAAATCTCCTGTGGCATATGACGTCAGTGACTCAAAAAAATTTTAAAATTTAAAAACTGAACCAGCCATTTTAACAGTTAATATATTGTAAAGTTAATATGAAAAATGTAAATATTCAATAAGGGCAAAAATTTGATTTTTAACTTGACTTTTCTTGAAAACTATTAGCACTAGAAAAAACTTTCTTTAAATTTTTATCTTGGATTTATTAGTTCTTTAATATGGCTGTTTCAGTTTTTAAATTTTTAAAAATTTTTGAGTCACTGACGTCATATTTTTCTATTTTATATATGCCACAGAAGATTTGAATACGTCAAAATGATTTACTCAAGATGCAAAACTTTTTTGTAGAATAACATTTTCTGAGAAATCAATAATAAAAAAATTATCCCATTTGTTAACCAAATTTGGGCGGACCCTGTATATGCAATTATTGTGCTCCAACTTTTTGCCTCCCACTATTTTTTTTTCGATATAATATTCCGATTTAAATAACGTGAACTTACCTTCTTTAACAAAATTATTATGGCATTCTTTAAAACACAATATTATATAATTTATCTTAATAAAGCACTTTGAAGTGCAAAAATACTAAAACTAAACATTATTTACTTGCCGACTTTACGCTGTTATTTATATTTATATTTACCAAGTATTATTAGAGTATTATGTTACATGACCGCTTGAGATATTGCGGTGTTGGGTCTCGACACCAATGCAAATTTTGCCTAAAAACGATCCCAGTAGTATTTTCAATACTAAAACTTTGTATGGACGCAGTTTGTGACGTTTTGTGAGAAGATATCATAGACGCCAGAAAGAAACACTGCAGCAAATGAAATAACGAAAGTTTACAACATTTAATTAAAATTATTTGGAGTGTTACCGCCAAAATTACTTTTAATCCATTTTTAGTTATTGAGTTTAAGACCGCACGTGAAGCAAAAAATTCAAAACGAAAACTAGTTTAGAAAGAACCCGATTCAAGAAAAGAAAGTTCAGGAGCTTTAAAATGCAATAAATTTAAAATGCTGGTAAATAACTGCAATTATTAAAAGACTCAGCAAGACTACAAAATAAACTTTTACTAATAATATTATCTTCACGGAGAGGCGATGAGGAAGGTACTTGCCATATGACCTATTTTAAAGAAGAAATGCATAACGAAGGGGGCAAAACGGGAAGAATAGAATACAACCCGTTATTTACTAAAATCACACAAGGAGATTTACAGCTCTGCACAATTTGAAAACTGCTAAATAAAACCAAGCAGCTTCAGATTTGTGCCCAGTAGGATAGAGTGGAGCAGATTCGGACACTTTTTTTAAGGCGATTTTTTACGTTTATTTTAGCCACAGGAATTTTTCTAAGGATTCTAATATATTTTTTTATATGTTTTTAAACTAATAACATAGCACTTTAATAAAAAAACGTTCACAGTTTTTTGTAAAAAAGGTTAAATAAAAAAGTTGCATTTGTCCAAAGGTGCCCCATGGTGGGGCAGTTTTGGGACACGCATGGGGTAGGTTCGAACATATACTTTATAAATAGTTTTTCTTTTCAAAAATATATTTTAAATATTTTAACGTTAAACTTAACACAAAACGTAGGTATGATTAAATGAACTTTGTTATCCTAACCAAGAAAAATTAACATAATATTTGAAAAGTTTTTGTTAATAAAGCCATCAAAAATGGCAACTTATTTTAAATTTTAAAGAATTAAAATTCACATTAAATTTTAGGAAACTAGCCAGGCGAGCATTCCCAGCAATAGAAGTTGGTCTGGGCAGTTTTGCCTCTATGTCACATCTTGCGATGGTTGAAATATCATCCACAGTAGGAAAGTAGAAACGGTTGTGCGAATGTCTTAAATATTTTACTAGCAACACGTATCGACATATTATTTTGAACTACATTTGAAACAACTGTTTGTATTGATTCTTTGGAAACCTCGGGTCGATTACGTTTCTTAACGTAGTTTCTAATCATCCTAAATAAATTTTGTATGTTAGATTCCAAACGAAACAAATTCATTTTTAATACTTTAGAAATATTATGTAAATAAATAATAAGTGGGGCACCTCCGGACAGTCCGAATGTATCCCACACTATAATATCCGGAAGTACCCCACATGCACGAAATATAAAAAACCTAATAAATCTAAAAATAATGCCGTTGCTGATGCTTGAAATATAGGTTTTGTGCTGTAAAAATATTATACTTTTTTACGTATGCCACTTTTAAATCAAAAAATTGCAACATCAAATAGTGCAGAAGCTTACGAATAGATGAGCATATTACTTACTTGAGGCCACTGTTTATTATTTTTGATAATAACTTTTAAATTACGTTAACTACCGGCTTACAATTTCGCGACACGGCGTGAAATAAGCACTGCTACCAACTGTTAAAATACCGAATCACGTTTCGGTTTGGAAGGCGGTAAATTCAAATCGTCCGGAGGTGCTCCATGTCCGAACCTGCCCCACTCTACCCTACGCTTGTATTTAAAATATCAACAGAAACGTCTTAAAATTAACAATGAGCGTCTACTTTTAACAGTCAATTATTTTTAAGAGTGTAGTGGCAAATGGTACAAGAATATTTCTGTCGGAAAAAACGAGTTAGGTAGATGGACAAACCGGGAAGCTAAAAAAGCTGGACTGGACATAACAACAACAGTTTAATTCATATTACCGGCCATTTAAGTGCAATATCATTTTAATCTTATCTTCAAATGGATGGAAACCACCCTGAAAACATAGTTGCAAAGATGAGGGATAGTAATCCTAATAATTTTAAAGAATCTTCTCAGCTACAGCAGCCGCAATGTTCTTCATCGATGTCTATGACAAAAACCTCGGCCACGTCTTTACCGTAACGGTAAATCAGTAAAACTCAGTATTTTCAAAAGTTGCCTATTTAAGGTATATTGAAATTACCATTTTCGTATACTTTAAGGCTCTCTGAACAAAATTCACTCATAAAACGTCTTTGTCAGTTTTAAAATAAAGTGGTGGGGAAAAGTTGAACATTATTTTAAACAAATGCTCACTTGTGCATCAAAAATAACCAAATAATTCTGCTTTCAAATGTGTTGTAGTATTGTATTTAACTGCATTCGATAGTCTAGTGTTATTAGGTACACCTGATAATTCTTTGAATTATTGCATGTAATTTAAGTAAGTTATTTGAATTTAATTCGATCGACTTTTTATGTTTTATATCAAGTCATATTCACGATTTGTTCGGTGGACAGACCTTGTAAAAAATTTTTAGGAAGACTTAAAACGAATACTTTTTATGAACCCTAAAAAAGTCATTCAAGCTCGGAACTTTCAGCATTTTATTATCCGACTCTAAAACTTTTTAAAATAGCTCGTTGCCGCGTAGAAAAGCTATTAGCATGTCTTTATTTTATGAGCAAACTAAACTTTGTTTGGAGTCATAACATAACTTAATTTTTAAAGTGAATATCCATTGAAGTATCCCGTCTGTTTTAAATTTTAATTATCATTTTAAACTTTTCTTTTTGCTTTCTTTTCAAAGACATTGTTAAGCATTCGTTAAACTGGTAAAATAATTTTTTTATTCAGAAATATTTTACATTACTTCTGTCAGCCAGTGGAATGAGATTTATGGAAGCAACGAAAGTATTGCTTCCCCTAAACCCACCCAAAACCCTAACCCCAAAACGTGCGTCCCCTAAACCCTAAAATGTAGAGAAATCATTCCTTCAATTTTGATTCTGATTGTATTTTGAAGAATTGAATTCATTCCATTTAAAAAACTCGCACTGTGGAAACTGGTATTTATGTGTTGTTCCAAGATCTAAAAAATGTAACCGTCATTAATTATTTGTTTTAGTGAAAATTTTCTATTTAAAAAGTAAGGAAACTCAGTTCATATTTTCCCTTTTCCTTTAATAAAAGAAAAACTATCTATCGGACCTAATTTCTAACGAACCACCTTTGCACGACGCCTAGTTTCGGTGCTCATAATTTGCTGACGCTTTACAACGCTAGGCACGTCCCTAGCCGAAAGTAGTATTACGTTGGCGTTAAATGAATATGCTAGCGGGACTCCTTTAATTGTGACGTGTGTCTTTACATGCGATTTTCTTTTAACTTTTTTCGAATTTATTAGTTTGTTAGAGGTGCTGGAGTGCTTTAAAAGAGTCCAACATTAACTCCAGATGGCACTTTACGCTACCTTATCTGACGACTCTAATCGTAAACTGGATCAAGTTGAACTTCATGTTTTCTGTCTCTTGTCGGATCCTAGCCTTCCTGTTGAGCCATGATCTGACGAAAAACTATACTTCTGATTTAATCGGTTTTCGTCCCATTAACCCAACAGCCTGAGGGCTGCCTAGCAGAACTTCTATAATTGTACTGCAAGGGCCGGGTTTTCAGCTCGGGCCTCTACGCGGCCAGGCCCGACTCTCGGGTTCGGGTTTGTTCGGGTCGGGCCAATTAATCAATAAAGGTTCGGGCCGTCGCGTCGGGCCCTAATAAATGTTAGACACTTGAAGTGATGCCATCAACGTAAACGTAAACGTGCAAATTGACATCTGCGCAACCGCAGTAAAATATTTTTCGCGTTAACGCTATACGGACTACGCAGACTTGCGTTCTTCCACGGTCCGTTTAACGTTACCCGAAGCGAACCGATTCGCTGCCGAACCTATCCGATTCTCAAGTGTCCATCATCTGTTTGGCTTTGTTGTTCTATTTTTAACCTAAAATTAAAAAGGCCGGTTTTACTTTTAATTTAACAATCAAGTTTTTCTAAAAATTTTATAAGTGCCGAGTTACAAGAGACTAAACGGTAAGTGGCTTGACAAATCTTAGGCAAAATAAAACAAACAGAGTTATTGAAAAACAGCACAATAAAGCTGATACGATTCGGCTTTAGAATTTTAGGTTAGAAGTTAGAATTTTAAGACCTGACATTTGACATTTCCACGTACGGACGGGAAGATGTACTTCAACTATGCATTGCAAGGCTGCATGAAGACTCGTAAACGTGTAAATTCGCGCGTTTACGTCTACGTTAACGGTGATCACTTCAAGTGTCTGTTGTTTTCGGGCTGACCGGGCTTTTCGGGCCGGTCAGGCTTTTCACGTTTTATACGTAGGTAATACGCAACAGCTGATAGGCCGAAGACAATACATCATAGATTCTGATAGTTTAGGCTTTATGTTATGGTATGTTACTATACCAGTTAAACAATATATTAAACGTCACTTTACGTTTCAATTAATTTATTTTTACTTTGTATTTAAGTTGTTTTTTAACTGTGCATGTCAGATAAAGCAATTGAAGAGTTTTATTTCGCACAACCCATTATTAGTATTGGACTTTATAATCTATGGATAAATTTTACCATCTTAGTAAACCATATTGCATAATGGATAATCTATGCAATGTTAAACGACAAGAAAAATATTACACGTAACTATTTAAATTTTTAAGAACTACAGCATTGATTTTTAGTGGTAAGTATAAGCTTTATTAACAATAGCAAGCAAATATTATTAAGATTAATGTCAAGTTTCATAACAACAGCCAGTCGAAACTAATACAGTATATAAAACGAGATTACACCCCCCAATAGAACTTGATAATTACTGTGCGTATTCAGAGCAATAATTACTATAAACCATTCTATGGTAACATTAACTCCTATTTTCTAATGGCTAAATTATCGTGATATTATCACTACACAACGGTCTAGCAATTTTCGTTGTCTTACAGTACGAAAGAGCGTTGCTGTCACATATAGTATTTAACAGTCGTATAAACAATATTATGCGAATTCTTATAACGAATTAAATGCATTATTCTCAGTGTATAAATTAGGTAATAAAATTTTTTTTGGTAGTAGGGGAACCAGGGGCAAGACGGGGACGCTAAGTAATTATATCAATAAAAATAAAACCAATTTATCAAAAAATAAAGTTTATTTTAAAAATTCTTTGGATTCCATCCATAACTCTTTTAGCATAAAAATGTTTGGCACTTACACCAAAATACTAAAAACTATACTTATTAAAAACAAACAATTATCCCATCTTGCCCCGGGTACGGGGCATGATGGGGTTTATTTACGAAAATCACATGTGTGGGTGATATCTGAGGGATCACCTTTGTCTATGCTGGCATAAAAATTGTAGGACTATTCTTGACATATTTGACAGGTAGTCCATCCTTCCGTGGACTCCGAGTATGTCACGCAATATAAACATTCCGTTGTTTCATATTTTCTTTGAATCACTCTCATCTCGCTGCTTTTTTTATATTTGCGAACCATTTCTGAAAATAAAAATAACAATTTTAATTCATTATACATTAATTAATAAGTAATTAATTTTTTAGTATGATTTGTAACAAAAAAATATTAGTTGGGGCAAGATGAAGTATGCGACAAATATATCATCCCATCATGCCCCCAACGACACTTAAAAAAAAAAAGTTTTTCTTACCTTTACAGTCGACTTTCATAAGTATGTATAAAAATGTTTTTGCCAAAAGATGCCTCTATACTGGTACACTCCAGGAAAAAATAAGTATTTTGCTTTAAACTTGTTGTACACTTATGGATATTCTCTGTTTTAAGCCAGAAAATAAGATCAATGACACGTAATACTGGAAAATCGATCATAATTTCTTTAAACGCCTGTTCTGCGAAGACTGAGCAATGTTATTATCAAGTGAGTCCAAGGTTAATAAGCAATAGAGCCGTCCACACACGTTAGTGTTAGCAGTAACTGGGGTACCCCATCTTACCTCATGGTCCCGTCTTGCCCCTAGTTCCTCTACCTATGGTAACTATATGGAGAAGGTTAAAATGTAAAAATACTTAAAAGGCGGTAACTTCGGTCTGTGATAATCGGATTGAATAAACTATAGCTTATTTTAAAGAACTTTTTATCCAGATTAAATTGTGGGTGTCAATTAAGTATGTGGTCAAACTTCAAGGGTTGCTTCTTTAAGTGATTTTAAGAAGAAAAGTTCATATAAACATGGGTCCGAAAATGCATAGTTTTTACGATACAGGGTGTTAAACTTTAAAAAAAATCGGATGTTCGTAAATATCTCAATACTCTTTTATTCGATTTTGTTGAAATTTGGCAATTCTGTTTGTAATAATAAGAAGATAATTTTGCTTCTATTAGATTACAATTATTAAGTCCAGTGGCGTCCCGGAAGACAGTTCAACTAATATTTTTGACAAAAAAATTTCGCGTCACCGACGTTTTTTAAAATTAAATTTTTTTTCGAATTAAGCAACTACAAATACAACTATTTTATCTTTTAAGTTTTTTTCATATCTTGCTTTGTTTTCCAGAAAAAAAAAATCACTTTATTGCATGTCTCCGGGACAATAAGCGTTATAGTCAGTTGTTACTTTTAAAACATTGCAGTAGGTAATAAATTATTACGTTATGCGAATATTTTAAGTTAATTTCTTTTATCGAAAACAGTTTTAACCTGTGCGAACAAATTCAAAAGAGGACTTTGGTGTAATTTTAATTGCTTAATAGTTTGGTGAATAGTTTAAATTTTTTACTCTTATTGTTTCTCTCGAAAACAAAGCAAGATATGAAAAAAACTCAGGAGATAAAATAGTTGTTGTAATTTTTGATGTAATATTTGTAGTTGGTTAATTCGAAAAATATTTAAAAAAATATTAGTTGGACTGTCTTCCGATACGCCACTGGACTTAATAATTTTATTCTAATTGAGGCTAAATTATCCTCTTGTTATTACAAACAGAATTGCCAAATTTTAACAAAATCGAATAAAAGAGTATTGAGATATTTACAAACATCCGATTTTTTTTTTGACATTATGTATCGTAAAAACTATGCATTTTCGGACCCATGTTGATATAAACTTTTCTTTTTAGAATCACTTAAAGAAGCATCCCTTGGAGTTTGGCCACATACTTAAATAACACAATTTATAATGACAATCAATTCGTCCGGTTCATTAAAGAAATCACTTAAAAAAATAATTAATATTTCCAGCCTCACATTCCGCTAAAGATTTTCAATTATATATTTAATGTAGACACACAAAAAACTTTATTACGTAGGTTTTGTTTTATTCAGCTTTATGTATAGATAGTTGATAAATAGATATAAAAATATTCAAGATTTTAATTTTAATTTTTTGCTTTTAAGAATGACCAAAATTAATCCCTTAACTAAAACACCAGAGCAGAGCTCTAAAAGAGAGGAGCAATAATGACTTTACCCGGTGTTTTGCACAACTTAAATCTTTTATTTGCCCTATAAAAGATAAAAGTATCATTCCCCCTTGCAGCTTTTTGTATTCTTCAATGCATACCTAAGTGATACCTAAATTAAGATAAAATTTGAAAATTAAATTGGAAGGAAAATTCCTTAGGAATTAAATTTTTTGAAGCGAAAAAATACTTAAATAGGAATATAAGCGTTTTTATTAAAATTATTATATTTTGAGATTTCTTTATGCATGTACATTAACTAAGTAAACCTAGACATTTCAGGTAAAGGGTCCAAAGCGAGGCTCGAGGCAGCGATGTAAATTCCAAGAAGCGAAGTGCGTTGACACGGATATTCGCGTTTGCTAAATGTTCATTACAGGCAACGTTCCGCGTAACTTGTTACAGATTTTGTACGTCGTACAAAATTATGAGCGGTAAAATATTTTCATTGCATTTTTTCTCTTGGTTTTATCTTTCCATGATGTGACTATAAAATAATCATTTGCATTTTAGACAGTGTCATGTTTTTAGATATTAATTGTATTCTTTATGTTTCCAACCTCATAAGCTAATATTTTTAACTAATTTGTAATGGCCGACCGAAGATTCGGTTTCGGTTTCGGCTAGTTTCGGCCAAAAAATCTAGTTTCTTCGGTTTCGTCCGAAAATCGGCGGACACTTTCTGGTGCGCCGAAACTCTGTCTATATGTATAGATATATTTGTTATATATTTCAGTTATAGTTTTTTATTTCATTTAACACCAGTTCACTGTCCGTATATGTGTAAAAATACATTAGATTTCAGTATACAATAGAATTTTTAACATGAAACTGATACCAAGGCCGAAGATTTGGTTTCGGCTAAAAACCTTGTTACGGTCGGACACTACTAATTTGTTTAAACCTGCCAATATTCCTATAACAAATACCATACCATACCATAAACCTACTTAAATGACCCAACAGACCTGTGGAATTCTCCGCTATTCACAATACTTAAGCTTAAATATCTACATTAAGGAATAATTACATAATATATGTATTATATTGCTATGAACATCCTTGGTCAACCCTGTTTATAATGGTATATCGCAGTTTTAAGGTATTCACTTTGACGTAGTACCTACTATGAAACTCCAGTCCCTAATATTTTATATAAAGGAGTGATATTATAACTAAGTAAATTATTCATATTGTTTTTATTAGTATTCAGTTATCTTTTGAACTTCGTTTTGGTTGTGCTGCACATTCGAGTTATTATTTTATGTGTTTTCAATTTCATGTAGTTAACTAAAGTCGCCACAGTGGATCTTTTCCCGTGCGTCATCAATCAACGATCAGGACTCAACGTGGTTAATAACTCTGCATCCTTATTTATTAAAGTAACAAGTTTGAATAAAAGCATAAAGGAACGTCTCCAAAATTCCGCAATAATATAACGTGCTAGACAAGAATAAAACTATAAACGTCAATTAATTACTTTTTTTATTTGTTTAGTTGACTACCGTTGTATTTTAGAACGTCATTGTCAACCTTATTTTGATCTGCCAATCTAATTCGTATTTTGTAAATTTGTTTGCCTTAAAACTGTTCCTTTTTCTAAAAATAGTTCTTTTTAGAGCTAATTATACCCACCATCTGTTTTGGCGGTAAGTATTTATGGATTTTTATAATACCCAATTTATTTATTTTAAATATTCTAACCGTGAAAGTTCTTTGAAAAGTTTACGGCAGTGGCTAAATTCCCTTTAATGAAAGGATGTCAAAAATTTGACTTTTGCGATTTAAATAGTCAATAAAACACCAAACTTTTCTAGATTTTAAGCTTTAAAAATAGTATTAAATGTAATAACATTTGTTTGTCAATTTCTTTTAGATAATAGAGAATGCCGGGCAAAACTTAAAATAAATAATAATTTTTCGGGATATTATGTAGTTACGTCAAACGGTAGGCAGGCACGTCCATTTTATGAACTTAGACTTAGTTTTGACTTTTTTCGTCTCGTAATTTTGATTTGATTCATACGATTTTGATGACGTGAAAGTGATGACGCACAGGAAAAGAACCACTGTGGCGACTTCAATCAATCATTGCATTAAAAAATTAAACAATTATTTTAAGTTGTTTCCATATCACTTTGACCACACTTTCCTTATAATCTTCAAAATTTTGCTTTTTCATATTAAATGCGTTATCCTCCAGTATAGTAGCCAACTGTATGTGATATATTATTATTTTGAATTTCTTGTCTAATTGCTTGTTGATTTTCTTTACCAAATCGCGACATTTCGCTATACACTTATTAACCTCAACACTCAACGTACAGACGTTTTAAACTATATACCTTAAGTTAAATCAAAAGAATTTCCGTTGCACGTCATACCTTTGAGTATCAGCAGTGTTGCCAGTTTGTAATCAAAATACCGCAGTAAGGAAATGCTTCGGCATTTTTCAATAAATGTAAACAACGTAATCAACAGAAATATGTACGAATCCCTTTGTTGTTCTTAAAAGATCAGTTTTTAATCCTTTGCATTTGAATTTGCAGTTTTAGTTAAAAACGACTTAAATAAACTCACGAAAACACGAAATAAAAACAAAAAACGTCAATCAAAATTCGCCAAGAAATAAACTGGCATCACCGATGCGTTGACACTTCTGTTGCCAACTGTCAGCCCAAAAAATTCAAATGATATTATTTTTTAAAAGGTTAAATTTAAAAAAACATCTCCTTTAAGCGGCTTAGTATCAAAGAAGAATATATTAAGTTTCTTTTACATTCAATATCGCATGAAATTTATATATTTTTTGCCCAAATTTAATGTTCTTATGTTTCCTGACCGATTTTCAATTATCAGCTGATTGATGACGTGCAACGGAAATTCTTTTGATTTAACTATAGTAATTATTAAGCTTTGTGACAGAATCGGTTAAATAAAATTGACAATTCAACATATTATGTCAAAATACCCTGGCCAACTTGACAAGCAGTGAAATTAGTTTAAAATGTCAAGTTTGATTAATAATTTTTTTTTCCAAATTATGGTGTGAAGTGGTGTGAAATTTTCTTACCGAATCCCACGCGAGCTTAAATTATTCCTGGAAATAATTTAAGCTCTTGTGATATTATAGGTGAAAATTTCAGTCCGAACGTATATCCTTCTTAGTTGGAAAAAATAGGCTAAAAGACACTCGTGTCAACTGCATATTTATATTCTATTTACTAATCCTAAGTTCTGTTAATAATTAAGGCAGTCGTCTATGGTATGGATAGATGTATCTTATTAGCAAAAAAGTCATTGAGATGATATCCTTCACCAGGCCGTTATTAAAGGCTAAAAACAGCCCGGTGAGACAAAGATTGGCGGAATGGAAACATGTGACGTCAGAGTGTGACGTCACATGCCAGACAATTGTCAATAGAACCGCCCTACGTTTGCCGTCCCCATCCTTGTCGTCTATCGTTGTCTAAGGTCCTCATCATTTATGAGTTAATATAACTCCTACGTCGTTATTTGTTTAAACTGAATGTGTTTACTAAGAAACGCGACCTTTCTTCGTTCAAGCTATACTTGTCTCTCTTTATATATAGCGAAGGTAACTTGATGCAGACAGAGACAGATCTATGCTACAAATTACCCGAGCCATTAAATTATTTTTAAACGGTCAGTGTCTTCTTGGACTCGGCCACAAATAATGGAATCGCCCAGCCCAACCTCGCCTTTATAAAATAAAATGATAATGGCCGACAAAGTTTATGAAAGAGTTTGTTTAACTTATTAACTTGATCTTTTCTATTAATATTGTTCATGAACACGAGCCTGTTTACATTTCATTCTGCTAAAGGTAAGTTTGCTAACTTTGATTAATTATTTCTATGATTATACAAATCAAAACCATAACATAAACTGAATATTAACCAAAATGTGCCAACACTTGTTTGATTATTTTCTCCTAAATTTTGGTAAATCTATAAATAGTATAAATACGCATATTTTAATTACTAAACCCTACGATACTAATTTAAATCTTGCTGATTCTTGCTTACGATGTATGTATATTATACGATCTATTTTTTTGATCTTTTTTAAACCTTTGTAGATTCTCTGCCTACTAAACTCAAGTGGAAATAATTTTTTCCTACGAGCGTGCGCAAAGTAGTACTTTGCGCACGCATTTTTGTGTGCAAAGTTACACTTTTCCGCACTAGTGCGGATAAGACTTTTATCCGCACTGGGTGCGGAAAAGTAAAACTATTCAAAAATCTCCTTGGTAGGGAATATATATAAACACTGTTAAAATGAGCAGCTCTGACGATAAATATAAATGTTATAAACAAATAATTAAGTTTCCTATTATTTTTTTTATTGTTATGTAATTTTTTAATTTTCTATTATTTTTTTTTGTTATGTAATTTTTAGTTGTAAGTATATTATAGTTCTTTCTTTAAAGTCGAATTAAAAATTATTAAATAAATTATCATATTTTTATTTTTGTTGTTATCTGATATGAAGCTCGTAGGAAAAATGTTGTTCCTAACAAGTGCGCAAAGTGCTTTTCCGCACGCAAGAACTTATCCGAACTCCGCTTCGCGTCGTTCGTCCAACTGTACTTGCGTGCGGAAAAGTATCACTTTGCGCACTTGTTAGGAAAATAACTATATTTTAACCCACTCGGAAGTGTTTTTTCCATGATCTGATCATTGGTTTTTTTACATTGTGGTATTTTTGTTTTAGATCAGCTGTTCGTTATGTGAAAGAATGAATTTTGGAGACAAGATTTTGTCTTCACCTTAAGGTTAGCTATAAAAAGTTTTTACCCAGGCCTTTCCGCTTTTCCAGGCTGACAATGGAAATATGTATTCTTATTCAAAATACCTACACAGTGCTTAGAAAGCTTCAAGTAGAGAATGAATGAAAAACCAGTTAACGAGGAACTCGATCAGCACATTACGAGAAATTATAAGACATACTCAAATGGTAATTATTGTGATTTTCATTTAATATTTTAATAAAATAACGGAATTTTGAATAGTTTTTTTGGCTTAAATATTACTTTAAAATATTTCGCCAGAAAAAAATAACAAAACTATGGGCGTTTAAACATCCCGCCTCTAGCCTCGAGGTTCCAACCAGACCCGATGGTGGCGCTCTTTTTGACAGTTCAGTCTTAATGACATTTTTGCTTCGACCAATTAACATGCTTTTTTGTCTTCTTCCTGGTGTAAGTATTCGTTGGCTAAAAACGTCAGTCGACTCACAATAATGCCCTGCGGAACCCCCGATGTCACCGAAATATTATCAAACAACGACGAATCTAATACAGTCGGAAATACATTTAGTAATGGATGACAAATTGCTATTTAGACCCGGACTAATTATTATTATGTTTATTAGGAAATTTCCGGATGTCACTATCAATAATAATAACTTGGTAAGTTCTACATAATTTCTGACGGTTATGCGGGCTTTTTTTGAACAGAGTTATTAAATATAAGTTTATTAACCCAAATAAAGTTAAAGACCTTTTAAAAGTCTTTAGGTAGAGATCTTATTATATTAACAGCATAATTTTTACTTCCTATGTATAGATAGCGGCAGTGATTTCTAGGTTGGAATGAAATTTCTAACGAAGTGTATTGATTTATTGTCAGTATTCATGCTCGACTGCAACTTTGTGCTTATTTATTCGCTAAATATCGTTAAAAAATCTAAGATGGCTAATTGGCGGTAAGTAAAATGAACATTTAAAATAAATATTGATAAAATACTAATCATGTTATTTATAAGTTTTTGAATCATTATTTACAATAAACGTCACAAATTTAATTTACTGAAGAATGGTTTTTCCGAAAATGGCGCTGTCCTTTTAAAAGGTATTTAGCTCTATGTACGACTACTACGATAGAATGATTTTTTAGAGATCGACGCCGCGTTCTTATTCTAAGTGGGTTCATTCCGTTACGTTGAAAACCTATGTACTGGGAGAACTCACCTGACACTAAAAGCGAACTGGTACAAAACATTGTTCTTACAATAACAATTTTAATGCTGATGATAAATTAGCCAATATCAGGCCGTTAATAGAGGTACTAAATAAAAAGTTTTTGGAATTTGCTCCCGTTGAAGAAGCGCACAATATAGATGAATACATGATCCCATATTACGGCCGACATGGGACCAAGCAATTCATTAGGGGAAAGCCGATACGGTGGGGGTATACATTTTGGATGGCTACAACCTACAACGCGACTTGGATATATTGAATGGTTTGATCCATACCAATGATCCTCCTGCATTATCCCAAATAAATATGAAAACTTGGAATTAGGTTCTAGTATCGCGTTGAAATTTACTGATAAGCTGACAAAAAACTTTCCCAATATACCCTTTCATCTCTACTTTGACAATTTGTTTAATTCTATTACATTACTTTTTCATCTTGGGCAAAGACAACTAAAAGGAACAGGAACTATAAGTTCGTCTAGTGAAGATAAGAAAAAAAAATAGGGGTTACGAGTATTTGCTGGATGTTGATAACCAAATTATTGTATGTAGGTGGAACGACAATAATTTAGTAACCCTAGCCCCAATAGTTCCTCCGTTGAGCCAATTTCTCAAGCAAAAAGATTGTCACAGAAAGATAAAAAACATATTTTGGTTGACCAACCAAAAAAGAAACATTATAAAAAAATGCAATGAAAATATGGGTGGGGTGGATAGAGCGGACCAAAATATTAATTTATACCGCGTGGCAACAAGGGGTAAAAAATGGTATTTTCCATTAGTTTACCGTTTAGTAGACATGTGTGTTTAAAATGCTTGGCAATAACATCGAAAAGGTGGGGGAAAATCGACCAATTATCTTTCAGAAAACAATTGCTCAGGGCATATTAGAAACACACAAGAAACCAACAACTTATTAAACAGGGAAACATAGTAAACATTTGCATCAATCATCTCGTTTTGATCGTCTAGATCACCTTTTAATTTATAATGAAAAGCAAGTAAAATGCAAGTTTTACACAAAAAAATTTTTATTTGTAGTAAATGTAATGTTTAGTTTTATTAAAAAGTATGTTTTTATTTTTATCACCTGCAATCTTAGTTCTTATTAGATTAGGAATAATCCAATGTCATAAACAAACCATCTTTAAATGTATTACTTGTTTTTTTATTTTAACGTTAATGGTCGTTCATCTAGCTAAAGTACTTTTAAAAGGACCTGTTCTTATACCAAAAATAAGGGTTCCTGATTTTTTAAAATATTTTTCTGGTTGTGTACGAACCTTAAAATGAAAACACAAAAGAACTAAATTCTGTTTGCAACATTTTTTTTGTCCGCCTTATCTGGACCGGACCGGTTAAAAGTTTATGACATTATTCAACATTTTATATACAATAAACAGGATGTAGGTTGGTTGGTTAGTTGAATAGATGCGAGGTCGGATGTGTGACACAAGCTTCTTACACTGCAGCTTTCTGGCTTATTGTGCACTGTGTCTTATTGAAAAAGGTTTGTTCCTTTTATAAAGTCCAATAGTCTTCTACCCAATTTATCATGCAATAGGCTGTTGACGCGGTGAATATTTGGAAAGACTTTGAATCTTTTGTGGACTAGTGCTTCGCAGCTGTACCGTATGAGTCAACGATTGCGCAGTGTAAATTTATGCCTTGAAGATAAGATCTGTCGATAATGAGCTTTTGTAATAAGATATGGTTGCATATCTGGCACATTTTAAAATATTTTGAATACAGGGTGCGCCCAAAAAGTAGGGTGTCATAAAGTTAAATTTTTTTAAATAAAATAATATTTAAATACGTTTATTAATTCTACGTGTTATATCATACATTTTTATTAATGGTTTAATATACGAAAAAGTTATGTTTTTTAGATAATTCAACTTATTATGAAAATTTTGCATTTGCAAGCATCTCGTTATTATAAAAATACTACTTAAATTTTGACACTAAGCGATTCATAATTTTTATACTTACTAAATAAAGTCAAAAATACATATTCACTATGAAATATTAGTATGTACCCTGTATAATTTAAAATATTTTTAAAATGTGCCAGATATCCAACCATGCCTCCATACAAAAGCTTATTATCGACAAATCTTATCTTCAATGCCTAAAATTACTCCGCGCAATCGTTGACTCACCCGGTACATGATTGGAGATTCGGCTTCGTCCTCTTTACCGCAAAGTTTGCATTCAATAAACACATTGTATAGTGTTTCTTAGGTCAATTTAATGACATAAAACAGTATGAAACTCCTAACCATAGGCGTCCCAAACAAATAATTAAAATGCGTAGGGTATTGTTTCAATTTTTTAGTATGACAATAATATTATAAATAAAGTAACTTTAATACGTAACACGTATTAAACAAACATATTGATTCAAAATGCAGTGACAATTTAATTGCTTTTTTTTTCCTTTCCTTACCTTACCATTCTTCACAAAATTAAATACGTAAATAACAGCAAATTAGACCACATACTACACTGTCCTACCTTTACAATCTGTCGCACCAGTGCTAATGGCTTAATTATGTGTTAGCAGGTAGAAAAAATGCATTCGCCTTTCTTATTTAGGACATATAAATTTGCAACTTCCTTTGTCTAGACCGGCCGTTGGCGCCCGTACCGGCGCTTGTCTCCCATGGCAACGCGAACAAATTATATGCTGTTGCCAATTCTCCCAAATTTTCGGATTTGTAAATGCAATATTTAAGTATAGGTGAAACAAGGGTTTGTTAATTAGTTGTTTTTAAACACTAAAAACAATTTTTATCATGATTTCAGTTATATTGTTTCTTAAGGACTAAAAAATGAATTATTATAACAATGAATGGCTTGTTATTTTTTTCTGTCACACTCAAAACTTCTCGGTTTAAAGTATATTTGCAAACTAGCTTTCAAAAAAAGTTACTGACTATCAATTGAATACTGATATAAATGAAACATTTGTAATAAAAAAACTTAAAGAATTGAAGAAGAAAGATATGACAACCCTGTTCTTCTTTGCAACCGTTTACCGCCGTTTTAATATCCTCAAACTGAGTTTGGAAAAAGTTTATAACTCAAAAATTCCATACACAAAACTAAAATCAGAAAAATAAACCTGACACGGCACGACGACACTGATCAGAAAATACTTTAATTTTTTTACCAGAACTCCATTCTCCGATCTAGTCGCCGGAGCGTCCATAATTCATCACCACGTATATTTTATCTCCGTCTCTTCCACGCCATCCGCGCTCACTGGCCTATCCCTGTCTGACAAGAATCGATCGTTGAACGGGTCGGGGACTGCCTCTGCTCTACCAGCCGCAGGTAGCTTCTGCTTCCAGTACCGATCAATATATATTTTGATATTTTTTTTCAATTCGTCATGCGGTATTTTGAGCGGACCACATAATGTCACGCCGTTTTAATGTCATGACACTGACTTTGGATAAATTATACATTCCTATTCGTCTTTTTTAAGTGACAATGGCCTGTTAACAAGCCAGGCACTTGTTTTCTCTGGTTGCGCGTCAGAAGTAGCATTCCAGTTCCAGTTGATCGTTTCTTCAAGGGTTAACCAATAACAGCCCCTGCGTGTGTTTGACCAAGTATACTGTTCCATCGATATAGATGTTGTTTTGCATTCATCATCTGTCTAACAGAATATTTGTAAAAAGAAAGAAAAGTCAGATTACTACAGCACAAAGTTATTGTAATTGTTAATAAACGCTCCGATACTAAATTTTATCGTTGCACCTCAAATAACGTTTTCATTATTATTGTTTGTTATTCTATTAAAATTTTAAGCCCTTTAATAAAAACATGTTTCCCACCACAATTTCACTTGAATTTGATTTATTATATTAATACAATATGTAACCGTTTAAATTTAATATATTTAATGCCTATAATAATGGGTATTGAAAATAACCATTATGTCCTTTAGATGACTGATGCATAAAATGGTAGTGGTTTATTACAATATCTAGCTTCCACTTTATTTAAGATGAAATTGGTTATTTAATATGGAAAATATTATAGAATTAAAGAAAAATTAAATTATTTAAACCAAAATGGTTATAATAATTCTTTGAAAAAATTATTTTCTTGCAGATATTTGTTACAACCACCTGGCAAGCAAGTAGAGGGTTATATATATATGTATATGATACCAGGCTCAAACGGGTATCTGCATAGACTTTATGAAACTACTGTGAGGTGGCGCTAAAAGCTACATAGAATTAACAAAGGTTGTTATATACCGTGCGAGCAAAAATTATTTGCATCAAAGAGGGCTTGGATTAAAAAACGTACGGCTTGGTTTAAATCGCAATAATATGGGGACGATATATCTAACAAAATCTAGGTTAAAATTTTGTCAAATTCATATTATGACATGATATGCCAAACTAATGAGTGATAAAATAAGTAGACAAATACAAATTCATTTTTGTTGTTTACAAAATTAACAAAGTAAGAATATACAGAAAGAAAAAATTACATAAATTACTGAAATTGGCCACCGGCATGCTAAAAGCATAAATTCACAAGTCTCAAATTTTTGAAAGTGTTGACCAGCATCTCTGGAGAAATGTTACCACATTCTTGGATAATCCTTTCTTGTAATTGTTCTAAATTTGCAACTGGTGTTTTAAAAATAGAATTCTTTAAATGAGGAAAACCGAAGTAATCCAAAACCGTTAATCAAGGTGATCTAGGTGAGAATTCAATGTCTAATCGAAAACTGATCAATCTGTTGTCGAAAAAATTGCTTAAGTAGTAACAGTTAATGGTTTCGGCGGCTGTATGGGCGGTTGCACCGTCCTGTTGAAAATATCCAAAACGTAGTTCGTCAAGTAGTTGCTCTACAAATGGATTCAAAATATTGTCTCTATACCGTGTGCTGTAACTGTGTCATGGAAAAAAATAGGACCAACAATAATTTTTCTTCGGGAAACAGCTAACCACCAACTTTTTGAGGGTGCAATGTGGACATAAGATCTTCCCACTTCTTGGGACAGGCGTCTTATACAATTTGTTGGCGTATTTTGCATTATTTCACGAACGTTTGCAACAAGTTCTTCTATTCTTACAGATGGTCTTCCTGCTCCTTTTTTGTGTTGTATAGAACCTATTTTCCTAAACACAGCCACGATTCTTTTCAGGCAATGATAAAAATCCCCAGCAATAAAAGCAACGTTAGGAAAATGTTCGTGAAAATCGTCCATGCACAAACCCGGATTGTATTGCCACTCACCATTTACTCTAACCCCGTTTCGAAAATACGCTTCAACCTTGAATGTTTTGTGCTGTTCCGTAAAGCCCATTGTGTGAATTGTTCAAGAAATTGCAAAAATTAGCGATGAATCAAATTACTTGTAAGGGCTGTCAAAGATGACGGAATAACTGATTGATTGTTAATTCAGGTAGTTACTGACACCCAACAGGTATTAAGCTCTACGGCTAAGCATTACGTCCTTAGATGCAAGGCCCTCTTTGATGCAAAAAAGTTTTGCTCGCACGGTATAAGGGTTTATATTAGTTAGTTAAAAAAAATTTTTTTTTGCATATTTTTGTAAAGTAATTAGTTTTCAGTTAGATATACTCTCGGATATACCTATCCTGTTTTGTCTTTTTAATGTAACTGACTTTGTCAGTTTGCTCACTATACTATAGACAACCGCCAAATAACCATGGCGTTTTCTTGAAGTTAAGTGTAAATAGTATATTATGTTTTATATTGAAGGTTAACATAAAATAAGGTGACGATAGATGGATAATAGAAGTAGGGGTGGCAGGGCGCGGCGGTGAAAGTGTTAGAAGGAATACTTATTTTTTGTGTGTGAAGTATTAATCGAAGAGAGAGACTTGATACCATTCAATGCGATGAAGGGTATTACAATGTAGTGGGTGAGTATACCAATTATTACTGTTCCGGTTTCACATACTTTATAGTTTTTAAATCTTGTAACTTAAAAGTACGCTAAGATCAGGCAAAAAAATATATTTTTTTATCTATATACCGACCGACGGTATGCAAATTATTATTATTATTATTATTATTATTATTATTATTATTATTATTATTATTATTATTACTATTATTATTATTATTATTATTATTATTATAATTATTATTATTATTATTATTATTATTATTATTATTATTATTATTATTATTATTATTATTATTATTTGTCTTTGCATCACATAATTCTTGGGTTATGGTTTCATTTTTTTTGGGGAATCACCGAGTGCAAACCATGCACCTGGGGTGTTTCCTTGCTTAGTTGACATCAGGATGGAGGTATCATAGCACTTTGCGTACTATGTGCGCTGTACTCAGCACTACAGCTTTTTGCATCGTCAGGAGGTGATGTGTTCCAGGGACTTCTTTTATAGCTTCACAAGTAGCGTTAGATATAAGCCCTGTTGCTCCTATGACTATTGGCACGATTTTAATTTTATAATTCCACATTCTTTGTATTTCTATTTGTAGGTCCTTGTACTTCAGCTTTTTCTCTGCCTCTTTCTGCGTGATGTTATAGTCCGATGGCACCGAAATGTCGATCAGAAGACACTTTCTTAGTTTCTTATCTTTCAAGATAATGTCTGGTTTGTTTGCTGCGATGTGTCTGTCAGTCTGCACTTGAACGTCCCATATCATAGTTATTTCAGGTGTATCTACTACTGCTTCCGGGATATGTTCAAACCATTTTTCTTTGACTTCTATTTTGTAGTGTTTACAGATGTTCCAGTGTAGCTGTGTTGCAACCTTGTTGTGACGTTTAAGGTAAGCACTTTTTGCCAGAATTGGGCACCCAGCCACCACATGATGGACTGTCTCACTGTATGACCGGCAAAATCTACATTTCGGGTCTCCGCCAGTCCCCATGATCCTTGTCCGCAAGTAGTTGGTTGCAAGCGCCTGCTCCTGGCACGCTGTTACGAGAGCTTCTGTTTCAGATTTCAAGTTCATATGTGTTAGCCACTTCCATGATTGTTCCTTGTTTATCGTTATTATTATTATTACTATTATTATTATTATTATTATTATTATTATTATTATTATTATTATTATTATTTATTCTCAGCTTAAAGCTGGTATGATTTACCTATCCCGGATACTAAGTATCAAAAGGATTAGGCTCAATTTACATCATAAACTTGCGTACTGTATGGCAGGTATTCAATATAACAGCCTTCTGAATGTCAGAGAAGGTGTTCCTAGGTAGTCCCATCTTGGCGATGCTGTCGTGCAAGGTATTAGGCACTGTGCCGGTTGCTGATATAATAACTGGTACTATTTCCACTTTTTCGCAGTGCCACATCTGTTTAATCTCAATGGCAAGATCTGCGTACTTGGCCATTTTTTCATGATGTTTGTTGAGAACGTTGTGGGTGTTCGGTACGGCTACGTCGACGAGAAGGACTGAGTTGACTCTTCTATCCACCACCACTATGTCAGGCCTGTTATTCGTCACCAGTCTATCGGTGATAATGGACCTATCGTAGTAGAGTCTAAAATTGTCATTTTCGAGGACCTTCTGTGGCTGATACTTATAGTACGGTGTATATATTATTATTATTATTATTATCATTATTATTATTATTATTATTATTATTATTATTATTATTATTATTATTATTATTATTATTATTATTATTATTATTATTATTATTATTATTATTATTATTATTATTATTATTATTATTATGTTCTCAGTTTTCTTTTGGTTGGTGTTGCTGGTATTTTTTTACTGATCAAAGAAGAAATTTATATTAACCTGTGCTGTTTAGAAACTTCCGTACTATACAGCAAGTTTGGAAAATGACACTTTTCCGAACTTGTTGGTATAAATAACCTTAAAGGCCTAGTTTCTTCAAGATGAGCTTAAAGTTTTTCATCATAGCTCCCTCCACCGATATTATGATCGGAATTATGTCTATATTCCATATATTTTTTATCTCTATAGCCAAATTTAAGTACTTTGTTTTTTTCTCCGATTTTATTTTAGAGAGGTTGTGTGTTAGTGAGCAACCTATATAGAGGCTTTTTCTTGGTATTCTTTTCAATTAGAAGACTATCTGGACAGTTTTGGAACACTGTTATTATTGGCATGTCCCAGTATAACATATATTCAGGAGATTGTTGTGTGTTCTTTGTGGATAATCTTTGCCACCTGATTATGCCTTTCCAGATAAGCTTTGGGTGCCATAGCACCACAACCCACTGTAATAATATGTTCTTTATCGTTCCTCTAGAGCATTTGCATTTTCTACACACATTTTCCACATTTCTATTCAAGATGACCTTTTTATAGTTTCTAGTTCAAATGAAAAGGTCTTGGATAGAAATTATAAATCCTTCTGTTTCAGCTTATAGCTGCCTTTTTTCTAACCAATTCAGTGGTATTTCTGATGTATCTTTATGTAGATTTTAAGTGCTGTAGGGTATTTGCCATTTAGAGCTTTCTCTTGCCATTGCCATTGCTGTAGACTTGGTGGCGCGCGGATGGTGTTGGGTCATCCAATTTGCTGTAAGTTAAGGGCTGTACAATGTACATCCAGCGTCTGCTGCTACCATTTTTTGTAGTACTTTCCTATTCGATTTTTGGAAGTATTTTCTCATAGGGGCCTCTTGGGACTTGCACAAATTATATATGGGTTATTCCAAGATAAGTTGCTCGCTAATACATATATATTTTTTTTTTTGAAAAGTCAGCAGCCGTGGTATATTTTGAAATACTTATCAATTATACACTTTGGATCACAAATCTAGCATCAGCAGTGCACTTTTTTCTTTTTTTGCATTTTATGGTATATTAGTAGAGTGGAAACATATATGACAGTCATATAATATGTTACTTAGAGACAGAATGGGATGTAATAGTAAAATGAATAAAGATAAAAACTCAAAATATATTGTTTACTGAAGTACCAAGCACTACAAAGACTCACTGAATAAAGTAGTGACACACCTAAAATAAACATATAATTTAAAAAATGTTTGCATGCTCTCGCATTTTTCTAAGAAATTCATTCCGTCGCTCTGGGTCTGCATTAAGCCGTTTTCTGTACCGCTTCTGCTTTTTTGCTGCGGTTAAAGCCATATTCTATACAAAATAAACAAAATTGCAACAGGTTTTCTAATTTAATATTCATAAATAATAATTTTGTCATATATGTTACCTTATGTCACATATGTTACCTAAAGAGTGGTAACATATTTGACGGTAACATATTTGACATTTCACACATAACAATTTAAAATTGCCGCCATGTTCAATCTGATCGGCGCGTTCAGAGTAATAAAAGAAGTATTCACATTTGGAGTTATGTTTGCATAATGCATAATGCATCTTTTTCAAAAACTTTTTTTTAAATCCACAAAACACAGTAAATTTATCACCAGCATCGACCCAAAACACTAAACTTACGTTTACTGGTCGACTGGTGAAAAACAATGCTGTCACGTCGCACGTTATTGTATTTATTTCTTGGGTAACATATTTGACATCGTTCCCAGATACACTAATATTTTATAAAATTATGGCATTTCTTTAAATGTATCTCACAAATACTTACCTATTAATAATAAAACGGTACATAAATAATTATTTGCTGACGGAAAAGAACAAACAATATGCATCTTAACAATATAACGCGTTCATCAATTTGAAGGACCCCATCGGTAACTGGTAACATATATGACATTTCCCTTAAAGATAACCATTTTATTTTGCAAATACAAAAAAATACTCGATATTTTTTGATCACAGTGTTAGATAAGGTTAAATAAGATTGACAGGAAAAAAAAATAGTGGCAAATTTTTAAAATTTAACGGTAAAATGATTTGAAACGCAATTATTTCAACTTATCTTGGAATTACCCATATATTAATGACACCTCTTCCACCCAGCTTTCGTTTTAAGTAAATTCTTTCAAGTGCAGAGCGTGCATATTAAAATTAGGGCTCGGAATTGTATTCGAATATTCGACTATTCTAAATTCGAATTTTTTGTTAGTTAAAAAATTCGACTATTCAAATATTCGACTATTCAAATATTTGACTATTCGAAATTCGAATATGATATGAATTTGTTGAACTTCTTGTTCCAGTTTTTGTTGTTTTTGTTTTATGTTAAATAAAACACCGGGTTTATTTTTATAATTTTTTTTCGTTGTGTAAAATGTTTGATTTTTGTGTTCAATAAATAATCATTTTGTTTAGGAGTTTTTTATTTAAATTTTTTATTACAAAGTTCTCAAGTTCTCATATCTTAAAATAATTTAATAGAATTATTTATTTGTCATCTTCCTTTATTCGACAAAATGCACATTATTATTATTCCATAATTTGGATATTAAAAATGACTAATACTTAAAAATGTTCCTTTATTATATTTAAGCAGTTAAACCACTTCTACCGCGATTAAACGACTGTATTTCGATATTTAAATAGACGATAATTCGAAATTCCAATATTTGACTATTCGACTATTCAAGTATCTATTCAACTATTCGAATTATTTATTTATTTATTTTATCTAAAAAGGGCTTTTATTATTAAACATATTTTCACAAGTCAATAATTAACTTAACATAGTAATGTCCAAAGTAAGAGTCAGTTTTTTATAACCATCTCTACCCAGAACAGGCAACGCCGGCGGGGTTGATGTTAACCCTTTTGGTTAATTTGATTGACGTAATATTATAGTTGGTTTGGTCAGTTCCGTGGTTCTTTACTGCCATGAGAGTATATTTTGTTCAGGAGAAACTTAAAATAATTATATTGCTGTTTGCATGTGAAAATTTCTAAATCATTGTTAACTGGAAAAATATTCAAAAAACCAGCTTGATTTAAACAGGTACACCGAAGGTAGCGCATTTTTGCCATTTTGACTTGAGGATTTTTTGTGGGCGTGTCCTATTTGGCCAGGCGGAGTTTTAAATTTCTATTTCAATTACACTTGATATGATTGTCGTTTTGTAATTGTAACAATTACAGTTACAAACATATTATTTATTGAAAGTAAAATGGAAGTCTGGAATATAAAGGTTGTCATTGTGCCTTATTTGCGTCAGGTTTTGTGTTAGGTATGATTGTTGAGGTTGAGTTTGATAAAATTTTGTCGAGACGTCCTGTATGTAGTCAAAAATGTATGGTGTTTGCGTAGCCTGATGTAGATGACGAATTGGTGCATATATATTTTCTTTTGATACTTGTCTTAAAATTTTGTTTTGTAGTCTTTGTATTTTCCTATAATGCCAATCCGTCATACTACACCAGACCGGCGCAGCGTAGGTCATAGTCGGTTTGATAATTTGATTATAAATTGTAAGTTTATTCTGCGGTGAAAGTGGCGAGTTTTTATTTAATAATTTGTTTAAAATATGTGTTATTGTTATATATTTTGATATTATTGTGTCTGTGTTTTGTCTAAAAACTAGTTTGTCGTCCAGTATTACTCCTAAGTATTTAAGTGTGATTTATTTTGTTGTTTGTTCTCTTTCTAGTTAGTATTAGGCACTTACATTTGTTTTCATTTATATCCAGCTTCCATTTTTTATACCAAGGTAATAAAATTGTTAGGTGTCTTGATATTAATTGTCTTGCGACATTGGCGTAGAAAGAGCTGGCGTATAATAAGACATCGTCCACAAAAATGGCAAGATCAGTGTTATGGAAGAACGGAATATCCGCTGTGTATAAGTTGAACAAGAAAGCTGCCAAATTTGTGCCTTGTTGTAGGCCGGCATGTAAAGCTACTGATTCGGAGAAGCTGCCATTGATTCGGACTTTTAATGTACGTTGAGTAATATAAGAGTGTAATAAAGTTATTAAATGTAAAGGAAATGTATGTACTGTTATTAGTTTAAAGATTAACCCATTGTACCAGACATTATCGAAAGCTTGTTTAATATCGAGTGACAGGAGTACAACTGTTGTTTGCTGTTGGTTAAACTTTTTGATAGCTTGTTGTGCAACATGCGCTACCAACAGCACAGCACCCCTGCCAGTTCTAAATCCGAATTGTTGCTCTGGAATGTACTGGTCCAATCGGCCAATCTTTAATCTTTTATGTATAATTTTCTCTGCTACTTTCCCGAGCGAACTTAAGAGAGCAATTGGTCGAAATGAATCCGGTCGTAAGCTAGGTTTACCAGGTTTTAAAATTGGAATAATAACTGCTCTCTTCCATTAGCTCGGGAAGTGCTGTAGCAGAAAAAAAGAATTAATTATATATACATACTGAACAAGTGTCTTACGCGGAATGTTTTTAATAAGTATATTGGCAACTTCATCTTCCCCAGGTGCCTTTTTATTCTGCAACTCTCTTATTACCCCTTCGACTTCTGCAGGGTTTGTGTATAGTTTTTGTAGTATTGTCGGTGGTATAGGGTATTTGTTTTTCGTAAATTTGTTTGCAAGGTCTGTTATTTGGTCTTGTTCAATAGTAGTGTTTGGTTTTCCCAGAATTATTCGACTATATTCGATTATTCGAATAACATACCAAACGACTATTCGAATAATTATATTGTAAAAATTCCGAGCCCTAATTAAAATGTGAATTTTGTCAGCGTAGTTCGTGTAAATTGGCGCTGAATACTTAAGAATTCGGAATAAATAGGTAAATATCAATATTGTCCAGGTTTTGATGGCAGTAATAAGGTTACCAGCATTTAGGTAAAAGCTTTGTAAGTCTGCTTTTATATGTTTTTTAAAACCTGCATTTTATTTTATGCTTTAACGTCTTTTAAACATACCTTCCTACATTTAAAACATATTTAAGCCTACAAGGTTTATCTGGGTTAAAAACGCCTCAAGATATTTACCGCGTCTAACCGCCTTTGTAAAAGTGCTTAGGAATTTCCCCCTTTAGAGCACTAAAACCAGAGAGAGATTTTCAAGATAACCTCAAGTAGAAAAGCTGGATATGCCACGGTGACTTACTCGCGGTTTTTCCCGATTTAAATGTTTTTATTTGCTATTTTAACAGTAATAGCTTCGTTTCGGGACCTAGAGTTTTTACATTTCAGTTTTAATTGGAGCGTTTTAGATAAAATGCCAGTTAAAAACACGAAATTAAATTTAGAATTTGCTGGTATTTAAATACAAAACTATTTAATTTTTATATACGCTATACTATTTGCCTCACATTCTCTGTTTTAATTGGTTTACGTCCAATTTTTTTACAAATTTTCTTACACTTTCCGTAAACTAAGGGCATTAAGACCTTATTAATTCATACTGTCTGGCACATTCTCCTTACCATCATTAATAAAATTGAAGTCGAGAAAATTATTTAAAAGGCTGGTATTTTTGAAAACTGTTTGTTTAAAAATGTTTAGGTATATATTTTTTTTAAATATCAAGGTATAAAATTTTTTTTCTATTTCACGTTCATAATGAGTTCAGTACGACCCTCATTTGCGGATCGTAATGAAGCTATTTCGATACGCGTTTTTTCTTTATTTGATGTTGGTAACATTTAAATGTTTTATTTCATTGACTTGCGCGGCCTTTGTGATTTACGAGAAAACCCATTTTTCGCAGAGGAAAACTAGCTTGATAACTTACTTTTTTATTCTGTGTGGATAACAGTAATGTATGTTGGTTGCATAAATCTATAAATCAATCTTTTGTAGATGCTTCAAGCTATCATTTTCTGCCAAATCCTATCCAAAATTCAATCTACTAACCTTCTAATGCCGATTTTAACTTCAACTTTATTTGAATTTTCCATCTTCCCTATACTAAATTGCAATGCCGTGACGTAAAATCACGGCTTTTGAAATTCGAAAAAAAGTAGCAAAATCTCCCGAATTTCCGAACGCTCTGTATATGTACCGAATGTACAAGGATCACACAACGTATTCCGTCCAATTTCAAATCTCATATCGCTAAAATAACTTTAGAATCTCGTGGTGAAAATGGGTCAATAAATCAAAAAATGACAGTTTGCAAAATAATTTTTGTTGTCCAGAGGCTCCTATGATAAAAAATAGTATTACTAACATAAAATTTAGACATAAAAATTTACAAAATTTGAAGAATTTATTTTCTTTTTAAAATGTATTTTTCTTGATTATAAAAGGTGAAATGGAAAAAAATGTATAAAGCACATGTTTCATAAGGCGTTTTAGCGCCCGTGTCAATAAAAAAACTCGCCACTTCGTGGCTCGTTTTTTAAAATAGACGCGGGCGCTAAAACCGCTTCTTATGATACTCGTACTTTAATATACTATTAATAGCTAGCAATATGACGTCATAAAAGAAATTCTACAAAATTTGGGTATAAACGCGTTTGGTTATATTGGTAACAGGCTTGCCAGATTTAGCAATTTTTTTGCTATTATGATGATTTTACTCAGAAACATTCGTGACTTTGAAAAACATTATCGGTAATAATTCTGCTGCTAGGCAGATTATAAGTGAAAACAAACTAAGTAAACATCATCACATATTATGTCTTTTGTTATGTCTAAAACAGCTGTTTTAAATAAAAAGGATAATTCTTGTCCTAGGGCAGGGCATTTTATAAAAAAATACCGAAATTGCCCCTAGATATTACCATAGGTTATAAAACGACGATCAAATAAAACATGAAAAATATAACTAACACAATGGGAAGTACTCGAAATTTTTAGTTTTTTACTTTTAATGAACCATAAATAATAGCAAATTATTTAATGTATTCTATTTTACGAAATTAGGCTTTAAACAAAAATAAAGAATACATTTGTTCTAATATAATAAAAAATTTAAATTAAATCTGACCGTTTAAAGTGGGTCAAAATCGGGTTTAATGAAGTCGGTTACAAACATACATACAAACAAACATACAGGTGAAGCTAATAAAAATCTGTTAAAAAGGTTGCAATTGCTTTGTTTAATTTATTTATGTCGCCATGTTTTCATTGTAATAAGTGAAAGCGTTTCCATGTTTTAATGCCTATTTTCCTCTTAGGTTTTATCTTCATCCACTTGACTACGAGTCATAAAATGTAAAAACCTTGCTAGCCAAAACGAGGCAATTTAGCTCGCAAATACCAAATAAAAGATTTAAATCGGGCAAAACATTGGGTAAGCCAGCGTGGTATATCCAGTTTTCTTACTTGCTGTTATCCCAAAAATCTCTTTCGAGCATTAGTGCTTTCGGGGGAAAATTCTTAAGCGCCTGCAGGCGAACGTTTGGAGCGGTAAATAAAAGAAAAATATTTGCTAACATAAACATAATAAGCTTTTAATGCCCTTTTTATATTAAGGTTTCTTTATTTTTTTAAATTTTGTTTTGAACTTACGAAAAACCAATTGCCTCAGGTTTATACACATGTGTACGATTTAAACGAAAATTGTTTGAATCTGCTCAGTGGTAACTTTTAATAAAAAAAACATTTAGGTACACTTAGTTTCACCACCAACTTCCGGGTGAAAGATTGGAAATATGGTGGATTTTTCATATGATACGGCAATATAATAATATACGGCCTAGTAAACCGTATATTAATTCTGAGAATATGAGAACAGATAGACCAGGGCTGAAGCCTTTGAAAATTGTAAAAAGTGAAAAAAAATAATAGTAGGATAAAACCCAACAAAAATGAAAGGAAAAATAATTTACGGGCGATCCGAGGTCGGGAAGTGGAAGGGGATGAGTTTTTAAGGGTAGAAAACGATTTATCTCGATTCCGGCAAAACTACAAGTCCTATAAAAAAACGTTAAATGGCAAAGTTGTAGGTAATAAAAAGATCTACAACTTTTTAATTTACACTTTTTTCACATAACTTTAAAATTTATGTGAAAAATTCAAATAACCAAGTTTATGGTTTTTTATTTTTATCTTTTACAAGAAAATTTCTTTTCACGAAATTTGTTGAAAACTTACCTTTTTATGTCCCAAACACGCTGTAATTTTTTTGATTTAAAATATTTATTTTTACCTTATTTTGACTTAATATCAAAAAAGCACCCTAATTTTCAATCGAAAATTCTCACGTCAAAATATCTGCCTTTTTAAAAAAGTTGGTTGGCTTTTTGTTTGTTGAAATCTCTACTTTCTGATCGTGTAAAAAAAATATACATTACTATGGTAAATGTGATGAAATCCCCTTTAAATCCTACCTTTAATTATATTTAGAACAACTATTTTCGCATATTTTTTGCGATCTTTATGTTTTATGGATTTGTAATTTTTTTGTTTATCAATGTAACATGGAATCTTACGTTTTTCGAGTAATTAAAGTATAAATTTTAATAAATAGCTCAAAATTGTACCGGGTGGTCAAATAAGCAAGGACGTCGACTTTATCTCGGAAACCATTAATCGTACAACTTTCTGAAAGATTTTTTTATGAGTAAAGTGGTCAAGAGAAATTGCTGGAAATTAGTTTTTAGTTCCTCATTTTGCCGCAAGGAGGCACAATTTAAAATTGTTTTCTTAAATTCTAAATTTCTCCGAAAATTCCCATATTAAGGTATAACTCTGATTATATCATTGGAAAGCTTAGACAATTCTGCATCATTTTGGTTTAATGCTCATTGGCGTACCGACCTTGATAAGAGTGGGAGAAGCTATTGAAAGTGTAAACATTAAAATCGCTGTAACTTCTAAACGACTCATCCGATTTTACTAAATTTAAGCTTGTTTGGAAGGGGAAAATAAGCATCTTTAACTACCGTATTCAACAGTATACGATAGTGTTTAATAAAATTGCTAGAGGGCGCAATTTGTAATAATAACAGTTTTTTCGATCTTATCCCGCAAATTAAAACCATACGGTATAACTATGACATCATAATAGAAAAATAGATGAAATTTGCAAGAAAAGATGTAAAGACCGCAGTTCGATATCTTTGTTCGTTTCAGAGTCATTGCCAAAAAAATAATTTTTAATACAAATTGACAATTGAAGGTACTTCCAAACAAGCTTAAATTTACTAAAATCGGATAAGTCGTATAGAAGTTACAGCGATTTTAATGTTTACACTTTCAATGGCTTCTCCCACTCTAATCAAGGTCGGTACGCCAATGAGCCTTTAACCAAAATGATGAAAAATTGTCTAAGCTTTCCAATGACGTAATCAGAGTTATACCTTAATATGGGAATTTTCGGAGAAATTTAGAATTTAAAAAAACAATTTTTAATTGTGCCCCCTTGCGGCGAAAGGAGGAACTTGAAAGTAATTTCCAGCAATTTCTCCTGACCTCATAAAAAAATCTTTCCGAAAGTTGTACGATTAATGGTTTCCCAGATAAAGCCGACGTCCTCGCTTATTTGACCACCCGGTAACTACATAATTATTAAAAAAAAAATTTCGGATTCAAGTTTTTTTCGTTTCTTTACATTTTTTGAGAACATTTACCATAGTAATGTATATTTTTTTACACCATCAGAAAGTAGAGATTTCAACGAACAAAATGTTCACCGACTTTTTTTAAAAAGCAGATATTTTGACGTGAGAATTTTCGATTGAAAATTAGGGTGCTTTTTCGATATTAAGTCAAAATAAGGTAAAAAAATAAATATTTTAAATCAAAAAAATTACGGTGTGTTTGGGACATAAAAAGGTAAGTTTGAACCAAATTTCGTGAAAAAACAAATTTTCTTGTAAAAGATAAAAATAAAAAACCAAAAACTTGGTTACTTGAAGTTTTCACATAAATTTTGAGGTTATGTGAAAAAGTGTAAATACAATAGTTGTAGATCTTTTTGTTACCTACAACTTTGCCATTTATATAGGACTTTTAGTTTTGCCGGAAATCGAGATAAATCGTTTTTTACCCTTAAAACCTCACCCCCTTCCACTTCCCGACCTCGGATCGTCCGTAAGTTATTTTTCCTTTCATTTTTGTTATATTCTCTTTTTTCAATGGGATTCATCCTACTATTATTTTCTTTGGTGTCAAAAGTTATCGACCCTGGTCTAAGAATGCAGTGAATAAACGATGGTTTTAATTTTAATAATAATATACAATGTTTCCAGGTATATCGTTTTTGCGATTGATCCACCGTTTTGATGGATGAACTACCGTTCTATCGCTATGCTAACAATTTCTTCCGCTGAACATTACATTCGATTTAATTTACGTTTTTAAAATAAGCATACTAATCTTCCCTCTCTCTCTCTCTGTTTTCCATTCTCTGATTACCTATGACATTTTGATTTCGGTAAATCCCTCAGTTCGAGATAGACGCGTACTCTTCTTTCTAATAATTCTGATCGCCTAGCTCAGCGGTTCTCAAACTTTTTTGGTGACTGAACCCTTTTGGGAAGCAAAATACTTGATGGAACCTTACAATAAAACAATAGTTTTTAAAAGTGTATTCTTTATTAATAAGCATAATAAAAGTACAATGTAACAGTTACTAATTATTACTTACTTTACCACATGGCAAGTACAATAATAGAAGATATTAAAAAAGAAAAAATCTAACTAATGGGAGGTATGAAACTGTTTTTTATTTTTCATCAATTGGTTGATATCAGGTTTGATAAAAGACAGTTAAAGTCTCATATTAGGTTCGGCGTCCAGTCTATTGTGATATTTTGTTTTCG
This sequence comes from Polydrusus pterygomalis, assembly GCA_963969555.1. Classification (NCBI taxonomy): domain Eukaryota; kingdom Metazoa; phylum Arthropoda; class Insecta; order Coleoptera; family Curculionidae; genus Polydrusus; species Polydrusus pterygomalis. The sequence continues at coordinate 66,939,245 of OZ018378.1, forward strand.
TAACTGCATAGCTTGAGAATCCTGTTTCGCACAAATATGTTGTTGGGAACGGGAGAAGAATATTCAGAGCCATTTTGCCAAGCATTGGATATTCATCACGGATTCTGCACCAAAAATCGTTGAGAGGCGTCGTTTTGAACAGTGACTCCATACTTGTGTCTGATGACATTTCTAAAAGAGATTCATATATCTCGTTTGACATACTTTCGGGCTTTTCCAAGTTGGGTAAAAAAGGATTATGAATCCATGAATTCAGTTTCATTTTTGTATTCTGTTCTTCGGGAAAATACTTTTCAAAAGATGCGCGCATCGAACTGAGATATTGGACCAATTCTTCAAACACATCATCTTGAAACATTTCTGAGTCGTTATCGCTAACAAACTCACTAAGTGACGTAAAGCTTTCTATTTCTTTCTTACCAACGCAAATAATCCAAAAATCTAATTTTCTTTTGAAGGCAGTTATTTTGTTATAGGCCTGAAATACTGTTTTCTGTTTACCTTGCAATGATAAATTCAATTCGTTCAGTTTTTGAAAGATATCCGCCATAAAAACAATCGGAACAACCAAGTTTTATCATACAAACGGTCCTTCAAATTAAAAGAAGTATCTGCTGAAAGAAACATTTGTAACTCGGCTCTAAGTTCAAATAGCCTTGTTAAAGTTTTACCCCGAGACAGCCATCGCACTTCTGTATAGAGCAGCAGTGTTTTATGTTTGCTGCCATAATCTTCACACAATAATGAGAACAATCGGGATTGTAGTGGTCGTGATTTGATAAAATTAATTATTTTTACCGCTTCATCCATAACTAATTTTAGATTTGACGGCATTTGCTTCATCGCAAGTGCTTGTCTATGCAGAATACAATGGCTGGAACTACAATTAGGCGCTTTATTTTTTATTCGTGGCACTGCTCCTGCTGTTTTACCTGTCATCGCCTTGGCCCCATCTGTACAAATGTCAATGCAATTGTTCCAACTGAGATTATTTTCTTCAAAAAATATATTTATTTTATTAAAAATTTCTTCCCCGGTAGTGTTTGTGAGCAGCGGTGAACACATAAGCATGTCTTCTTCAAAAGAACTTTCATATGGATATCTCACGATAACCAGCAAGATAGCCAAACCAGCGACATCAGTTGACTCGTCCATTTGCAAGGCGAATCGTGTTTTTTGTAGACGTGTAACTAGTTCTTGATTGACGTAGCTTGCCAGATCATGGATTCGCCGTGAAACAGTATCGTTTGATAGCGGCACAGTAGAAAGATGCTTTGCAGATTTTTCATCGAGCATACATTTTGTTATGTCTAATACACATGGCTTTATTAAATTCTTAGCGATAGTGTGCGCTTCACCTGCTTGTGCAATGCGATAGCTAACTAAATATAATGCCTCCGTGGCCTTTTCGTTAATAGTTTTTGTTACATGCATCATATTTTTTTCACTTTCCAATTTAGCAGGCAGTAGAACAATGAACACTAGTTTCTCGCTAGCGAGCTTGTAAGTAGGTAGGTAGGAACTTATCGCTCCGAACGCTAATCGTCAACTGACTGACGAGGCGCGACGCGCGATCGCCGCTTTTATACTTAGTCCTAGACTCGATCTCGAATATTCTCGAAAATACTCGAGTCGGCGCCTTTGATAAACAAAAAGCAAAAATAAAAAGAGAAATATAAAAATTGCGTTGTAAACAATTCAGAGGCGGCTTTTATCAAAGGGACTGCGCGCTCACAAGTATACATGTTGATACCAAACTTATGAGATATTGTACCAGCTATTGTAACACATGTTTATACAAATGCAAATAAATAAATAAATATACCTACGCGCGGCCGCGGAGTCAAAACGTTCGACCAGAGAGAGGTGTTTTGATTTTTTTTCTAAATTCTTAGGGAACCCCTACAGAGGTATCGCGGAACCCTAGGGTTCCGCGGAACACACTTAGAGTATAGCTGGGCCTAGCTGTATTTATCTAATTATCATCCGTTTAAATTGATATACTTTTATCTATTGGTTGATATATACACTTTTTAGCTAATAAAATAATTTATTAATTCGAATAAGTATAGCGGGAATGAGGGCAGGCAATGAAATGACACAATTGTATTTATCCCAACGTTTCGTTTTATATAAAAAAATGTTCAAGGGTCTGAAAAGAGAAAGAGAAGACAATTACAATAAATTAATGCGAATAAAATTCAAATTACACAACTTTGGCCGTGAAATAAATAGCTGTAGTTTAAATAAATTATACATGAAAAATATGATTTAATAACAAATTCGCATTAGGTACATACCAATAAAAAGGTCTTTAAGCCTGTATATTCATACTGCGGAATATGATCACACATTTTCTCGAAAACACATTGGATATATTATTATGTATACAGCTGGCAAATGTTCCGGAACGGCTTGATTACAGGCGAACGAAAAGTGATATCGGATCCGGGTTTTGGGCAATCTATAGGACTAAAATTTTACTATTTGACTATTATACCATATGTCAGTAATGTCACCAACTGTCAAGTGTTGACGCTATTTTTTTTTTAATGGAACACCCTGTATATTTTTACATTTTTAAATTCCACATAAAATTATAATTATTTTTTGTTAAATGCACTATTAGTCTGTACTTCATAGTTTCCGAGATATTGACTCTCGAAAAGTGACATTTTTGAACTTTGACAGCTTATAACTTTCTAACAGTACGTCTTAGAGCAAAACGGCTTACATGTCCCTACCATCAATTTTTATTATCTTCTCAAAAAAATAAACTTCCGGTTAAACCGGATGTAACTCGAAACCAGGAAATATAGTTGTGATCGTGATGGAGACTCAGTTTTGTTGAGTCTGATTTATCTACCCTACTACAATCATACTTGTTTTATCTAAGTCTGTCTTTTAACAGTTGTTGTTTAGTTTGGCCAACATAAAAAGTATTGTTACACTGCTTACATGGAATGCCATAAACTATGCTAGATTAATAGTCCAATGGTGGTCGATCTTTCAATTTGGTGAATAAGTTATTAATTTACTATTTTAGTATTATAAAATCCTATATTACACTCATTAGTTTGAAAGTAGTTTTTAATTTTATTAGAAAGTTGTGGAATATAAGAAAATTTGAAGAATCGACCGCCCTTAGACACTTTGTTTTCAACATTATCCCCCAATCTGTCTTTGTATCTATAGCTATTACGCGATTAACAAATGTAAGAGGATAGTTGTTATTGTTAAGAACTTGTTTAATTTTATTTATATTCTCTGCTTAAAAGGATACGTGAGACACGGTTTTTTTCTTAAATAGCATTCAACTTTTTCTTTTAACCAAATTTTATCTATTTTTAGGAAATCATCCCACATTTATATATTTTTAACAAAATGACTTTTTTTAATATTCTATTTTTCATATTTAAAAACTGACTCCCTGTTGTAATATACATTCACACCCTTTTTATAACAATTGATGCATCATATTAAGGACGTAAAAGGATCTTTTAATATCCATTATTATAAAAAATAAAGCCATATTAAAATTTGAATGAAACTTGGGATAAAAGAAAATAATTATTTACTTGTGGGGTGGTAAAATTGAAAAGAATATTAATAAAAGATATTAATACTTGCATTTGTAAGAAAATATTAAAAGAGGTAAAAATTATATACAGGGTGGCAGTGGCATATATTGATAAGGGAATATTATTATTGGTTTCCGATTGTTTAGATGTCATAGACCTCTGTAGTTCCATGAAATTTTTTCAGTCGCATTAAAAAGTAAACAAAATAATGCGACAACCATCAGTAATCTATTGGTATTCGGGTCATAATACTTTTAAGGTCCCCTCAGTGTTGGTACAGGGTCTTTCAACGAGGACTGAACAGGGGCTCATTTTTGAGCTTCCTTGTATTTAAAGAAAAATCCAAAATAGCCAATCGATGTACTTTTTCCTGCAGAATTCAAAAATTAAACCAAAAATTTATTTGAACCAGAAACAAAAGAGTTACGATATGGATAAGGTGTTTTTTAAAATGGAACATCGATTTTTGGAACGAGTGATTTTTTTTTTGTCCGTTCTGATTAAAATATTTAATATTGTGACAGCTACTTTAATTAAATTTTAATGTTTTATCCAGTATAATTTAACTTTAACTTGTTTGAAACATACACTAGGTAATAAAGGTATAATCACCTTTGAATCCTTCAAAGTCAAAAAATTTTACAAATTTACTATACTATTGCCGAAATGAAATATGCATTAGATGAGAGATTGCAGATTGTTATCTTGTTCTACAAATGCCAAGAAAATGCAAGAGAAGCAAGGCGAAGATTTATTGCAAATTTTCACAGAAATATATCCGTCAATACTATTCTAAGGATAAAGAACCTATTTGAAGAAAATAAAACATTACATCACAGAAAAAGAAATCCAACTCTATATCTACTAATTAAAAAAAAAACATTAATAATTTAATTATTCAATGTGACCTCCGTTGTTCTCGAAACAAGTGCGATAACCTCTTTGTAGCCTTGATTTTCCTGGTTAAGGCGATTTATTTCATTAACAATTTTCTGCATGATCTCTTCAATATCGTGGTTTTTTCTGCTTGTATACCACGTTCTTTAAATGGCCCCAAAGAAATTTGTCTAATATTGACAAATCGGGACTATTGGGTGGCCAAGCATAGGTTATATTTCTACCAATCCATTCTTCATAGCGTCCGTTTAAATATTGAGTAACCTCACGCACGGCATGAGGAGGGGACCCGTCATGTTGCCAAATTAAATTTTGATATTCTTTCAATGGTAAATCTTCCAAAAAGTTCTCAATTTCGTTTTCTAAGAACTCGTAGTATCTTTGTCCATTTAAAGTCACGTTAAAAAATATTGGTCCCAAAATTCTAATATTTTTTATGCCACACCAAACATGGATTGAAGTCCTTCCTTGAAATTTAATTGTCTGAAATTTTCTTGGATTTCCAACGGCCCAGTGATGACTATTATGTCTATTGAAAACCCCCGATGTTGTGAATGTGGCTTCGTCAGTCCATAAGATATTTCTGAATAAATTAGGGTCTTCGTTTTCTTTCCGAATCACAATTTGGGAAACAAATTGGAAGCGAAGTTCTTTTTGTGCCGGTGTTAGATGTTAAAGTGGAAGGATATGATAAGACTTAAATTTATGATTTCTTAAAGTCCTGTGAACAGTTCCTTGGGTAACTCTTCTGCGTCTTACACCGCCGCCGTATTGAACGTCCCGAACTGCGTCCGAAATTGATTTGGTTGGATTCAGTCGAAAATAATTCACAATGGCACGGTCTCGATTTCTATTCCTTTCTGGATTTCTTTTTCTGTCATGTAATGTTTTATTTTCCTCAAATAGGTTCTTTATCCTTAGAACAGTATTGACGGATATATTTCTGTGAAAATTTGCAATAAATCTTCTACTTGCTTCTCTTGCACTTTCTTGGCATTTGTAGAACAAGATAACAATCTGCAATCTCTCATCTAATGCAAATTTCATTTCGGCAATATTATAGTAAATTTGTCACATTTTTTGACTTTGAAGGATTCAAAGGTGATTATACCTTTTGGTATCATTTTTGAATTCTGCAGGAAAAAGTACATCGATTGGCTATTTTGGATTTTTCTTTAAATACAAGGAAGCTCAAAAATGAGCCCCTGTTCAGTCCTCGTTGGAAGACCCTGTACATATTCCAAAGAATAAAAGCAAAAAATAAGCAAGTATTTATGTACCGGGTGAACAACTAAGAGTGGTCGCCGGCTATATCTCAGAAACTGGAAGGCATAGAGCTTTTTTGGAAATTGTTGTCGAGTTTGTAAAACGTCCGCAAGGGGGCGTCACAGTCATGACCACTGCAATTATAAGGGTTTTCTTCGTGTTTTGACTAAATACCGAAAACATCTTTGTTTTAATGCTTACATATTTCTTTATAAATTATATAATTCACAAACTTCTCTATCTAGTGAAATAAAGTGGTGGGGGGAATTCAAATGATTTTTTACATAAACTACGATTACTCCTATTTGGCATAATCGATTTTAACTAACTTGGTCTCATTTAAGAGAGGAGTATTTTATTTACAAATTGTGCCTTTTTTATTATATCCTTGAACTTTACCTTCGCCGCTAGATGGCGTAAACTGAAATATAAGCGATAATATTTGCTTATATTTCAGTATTTTTTCACTCATATGCTAATATTAATTATTAATATTGGCGGTTCATCGTTCATGTTGATATACAGCATTTGTATTGGGAATAACTGACTCGGTGTTGTTAATCGATTGATTTTTTGCGGATTATTAAATGTGGCGGAGATATTTGTCGATTTTTTTGCATGGTTCCCAGTTCCCAGATCTTACAATTTAATTTAACAACTTGACTACTTGACCTTGAGATGTCACGATATTGCATAACTATATGAATATATTTATGGATACTGAATACTCACCACTAAACATTAAGTTTTCAGTAGACGCGATAGTAGATTGCGATACCTGCGTCGGTACTGATTGCAGTTCAGATTGTAGAATGTTGAATATTTTCTTGGTCAGCTCTAACTTATTGCTTAAGGAATCATCTATGTAGCCCTCGGCTACTCCAAAAGACTTCCAGCCTCCATGCCGTTTTAGATAAGTTATGTCTGCTCCCGCATCTACAAGCAAAGTGGCCGATGTTCTTCGGAAACAATGTCCCGTGAATTCCTTGGCATTCGGCAGTTTTAGATAAGACGCTATTTCCTGAGGTATGGAGCCAAATTTGTGTATACCAACAACTTGCCTATAGTATTTCCTTTGCGATAAGACACAAAAAATCGCCCATCACTCATATTTGATGAACGTAAAGCCATATAATTTCTATAATACTTTAGATATTTTCCCGTCACCGTAATTTTTATTGGGAATTTTTATTAACAACGCCGTTCCCAACTCTTGTATGTCATCAATTTTTATATGAGCAAGTTCTTCTCGACGACATGCGCCCGCGATTCCGAAAATAAAAACAACCTGTAATAATTAAGAAAATTGTTAGTAAGAAATTTAAAATAAAATTATATAGGTAGTTATATTTACCTTCAACATTAAGTACCTATATGTCATCTAAAGCATGGCAAAGGAATTTTGGAAACTCTTCTTTAGTTAGGGTCTTTGATTTCTTTGGTCAATAACCAACACTTTTTTGTTTCAATAATGCTCGAAATCTCATGTATTTTGATATATCAATATTGTGTTTAACATTTACCACAGCACGTAGCATGGAATACTGCGACCACAAAGTAGTTGACTTTACAGTTTTCGATAAATCCGCCATATACACTAAGAAAGCGTTCTCCGAGAACGACTGTATACTTTTTTCTTGCCGGTAAGTTTTACAACTATCGCCTGAATGACAAAACGTCAAATGATATTATTAATTTAAGCATTGAATATCAAACTATATAAGAATGACGGATGTCCGAGAAAAGTTGACAACCCATTTTTTGACGTATTGGAGCTGGTTTGGCCGCCATTGTGGAGTTGATCGTAACTTTAACCTTAAATCTGTCGCCTGTCGCAGCGCCTCGGCAACAGATGTCTCAAATTCACTGATGTGATGTTGTAGTGTTGCCGCATATCGTATTTTATTGGAATTTTTAAGAATTCAAGCATTTTTAACAGACAATAAAATAGGAGGTTCTCAATTCCAGCCGAATGTATGTTTTTGATAATAATATGTACGCTGATTACTCCGGGGTAATTGGACCGATTTTCACAATGATTTTACCGTTGCATTGGGTGTTAAATGTTAAACAAATAAAAGTAGATAAAAAGCGACAGCAAGAATAACTAAAATAGGTTTTATTTCGTCGAAAAATAGCAAAATACGTAATACACTAATACAAACAAACTGGATGTTTCTTAAGTAAGAAAGTAAAACCTACTTATTTTAACCATTTTGAAAAGTAGTAATAATTGCAAATTAAAACCAAGTTATAGAAACAAACCCCACATCATTCATATTTTACCCAACATAGGTATACGTCGTAGCCTAGGTAGGTATTGAATAGTGAGAGTCGTCATTTAATTCTGTTAGAAATAGAATACATGGCGGTCAATATGTTTTTATGTAATTAACGTTGGAAAGTCAAAAGGTTGAAAATATTATAAGCAATTAAGAATAGGGACATTTTTAAGTCTAGACTATACCTACTATAGGTAGGAAAATAAATGTAAGCTACTTAAATGTAGGATAGGTATAGGTACTTATGTGAAATCAAGTTTTACGATAACAGACAGGCGGCAACAATGTTTTAATTTAGCAGTGAAAAGGTTAGTCGCTTTCTTGTTGGTGAACTCATTGTGCCATCTATGAATTTGACTTAGCAGATTTAGGAAATCGGCTCATATGGTCTTCTTATAGTTTGATATTCAATGATTTAAGTAATTATTTGTTATATCCATAGATAGGCATATTAGAGGTTTCATTGTTACCGACAAACATTAAAAGCGATAAATTACCGTGCAAGATGAAATGTATTGGTTTACTTTATTTTAACATCATTTTATAATCGCAACAAAACTACAATCGGATAAAGAATATCGTATGTCATACGGACGAAAAAGGAAGTAGGGGAAATTGGTATAATACGGCATACTTTTTACAAAACTGAAAATATATATTTTAAATATAAAGTTACAAAACTGCAAAGGAAACATAACATACATTTGTTTTCGGTTTATCTTTGGGTAAAACAATATAAATACTGCGTATCAGGAACAAAAACCATGAATAAACGTTCTTCATGCACAGGTGTTAGGTGTGCCGTTTAATCCTACTAGTTGGGTAAAATGGCATACATATCTGCTCGTATAATGTATGTTTAGATAAAAATATTTTTAAGGCACAATAGGGTTAATTATGGTTGGCAAAGTTCACAAATAAACATTTTCGTTTTTGGAGAAAGTCCTGCACACTCATCACAGTGGCTCCATTTTCTACAACTTTGACAGCAAATCCAAATCTCCTTAGGTTTAGACATGAAAAAAGTTCATTACAAGACATATAAGATGCTTTATCATTATCCTGATGAAATGGCTTCGTTTTCGGAATCAAATTTGGGGAACTGATCTGTAAGGTCTACTTTCGCTTTTCGTTTTCTTTGAGATCTTCTTTCTTCTCAATTTTTTTTCTTCTGCTTTTTGTTTCATCCCTATTAAATTTGAAGTTGAGTTTAAAACATTTGGTCCCTGGCTCTTTCGTTTTATTTTATTCTGTAATTGTTGCAGTTTACGCAATAACGCGCATACCTAAAGCACAAAATAATATTATTTTATAATCTTGGATAAAACGGCACAGTACCATTTTAAACATATTATCCCTGTGCCATTTTATCCAAAACGGCTAAGTCAATTTTGTTTGTTATTAATTATTTATAAAATAATTTTTAAAATATACAAATAATACAAAAACATGCTTCAGTATCCTACTTACCTGTCAAGTTATAAGTAATTGTTCAATAAGTTGTAGGTTATGAGTTTCAGGCACGTTCTCTTAATCTCCAAACAATTTCCAACATACACGAAAACAAACTAACACCTACCACCGTTAAACATCCACTGACATCTTCTTCGTTTTAATCTCCAGTTGTCGTATGCTCCCCACCAGTGTCGAAAATCGCATGGCGGGATTTAAGAAATGCGCGTAATTTATTATACAGGTACTGTGCCATTTTATCCTAGTATGCCGTATTATACCAATTTACCCTACCTATTTCGGACGTAATGCGGGAGATTACCGGACGAGGCAAAGCCGAGTAATATAATATACTATTTTTTGCAATTAATAGTTTTTGTTTTATTGTAATATTTATTTTTTAATATTATTGGCACAGGGGGCCTAAAAAGTGTAATGACCTATCTATCATAAAAGTCCTTAAAGTATTAAAGTGACTAGTTAATTCTTTGTTGATTTTTCGACTTCAAATTTTTTATAATTTTTTTTCACCCAAAGATGAATGTTTATATATTACAAAGATGTAGAGTATATTTAGAATTCTTTTTCACCTAATTATACCAGCAGAGGAAGACTTTTATTTCCTTTCATTACTATTTTAATAACACTTCTTAGCTAACAAACCATACCTGGTTGGCAGACCTAAATAAAAATAAGGAAATAAAAAATGTTTTACAAAGTATTCTCTATATTGCGAAACTTTTGTGAATAAGCATCGTACGTGACCGTTAAAAATATTCTATTATAAAAGTAGTCTTTCATGTATAAATCAAATCTTTCCAAGTGAGTATGTGATTTCATAAAAGTGGAAACGTTATATATTACATTTTACGTTTGTCATATCATATGTACCGACTTTTAAAGTTTTATTTTAAAATTATTTACCTTTTATATTGAATGCGACTGTTACAGAATTTCATTTATACACTGAGGAAAATGATCTAATACAAGAGGTGTGCTAAGACATAGTTTATATTGATAGCTTATTTTGTATTAACCCATATTAAATAAATTGCTAATGTATCAAACCCGCTTTAGTGTTATATCAATTCCAGATGTGCTTGAACAGTATTTTCATTGGTAGTAATCAGTTCCATTAGCAGCACAATCTGGTTTAATATTGAAATACTTTTAATACAGTAATTTTTTTAAGAAATAAATTGTATCTTCTCAATGCGACGCATTTTGTTAACAGTAAAGCGTTTTCTCTACAATTAAGAAAGCAGAACAGCGTCCCGAAAAACGAATTGTATCCGTTAAAACCTATAATCCACAAGGTTTGATGGGGGTTCGTATAGCGATCGGCAATCAATGCGCACCGTATTATTAGTTATAACGTATTTGTTGCGCAGGTCACATCGTTGTTCGAAGTCTTCTAGCTGTCCTGTCTGAATTTGAATTTTATTTATCGTACCAATACCTGTTTCAATATTGTTTTTACATTGTATTTAAGTTTTTTTTAAACTTTACATATCAGATAAAGTAATAGATGATTCGTATTTCGCACAACCCATCATTAGTATTGGACTATGGATGAATTTTACCATCTCAGTAAACCATGTTGCATAATAGATAATCATATGCAATATTAAACGACAAGAACAATATCATACTAGAAGCTATTTAAATTTTTGAGAAATACAGTAATGATTTTTAGTGCTAAGTGTATGATTTGTTAACCGCAACAAGCAAATATTATTATGATTATTGTCAAGTTTTATTACAACTACTAGTCGAAACTAGTACAGTATATAAAACCAGATTACACCCCCAATATAACTTGATAATTACTGTAAGTATTCAGAGCAATAATGGCTCTAAACCATTCTATGGTAACAATAACTCCTATTTCCTATTAGCTAAATTACCGTGATATTATCACTACACAAAAGTCTAGCAATTTTCGTTGTTTTACAGTAGGAAATCGCGTTGCTGTCACATATTATAGTATTAAACAGTTGTATAAAGGGTATGTGAATTCTTATAAGAAATAAAAGTTTTTTTCTCAGTGTATATTTTGTGAATAATTCCTACAATTTATGAAGTCGAATGGTTTTGGTTAAATTAACTTGTGTGTGAATAATTGAGAGCTCACACGAGCGGATAATTAAAGTAAGTTCTACTAAGAGAATCTTAAGACCCTCGAAGAAAACCCACGTCATGACATGCTTACTAAACGCAAACACATATACGTTTTTGTTTTGCTTGTGTACTTGTTATATAGTGACCGGCAGAAAGTGCGCAGCATATGGAGAAGTTTTTTATCTTTAAATTTAGAAAATTAATTTTATTTTAAATAAGTTCTGCATGTTCTCAAACCAAAATAACACCCATTAAATTCAGTAAAAGTCTTATGGTATACGAGGTAGAATCAAAAATTTGAAATTCCGCTAAGAGTAAAGTACCTCGCATCATTCTGGACAGTATTTGGCTGTGAGCCTTCAAGCGTCATCCGTACACGTATATAGTGGATTTCACCTTAGTTTTTAATGGCCGCCGCTGACACATGTCATTTATAACATTTCTTTTTACAGAACTTAAGGATTGGCCAGGGCCGGACTTAAAAATTATGTGTGAACATGGGTCAATTTATTTGTAGTTGTAATTATGGATGGAAACGAGAATTACCTAAGCAATTTTTAAGATATTTCAAAAAAAAACACTGAAGGGGAATGGAAATAGGATAGAATATCAGAAAAACAATTTCATTTAATTTTTATTCATAATATAATAACGTGCTGTTATTTTGGTAAAAACACACTCTTAATTTAGTACAATAAAAAATATACAAGGGGCAGTCGTGAATCTAGTATCATCAATAATTAACTACGTTTTTTATTAAAGAAATATTTTGTTTTTTAATTTGATTTTAGACCATGCAGTGTTAAGTTGAAAAAATCTATATATTATATTTAATAGCTTATTGTTTACTTTTTTATTTTCTTATTCACGGGTAGATATTTTTTTCTTTAGACTAGGTTCTAAAGAGTTTGAAGTTTACAATAAGTCTAACTTTTCGTTGGTTTATAATAAAACAATAAAAGTTTGTAATGTTATCGAATTAGGTATTTTTTTTTAATGAATAAAGAAAAAATAATGTAAGTAGATACTACAAAAAAAGATTTTTGTCCATGCGCTTGCAGAACAGATACCTCAAGCACTCTTCAATACAACTGTATGTAAAACTTATTTTAGCATAATGGTTCACTGTGGTTTTCAAATTTAATTTTGTTGCAAGTTCCCTATTATTTTTGGTATTCATCTGACAAGCTGTCGATGTCGTCGTCACCGTCCGAGACATTAATAATTATTTACTTACTTTTGCATAAAAAGAAACACGTCACAGATACACACAGTCCGGCAGTTTAAAACCAAAAAGTCTAATACGCACAAAATATAAGCAAAATGCTGTTTGAAAAATACCAAAAACAATAACACGAACGATCAAGAATTAAAGACTCTAAGAATTAACAGCAGAATGCACGCGGTGCGCGGTGTGTCCCAAGTCCCAATGCGGCTCTGTGATATTTAAAGAACGCGACGAGACAATCGAATTAATGAAGTACGAAAAGAGATATGCGAGAGCAAATGCATAAGACAAAGATGCACATACTAACGGCATATACTAGCGATGCTGTGCTTTTGACGAGTTTGAGCTCATTGAAGGGCAACGTATTGAACTGTATAGTGTGCATCTTCGTCATGTACATGTAACTATACGGTCAGTTATATATCCATCTCTTGTTAATCTAGCCAATGCCCGTGCCTGAAAGCCGTTTATAGAACTAGGGATTTTAAAATCACGTGTTGGCTAATATGTTTGACAAGAGAGACGTCAAAGCATTAAAAACTAAGGTGAAATCTTAGGCGAATACTGTCGGATAAAAATATCCAAAATTTTAAAATCTTTTAAGCACCGTTGACTGGAATAAATTTCATATTTTGTCCAAAGATGTAAATACTATGGCTGAATGGCTGTTTGAGACTTACCGAGCGGCAGCAGATGAATATTTTCCTGTAAAGAAATGCAAGCAGGATAATAAATCCCTAGTGCAATGGTTTAATGAGGATTTGCATAATAAGAGAAATATTTTATCAGTTGTAAAAATGATATGTCATGTTAAAAATTATTCGGAGGATTGGTCTGCATACAATAAGTTAAAGACTGACTACAGAAACTCTATTACTTTTTACAGAAAACAAGCTTATAATAATTACATATTAAATTCAAAAAATAAGTCCAAAGATTCTTGGAAATTAATAAATCTTGAATGTAATCGAAAAAAATTAGCAAATAAAGATAAGATAACAATTGACCCAAACGATTTTAATGACTATTTGAACTCGGTTTCTGAAAATATAATTAAGAACTTCCCTGCAAACTCCACCGAAGTAACTGACTTCCTAAAATATACTCCACCAGTTAATTGTAACTTTTTTCTGCATCCAGTATGCCCAAGAGAAGTTGAACTAACAATACTAAATCTTAGAAGATCAGCAGTTCTAGACAACATAAATGATAGACTGCTTAAGGAAACCATAAACTTTCTAGTTGAACCTTTAACCACTTTAATAAATGAAAGTTTTTTGAGCGGTATTTATCCAGACGTTTTCAAGATGGCGAAAATTACACCAATATTAAAAAGGGATGACTCTGAATTGGTGGAGAATTACCGACCTATAGCGATTATAGTGATATTTTCCAAAGTTTTTGAGTCTCTGCTAAAAAATCGTCTCTATAATTATTTTGAGACTAATGGGTAGTTTCACCCTACTCAGTATGGGTTTAGGAAAAAAATATCAATACTTGGAGCAGTCTTACAGGTTGTGAGTGACATAGTCAAGGGCTTGGAGTCTAGAGAGCTCACGTCAATAACTTTGTGCGATCTAACAAAAGCTTTCGACTGTGTCTGTCACAAACTCCTGTTAAAAAAACTATGCCACTATGGCATAAGAGGTGATCCCCTAAACATTTTTGAGTCTTATTTGTCTGATCGGCGGCAGTTTGTGGAGATTGAAGGTGTCAAGTCTGATTTAGGCTATGTTAAATATGGAATGCCACAGGAATCCGTCCTTGGACCCTCCTGTTTATAATTTATATTAATGATCTGTGTTATGACATGTAACGGATTTGCAATTTGACCATATTTGCAGACGACACTACTTTTATTCCTTCTGCTTCTAGTCTAGAGAATTTGATTATGGCGTCTCAACTGCTGCTGAAGAATGCAGAAAGCTGGTTTTCTTCCAATCTCTTGCAGCTTAATACCAGTAAGACTCAAGAACTGGTTGTCTCGAGTAATCGACTATTGAATAAAAATAAATGTAAATTACTGGGTATCACTTTGGATAGTTCCTTATCCTGGGAGGCTCACGTAACTAAACTGGGATGAAAATTGTCGAGTACGATATTTCTTCTTAGAAATTTGCGTAAATGTTTGACTTTGGACGTTTTGAAATCGCTATACTTCGGCCTTTTTCATTCCCATATTGCGTATGGGGCAATATTGTGGGGGTAACAGTACAAATGCACAACAGATCTTTCGACTCCAAAAGAGAGCTGTAAGACTTTTGGCTAACGCAGGATATAGGGACCATCATTGTCAGCCTCTGTTCAAAAAATTTGGCATAATGCCGGTGCCCTGTGTTTATATTTTTCAAACTGTGCTGGAGCTACATTCCCGTAGAGATAAACTCACTAGGCATTCAGATATTCACACATACAACACTCGAGGCTCAGACAGGATAGTATGTTAAAATGTATTTACTAAACCATTGCTTTTATATCTTAAATTAATACCTGTTGGCCTCCTGGTAATCACTGCCCGGATGCTGAGCATTGGTTGTGGGGTTGCCAGTTTTGTGTCTCTTAATTTTAAATTTTATTTTAATGTTTGTGCATTGTTTGCTTTACACGCTATTTTATTGTTATTTATATACATTTGTACATATTAAATTATATTTACCTCTATATATATATTGTTATTTATGACGCGCTATAAACTATTTATGTAAGTAGCAAATAAAACTTTGACTTTGACTTTGACTTTAGAATATTTTTTTTACTAAGAATTATTGTTTTATTTTCAAAGTTATTTCGCTTATTTTAGACAAAAAAATGGATTTAATCGTGTTTTCTGAATAACCCTTTATAAAAAATAAATGGCAACCGAACAGTACGAAAATAAGATTTTTTGTAGACTTTGTTAGAGATAACCGTCGATCATAAGTCCGATTAGTTTGTTTATAATATTATGGCTTTTTAAAATAAAGACATAAAAAGTATAGATTATGAGAAGAAAATTAATTTGTGTCATTATTTTTAGGCTTTAAGCTTTGCCCTTGGGGCAGAAAAAATCAGTTTTTGAACAAACATTATTTTAAAATTATTTAAAATGTGTACAAAATATATTATTGATCATTATTTTGCGTGACGAATAAAATCCGTTCAAAATATATTTTTAATTTAAATTTTTTTTCTTTATAAATCAAAAAGAAACGTTCTATGCATACTTCAACGTATAAAAAACTTTAGAAGATGCTTTAAATCAAAAAATATTAGGTAGATGAAAATAACTTGCTCCCTCAGAAAATAAAATACGGTGTGCAGCAAAATTATTTAATATTTTTATGTTTTTATTTTAAAAAGCCATAATATTATGAAAACAAATAATCAGACATATGATCGACGGTTATCACTAACAAAGTCTGCAAAAAATCTTATTTTCGTAGGTACTGTTCGGTTGCCATTTATTTTTTATACAGGGTTATTCAGAAAACACGATAAAGTCCATTTTTTTGTCTAAAATATGCGAAATTTAGAATTTGGGTATAACTTTGAAATTAAAACAATAATTCTTTGTAAAAAAATATTCTAAAATGAAAGATGGAGGTACTTTACGCTTGACGGAATTTCAAATTTTTGATCCTACCTCGTATAACATAAGACTTTTACCGGATTTAATGGGTGTTATTTTGGTTTGAGAATATGCAGAACCTATCTAAAATAAAATTAATTTTCTAAACTTAAAGATAAAGAAAAAACTTTCCCATATACTGCGCACTTTCTGCCGGTCACTGTATAATAATATATTTACGAGTTAAATAATAAATAATGTGCGTTCAAGATAGAGTTTATTAGAGAATGTAAAATAAACTCTTTTTTTTGACATTCTTCATTGAATTTCAACCAATTTGGGAACATACGATTTAAGTCAGTTTAGAGATATTGAAAGACGAAATAATTAAACTTGAAGTTATCCGGCGATACAAAATTTCTTCCCGTTTAATTACATTTTAGTGGTAATATTTTGTGACACCCGAACTCCTGCAATTATTTTTGAAATTGTTTTTGGAGCGTTCGTTAATAGCATAAAAGTCAATTAATATAAATTATGTTTCCTAAAATAATTAAGTATTTTTAAGACAAAAGTTGATATTTGAATATACCTATAGTCTTCTGCGGCAGTATTCAAAGACCTAAAGTAATAAATAATTTCGTTTAGTTTACGAACTGCAGTAAAAATGGATCTGGAGTTGTTTTGCCAATGCTGCCGCCTTGACAGAAACCGCTATAAAAACGCCGTGTGTGTCAATTCGCGCCAAGGACTTACTATAAACCAAAGAAAATTTATAGAGCTAGCAATTTTTACTCCTTGTTAAACAATCGCAACAAAATGGAAAGAGAAAGAAGAGAGAGCGAGAGAGGTTTTAGTGTGCCTGCTGGCCACCACTGGGGCAATGGTAGGAAATTTAAATGGCGGCTTTAGAACTTTTCAATTTTCTTATTAACTTTTGAACCACTTTTTATTGAGTTAATTTGTCATTCAATAATTATTCAATATAAATATTATTCAATCACAAATTAAATCAATAAAAAGACGCACAAAAGTTGTTATTTTATGGAATACAAGTACATTTTATATTAACCAATATTTGAATAAATATAGTTTAAAAGAACTAAAAAACACGCTTTAATAATTAATCAAACTAAAAAAACGGAAAATAAATAAATATAGTTTAAAATAATTCTTGAAATTCTTAACAAAGGCAGAAAATAATAATGAACGATAAACATTAGTATTAATGTGAAAGAAAAAAGCGTGGGGTGCTGAATATACGAAAAGAATAGCACAACGGGCCCCAGGCTTTTTTCACAATAATACTAATGTTTATCGTTCATTATTATTTTCTGCCTATATTAAGAATTTCAAGAATTTTTTAAACTATATTTATTTATTTTCCGTTTTTTCAGTTTGATTAATTATTAAAGCGTGTTTTTTAATTTATTTTTCATTTTTTAGTTTGAGAACAAACCCGAACATACCCGCAGTGGGTATCAAATTTTTGTATTGTCAGCGGTTCTTGATAAGTCTACAAAATTTAAACTAAATATGACCGTTTAAAGTGAGTCAAAATCTGGTTCAAAGAAGTCGGTTACAAACATACAAACAAACATACAGGTGAAGCTTATAAAAGCGTGTTAAAAATTAAAAATGAAACATATTGTTAATTATTTTTTTTTCTATGTTTATTTATAAAAAAAACTGCATTAACAACCATAACAAACTAATGTCCCTAGGTTACGTCTCATAGGTCTCACTCATCAGGTATTGTCTGAATTTATACATATAAGATCTCACAAACACAGTTTAAAACATGAGACATGAGCACTAAGCTGCAACGAGAGAGGTATTAAAACATCCATAAATCATCAGATAATTATTCTTACAGCATTCTCTGAAACAAAAAAAAAAAAACAGTATCGGTTTGACAATAAATTGTTCTATAAAATATGGCCAGTGGCCAAGCATCTACTCATCGAGTTAGCTCAAAACATTATCCTTATTTAATGTTGCTCGATGTTCAATATTCCTTGGAACAAACAAAGCAGTCTTAAGTAGAATAGAATATACTTCTAATCTACATAAAACAACAATGTAAAATAATCATTTCGAGAGACTAAAATCACTTCGTAACTGAGATTGTTAGGTATTACCTCGGGCACAAATCTGTTGCAGTTGTCTACAAGCTGCCTAATGATCTGTTGTTTAAATATGTTTTAAATATGTGAAACATTTTATGTTAATTTATTTATTGTAAACTTGCATTTTCAATATAAAAAATAGGTAAGGAAGTGTAAAATCAATTTGATAAACAATAAAAAAAAATAATTACCTGCATGGTAGGCTAGAATAATAATTGCAAAATTACACACATCGGCGAAGTTTTCTAGAGTAGAAAGTAATAGAATTTTATTAATTATTAAAATGATAATCAAAAAATTAATTTAATCTCCTGAGAAAAAAATGTGGAAAAGAGAAATAGAAATTGACCGTTTTGACATGGCGGGCTGGCTGGTTTAAACCAATTAGCACCTGACTTCATTTAGGAAGCGTTATAGTAGGTCAGAATATAACTATCCTTCTCTTTTATACGTCAATAAAATGCGGCAAAAACCGGTCCCTCGTTCGGGTAGAGATTCATCAAGCGGCGACCGCGCCAATTTGACTGTGGTGCCCAGCTGCGTGGATTGACATAGAACTGACCTTGTAATGCAGGATGGCTATTTTATACTTTCGCAAGTACGATATCTTGAATATTGAAAACAAAAGTACAAAATTAAATTTGCTTGAATCTTTAGAAATAGTTAGGCTTAAAAATAACAATACTTTTCTTAATGATCAATTGGATTTAAACGGATCACCTCTTTTGAATCTCTTTAATTAGTCTGTAAACATTATTATTGGTTTTCCCAACAATTTAAACAACCTGAAAATTACCTGCAATTGTTACAAGTATATACCTTTTAAAATAACATTTTTATGTACTCCTTTGAAGAAGCAACTGTGTTGCGAAACATGTCGAGTCAAAATAAAAATCTGTGGAAAGTGTAAAATTCAATAATTTTTTTTACCATCTATTTAATAAAATTAATAATGGATTTCCACCAAGTAAAAGCCGAATCAATTATATTTTTTATATCTTTCATAAATTTGTATCACAAATGTAGAATAACTATATTAGGAAAATCTATATTACTTTTAGGTTTAACCAGGCAATTTATTGTATGTAGGAACATTATATTCACAGTAAAATTGTTCTTAAAGTCGCCTGATCTAAAAAAATCGGCCGATTGAATTATTTGAAATATAGAGGGGCGGGGACGTTTTGTGCCAGGTAAAGATTAGGGTTTTCCTTGGTAGTTTTTTGTTATTCTTCGTTCTCTTTCCTTATTTAACACCCTGCTATTTGGCTAACCCCAGTGTACAAAGCAGCCCTTGCAGTACTTAATGGAACTGGTAAGAGGACTGCAGGAAATGAATCTGTAAATATTGAAACAACGCGGAATAGACAAGTGGGATTAACAACTCACGGAAGACTGAAAGATATGCGAGTAAAAAATAATTTGTTTAAAATGTATAACGGCACTTAATGTGAGATGCTGCAAACTTTCCACCAGCTGACGGTTTTGGGCTAATTGCATACCAAAGGGATAGGGTATTTAAAGTATATCTTCGTCCAACACATCCAATTATATATAGGGGGATTGAGACAAGAATATTTGACGGGGTCAAATAATCCCACGCCACTTTAGTGCCTCTGTATAAGCGAAAGCAATCATAGACTTTGCAGCATGTTCCTTTCAAAATGGCTGTTCAGTACAATGAGTGACAGCAACTAGTGCGTAAAAGTGTTTAGTTGGTGTAAAGGAAATTGTGATTTTTACCGATCTGATATAAGGTAAGCATTCAATTTTATTCCTGCTTAACCCAAAAAAGTAGGTATGTATTTAAATATTCGATAGAAGCTATCAGCTTAGATAGTTTTGTAAATTTTAGTTGATTTAAAAAAAGTTGGGTTAACTTTATTATTAAGCTTACAAATAGGGCAGAAGGATCCCCTAAACATTGGGCAAAATAATTAACAGGGATCGTTTTAACCCATTTCTCTCGAAAACTAATATCCAATATGTAATTTTATTCTTATTGTTCCGCATTGAAATAATTATACATAAAACATGTTTCCCATAATTTTGTTTCAGATCGCAACAATGGTCAGGAAGCATGTAAGGCGAACCAACAGGCAGTTATGGGGCCAAGATGATTACTACTTTTCATTTTATATACTGTTGTAGCGTTTCATCTACATTTTTACTTATAAAATTAGTTTTATGTTAGAAAAAAAAAGAAAGTCCCATTTACAAACGATTACTTTGCATATTTCTACATATTGGCTAAAATCTTAAAAATCACCTTAATCAAAAAAATACGAATACTACAGAAAAGGTGAACAACATATAAAACTACATGCTTGCAAAAAACCAAACTCCAAACTCTCAGTGGATGTAATATTTAAGGCCAAAACTATTAGGGGGATCTTCTTGGCCTAGTCTCCCAAAGTTTCTCATTAATTCGGGCAATGAACGTGACTGCAAGCTGTTTTCTAAATTTAGTGGTTCTTAAACCACACAGCGAAATAATTTGTTTGACAAGAGAAACGTCACTGAACTAAAAACATACAATATTTAAAGATACCAATAACACGTTTTAAAAAATATTGTAAATTTTTTTTTTAAATATCTTCTGGGCCAATCTGTTTCACTAATTGAATTTAACATACCGATACCTTACTTTGAAAACCTCGTAAGTGCATTTTTTTGCAAAATTGAACTTTATGCGTCATTACATTAAAGGTGTCATATTTTATGTTATGTGAGAACCTCGTATGGTCATCATGAATAATATTGGCGAATTTGAATACCTCGTAAGTTACCCGTTTGATATTTCTAACTGAAAACCTCGTAAATTTTAGTTTTGCAATGGCCGTTAACGGGTTGTATGTTGTATGTCGTGTCAGTGTTTTGGTGATTTTGGTTAGATAAATAAGAGTAATTTTGTTATTTTTATGTGTAATCTAAGGATTGTTACATAATGTTCTACTAATAAAATTTAAGCTTCGTTACATTGTAAAAGGTTAGTCATTCATCGTTTATTACTAAAAAGTTAAGAGGTTTTCAATTTTGTTTTCAAAACTTAGTTACAACTAACACAAAACAGTTTTTTTTGCTACTGCAAAATATAGGAAAATGCACTTACGAAGTTTTCAAAGTAAGGTATCGATATTTAGCACTGACATCCTAAATTAGGAACTAAAATATATCCCAATAATAAAAATCGTTTTATACCCCCCGACCAAAACTGATGGCTGTGACGCATATGTATTTTGTGAACTATATGATAGCCACTGCCATGGTATAGAGTGATTACATGCCTTTCTTAGAAAAAAATTAAAAAATGCCGCGAAAGAAAAAATTTGAAAACATCAGATACTTAGTACGTCATTCCATTATCCGCGCAATTCTTTATTTGCCAACACTTGCCGTCCATTATATCGTTATCAATGTTTCGATACTCAAATAGACAAGAGAATAGATGCGGGATAATATTCAGACCGTAGAAAATTTAACTTTTTCTGCGGTTGGGTAAAAAAAAATTAGGGGAAAATCCCATTATGGACTACGGGCTATTGACGCTGCACTGAGAAAAAAGCCTTCTATTCCTTATAAGAATCTACAAACTCTTTATATAACTGTTAAATACTATATGTGACAGCAACGCGTTTTTCTACTGTAGGACAAAGAAAATTTCCTAGACCGTTGTGCAGTGATAATATCACGGTAATTTAGCCAATAGGAAATAGGAGTTAATGCTACCATAGTATGGTTTATACCCATTATTGCTTTGAATAACTCACGATAAACCTCAAGTTATATTTTGGGTCTAATCTGGTTTTATATACTGTATTAGTTCAGACTGGCAGTTGTAATGAATCTTGATATTAATAAAAATATTTGCTTACTACGGTTAATAAAGTAGGTATATACTTACCACTAAAAACCAGTACTATAGTTTTCAAAAGTTAAATAGCTTCTAATGTGATATTGTTCTTGTCGTTTAACATTGCATGTGATTATCTATTATGCAACATGGCTGAGATGGTAAAATTCGTCCATAGATTATAAAGTCCAATACTAACGATCGGTTGTGAGAAATGAGAATCTTCTATTGCTTTATCTGACATGCAAAGTTTAAAAAAACTTAAATACGAAGTAAAAATAAATCAATTGAAACAGGTATTGGTACGATCAATAAAATTCAGACAAGACACCTGGAAGACTTTGAACAACGATGTGACCTGCGCAACGGCGACTGCCGATCGCTACGAACTCCCACCAAGGTCTTTTGGATTATAGGTTTTAGCTAAATTCGTTTTGGGGATACTGTTCTGCTTTCTTAATTGTAGAGAAAGTGTTTTACTGGGAACAAAATGCGTCGCATTGAGAAGATACAATTTATGTATTTACAAAATTGCTGTATTAAAAGTAATTTATTATTCAACAAGACTGCTAATGGAACTGATTAGGGGAGACCGGGGAAATGTCGCGCACCTAAGCAGAATTACTCCTAAATTATTAAATATTTTTATCTTTGACGTAATTTTTTGTATAAGGAGTGTTAATACAATACACGAACTATTGCAACATTGGAAATCAAATATTTCTTTTTGTAATGTCCATTAACACAAAAAAATTTAAATGAGTGCCTGCGCGGTATTACCCGGGCATTTGGGGGAATGGCATGCAGTGAAGTGTTCCAATACAGTTTAACTAAGACTTTATTATACATAAAATACAGGTATGTAGGTAACCCAAATAATAAAAAAATCTAATAGTGAGCAAAGAAATAAAGAAATATTATATATTGTATACTAACATAAAAAACACATTCCAACAGATACTTAGGTAAAAAAAACAACTGTTAGCAACAGTAGTCACTAAGGTAGGCTTTTCCTTTTCCACTACAAGCGGCGTGTGCCCACTTTGAACAGAAAGTGCAAAGATACCAGACCTCGTTGTCCCTTCCAAACTCTCCGCAGATTAAACAGATGTCATCTTCATGGGTTGGGGTAATACCGCACAGCGCGCTATTCCCCCATTATTATGCGCGGTATTTTCCCGAAGATATTTTCCAACCTAAAAATTTAATTCAAGAAAAGTACTTACATTTTATTGGTGATCACTTAGGACAACACTTCTATAGGCCCTAGCAAGTGAAAATAAAATAAATCTTCTTTAAATATGCACAGTAACTAATAATTATCAACCGATTAATTTTCACAAAAGATAGATCAAAAATCCATTTAGCACAAACACGTTCGCTGTTGGTTAAAGACTGCCGGCAATTATTCCAAACTATTGGCGCGTACTTGACATGGCTACGGCTACGGAAGAAAAAGCATGATGGAAGCTCCAGGACCAAAATACTCCGGAGGTAAACTCGCCCCCCGATCGGATCTCCGGGTGGGGGCTGATCCTGTGGCCTCATCAAGCGATATTAACCGAACATCCACTGTCTCCGAAAATATATTGGGTTCCCCTAACAACACTCAACGGAGAAATAGTGTGGCACCTACAGTTGCTGACACACCCAAAAACAGCAGCCTCAAAATTGATTTCTGCAATATCAGAGGGCTTAATACCAACATCAATTCAGTCCACCAGCACTTACAATCATCCAAGCCCCATGTGCTCGCACTGACCGAGACAAAGGTCAGATCGTCAACGAACACCGTCAGCTATTTATATCCTGGATACGATTTTCAT
The DNA here is from genome assembly GCA_963969555.1 of Polydrusus pterygomalis. Lineage (NCBI taxonomy): Eukaryota > Metazoa > Arthropoda > Insecta > Coleoptera > Curculionidae > Polydrusus > Polydrusus pterygomalis. Next base: position 66,963,427 of record OZ018378.1, read on the forward strand.
TTCCGATTTAGACGCAACTTTGGGGTCTGTCTCGTTATCCGAGATGATCTTTGCTGCCAACGAGAGGACACACTTGAACCAGCAGAGTTTGATGTAATGTGGTTTAAAATATCAACGCAGAAAATCACCAAGTTTATCTGCTGCCTTTACCGTCCTCCAAGTGACACCCATTACAGAGCACTTTTCTCGTCACTAGCAAACACAATTGACTTCTTGCAAACCAACCATCCTAATGCCGAAGTCGCTATCTTTGGTGACTTTAACGTCCACAATATCAACTGGCTCAAATACTCAAATACCAACGATGAACAGGGTCGTGAGGCGGAATCTTTTGCGATCAGTTCTGGTCTAACTCAACTCGTGGAAGAACCAACGCGAATTCCAGACCGAGATGGAGATTTTGCTAGTCTTTTAGATCTCTTTTTGACATCCAACCCTGACCTATACACAGTCACCGTTCATCCTCCATTAGGATCTTCCGATCACAAACTTATTTCAACTCTAAGCGAGCTGCCAATTTGTTCTGAACAACCTCCTAAACCTCGTAAAATTTGGCACTACACATCAGCTAGTTGGGAAGACCTAAGGGACCATTTTCGCACTTTTCCTTGGCTGGAAGTGTGCTTCTCTTCAGATGATCCATCCGCTTGTGCTCAAGAGGTCTCCGATGTCATTCTTACTGGCATGGAATCATTTATTCCTTTCTCCAAGAAGCGCCCTTCTAATGGCAAGCCCTGGTTTAGCAAGAACTGCGAGCGTGCTGTCAGAGCTAAAAATCGAGCTTACCGACAATGGCGTAAAAATCCTACCGATGTGAATCGCACCATCTTTGTTACCGCTCGAAACCAGTGCAAGCAAACGATAGATCAAAACAAAGAGGCTCACAACATGAGGATCAAAAATAAACTTCTCGCCAGTCCTAACGGATCTAGGTCCTTTTGGTCAGTCGCTAAGGCCGTCAGTCAAAATTTTACCAAATCAAATATTCCACCGCTAACACGTTCTGACGGCACAATAGCAACCACGGCTGAAGATAAAGCGAACGTACTCGCAGAACTCTTTGCTTCACACTCCACGGTAGACTTTCAGGGAAAAACACCCCCGAACATTCCAGCAGTTCGATCGGAAATGACTGATATCGTATTCCGTCAGCGTCCTGTCAAACGAATTCTGAAGGGGCTCGATGCCAAAAAAGCTTCTGGTCCAGATGAAATTCCTATTATAGTGCTCAAGAAATGCGCCGATGAACTCACACCAGTATTTTGTAGACTTTTTAACTTATCCTACAAAAAAGGAATATTTCCATCTTGCTGGAAAAAGGCGCGAGTCCAGCCTATACCAAAGAAAGGCAAGAAAACCCTGCCAAACAACTATCGACCAGTCGCATTGCTTTCAGTTATATCAAAGGTGATGGAGAAAGCTATTAACCAACAACTTATAAAACCTGGAAGGCCTTAAAATTATCAGCGACCATCAGTATGGTTTTCGTAAGTCCAGATCAACAGGAGACCTGCTAGCCTATGTCACTCATCTTTGGAGCAACGCAATCGAACATCATGGGGAGTCCCGGGCTATTGCACTGGACATCTCTAAAGCCTTTGACCGTGTCTGGCACGAGGGGCTCCTAAGCAAACTGCGTTCTTATGGTATGCCCGGTCGATTTTGTTCATGGTTGTCTAGCTTCCTCAAGGACCGCTCTCTGCAAGTGGCGATTGACGGGTTTCTCTCAGACACCTTCACCATCAATGCTGGTGTTCCTCAAGGGTCCATATTATCTCCCACTCTCTTCTTACTGTACATTAACGACCTTCTAGCGAAAACAGAAAATCCATTATATTGCTTTGCTGACGACAGCACACTTATCTCATCTTTTACTTTGAAACCTCAAACATCGGCTACTGACGCACATCTTCGCAGACAACATGAGGTATCACGCCTCAATAAAGACCTGGAAGAAATTTTGTCTTGGGGTGACAGTAACCAAGTCGAATTTAACGCTCAAAAAACCCAGGCTGCAGTTTTCTCTAAGAAGGTCAACATTGCAGAACCCGATATCGTTATGGCAGGACACGCAATTCCACTGACTTCGTCTATTAATTTGCTGGGTGTCAACCTGGGAGGAAATATGTCTTGGCATAATCACGTAGTGGCAATCGCCAGGGCAGCTTCTCAGAAGCTCGGTATACTTTTCCGTACCAAAAAGTTGTATACACCTCAACAACTTTTGACACTCTATAAAGCCCAGATTCGACCATCACTGGAATACTGCTCTCATATCTGGAGTTCTGCACCGAAGCATACCCTTCGGTTGTTGGATTCCATCCAAAGGAGAGCCGTTCGTCTAATCGGCGACCACGAGCTGACTAAGAACCTCGACAGCTTAGAACATCGAAGACAGGTTGGTGATTTGACTCTCTTCTACAGATATTTTCATGGCAAGTGTTCGACAGATATTGCCCGCTCGATTCCACCAAGAGTAATGCATAGCAGAAACACACGACGAACCACTGCCGCCCATCCCTATGTGGTTCAACTTAGTACACCCCGAACATCATTGTTTCAGAACTCTTTCATTTGGAGGACGTCATCTTTGTGGAACGGCCTTTCTGAGACCGTGTTTCCAACCGAATATAACCTCCAACGATTCAAGAAAAACGTGAATCGCTTTCTTCGCACACGCACCGCTCCCAGAGCGCCTTAAAGGATTTTTCCTATAGTGCTTGTGCTCGATCATAAAAAAAAAAAAAAAAAAAAAAAAAAAAAAAAAAAAAACAATTCGTGATATACACCAGTGCATTCCTGGTTGCAGTTTTTTCTACAGTGGCCTGCGCGGTATTTCCCCGTGCGGGGCATTCCCCCGGTCTTCCCTACTACCAATAAAAACACTGTTCTAGCAAATCTGAAATTAATATAACACTAAAGCGGGTTTCATACTCTAGCAACTTAATATGGGTTAATAACAAATAAGCTACCTATAACTGTCATACTATGTCTTAGCAAACCTGTTGTATTAGATCATTTTTGTCCGTGTGACGTGGCGCCCAATACGCTTATAGGATAATGAAGACATTTTTTTTAACGCTGGCTACTTGAAAGAATATCGGATTTATTCAACCGTTCTGCTAGAAACTTTATCAATAATTTAATAGTTCTTTCCGTTTAAATATTAATAGAATTATTCACCCTGTATACCAAATTTTTATGTTGGCTAAAGATGATATTAGGGCTTCTCAAAATAAAATTTCATTGAAAGCTTCCTGTGGAAGTTGCCTGCCTGCTTAATATAGATACTATTGAGAAGAGCTCAAAGACGGGATAAAATTGGATATTTAATCAAAGAAGGGGACTAACCGGCTTTGAATTAATTAACTATATGAATGAATTTCCAAATGGAGATATAAGATATTATCTTTTATATTATAGGTTAGGTCTGAAAATGCTTAAAAAGCTTTGTCTATGGTAAAATTTCATTTAAGTTTCCTTTTCTTTTAGCGATTATCGTTAAGGGTACCTATTGAAAAACTAGAAATTTTGTGTATTTGTGACATGGAATGGATATATTAGCTAATGTACTGTACTATACTATATATTATACAGTGTGTTATGGAATTGCCTTTTTATGTTTAGTCCCGTACATGATAATATTAAAACAAATCGCAGACATTTTTTTAAAGGTCGCTTTCATACCGTGCGAGCAAAAATTATTTGCATTAAAGAGGGCTTTGCATCTAAGGACGTAACTCTTAGCCGTAGAGCTAAATACCCGCTGTTGGGTGTCAGTAACTACCCGAATTAACAATCAATCAGTTATTCCGTCTTCTTTGACAGTCGTTACAAGTAATTTGATTCATCGTTAATTTTTCCAATTTCTTAAACAATTCACACAATGGGCTTTATGGAACAGCACAAACAATTAATGGTTGAAGCGTATTTTCGGAACATGGTTAGAGTAAATAGTAAGTGGCAATACAATCCGTTTGTGCATGAACGATTTTCAAAAACATTTTCCTAACGTTGTTTTTATTGCTGGGGATTTTTTATCATTGCCTGAAAAGAACTGTGGCTGTGTTTAGGGAAACAGGTTCGATACAACACAAAAAAGGAGCAGGAAGACCATCTGTAAGAACAGAAGAACTTGTTGCAAACGTTCGTGAAATAATGCAAAATACCCCAACAAATTGTATAAGACGCCTGTTCCAAGAAGTGGGAAGATCTTGTGGAACATGCAGGACTATTCTTAAGAAAAAGCTAAATTTATTTCCTTATAAAGTGCAAGTATTTCAAGAAATACAAGCCGCAGATTTTAAAAGACGCAGGTATTACTCTCAATGGTTTACCCAAATTTTATTGGAAAGAAATGATTTATTAGACCTGACATTTTTTTTCGGATGAAGGCTGGTTCCACCTCTCCGGTTATGTAAATTCTCAGAATACACGCATGTGGAGTAGTGAAAATCCCCATTTTTTTGTAGAGTCCACATTGCACCCTCAAAAAATTTGTGTCTGGTTAGCTGTTTCCCGAAGAAGAATTGTTGGTTCTATTTTTTCCATGACACAGTTACATCACAGCGGTATAGAGACAATATTTTGAATCCATTTGTGGAGCAATTACTTGACGACGAACTACGTATTGGATATTTTCAACAGGACGGTGCAACCGCCTATACAGCCGCCGAAACTATTAACATCTTACATAATTTTTTCGACGACAGATTCATCAGTTTTCGATCAGACATTGAATTCCTATCTAGATCACGTTGTTTAACGATTATGGATTACTTCGTTTTTCCTCATTTAAAGAACACTACTTCTAAAACACCAGTTGCAAATTTAGAATAATTACAAGACAGGATTATCCAAGAATGTGGTAACATTTCTTAAGAGATGCTGGTCAAAACTTTCGAAAATATGAAGAGACGTGTGAATTTATGCTTTTATTTTTCTTTCTGTATATTCTTACTTTGTTAATTTTGTAAACAACAAAAATAAATTTGTATTTGTCTACTTATATTATTACTCATTAGTTTGGCACATCATGTTATAATATGAATTTGACAAAATTTAACATAGATTTGGTTAGATATATCGTCCCCATATCATTGTGATCTAAACCAAGCCCTACGTTTTTTAATCCAAGCCCTCTTTGATGCAAATAGTTTTTGCTTGCACGGTAAAATAAGCGAGAAAATAACCCTTTTATTTTTCTGGTATGCTACGCCGCCACTGGTGGATTTATAAATGCAGCCGCATGGTATAAAATGACAAAGAGAGGTAAATTAAAATTAAACTAACATTTTTTAACCTACCTTAAGAATCCAAGGCTGGCACAAAATGATCTAAATAAATAAACAAATATATAAATCAATGTAATCGATATTTTAAACTTTAAAATGTTTTAAGTATTTCACAATAAACAAGTTCTCACAACATTTTAAATACAGACTGAAAGTACCAAAACCTTCTATTGAACTCACTGGAAATAATTTTTAGGTTCCTGATTTTACCGCTAAGGTGCGCTATTCTATGATACAAATAACTTCAATACAATGTAGATACGAAATTATGTTTTAATGTGCTTTGTAATATCCTCTAAAAATTTTGTAAAAACAATTTTTTTGTCACCAAGTTTATTTTTTTTATCTAGAGGGCTATGAACACCTTTAAATCACTTATTTCAGTTCTTTTATTTAGGAAAAAATACAATTTTACTATTTTCGGTCCAATTCTATCGGCTGTGTAAAATTTAAAATTTTAAGGTGTATAACAGATTTTTTTTTAACGGCAACATGTCGGGTTAAGAAAAAAGAGCATTTTACTACGATTATTTTAATACCACACACTATTAGGTTTTAGAAAAGCTTCAATTTAAAAACTTTCCTTGGTCCTTTTCAAAAATGAAGCATCTTTGGAGAATAAAATAAGGTTTAAATGCATCAACTAGCATGTGACCAACAAAACTGATAAAGCAAAATTATAAGGATGCCCTTATATGAGTGGTATTCATGTTTATTTAAAATTTTACCTACCGAAGACTTACAAATGTCAGATTCTAGCGCGATCACTCTGAGTGACGCATTGATATTTACTTGTAAGGTCAAATTAATGTAAGAACTTGCCGCATCACCTATCATTAATGACAATGACACCCTGTTGAAGTCTGATATGTTTTACGTTAAGCGGTTGGCTACAGAAACAGAACCGGACTAAGTTCTTTTACCTTCGCCTTCGCCTTCGCCTTCGCCTTCGCCTTCGCCTTCGCCTTCGCCTTCGCCTTCGCCTTCGCCTTCGCCTTCGCCTTCGCCTTCGCCTTCGCCTTCGCCTTCGCCTTCGCCTTCGCCTTCGCCTTCGCCTTCGCCTTCGCCTTCGCCTTCGCCTTCGCCTTCGCCTTCGCCTTCGCCTTCGCCTTCGCCTTCGCCTTCGCCTTCGCCTTCGCCTTCGCCTTCGCCTTCGCCTTCGCCTTCGCCTTCGCCTTCGCCTTCGCCTTCGCCTTCGCCTTCGCCTTCGCCTTCGCCTTCGCCTTCGCCTTCGCCTTCGCCTTCGCCTTCGCCTTCGCCTTCGCCTTCGCCTTCGCCTTCGCCTTCGCCTTCGCCTTCGCCTTCGCCTTCGCCTTCGCCTTCGCCTTCGCCTTCGCCTTCGCCTTCGCCTTCGCCTTCGCCTTCGCCTTCGCCTTCGCCTTCGCCTTCGCCTTCGCCTTCGCCTTCGCCTTCGCCTTCGCCTTCGCCTTCGCCTTCGCCTTCGCCTTCGCCTTCGCCTTCGCCTTCGCCTTCGCCTTCGCCTTCGCCTTCGCCTTCGCCTTCGCCTTCGCCTTCGCCTTCGCCTTCGCCTTCGCCTTCGCCTTCGCCTTCGCCTTCGCCTTCGCCTTCGCCTTCGCCTTCGCCTTCGCCTTCGCCTTCGCCTTCGCCTTCGCCTTCGCCTTCGCCTTCGCCTTCGCCTTCGCCTTCGCCTTCGCCTTCGCCTTCGCCTTCGCCTTCGCCTTCGCCTTCGCCTTCGCCTTCGCCTTCGCCTTCGCCTTCGCCTTCGCCTTCGCCTTCGCCTTCGCCTTCGCCTTCGCCTTCGCCTTCGCCTTCGCCATCTGTTAAATTTTGTAAGGCATTGTCTTAATATTTTGTGAAGGTATAGCGTAGAGAGTAATTTTATTATTTATAAAATAAAATATTGACAGACCCCTGCCTACCAAAATAAGAATGTGAAAACATTATAAAACTAAAGCAGAAGAAGAAAATAACATTTATTTCTTTTAGTAATAATTTATTTATAAAAAGCAAAAATCGGTATTTCTGTATTTAGTGTATTTATTATACAAGGAAAAAAGTAATACATTTCTTGCGGGGTGTAAGCTTTGTGGTGCACGTGTAATTAAACACCATATTGGGAACCCTTTTGGTATTGTTACTTTTGTGGGAATTTTATATATGGATATAGGTAATCTCGTAGCTAAGGGGCTATACAGCAACAGGAGATAGTCGACTTGAAAATAAGTCATTTAATTTCATTTATTATACGGTTAAAGTGATACAGGGTAATCCAAGTAAATATTTACGTTATAAAATTTGCGATGATTTGGTGTTAAGCGGATCTAAATCAAATTTGCTGTAGTTATGTTTTTCAAGGCAAGAAGGAGGATTCCATAATGACTTAAGATACCTCCAAGAGAATGCCTGCTACACAATATGAGTTTGATAAATTCTCGTATATATTTTTTGTCTCTCACATTTCTGACCGCTTTACCGCAAATTATGAAGAAAGGATCTTTTATACATAAACAAGGTGTACTTCATTAATCTCGATATTTCAATTAGTTTTTGAAATAATTGCGTTTAAATGATAGATGGCAAAAAACATTTAAATTAACACCTTTCTTAAAAAAACATTATTGAAAATTAACCGTGCGTTCTTAAACATAAATTCCATTATTCCACAATGTCAGCATGGTTTTCTCCCAGGATGCTCTACTTCGACTAATCTTCTCGAATGTGTAAACGCATGGACTAACTCGTTAGACAAGAAAGAATCTGTAGATATATTCTACCTAGATTTCAAAAGTGCTTTTGACCTCGTACCTCATGACAAATTAGTTCTGAAACTAAAACACTATGGCATTGGTGGAAATCTTTTGAGCTGGATCAAGGATTTTCTAACTAATAGAACAAGTGTTGTTAGAGTTGAGGGCGTAACATCACACAGGTTTAAGAACATCACAGGAGTACCCCAAGATTCAGTCTTTGCTCCAATATTGTTTAATTTATATGCCTGCGACCTACCAACCGGCGTGAATTCACCAATGTCCATGTTTGCCGACGACACCAAATTATATAATAACCCCTCCTCACATTATGAATCACTCAACAGCGACCTGATTAAAATAGAACAGTAGTGCACTAAGTGGAATTTACATTTAAATGAGAGCAAATGCTGTGTTTTTCACGTCGGCTTCAACAACCCTCAATGAACTTATACAAAAATATTAAAATCTGTAAAAAGTCAAAAAGACCTCGGGGTAACAATAACAAAATACCTCAAATGGGAAACATCATTAAAAAGCAAACTCCATCTCATACATGGTGTCACGAACTTTTAAAAACCTCTCTCCAGACCTGCTTAACAACATATACAAAATCTACATAAGACCCATCTTAGGTTATACACTATGCAGCCCCAGTGTGAAATCCATACTTTGCCAAAGATATTCACGCTCTGGGGCAAACACAGAGACGAATCACCAGGCTATGTCCCACTATAACACATATTATGTCATATCCAGAAAGATTAAAAATACTCAACTTAACATCACTGGAACAAAGAAGACTCAGAGGTGATGCAATAGAAACTTCTAAAATAATTCATGGGCATTATTCGGTAGAATTAAACGTCTTTACTTTAAACACTGACCAAAGACTGAGAGGACATACTTGCAAGTTAGTTCGAGAACGCTTTAGAAAACTTTGTAGACAGTACTTCATATCCAACAGAGTAAACAGATAATGGAATAATCTGCCCAGTGATTGTGTGACTACCGATACAATTAACCATTCTAAAAACCGCTATGATTCGTATAAAACCCAAAATATTTAATGCAAATTACTTAAAGTGTGGTGATAAATATCTAAAATGAACTCATTGAATAATAGTTTTAACGGCATAGCAGCCTAACTTTAACCTAATAATAATAATAATAATAAATGACATATTTTCAAGTCTACTATCTCCATTTGCTGTATTTGCCCCTTAGTTATGAGACATCCTGTATATAACGATAGGTAAATGGTTTAACTATGCACTTTATTGATTTGATAATAGACGAGTTAACCAAATGGTGTTTGTAGTCACTATTAAACTTAAATAATAAGCACTAAAAAAATTTGTCTCTGAAATATAAAAAATCCAAAAGTAAATTGTTTAAAACACACACTACACAAAAAACAGCCACAGAAACACTTAAAAAACACCAAAGTCGGAAAAAGATAATATTACGCAACCTGACGCGTGAGCTTGCTACGGCCCACTGCTGATCTGAAAACTTTAACGACGAAACCAGATCAGCTGTTAATGTCAAATGTCGTTATGTGCTGTCAAAATGCTTTGTCTTAGAAAAAAGTTATGTATGCCAGAACATCTATTTCTTCACTCACAACAAAGGCATCTTTTCTTTATGTTTAAGGTCATTTCGCATTTTCTGAACCAGTTGTGGGTTGGATGATGCCAATTAGGATATCTTTGTGCGTAAAGACGTGCAGCATCGGTTGAATCCTTCCTACATTCTTCAAAAACTCTTGTATAGGTATTATTTTCCGAGTTTTTTAAACAACAAACCAATTTACTTTGGCAGAAGCTGTCGGCATGTCAATTTTCTTCAAGGCATCTTAATGATTCTGTTTTATTAGTTTTGCTGGTCACAGGCTACTTGATGCAGTGAAACCTTATTCTATTATTAAAAGATACTTCATTTTAGGCAAGTTACAAGTTAACTTTTTAAAGATTTTTAATTTAAGCTTTTTTAGAACCTACTAGTGTGTGGTATATAATAATCGTAATAAAACTATCTTTTTTCTTAACCCGACAAGCCACCACCACCACTACCAGTAAAATTGCATTTTTTCCAGATTAAAGTTAAGTAATTTAAAGGTGTTCATAGCCCTCTAGATAAAAAAAAATTCGGAATTTTTTTTCTTAAAGACAAAAAGTGACACATTGTTACATTTATAATGTCATATGAAAAGGAATAATATACTAGGTCTCCCATTTAAAAATAGAAAGTTTATGTCATTTTCGGTTAAACCAAAAGTTCCATATTGTTGAGTCACCTGTCAAAAAAGCAGTTTTATTTCCTATACAAATCTTCCAAATTTGATTCTATTATCTTTAAATACAAAAAAGTTATTAGGGCGAACCACATTCCTCGGACACCCGGTATATAGTCCATTTATTACACGTTTACAAACATAATACATAATTATTGTTTTAAATTTAAATATATTTAATTTTAAAAACTATTTAATTGGATAAATATTTTACTTTCTGTCCACAATATTTAAAAATTCGAATTTATGTTATTAAATTTTAGGCATATTATCAATTTGCTTTAAATATACATTAATTAATTTTAGATTTGTTTTTTAATTAAATTACTTGCATGATTTGGCATACAATGATAATTTAGAAATACATTTATCGGTTTCATAAAAAAAGCTAATTAAAATTGTTAATCGAAATCATTATTTATTTTCTACAGTTTAAAATTCAAATGAAATAAACTAAATAGTCAGTGCAGGTTCAAAGCAAACACTAGTGATGCATTCGCTATTTCATTTTCTTCTCAATGCATTGTTTGTTTTTCGTTTTCTCCTAAAAGCGGCGTTTGGGTCGCAGTTAAAATCTGTTCAATGACCGCTGACCGTTACGTCATATTCTCCATATTTGCGGTACTTCGCAAATTAATTCAGTCAATTTGACTTACCGGTGGTAAAGGTTATGATTTTTCTTATGCCTGATTTACATAAAGACGGATTCATGTGAACAAGTAAAATGCAAGAGCGTTTTTTCAAATTTTTTATTGTTATTATTTTTACACAGGGTGTTTCATTAAGGGTGGCCACCAGCCATATCTCGGAAACTACCAGGCATAGAAACTTGGAAAAAAAAATATGATTAAAGCGGTCATGAGAAATTTCTGGAAATTACTTTTAAGTTCCTCATTTCGCCGCAAGGGGGCACAATTGAATTTTTTTTTAATTCTAAATTTCTCCGAAAATTCCCATATTAAGGTATAACTCTGATTACATCATCGAAAAGCTTAGATAATTCTGCATCATTTTGGTTTAAGGCTCATTGTCGTACCGACCTTGATAAGAGTGGGGGAAGCTATTGAATTTGTAAACATTAAAATTGCTGTAACTTCGAAACGAATTATTCGATTTTACTACATTAAGGCTTGTTTGGAAGGGAAAGGTAAGTATATTTAATCGCAGTATCCAACAGTATACGATAGTGTTTAATAAAATTGCTAGATGCGCAATTTGTAATAATAACATATTTTTTCGATTTTATCCCGAAAATACAAATCATACGGTATAACTATGACATCATAATCGAAAAGTAGATGAAATTTGCAAGAACAGATGTAAAGACCGCAGTTCGATATCTTTGTTCATTTCAGAGTTATTGCCAAAACAATAATTTTTATTAAAAATTGCAATTTTATTAGAAACTATCGTGTACCATTAGATACGACATTTGAAGGTTCTTTCAAACAACCTTAAATTTAGTAAAAATCGGATAAGTCGTTTAGAAGTTACAGCGATTTTAATGTTTACACATTCAATAGCTTCCCCCACTCTTATCAAGGTCGGTACGCCAATGAGCCTTAAACCAAAATGATGCAGAATTGTCTAAGCTTTTCGATGATGTAATAGTTATACCTTAATGTGGGAATCTTCGCAGAAATTTAGAATTAAAAAAAAAATCAATTGTGCCCCATGACCGCTTTAATAATTTTTTTTCCAAGTTTCTATGCCTAATAGTTTTCGAGATATGGCCGGTAGCCACCCTTAATGAAACACCCTGTACTGTTAATGAAATCTTTTAAATTAAATTAATTGAAATTTATTGAAAAATAAATAAAACTCATTTATAACATTTAAAATTGAATTACACATGTTTTTGTGTAGTGCATCAGTCTATAAGATTTGTTTCAAATATTCTTATCATATTTATAAAATCAGAAAGAAGAAAATATAATAAAAATTACACAACAAAATACATTTCTTAATAATAAAAATAAATCATCTTCGCAAGGATCATCATTAGATTCGTCCAAGTTAATAATAAGGGGAAAAGTATCTGAAGCATCGATAAATCTATCCCGTTCCCACACATTATTTATAATTTTATTAGTTTGTGTTACAAAATTTTTTCATTTTTTTATTATCACATTTTCTGTGGCATCATTCCACAGACCCAAAGCTACGTCGTGTTACAGGATGTGTAAAAAATATTTTTACATTATAATAGCGCTTACATTCCGAACAAACCATTTCAATAGGAGTAAAGTGGCAATGATTTATAGAGGAAGTCTTCAATCTCGATGCCCATGCTGCAATGCTAGATGCTTAAGTCGATTCACTCAGTAAACCTGCAAGATGGCCGACATGTCATATGACAAAAGTCATTGAAAATGCAAAAATTTATTTTATTTAGCTGGAATATGACTTTTGTCATATGACATGTCGGCCATCTTGCAGGTTTACTGAGTGAATCGACTCTAGTTCGTCCAACCTATTAAAATAAAATTAAAATAATTAAAAAATAAAATAAACAGCACTATCCAGATTATTTGTAACGTTTGGGTGGGATATGCTGCTTCACTAGCACTCACAGCGATCACTGAACAGACGTTACCTAAAGTTTTAAGTAAAAAAAAAATAATAATAAAACTTAATTCCGTCAAACTTGCGCATATTTCTTTTATTACTTTTATTAATTTATAAATACAATCTGTATAGGTTATTTTATTGTATTCCAAAGAGGGGTATCGCGCCGATTTTTGAATAAACTGAAGAAGTAACGAAATATCGATCAAAAACGAAATGGCGAGGCACCACTAGTGTTTGCTCTTCAGTTAAATACAAATCACATTTTAACTATTAATGGGTAATTGCTGAAATAGTATGCTTATGTTTATTACTTAAATTTTGGTTAGCACCGCCACTAAAATAATAGAATACACGGACATACAATATAAAAGATAATTTTTTTAAAAAGCAAAAATATTTATTTTACCAAATACGTTATTCCTATAGTTATGGAGTTCCAGGCACTTAAAAACTGAGGATGAGAATTGTTGGTCCTAATTTTTTCCATGGCACAGTTACATCACAGCGGTATAGAGACAATATTTTGAATCCATTTGTGAAGCAATTACTTGACGACGAACTACGTTTAGGATCTTTTCAACAGGACGGTGCAACCGCCCATACAGCCGCCGAAAATATTAACTACTTACGCAATTTTTTCGATGACAGATTGATCAGTTTTCGATCAGACATTGAATTCCCACCTAGATCACCTTGTTTAACGGTTATGGATTATTTCGTTTTTCCTCATTAAAAGAACACTATTTTTAAAACACCAGTTGCAAATTTAGAACAATTCAAGAAAGGATTATCCAAGAATGTGGTAACATTTCTCCAGAGATGCTGGTCAACACTTTCGAAAATATGAAGAGACGTGTTAGTTTATGCTTGGAGCATGGCTGTGGCCAATTTCAGCAATTTATGTAAATATTTTTCTTTTTCTTTCTGTATATTCTTAATTTGTTTATTTTGTAAACAACAAAAATAAATTTGTATTTGTCTACTTATTTTATTACTCATTAGTTTGGCATATCATGTCATAATATGAATTTGACAAAATTTTAACCTAGATTTGTTTAGATATATTGTCCCCATATCATTGTGATCTAAACCAAGCCCTACGTTTTTTATCCAAGCCCTCTTTGATGCAAATAATTTTTGCTCGCACAGTACCTACAGTTTATAACAGAACTAGCAATTAATATAAATTATAAAACGCCGAAACAGCAAATTTTCGGTTAAGACTCATGTCAAATGGATATATGTATTTCAGTAATTGTAATTTTATAACGTGGTTATCTCAGAATTAAATGAATTGTGATTATAATAGATGATTTATTATCTCAATTTGTATGGAGAAAACGAGCGCCTACACAAACACATTTATGCCATTGCATTGTTACACTCAACTATGCATCTAGAAGATCCATATTCGAATAAGTACTGGTCTATGTTGGCCAATATACAAGAGAGGTCATTTAGGACGAGACGTCGCGTCTACTGATAATTACTAATCCAAATGCATAGGTTATCCTAACGGGTTAATATCAATAATTTTTCTTTCTTGGTGGATACACACACAATCATGTCTGTGGTTTTTTGCTCTAGAAAGCGTCGTAGTTACAATAGTGTTTTACGGAACCAGACCCAACGACCTCAAGGGGTCCGTAGGCCAACGCAAATTTGAATAGTAAGACCAAAATTTCCATTTTCTACGAATATTTAATGATATAATTGCGCTATAATATTATAATAATGGAATAATGGTTTAGTTTATTAAAATATACATCAAGGCTAAAAGACAATACAAATATTTAAAATAAGTTGTACGATTTTTAATTATATTAACTTGCAAACATTTGATATGGTATCATGTATCTGTTTATACCATATTTTTTATATTTAAATAAATGTTTATTTTTTAAACCTAATTATAATATATTTATTTTGATTAGTCGGGGTTTTATATGGAGATATTTAAATACGTCCTTTAAAACAGAACTAGAAAATAAAAATTAATAAAAGATAATTATGTGCAAATCTAGAAACTGGGAAGTAAAGCGGTAATGAATAAATGCATTTCATTGCCAGTGACAACTGGCGGAAGATATGCACTTAAATCCAGCCAAAATATGTGCATGTGCCTTGTTTGCCTTTAAAATATGCAGTTATTTGCATTTTTTTTAACAAATATGCATACTGGTATGCAATATTTCTTAATTTATTATAGTAAAATAAAGTAAAGAAACACATTGGGTTCTAAAAAATATGCTTCTTTTGAAAAAAAAATGCAAAAAAAAACAAGTAAAATAAAAGTAAACATTTTTTTAACGTAAAATTGTATAAAAGGTATTTATTACTAAATATTTTTTAAAATTTTCTGCTAAAAGGATTGTCTTTTATTAGTAAAATATGCTTATACAAAGAGCTTCTTTCAACATCTACTGATGTAAACGGACAATACAAAATGTAAGACCAAGATACAACTTCGTTGGATGGTTTACCCTCATAAATGCTTTTAATTGCAGTTAAGTATTTAAATCCTTCATTCTTTTTTACAGTTACATCCAATTTGTTCCTTATTTGACCTCCTACTTTACCGGGAATGTTGTTACATTTAGCGGAAAAAGTTTTAACAATACTAATTCATTCTCTTAAACTTAAATTTCTACTCTTCAACAAGGATATTATGTCCTTCATAAAACTAAAATTTTTGTTTGCAATTTTTTATAGTTATGTTTGCTGCGACCAAAGCCTTGCATAAGTCTTCTTAAAAAATTTCCTTTTTAGATTTCGATTTTTCTCCAACATTTTTAAAATGCGTTAGTTACACTCAGCTGAAATTGCTCAGATTTAATTTTTTGTAACTTTGACTTATGCAGAGGTGTTTTCAAATATTGATCGATTTGAAACTTTTTTCCACAAACAATAATTTTAGTACAAACTTTTCAGAAGACTTTTTCTCCACTAAACTCTAACTCTCGGAAATTTTTAATCCACGATGACGTGTTCGCCACCTTAGACATTCTGAACACAAATTTGAAATAACTAGTTTCACACTGAAAGTACTGAAATTTTTCGACAAACTAAAACAGAAATATGTATTATAAACCGATATAAATACAGTTTGTTATATAGGTAATAATAACGTTTAGTTACAATAAATAACCCCTAACAATATACCTGAAAACCCCTGAAACCCCCAATAGATACCTTGTGTATAACCAAAATGTAAATATAATTATTAAAATTTTCAGATTAAAAAATCCTTAAAATAGGTACCGAACTGGACGTTAAACCTTTAACGTTTTAGATTTCCTGATAAAACCGAAAATATAATAACATGCTCTTAAAAAAAAATAATTTATGAAAAATATGCATTTTTTTATACAGTGACCGGCAGAAAGTGCGCAGCATAATATGGGAACGTTTTTTTATCTTTAAGTTTAGAAAATTAATTTTATTTTAAACAGGTTCTGCATGTTCTCAAACCAAAATAATACCTATTAAATCCGGTAAAAGTCTTATGGTATACGAGGTAGGATCAAAAATTTGAAATTCCGCTAAGAGTAAAGTACCTCCTTCTTTCATTTTAAAATATTTTTTACTAAGAATAATTCTATAATTACTAACAATAAATATTATTGTTTTAATTTCAAAGTTATACCCAAATTCCAAATTTCGCCTATTTTGGACAAAAAAATGGATTTAATCGTGTTTTCTGAATAACCCTATATAAAAAATAAATGGCAACCGAACAGTACGAAAATAAGATTTTCTGCAGACTTTATTAGAGAAAACCGTCGATCATAAGTCCGATTAGTTTGTTTTCATAATATTATGGATTTTTAAAATAAAATCATAAAAATATTAAATATTTTTGCTGCACACCGTATTTTATTTTCTGAGGGAACAGGTTAATTTTATCTAACTGATATTTTTTTATTTACATTGACTTGGCATCTCCTAAATAGTTTTTATAAATTGAAGTATGCATAGAAAGTTTCCTTTTAATTTATAAAGAAAAAATTTTAAATTAAATAATATATTTTGAACGGATTAAATTCGTCACGCAAAATACTGATCAATAATATATTTTGTACACATTTTAAATAATTTTAAAATATTGTTTCTTCAAATACTGATTTTTTATGACCCAAATAAGCCTAAAAATAATACCACAAATTAATTTCGTTGTCATAATCTACTTGTACTATTTAAGATCAAAGCAGCCAAATATAAAAATAAATAAAAAAATCAAAAAATAAATTTATAAATATTTATAAATCAAAAGGAAATTTTCTATGCATAATTCAATGTATAAAAAACTATTTAGGAGATGCTTTTAGTTAATGTAAACCAAAAAATATCAGTTAGATGATAATATTAACTTGTTCCCTCAGAAAATAAAATACGGTGTGCAGCAAAATATTTAATATTTTTATGTTTTTATTTTAAAAAGCCATAATATTATGAAATCAAATTAATCGGACTTATGATCGACGGTTATCTCTAACAAAATCTGCAGAAAATATTATTTTCGTACTGTTCGGTTGCCATTTATTTTTTATACAGGGTTATTCAGAAAACACGAATAAATCCATTTTTTTGTCCAAAATAGGCAAAATTTGGGTATAACTTTGAAATTAAAACAATAATTCTTAGTAAATATATGCATTTTGCATATAGGTATTCCGCCCTTAAGTTATTACTGCTTTCTCTTTTCTTACCTCATAATTTAAGATTTAGGTCTAAATGGGCAAAGTGGTCCCTCGAAAAACCCGGGTCCACTAGGATGTTGGTACGGCACTAGTTCAATATGTTGTTTATATATTGGGTATAAACCGATACCTACTGCGGTACTGTTTAAGGTGTTTGCAAATACAAAAATCATTTTAAATGGGTTTGTGTCTTGAACGTTCTTTATTTTTATACGAAAAAAAAAAGAAATATAACAAAGCTGTGAGTTTTGTGAACATATAAAAAAACAGAAGGTGAAAGTCTTTCAAATACTATACTCCTACGGGCCTTTGGCTGAATAAATTTAATATTTTATATTAAAAAACGGTATTGTGCGAAAATATGCGAGAGGGAATAAATCAAGTCAGATTTACGCTTGAGCTGCAATTTTCTTTAATAAAATTGTTACAGAGCGGCTCTATTGGAAATTTGGCTTTTAGCCAATTTAAAATATTTATTCGAGTTTTAATTTCGAATAGAGAGGTTAAGGTTAAACTTAATGACAGTAATTATGCGTACAGAGGGTCCCTATACCGGGTGTCCACGGAAGGCGGTTCGCCTCTCTAACTTTTTTGTTTTTCAAGATAATGGAATATATTTTGGGGGAGTATACGACATAAAACTGAATTTTTTGATAGGTGACTCAACATAATGGAACTTCCGGTTTAACCGAGAGTGACATAAACTTTCGATTTTTAAATGGGACACCTGGTATGCTTTTTCTTTTTTTTACTCCATATAACATACTAAATACTACTATCACTTGTCACTTTTTATCACCAAGAATATATTTTTTTTCCAAATTTATTGTTTTATCTAGAGGGCTATGAATACCTTAAAATCACTGATTTCAGTTCTTTAATCTTGGGAAAACTACAATTTTACTATTTTTGGTCCAATGCTATGTTCTGTGTACAATTTAATCTTTAAACTGACCTTTTCTAAGGTACCGTACTGGGACGCAAGATGTCGCACCGGGTTCTATAATTCCCGTCGATGATCGACCCTGACAAGTGATTTGTCTTCGAGCCCTGTTTCCTTCTGCCAAACTGAGCCTCACTGATGAGCCGTAAACGGCGAAACGCGTCTGGGAATGAGTTTGGCGGAAGGAAACAGACAAAACCTTTTCGAATTTAATCTTTAAAGTTGTATAACTCATTTTTTTTTAAACGGCAACATGGTGGCTCGTCGGGTTAAGAAAAAAGAGAATTTTATTACGATTGTTTTGATTTAGAAAAGTTGCCATAAAAAAACTTTAAAAAGTTAACTTGGAACTTTCCTAAAATGAAGCATATTTTAAGAAAAAATTTAGATTTAAATGTATCAAGTAGCACCAGCAAAACTGATAAAACAAAATTATGCATTGAAGAAAATTGACATGCCGACAGCTTCTGCCAAAGCGAATTAGTTTGTTGTTAAAAAACATGGAAAATAATAGTATTACAAGGAGTGAAAAAAGTTGATATGTTATTTTTGACCGGCTCATTTCGCATTTTGGGAACCAGTTTTGGGTAATAGTGCCGGGTAGCATGACGCCGATTAGGATATCTTTGTGCTTAAAGTCGTGCAGCATTGGTTGAATTCTTTCTACATTCTCCAAACACTAATAACATATAAACTTTTTCACTCCTTGTAAAACTATTATTTTCCATGTTTTTTAAACAACAAACTAATTTACCTTGACAAAAGCTGTCGGCATGTCAATTTTCTTCAAGGCATGTTTTTGCTTTATCAGTTATACTGGTCACAGGCTACTTGAACATTTAAATCTAAATTTATTCTCAAAATGCTTCACTTTAGGAAAGTTCCAAATTAACTTTTTAAAGTTTTTTAATGGCAACTTTTTTAAAATCTAATACTGTGTGGTATTAAAATAATCGTAGTAAAATCCTCTTTTTTCTTAACCCGACGAGACCCCATGTTCCGTTTAAAAAAAATTAGTTATACAACTTTAAAGGTTAAATTTTACACAGCACATGGTATTGGACCAGAAATAGTAAAATTGTATTATTCCCAAGATTAAAGAACTGAAATAAGTGACTTTAAGGTATTCATAGCCCTCTAGATAAAACAATAAATTTGGAAAAAAAATATTTTCTTGGTGTTAAAAAGTAACAAGTGACACATCGTTGTATTTAGAATGTCATATGGAGTCAAAAAAAGTAAAAATATACCAGGTATCCCATTTAAAAATCGAAAGTTTATATCACTTCCGGTTAAACCGGAAGTTCCATAATGTTGAGTCACCAGTCAAAAAATGCAGTTTTATGTTGTATACAAATGCCCCGAATTTTATTCCATTATCTTGAAAAAAAAGTTAGAGGGGCGAACCACCTTCCGTGGACACCCGGTATATACAGTAAGAAAATTACCTATTTTAAATTGGTGACTCCTTGCGTGTTCCAAAGAAACACTCCATATTTTTTGGTTTAAGTCGAACTTGTAAATATAATTTCATAAAACTTTAGAATCAAATATTTTCTTGTAATTGTTTTTCGCAATAAAAGCATTTACTTTATATAAAATGGTTTTTTCACAAGCAGCTGAGTATGAGAATTTAATGCAAAATTATCTCACAAGAATAATGTAATAAAGATTTTTTTAGGAGGAATCCCGTGTATTAAAATTTGAATAATCATTCGTAAAAACTTTTATCGGGGTATCTAGCACTGGGTTTAAATAAAAGTTCTTTACAATTATTAAAAAATTCTGCACGGAAGAAAATGATGTAATACAACAGATTTGCTAAGACACAGTTTGTATTAATAGCTTATTTTGTATTAACTCATATTACATAAATTACAAGTGTATCGAACCCGCTTTAGTGTTATATCAATTCCAGATTTGCTAGAACCTTGTTTTTATTGGTAGTAATCAGTTCCATTAGCAATACAGTCTTGTTCAAAAATTAACTACTTTTGTTACGGCAGTTTTGTTAACAAATAAATTGTATTTTCTAAATACGACGCATTTTTTTCCCAATAAAGCGCTTGTACGATCTAGCAATTTTCGTTGTCTTACGGTATGAAAGCGCATTGCTGTCACTTATAGTATTAAACAGTTGTATAAGGAATATGTGCATTTTTAATAACGAATAGAAGGTTTCTTTCTCAGTGTATATTTTGGAAATAAATCCTACAATTTATAAAGTCGAATGGTTTTTGTTAAATTAACTTGTGAGTAAATAATTGAGAGTTCACACGAGCGGAAAATTAAAGTAAGTTCAACTCAGAGAATCTTAAGAACCTTAAAGAAAACCCACGTCATAACATGCTTACTAAACGTAAATACATTTGCCTGTTTTTTTGCTTGTGTATGTAGATGTTATATAATAATATGTTTAGTTTAATAATAAATAATGTGAGTTCAAGAAAAAGTTTATTATACACTGAGGAAAATGATCTAATACGACAGGTTTGCTAAGACATAGTTTGTTTTGATAGCTTATTTTGTATTACCCTGGATTCAATAAATTGCTAGTGTATCAAAACCGCTTTAGTATTATATCAATTTCAGATTTGCTAGAACAGTGTTTTTATTGGTAATAAGCAGTTCCATAAACAGCACCGTCTTTTTGAATAATGAACTACTTTTACTAAAGCATTTTTGTTAAGAAATAAATTGTATCTTCTCAATGCGACGCATTTTGTCCCCAGGTAAAGCGCTTTCTCTACAATTAAGAAAGCAGAACAGCGTCCCCAAAAACAAGCTGTATCCGTTAGATCCTATAATCCACGAGACGTTGGTGGGAGTTCGTAGCGATCGGCAATCGCCGCGCGCCTTAATATTAATTTTAACATATTTGTTACGCAGGTCACATCGTTGTTCTTAGTCTTGTGGCTGTCCTGTCAAAATTTGAATTTTAATAATCATACCAATACATGTTTCAAATAATTTATTTTTACTTTGTATTTAAGTTTTTTTTTAAACTTTGCATGTCAGATAAAGCAATAGAAGATTCTTATTTAGCACAACCCATCCTTACTATTGGACTTTATAATCTATGGACAAATTTTACCATCTCAGTAAAACCATGTTTTTTTTTTTTTTTTTTTTTTTTTTTTTTTTTTTTTTTATGATCGAGCACAAGCACTATAGGAAAATCCTTTAAGGCGCTCTGGGAGCGGTGCGTGTGCGAAGAAAGCGATTCACGTTTTTCTTGAATCGTTGGAGGTTATATTCGGTTGGAAACACGGTCTCAGAAAGGCCGTTCCACAAAGATGACGTCCTCCAAATGAAAGAGTTCTGAAACAATAATGTTCGGGGTGTACTAAGTTGAACCACATAGGGATGGGCGGCAGTGGTTCGTCGTGTGTTTCTGCTATGCATTATCTAGGTGGAATCGAGCGGGCAATATCTGTCAAACACTTGCCATGAAAATATCTGTAGAAGAGAGCCAAATCACCAACCTGTCTTCGATGTTCTAAGCTGTCGAGGTTCTTAGTCAGCTCGTGGTCGCCGATTAGACGAACGGCTCTCCTTTGGATGGAATCCAACAACCGAAGGGTATGCTTCGGTGCAGAACTCCAGATATGAGAGCAGTATTCCAGTGATGGTCGAATCTGGGCTTTATAGAGTGTCAAAAGTTGTTGAGGTGTATACAACTTTTTGGTACGGAAAAGTATACCGAGCTTCTGAGAAGCTGCCCTGGCGATTGCCACTACGTGATTATGCCAAGACATATTTCCTCCCAGGTTGACACCCAGCAAATTAATAGACGAAGTCAGTGGAATTGCGTGTCCTGCTATAACGATATCGGGTTCTGCAATGTTGACCTTCTTAGAGAAAACTGCAGCCTGGGTTTTTTGAGCGTTAAATTCGACTTGGTTACTATCACCCCAAGACAAAATTTCTTCCAGGTCTTTATTGAGGCGTGATACCTCATGTTGTCTGCGAAGATGTGCCTCAGTAGCCGATGTTTGAGGTTTCAAAGTAAAAGATGAGATAAGTGTGCTGTCGTCAGCAAAGCAATATAATGGATTTTCTGTTTTCGCTAGAAGGTCGTTAATGTACAGTAAGAAGAGAGTTGGAGATAATATGGACCCTTGAGGAACACCAGCATTGATGGTGAAGGTGTCTGAGAGAAACCCGTCAATCGCCACTTGCAGAGAGCGGTCCTTGAGGAAGCTAGACAACCATAAACAAGATCGACCGGGCATACCATAAGAACGCAGTTTGCTTAGGAGCCCCTCGTGCCAGACACGGTCAAAGGCTTTAGAGATGTCCAGTGCAATAGCCCGGGACTCCCCATGATGTTCGATTGCGTTGCTCCAAAGATGAGTGACATAGGCTAGCAGGTCTCCTGTTGATCTGGACTTACGAAAACCATACTGATGGTCGCTGATAATTTTAAGGCCTTCCAGGTATTTTATAAGTTGTTGGTTAATAGCTTTCTCCATCACCTTTGATATAACTGAAAGCAATGCGACTGGTCGATAGTTGTTTGGCAGGGTTTTCTTGCCTTTCTTTGGTATAGGCTGGACTCGCGCCTTTTTCCAGCAAGATGGAAATATTCCTTTTTTGTAGGATAAGTTAAAAAGTCTACAAAATACTGGTGTGAGTTCATCGGCGCATTTCTTGAGCACTATAATAGGAATTTCATCTGGACCAGAAGCTTTTTTGGCATCGAGCCCCTTCAGAATTCGTTTGACAGGACGCTGACGGAATACGATATCAGTCATTTCCGATCGAACTGCTGGAATGTTCGGGGGTGTTTTTCCCTGAAAGTCTACCGTGGAGTGTGAAGCAAAGAGTTCTGCGAGTAAGTTCGCTTTATCTTCAGCCGTGGTTGCAATTGTGCCGTCAGAACGTGTTAGCGGTGGAATATTTGATTTGGTAAAATTTTGACTGACGGCCTTAGCGACTGACCAAAAGGACCTAGATCCGTTAGGACTGGCGAGAAGTTTATTTTTGATCCTCATGTTGTAAGCCTCTTTGTTTTTATCTATCGTTTGCTTGCACTGGTTTCGAGCGGTAACAAAGATGGTGCGATTCACATCGGTAGGATTTTTACGCCATTGTCGGTAAGCTAGATTTTTAGCTCTGACAGCACGCTCGCAGTTCTTGCTAAACCAGGGTTTGCCATTCGAAGGGCGCTTCTTGGAGAAAGGAATAAAGGCTTCCATGCCAGTAAGAATGACATCGGAGACCTCTTGAGCACAAGCGGATGGATCATCTGAAGAGAAGCATACTTCCAGCCAAGGAAAAGTGCGAAAATAGTCCCTTAGGTCTTCCCAACTAGCTGATGTGTAGTGCCAAATTTTACGAGGTTTAGGAGGTTGTTCAGAACAAATTGGCAGCTCGCTTAGAGTTGAAATAAGTTTGTGATCGGAAGATCCTAATGGAGGATGAACGGTGACTGTGTATAAGTCAGGGTTGGATGTCAAAAAGAGATCTAAAAGACTAGCAAAATCTCCATCTCGGTCTGGAATTCGCGTTGGTTCTTCCACGAGTTGAGTTAGACCAGAACTGATCGCAAAAGATTCCGCCTCACAACCCTGTTCATCGTTGGTATTTGAGTATTTGAGCCAGTTGATATTGTGGACGTTAAAGTCACCAAAGATAGCGACTTCGGCATTAGGATGGTTGGTTTGCAAGAAGTCAATTGTGTTTGCTAGTGACGAGAAAAGTGCTCTGTAATGTGTGTCACTTGGAGGACGGTAAAGGCAGCAGATAAACTTGGTGATTTTCTGCTTTGATATTTTAAACCACATTACATCAAACTCTGCTGGTTCAAGTGTGTCCTCTCGTTGGCAGCAAAGATCATCTCGGATAAAGAGACAGACCCCAAAGTTGCGTCTAAATCGGAAATGAAAATCGTATCCAGGATATAAATAGCTGACGGTGTTCGTTGACGATCTGACCTTTGTCTCGGTCAGTGCGAGCACATGGGGCTTGGATGTTTGTAAGTGCTGGTGGACTGAATTGATGTTGGTATTAAGCCCTCTGATATTGCAGAAATCAATTTTAAAGCTGCTGTTTTTGGGTGTGTCAGCAACTGTAGGTGCCACACTATTTCTCCGTTGAGTGTTGTTAGGGGAACCCAATATATTGTCGGAGACAGTGGATGTTCGGTTAATATCGCTTGTTGTATAATAGATGTTGTATGTTGCATAATAGATAATCATATGGAATGGTAAACGATAAGAACAATAACACACTAGAAGTTATTTAAATTTTTGTGAACTACGGTACTGATTTTTAGTGGTAAGTATATGTTTTATTAACGGTGGCAAGCAAATATTATTATGATTAATGTCAAGTTTCATTACAACTGCCAGTCGGAACTAATACAGTATTTACCGTGATTTTATTACTACACAACGGTCTAGCAATTTTCGTTATCTTACAGTAAGAAAGCGCGTAGCTGTCACCTATAACAGTTGTATAAAGGGTATGTGAACTCTTATAAGAAATAGAAGGCTTTTTTCTCAGTGTGGCGTTAAATTTCCTATTACCTTATTGACATAGTCGATACAATTTGCACCTCGGTCGATCGAAGTTTATTTTAGTAAACATTTTTTAAATACGCTAGAAAATTGAATTGGGATGGGATCGATTGAATTACTGATTTACTTTTTTTTTACTAATGATTATTGATAACTGAGCCAAGTTCACCTTCGGGTGCTGGTGGGTTTGATAGGCATGCTTGAGAAGAGTGATTTAACTTATCTTAATCTAGTCATAGTCATAGTCATAAACATTTTTTATTCAGAAACCAATTGGCATAGAACATTGTTAAAACAAACATAAGGAATAATTTTATAAGAACAATAAAAACAAAAAATCATAGTAACAACATTTAGATTACAGTACACATGATTTTAAAATAGGTTTAACTCACAGAAATGCATTTAAAAAATATAAATTATTTTACATAGATCTTAAGTAAAGCAAAGTAAGGTAAAGGCCGTCCAGCGAATGAATTCACATATCGGATTAAGGTTGCATAAATTAAATAACCCCTGGCACCTGCAAATTCCAGTAACCCTCAATAAGAAATCTATTATATCAATTAAATGCATAATGTACAGGTAGTGACTGGGACTGGGGATTTTTTGTATTTTATTTGTCGATTTGTCTTCAAAGAAAATAGAACACTTCATTTTGGGTAATTCTAATAAATATACTCGATAAGTATTTATTAGGTGTAATTAAATGTATTTATGAGGTGTAATTAAGATACACACTGCTGGTAAGGATAGGTCAGACATAGTGGACTCCCTAGCGGGAAAATACTGTCACGAGGTGGTACGTTTGCCTTCTTACCACTGTGATTTTAATGCTATTGAATTATTGTGGGGAATTTGCAAAAACTACTATGACAAGCATGCATGTCAAACGACTAATGAAGAAAGCGTTTTAAATTAATGAAGCTTTAAAACAAATTAAACCAGAGACTTAGTCAAAATGTATTAACCACGTGGAAAAATTGATTCAAGATACTTTCGATTCTGATTGATGAAATAAGGCCAATTATGTGACAGTGACAACAGTGATTATAGTGATAGTGAGTATATTGATGATTGATAACCCCCTATAGGACGCAAAATAATATATAAATCGCCAAATGTTGTAGGTTTGAAAATGTTTAAGAGCCAGCTCCAGCTATTTTTGATTTCTAAATGTTATTATAGATTAAATAAATATGTGTTTATAGATGCCTAGATTTATAGTCCAAGATCCCAGAGCGATCAGACATAACTTATTTTCACACGAATGAAACCTTAAGTTTTCAGTAGCGTCTCGTGTGCCTTGAATACCTACGCGCTTGTGGAACTTGCCGAGTGGCACCTGGGCAGGTACCAGGTGAAAAAATAACTAAAAATAAGAATTATTTAACCATGGCTGATTTTTATATATATCATGTAGAATCTTATTTTAAAGTAATATCATAAGTGTCAGACACTTTTGATGGACCAGAGCGTTTGTCAGACGCTTTTAAGCTACCCAAAAAATAAATGAACTTTACTTATTTTTACATGTCTGATTTTTGAATATGTTATTGAAGTATTTATTTAAAAGTTATATTTAATCAGTCAGACAAATTTAAGTGACCAAACATCCCGTAAGACAAAAATCATTCAGCCAGAAGTAAGAGGGCGAGAGCACTATGCATGCATTTCAGAGTGAGTGAGACGTCCATAATAACTCGGTTCCCCTTCTTAAACTCACCGCCTGTTTCAATCTACTGTGTATGTGCTGTTTGCGTGTAATATAACTTATAGTATACAGTATAGTTCGAGCCTGCGAGCACATGTTTTTGTTGTTTACATCGGGTTATTTGTGATTGTTTTATTAAGTTGTTTGTAATAGTGATAATCATGGAAGAAGATAAATTAAAATGTACATTTTGTAAACAATCTCATGATAAACTTATATTATTCTCCGAAGAAATATTGAAAAAGTACAAAAACATTTTAAAACAGCGAATAATCCATAACCTCAAATTCAAAGATGTAGTTTTACCGGATGATTTGTATGACAATGGTTTCCATCGAGAATGTTATAAAAATTTTACTGCTCTGCCAACAAAATATTTTTCTGCCATACCAGAAAAACCAAAAAATGCTGAAAAAAAATCATCAAGTATTATACACTTGGTTCAGGCATAGAATTAGCTGGACTTGACTTTGACATTACATCTAAATCCGGAACTGTTGAATTATTTTGTTGACTTGAGGTAGACGCTGTACATAGATCATCGTTAGTACTAAGATTACAAGGTTGGCTTGATGTCGATGCAACTAATGAATTTTCAACAATACTCGATAATTTTTTTTCAGCATTTTTTGGTTTTTCTGGTATGGCAGAAAAATATTTTTTTGGCAGAGCAGTAAAATTTTTATAACATTCTCGATGGTAACCATTGTCATACAAATCATCCGGTAAAACTACATCTTTGAATTTGAGGTTATGGATTATTCGCTGTTTTAAAATGTTTTTGCACTTTTTCAATATTTCTTCGGAGAATAATATAAGTTTATCATGAGATTGTTTACAAAATGTACATTTCAATTTCTCTTCTTCCATGATTATCACTATTACAAACAACTTAATAAAACAATCACAAATAACCCGATGTAAACAACAAAAACATGTGCTCGCAGGCTCGAACTATACTGTATACTATAAGTTATATTACACGCAAACAGCACATACACAGTAGATTGAAACATATGGTGAGTTTAAGAAGGTTAACCGAGTTATTATGGACGTCTCACTCACTCTGAAACGCATGCATAGTATTGCATAGTGCTCTCGCCCTCTTACTTCTGGCTGAATAATTTTTGTCTTAAGGGATGTTTGGTCACTCAAATTTGACTGATTGAATATAACTTTTAAATAAATACTTCAATAACATATTCAAAAATCAGACATGTAAAAATAAGTAACGTTCATTTATTTTTTGGGTAGCTTAAAAGCGTCTGACCAAAGCTCTGGTCCATCAAAAGTGTCTGACACTTATGATATTACTTTAAAATAATATTCTACATGATATATATAAAAATCAGCCATGTGAATTTAAGTTAAATAATTCTTATTTTTAGTTACCTTTCTCACCTGGTACCTGCCCAGGTGTCACTCGGCAAGTTCCATAAGCGCGTAGGTATTCAAGGCACACGAGCCGCTATTGAAAACTTAAGGTTTCATTCGTGTAAAAATAAGTTATGTCTGATCGCTCTGGGATCTTACTCTATTAAGTTTTAGTTTATAAGTATTGATTTGTCAAGTATTCCTGTACAATTTACATTCTGTCAGACAGGAAAATTGGAAATAAATAAATTTAAAAAATAAATGTACTATGTAATAAAATTATTATTATTATTATTATAAAAATATTACATAATTCAATAACTACAAAATAAATAAATAATTGCAATGGAAATTTTAATTACGGCCCATGTAGCTAAAAGTAGTTAAAATTGTTTGAGGACCGCTGTGTATTTTATTGTAGACTAATTTTGACCATAATCGGTTTATGGCAAATGTGAATTCACTCGCCGGACGGACTTTGGTGGCAAGATATTAAAGTCAGTCACTAGATACATACACACTTAACAGTAGTAACTGGTACACATCGCTATAAAATAAAAAAAATTGTAAAAAGTTGTAAATAGCGCACAAGACAAACAAAATTGTGCAGTGTATAGATATCACAGCAGAACCAACAAACTTTGGTATGATTACCGATGTTTTTTACAACTTATTTAATATGGAAGCACTCTCATTAATAGCGTTTTTTTTTTAATTTCTTTCAAAACAAAATTATTTTATAATCTTTAAATTGACTGCGACACGAAAAGGGTAAAGTAAGCGCTATATCAATTTTCTTCGGACAATAAATTTATAATCAGGTAAAGCTGAACGTAATTGGAAAGTTGTCGCGACCTTATCTTTTAATCTGTCGTGATGGCTTCTTCGGCGGTATTGAGGCGTCGACCCCGCACAGAAGGGAATTAAATTTTGTCAATCTTCTGCACGCTATTGGAACAGTTTTTATTCAGGTTCGTGCAGCAGTTAGTTACTCTGCTAAAGTTTTAAGATATGTGATAAATAAATTAACTTCTTATTTTATAAAAAATATTGATATTGATTGGGAAAGCAAATATTTGCTACGCTTTTATAGCGCCGTAGGATTTAATAATGAAATTTATTATAAAACATTGAGGTTTTATTTTAAGGTAAAAAGAAATCAAGTTTTCAGAAATATAAATGAAAGCAAAACGCAAGCCTGAAAAAATAAAACCAAAATTAGTGTAATTGAGAGTGAGGGGATTTCGGCAAGCGAGCAAAAGTGCCCTAGCTCAAATGCCGGTGAGTAGTGGGGGTTATTATGGCGCCACTGTTATCGCCTAAGAAAACAGAAACCCACCAAGATGGTTTTGGGTTCTCTCTGTCAGTTATACTTGTCAGCAAAATAAGTAACGAAAACAAAAAAGGTGTGTTGCTCGGAACTCAAAGAAGTAAAATCAATTTTATTGTACATTTACATCAGGAGCGACAAATTTACTAAAATTATTAAAGTCAAATAACTGATTTATTGATTTGTGCTTGATCTTATTTTTACTGGTGTAATATATTCCCATAAACATATTATTTTATTTACCGATTTCTGCAATAGGTTCCCAATCACAACAAACAAATTATATTTTTTGTGGGTACCTAAACATTCTCACCTTATGTGTAATACCTTTTTACTTTCAGTAATAAATCGATATAGTCACTCAGAGTAGTGCCTTTTTATTTCTCGCGGCTTTTGTTAATTAAATTATTAATCAAACCTCAATATATTATAACATCTGGTAATAGCTCCCATCAGCTTGGAAAATTGGTCAGCTCATCACCCATGCTTGTGCTTCGTTTTAGGTCGAGCCACCAGAGAATCTCGGGGATGATTCTTCCAACCAGCAAATGTCGCCTCAAAATGTTGTCGATTTCGATTACAATTAGATCACCAATCAAATAAACTTTCGTTATGGTTGGATCATAAGGGAATGATAAATCAAAGCTGTGCGTCGTTTGTTTTGACAGAGATAAAACAATGGCGAGTGATTTGATGTTGACCTGGGCATTGTCGAAGTCTAGAAGGTGAAGCTGCAAATAATACTAAAATACTATACTAAAATATAATGTGTACAAGGGCTCAAGAAAGCTTTTAAAATAGATATTCTTGCAATTAAATTAAGCTTGTTATTACATTTTATAAACAACTTTAAGTTGGGCTATAAAACATTTTTAATCTGAAAGTTCTTTTGAAGATTTAAAAAAAACCATAAATTTACCCAACATTAAGGTTTGGATATCAACCGATTGGAAAACTTTCTGCAAGTGACAACATAAAAGTGTTTTATAATACCAAAATACATCGTGCATATTTTATGGAACAAAAAAAAATGCTATTTTAATCCAACTAAAAGTTAAATACAATATATACAGGGTTTCCGGTAAGTATATGGCATACTCTCAGGAGCGTATAGGGGAGGTCAAAATAACTCTACTCTGTTATATAAAAAAACCTTAAGTGCCTCTTAACGGATACGGATACAGTGCTCTAAAGAGGTACCCAGCGATTTACCTTTTTGGCTCTAACGTACTAGATTAGATGTTTTACATCGTCAGGGAAGTCAGGAACGGACTTGCCACCAAACTCGTTGGGCAAACATTTTGACAGGTGTCATTTTACAGAGCTAAAAACTTATTTTTTAAATACTTTAGTTATTTTTAATTAATAAAGGTACTCTACATTTGTCTCGGTGGAATTAGCGGTTTTTGTAGATATATCACGTTTAAGCATCGATTCGAAATTTATTTAATAATCAAGTATATTAACATAAGCTATTTGAACACAATATCTAATCAAATAACTTTAGGATTAATATTACACACTAAAATAATTAAATAAATTATTACTCATTAATGCTCACATACATCTAACTTATGGACAAGCAAAAAGAAAATGTATGGAGGTACAAGGCGCACATTTCGAAAATCTGCTCAGGTAAATAAGAAGCAAAGCTTTTACATTTTTAACAA
The DNA here is from genome assembly GCA_963969555.1 of Polydrusus pterygomalis. NCBI lineage: Eukaryota > Metazoa > Arthropoda > Insecta > Coleoptera > Curculionidae > Polydrusus > Polydrusus pterygomalis. The sequence goes on from OZ018378.1 coordinate 66,994,551, forward strand.
CAAAAAGTTCAGTTTTAAGTGCTTTTTTACTTTTACCTGTTTCTCTTCAAAAGTTTTTCGATGAGGTAAATGTCGATTTAGAAATGTATCAGAATAAATTATTCTTGCCTCTACACAATTACCGATTGCTTGTTCATAAGATAGATGCATGTGAGCATTAATAAGATGTAACAATTTATTTAATTATTTTTAGTGCGTAGTATTAATCTTAAAGTTATTTGATTAGTTATTGTGTTCAAATAGCTTAATTAGCTTCATTATTAAATACATTTTGAATTAATGCTTAAACGTTATATGTGTTATGAGTCTCTATGGCCTACACAAAATACTAAAATTTTATTAAATTATACATGTCGGTTTAAAAATTAGAGCCAAAAAGGTAAATCGCTGTGTACCTCTTTGGTGCCCTGTATCTCCGTTAAGAGGCACTATAGGTTTTTTTTATATGACAAAGTGGAGTTATTTTGACCTCCTTTATATGTTCCCGAGAGTATGCTATATACTTACCGGACACCCTGTATATACTGGGTGTTTCTCAAAAGACGTTCACCCCTATAACTTTTCTGTATTTATAAATATTAAAATGAAATTTTAAGATTATGCATAAGAGATTAGTCATTTATTGGCACAATTTTCAATTTGTTAGCACTTTCGGTTTGACCGGAAGCGAACTTGACTTTGGTATTTTATATGGGACATCTTGTATATTTTTACTTATTGGGATTCATCATAACATTCGGAGTAAAATTACACCTCACTTGTCATTTTTTGACATGTTATAAAATTTTTATGTTTATTTTTTATTTTCAATCTAGAGTGCTACAAATTAATTAAATCTGTTAATTTGTAGTTAAGTAGTAGGTTGGTATATGAAAATTAAAATTATGTCATAATAATTGACTTTCTAAGTTTTACAGGCGTTTAAAAAATGAAATTTTGTTTTCTTGACGTTTACTTCATTTTTCCAAATGGAAAGATGTATTTAAAACGAGCATTTTTTTTTTCAACAATTAGATACCATACACTTCTATGCTATTTTAAAATTAACACGAAAAAATTTGCCTTAAGTCCCAATCGCAAATTTAAAAGCGTTATGCATTATTGCCGCCCTCTCTTTTCTAAAGAAATATAAAGGCGGCTTTGAAAAACAATGGAATGGTTTTGAAAACCAATATGGTTTTAAATTAAAATTGTAATGTCATTCTTTTATTAAACTTACATTGTAAATCAGATAAAATGGTTAGTTTTACTAGAAATGGACAAATTGAAATGCTAGGAGCATTTTAAAGTGACCAGAAAAAATCTTCTGAAGCCGCAAGACTGTATGTATTATATGTTTTATAAACTAATGACATCACAACTTTAAATTAAAGGCATATTGCCTTTCAAAACCATTCCATTGTTTTTCAAAGCCGCCTTTAAATTTCTTTGGAAAAGAAAGGGCGGCAATAATGCATAACACTTTTAAATTTGCGATTAGGATTTAAGGCAAATTTTGCAGTGTCAATTTTAAAATAGCATAGGAGTGTATGCTATAAAATTGTTAAAAAAAAAGGCTCGTTTTAAATATCCTAGTGAACCACAAGTTCGAGAGTAAACGTCAAGAAAACAAAATTAAATTTTTTAAAGGCATGTGAAACTTAGAAAGTCAATTATTGTGACATAATTTTAATTTTCATATACTACCTACTTGACTATAAATTAACAGATTTAATTAATTTGTAGCCCTTTAGATTGAAAATAAAAATAAACATAAAAATGTTATAACACGTCAAAAAATGACAATTGAGGAGCCATTTTACTCAGAATGTTATGCTGAATCCCAATAAGTAAAAATATACAAGATGTCCCATTTAAAATATTAAAGTCAAGGTCACTTTCGGTCAAACTGAAAATTTCATTTTAATATTTATAAATATAAAAAAGTTATAGGGGTGAACGTCTTTTGAGAAACACCCGGTATAAAAATAATTTATTTACTTTATCTTATATTAACACATTTTTAAATACGTTTTATTGTTTTGGTTACACTTGTATTATTAACAGTTCGATTTTATTTCTTTTGTGTGTTATATTCAATGCTTTAATAAAATTTATTACTTTCAGAAATCCTTTTTGTAAAAGTACAAAAAGCACGAAGAAAAACTGGCGCTAAAATATTTAACACTCAATTTAATATGTTAGCTTATCTCAATCAGATAAAAATGCTGAAACATTTTTTATCATTTTATTTCTAGCTAATAAAATTGATTAATAACGTTCCTTCAATCACAGCAGAAGTAACTAAAAGTGTGCCAAGCGTAACAGATAGCGTGCAGGGATTTGACAAATTATAACTCCCCATGGTGCTCGAAACCCTAATAACAGCGGAGAAATCCTCCTGATAGATTAAAAGATAAATAAGGCTACGAAACTTTTAAGTAAGGTTCAGTTCTAGCTAGTTATTAATTTATGACCTATATTTACGCCAATGGTGAATAAAAAATGCGTTTACTTTATCAAATTTTTATTAGGGCCATGGAGGCAATTTTTTTAAACTCTCCTTTTTCTTTGCTATATTTAGATTAGGAGTAAAATGGCACCTTTTCCTATCATATTTTATTCTGACAATTTTACAATGTAAAATAAATAATAAAATTATAAGTACTGTATGCGAGAAGCTTGAAAGGCTACATTACGCTAAATATAAGTTTCCATTTAATTAAAAAGGGGTAAATTTATTTACCCACTACTTACTTCGCCTCTTAAATATAATTTATAAGATATGATAACTTGGATGTATTGAAAAATTATGATATAATAAATAAAATTTAGTGACTATGTCCTAATAAAAATAGGTTTCTTTCAGTACTACCTGGAAATTTGAAAACTATGTTTTTGTGATCTAGATGGGATTGCCAACCGTGCATTTTTACAGAAGACATTTCCTGTATTTGTTTGGGTTTTATCGGATTTGTCCATTTCAATTTTTTTTCTGAAGCAAAAGTCCCTTGCTTTTATAATTATATACGGTGATCCACTAAGGGTGGTGAGCGGCTTTATCTCCTAAACTACATGCTACGACTTAAGGCGTTGTGAAATATGATCAAAACCATCACTGGAAATAATTTCAAAGGTCCTAATAATAACGCCAGGGGGCGTAGTCGCTATGCTATCATCATATAAAGTTCTTAACTTCTACTAATAACTTCCATACAATGTATTATTTAAAATTTTATAATATCAGTAATATCCTGTATAAATATTTTGTACTAAGTAAATATTTCCGTAGTTACCATGGTAATGATGTGGAGATGGATAACAACTAAAAATACTTGAACGGATGTAACTTTGGTCTGCGTTAACCAAATGTAACAAGCTATGTATTATTTTAAAGAACTGTTTATTTTGATAATATGCTTCTATAATTATTATTAAAATTAATGCGTATAATTATTAAAGGAGGATACTTTCATAGAAATATTATGCCATTCTTCTGAAGCAATTATTCAACAATTTTAACTCTATTTTATAGCTAACTACTTAGTAAATATAACAGGTGACAGCCTAGCGCTGCGATAGCGTTCACGCATCGCAAGCGGAAGGTACCTGGTTCGATCACTAGGCAAGTTTGGCGGACTTATTTAATTCGCTTGACCAGGCCACCGTACTTCGTAGTGCTGCAACTGCCACAGACAGTGGCATTCTCAACGGCAAAAAAACACTGTTGTCTGCAGGTGAAAGGCGTCCTCGATACGATACAGTTGTGCAGCTCTCGAGCTCGTCCCGCATCATTCCTGTGTTTCTTCGGCATGCTGTCGAGAAGTGAGCTACTCCTGAACTAAGTGACGAATTGGTGGACGCCCTAAATCAGTGATTTGGTAATACGGATGGTGTCCCATGGAGTGACACTTCTGATACTGGATCTCGATGGATTATAGGGCTCTGCGGCAACATCCTTCAAGTAGCACTACGGAGACGTAATAAGCTGACCCCGTGGAGGTCTGTAGTGAACCAAAGGGGGCTACAATAAAGCCGTGAAACTTTGCCGGTAAAATTTTGATTCGGAGTAAAAATGTAGGTCCCGTCTGGCTGACGTTACCCAGATGTAAAATGGGGTTGGCAAAAAGGGTCGCACTGGCCTTACTTTTCGCTAAGCCTCCCTTTTACTACTACTAATACTACCACCACTACTACAACTAGTATCCAAATATAAGACCGTGGCTTCAAAAGAAACATGGAGAAGTTGACTTCTACGACACCCAGATACTGACAGGACATGGAGCGTTTCAATCGTATCTGCTCCGGTTTAAATTAACAGAGACGAACGTTTGCCTTTACTGTGATGGAGAAGACGACGCGGAACATACCTTCTTTCACTGTATAAGATGGGACGAGCAACGACAAAGGACAGAACAACTTACAGGTGAACTAACTCCAAACAACCTAGTAGACAAGATGCTCGCTTCGGAACAAATTTGAAAGGAAGTGTGCAAAATGGCAAAGGACATCATAAAAAATAAGAAGAGCGATGAGAGACAACTAAAGGCAGAACACTGACATGTTTGAAATAGGCTAAACTTTATTCAACCAACAAATGGCGAATCTTCTTGAAGTAATGCCAACAGATAGTTCCAAAAGGATATTTCTGCAGCGCCAAGAGGGGGAAGGGTTTAGTCGGTAAGCGTGACCCTCAAAAGGGCATGAATCCGACACACTACAGGCACATAAGATCACACCGTCTGTAAGGTCTTTCGAAGACTTCTAATCCTCTTTATAAAAAAACTACTACCTACTACTAGTAAAAAACCTAATTTATTTTTGGGTCATATTTAATCATTTTTTTACTCCAAAGTCGCAACATGTATGGTTTTGGAGACAGAGCTGTTTGCCACCGTGTATAGGTATACAACAAGGAAACATTATTTTAAACGCAAATCGTAAATAAATCATAGTCATTTGACCGAAAAGTAATTAGCCAAAGGGTCAATTGTTCGAATTCAGTTTTAAATTAATGACTGGCGCGGAAGACTGCGAAGAGACAAACGTAATCTGGAAATGCTAATAGCTGGGATTTCTTGTATTTCTCAGTTTCATTTATTTAAATAGGTTCTAAATAGTTTAACATATTTTATAAAATATTGACTCCGAAATTAGTTATTGATGTCTACATGAATATAATAGCTTTAACTGAGCGATATTACACGCTAAGAAGAACGCTTAGCGCTTTTTACGACTGAATTGTGTAAAACGTTGTCTACACTAACGAGAGTCACAGTATTTATAACTTTAATAACTTAAAAATAATATTATCGTAAATAATATCATAAAAGAGAAAATTTTGCCTGTAAAATTTTTGACTGGTATGAAAGTTTGTCGCTTGGTAATTTTGCGAATGAGCGAAATTACCAAAAAGCAACAAAATTAAATAAACCCGATACAAAATTTTCTCTCGAATGATATTCGACAAGACTATTTCACGAAAAAACAATAAAAACACACTCTTTATTTAGCAAACTAGAAAATTTATTTATTTATTACTAATATTAAACCTACTGTTGTTATAAGTAATAGTTTGTCCATTCTTTTCTATCAAAGCAAGGTTTTGGGTTTGACTTGCATTTTTGAGAAGTCAAAGGTCCACATGCTTCATTTGTTTTTCTAAGATTTTCGATGAGCTTTAAATGACGACTGGGATCCAGCTGCAGATATGGTTTCAGGGAATTTGCGTTTGAGTGCTACCTGTTAACTTAATCAACTCTTGTTCCCCAACACCTTGCTTAAATAGGGCAGATACAGCGGAAGATCGATAAGAATGATTTGTTATTTTATGCTTCTTCGTATCTATTCCAATTTTTTCCGCTGAAGTTTTGGTCCACTTAGATACTCTATTTATTCCTAGTAGAGTATTTTTGAATTAACATCCCTTCTGCCAGTTTGGATGAACGTAGAGAAATAGTCTGTCTGTGGAAATGTTTGGTCCTCTTTTTTCCAACAATTTTAAAAATAATCTTACTTATAAGTATTTGTTTGATGAATTTCTTACCAACAATTTGCTGTTTGCCAATACTTTTGACAAACCTCGAGCTGTCTTGGAAAATAAGATGTTATATTCAATTCGTCCGGTAAACTTTCCCTTGGTATCAAACTCTTTTGAAAATATTGAATTTTGCAATTTACGGCCTCATTGCCTCTCCAAGCTAGTTCAAATGAGCAGAGATGGAAACAATTTTTTTGTACTTCAACGGGGTTTTCTTTATTTTAGCTTTGCATTATTGTTATTAAATCTTTGGTAGATAATGCTTTTGAACTTACTTTCCTATTTTTCTGGCAACCTTGGAGCTGCTTTCTCTTTGCGTCTCTGGCCATTCGCGCATTTTTAAAGGAAATATCCGTAAAAGAGTCAATCTTTATTTCGTATTCTGTAAAATATATTTCTTGAATCATTTTTGCTGTAGTGTTCCATATAGCCTTAACAGAAGATTCTTCATAGTCTTCGCCATTACCCTTCTTCATATTAAAGGCGTTATCTCCGAGGATTTTCGCCAGTTCCATCACAGTAGTACATTTTTTCAGTTTATAATTTCTTACCATTAGAAACTCTAAGAACTGTGCCCAAATTGAGTTCTTGGATTTCCGTGTGTTAAGTGGCATATTTTCAGCTATCGATTTTTTTATTTCTTGGATAGATTGGCACCCAAATCTTGCATTTTGGTTTAAATTGCTCATTTTGTCTTTTTCAAACCAGGATGACATTTGTCAGACTAACAATAGTTTTTACCTGACATCTATCAAAATTTTGCCGCTGAAAAACCATCTTGTTGATTTTGTCCAGGTGTATATAATTAAGAGTTTTTCCACTAGACTATTTAACTAGAGTGTTTTACACTGGCAAAATGTCATAGCAAAATTACTACCTGCACCTACCTGGACAAAATTCACATGTGATTTTTGCCGCGGCAAAATTTTGTCTTTTTTCTAGTTAAATAGTCTTGTCGAATACCACTCGAGAAAAAATTGTGTAAGCAAAATTGTTCTCAAGGATTTATTTAAGTTTGTTGCTTGGCAATTTCGCTCATGACATTTTCGACAAAATCACTCGCCTGACGGCTCGTGATTTTGTCATAAATGTCACTCGCGAAATTGCCAAGCAACAAACTTTCATACCTTTCGAAAATTTTGCCGACAAAATTTTATCTCTTGTGATATTATATATGAAAAGAGGCCGTTGCTATGATATTTTGCCAGTATAAAACACTCTAGGAAAATAGTCAATCTAATTTTCAAACAAACTAATTTTCCTAATGTACCTACCTACCCGTATCTCATTTAAATTTGACACTGACGCTGATAGATTTTATTAAGAATAATAAGATAGGGAAAACAATATTATCTATACTATTACATAAAATTGTAAAATTACTGACTAACTGATTGATTCATCAACGTCCGGCCTAAACCCCTAATCCTTAAATCATGAAATTTTAAGATGACTTTTCCTTATATACTTATATAATGTTAGAGACTTAGAACTTATTTATTTATTTGTAGGATTATTCTAACTTATTTTATTTGCTTAAATTTACTTAGCCTGATGTAGAAATTTGTTATCAATGTTTAACCTACTTTTAAATATTTATGACAATAAACTGATTATTTTTTTTTCACAGCTTCTTGTTAGTATTTTTTTTACAGCTATTTACCTTAAGCTGCACTGGTTACAAATTTTATTACAATGCGGCAAGTTTTCAAAGTTTTCTGATTTTGTTGGTACAAACAGCCTAAAAGATCTAATTTTTTAAATTTGGGCTTAAAGTTTATCGTCATAGCTCGCTCCACCGATATTATTTCTATTTTTTTAAGCTTCCATATTTTTTTTATTCTCCATGCTCAATTGAGTGCTTGGTTTTTTTTCTCTGTTTCGGTTTTAGATAGGTTGTGTGTTAGCTGGCAACCTATATCGATTTTAAAAGCTATTAGAAAAATGTCTGGACGATTGTGGTCTACTGGTTTATCCGTTATTATTGGCTAGTCCCAGTATAAGAGATATTGAGGAGCTTCAAAGACTAGTTCTGGTAACTATGGATATGATATGGTGGGGAATTTTCTTGTAGGATTAATTTATGACACATTTTTTTGTTGCTGATCTTTGCCACCTGATTATGCCTTTGATAAGTGTTGCGTGCCATAGCACCACGACCCTCCGTAATATGTTCTATCGTTCCTCCGGGGAAATTGCATTTCCTGCACACATCTTCTACATTTCATTTTAAGATAAGATTTTCATCGTTTCTTGTTCGAATGACAAGGCCTTGAATAATAATTATAAATTCTTCTGTCTCAGCGTGCAGCCGCTTTTGTAATAACCAATTCAGTGACATCTCTCTATCTGTTTGAAGGTGGTAGACAATGAAGTAATATCAAAAAATGACCTTGTCGGACTTCCATTGTCTTTATTTTGGTACTTAACACAACGTTTCGGTTAGTTATTATCTCTAACCGTTTTCAAGTGTAAACTAAATTATAATTCTAAGGCTACTGTCTTAAATACTATCCACGTGCAATAAAGCTTGATGACTCCGCCTACGTACTTATTGGAGTGTGAAGTTTTAGTTTTGGACAAGAAGAGGCTTCCATATATTTGGGATATCTATACTTGGTTTACTGAATATATGTGTATTTTGATTCATGAAAGCTGCTTCCTTGAATTTTCGTTTTTTCGAGTGCTGTTCCGTCTCCAAAACCTTGGCTTCTGACCACTGTATATTATGTTGTCCATACATGTTCTGCTATACCTGATCTCTAAGTTTCACCTCTTTGAGTATGTTTTAGATGTTCTTTAACTCGTACGGGAAGAGGTATTTTTGTTTCTCCAATGTACGATTCGCCACACTCGCAAGGGATTTGATAGATACAATTTTTTGTGTTTTCATTACTGGGGGTTTTACTTTTGTTAGAAAGCTTCTAAGCGTATTTCCGGATTTAAAGGCTGTTTTTATATTATAGTTTTTGGTTATTCTTCTAATCTTTTCAGAAATCCCCTTGACATAAGGTATTGTAAGAAATGTTTGCTCCTCTCTAGCTTTTGTATTAGTTTTTACTACGCGATTTTTAAGTTTTGAGATGGTATTAGTTACAAAAGTTTCAGGGTAACCATTTTGTTTTAAATCTCTTTTGATGTTTGAAATTTCAATATTTAGATCTTCCGGATTATTGCAAACGTTAGATGCTCTGTGATAAAGAGTTTGAATTATGCCCTGTTTTATAGAGTTTGAATGATTCGATCCGTAATTAAGGTATTGCCCGGTGTGAGTGGGTTTTCTGTATACTGAAGTTTTTATGTTATCAGCACTTCGTTTGACGAGAACATCGAGAAAAGGTAGAGTGGAATGTTTTTTTGTTTCCATGGTAAATTTAATGGATTGTCTTATCTCTCTATCTGTGTGTGGATTTTGAAGTGCAGTAGGGTATTTTTGACGTGTAAAGCTCTTTCTTGTCAAGTTACAAGATATTGACATGGTGGTGCAAGGATCTTAATATTATTATGATGTTATTATTATAAACATTTTTAATAAATTCTTTTGTACGACTATTAGGCAGGAAGTGTCCTTTGATCCTGAATAATAATTTTTGGTGTATTAAAACTTAACCAATTTTGGTGTATGGTATAATAGGTACGACGTCTTTTTAAAAAATATACAAGAAAAACATTAGTCTACTGTTTAAAGTATTGTTAAAAACGTTTTAAATATTATTGATTTATTTAAGTTATACAGACTGTCCGCGGATAGGGTTTACAATAGCACAAATGGATGAAAAATTTCATTTTTCGCAAAAAAGTCATTATTGATAAAAAGTTTTGCTTGTAAAAAAATGCAATTCACGAAGAGAAAATTTTAATTTTTATACAGGGTAAACAAAAACTTCAAAAACATGATTTTTCTAGAAAACTTATTTAGAATAACGCTTGTAATTTAAATCCGAGATTTGAAATAAAACTTCGAGTTTTTTTAGTTTTTTTAATTTTTAGAGGTAAAAAATTTTTTTTTATAGCAGCATTAGCGGTCGAAATACATACATTATCAATGACAGAGGGGTATTAAAAAGTTTCAAAAACTGATTTTTGGTGCTTCCAGAAATATGTATTTTTAATTTTACAAATGAAATGACCCCGGAAATAACACACAAAAATCTTAGAATAATAATTTTATAATTTGCTATTCAAACACTCCCCTTCCATATTCAACACATTTTTTTAGCTGTAAACAAATGTGGTCAAAACTTCTTCGAATTTCTTTAATGGAAATGGTTTGAAAAGCTTCAACAATTCGCTGTTTTAGAAGCTGTACGTCGTTCTTAATTGGACGGGAGTACACTAATTGTTTGAGGCGCCCCCAAAGATAGGCATCTAAAATAGTTAAATCGGGACTTCTTGGGGGCCACAGAACCGGACCATTCCGTCCAATCCATCTCTGACGAAATATATTATTAAGCCATTTCCTCACCTGAATTGCGAAATGCGCAGGGCATTCATCTTGTTGAAAGTACATTTCGTTAATAAATTGGAGACGCAATTCTTCTAGGTTGTCAGAAAGGAATGTTTCCAATATTTCAAGGAAAATTTGTTAAAATTTGGGCGTGGTCCAAAACAAATTTCGCCTGCAGTGCTCGCCTGCGGCGGGCTCTCCGCCGGCCCGCATCTACACGAGCCGTCACTGCAAGTCACAATAACAGGCCCACCCTAGGCCACCCCCAGGTCAGAGGGCTAGTTACGCCACTGCTAACCGAAGCAGGGGAAGACCCCAAAAACGATGGCTTGATGACATTAAACAACACGTGGGACGACACTGGTTTCAGCTGGCAAAAGACAGGGGTGCATGGAAAACAGAAGGAGAGGCCTTTATCCAACAGTGGAGGGCCGGTGATGATGAATCAAATTTCTTCAGTCTTGGGTTTGTTCGGGTTCAGATACCTTAAATGCTCCTTTTCTGATGCAGCCGATAATTTATCGCCAGTAAAATTATAGTTTAATTTTATGTAAATTCGTAAATTTTGAGTATTGTGTGTGTACTGTGGGTTGTGTTTTTTTATTGAAGTCTAACAACATTTTAAAGACTACTTTGAAAACCTATTCTATATTTTTAGACTTTAAAGAACCATTAACTTCTTTTATTTTAAGCTTTTAAGATAGCAAAATTCACATAAATTTAATAGTATCCTAGGGAATATTAAACTACATCCCCGTGTGAAATCAATAAAGCGACATTATTTGAAAAACGGCTTTAAAGCGTAATAAAGCGAAATCTGAGCATAATTTTATATAAAACTGGTAAAAGCAGACACGTAACAGCTTTATTATTTTGAAACCCTATCCAGTGTAACCCTGAATTTTAATAGTGCCCTCCCTTTTCGTGCTGCAGCTTGCAGCTTAAAAGCTGCCAACTAAGCTAGCTGTGAACGTGAAGCTTAGGTATATAAGGGCAGGCCCGTTTTGCTATAGAAAAGGAGGTTTGGTGAGATAAACTGTTACTTGAACAAGGGATAAAACGATTTTTGGAGAAGTGTCACAAGACTACAAAGCAGGTCATGGGGAATGGGTTGCTGGAATAAATTATAATTATTATTAAATTATACATAATGTATACTGGATGTGATAAGAAAAAAAATATATGCTATAAAAGTTGAGGTGGTAACGTTCTAATCCAACACATTAAGTTATCAACTTAGACAAATTAGTATAAATAATAACTTATTGTTAAACAATTTTATTTCAATATTTTTTTTTTTAAATTTAGCTTTCTTTTATAATCTCTTTATAAAAATAGTATATTAAATTATAAGTGGATATTAGGGTCTTTAAAACACGCGCGATTTTGCAAGCACGACGGCGTAGCCGGAGTGCTTGAAATAAAGCAAGTGTTTTCAAGACCAGTTATCCACGAATACTTTATATTATTTTTTTTTTAATGGTACACTTATTGGTATTGATATTACAAAAAATGGAAATAATAACTTAGTAAGTAAGTGACATGGTCGAATTCGTGATGTGATATACCTGTCGTTCTCATGAAAATGAGGAGAACAAAAAATAACTTCCAATCTGTCACATAAGATTCATTGTTGTCACCGTTGACATTGGTTGTGTATTGCCATTGAATATCAAACTATATAAGAAGGCCATATTGGCCGATTTCCTAAAACTGCTACGTTAAATTCATAGATGGCACAATGAGTTCACCAACAAGAAAGCGACTAACCTTTTCACTGCTAAATTAAAACATTGTTGCCGCCTGTCTGTTTATAATATATAGTCGGCTTAGTGCAAAAATTCATTAAGTCAAAATTAATAGTTTTATGACCGTATGCACCAAGGCCAGTTAATCATGATTAGCTTATAATCATGATTAAATATCTCAATTAAGAAAATTTCCAATGCGCCAGCACTGCTCAGGAACTTAATCAAGATTAAAGTTAACCAGCCAATCTTGATGGGTTATATATTTAATCATGATTAAAAGGTTATTTTCATGTTTTGTTTTGAAATTTGTCTCGAATTTTCAATAATAAAATTAAAATGGGAGACGAAATCATCTTCGATGATGATTTTAATGTAATGGATATATTTAATGATGGCTTTCCGAGAGCTAGAAAGACCTCGGAGACAAAATTATTTTGATTTGATAGATAAATAGGGTTTGTTCAGCTAACAGTTCTTTTCTTTTTCGCATCTAATATATTATTTTCTTCCTCACCAGTCAAACCCTTTTTTTTCTGTGAGTCAAACTCCATGACTCTAGATGCCGAAGTGTGAAATTGGGGGTTTAATGCGCAAAACAGCCAAACTGGAAAAAGTTTTCGGAAAAGTTGAAAAAACAACAAAAAGAAAACATAACCACAACTGTCAATCTGCTTGGTGTTTCCGGTCACAGAAAAATAAAGGGTTTATTTTTCTGGTTGATGGCACGAATTTTTGCATCTGAGCTATGTTGCCAAATCGAGGTTTTAACTTTACCCTGATTACAAAACCCACATATCCTTTTAGTTGGTGCATAGGCTGTTTTATTTAATCACGGTTACCTGGTTAATCACGATCACCTAATCATGCCTAATGGGTAAAATGGTGCATACGGTCATTAGACACTTATTGAGTTTTTACTTTTGTGATATTTTTTCAAATATTGTATCGGTAGAAGACTTAGTCAAATTTACAATAATCTCAAAACCTGGAAATATTGACTTACTGAGTTTTTGCATTAAGCCGACGATATTATATTTATTTTCGATTGAAAAAGGATCAGACTGAGTGACGCGATATGGCTGGCAACACGTGTGCCTATTTTCAATGTGGGAAGTCGCCTCGCGCCTTCCCAGGAATAAGATTATTTCATTTTCCGGTAGAAGAAGAGAGGCAGGTGCAATGAATCGTAAATAGTGGTAGGTATGCAATTATGTGGTCTATATATTAGCAGGTCAAAAATTAATAATAAATATAAAATAAAACCTTTTTTAGTTATACTTGCTGTCGCTTTTTATCTACTTTTATTTGTTTAACATTTACCACCTATTGCAACGGTAAAATCATTGTGAAAATCGGTCCAATTAACCCCGGAGTAATCAGCGTACATATTCTCTCTCTCTTCCTTTAAATATGGCCTATAAGCTGCAGAGGCTATTCTGGCCAGGTACCGTTCTCAACGTACATATTATTATCATTAAAAACATACATTCGGGTGAAATTGAGAACCTTCTATTTTATTTTCCGTTAAAAATGCTTGAATCCTTAAAAATTCCAATAAAATTCGATATGCGGCAACACCACGACATCACATCAGTGAATTTGAGACATCTGTTGCCAAAGCGCTGCATTATAACGACAGATTTAAGGTTAGAGTTGCGATGAACTCCACAATGGCGGCCAAACCAGCTCCAAGACGTCAAAAAATGGGTTGTCAACTTTTTTTCTCGGACATCCGTCATTCTTATATAGTTTGATATTCAATGGTATTGCTTAAAAAAATATTTTATTTGACGTTAGAAGGTAATTCTGTCAAATCAATAATTAAAAAGTTTACATATTTAGACTTCACGTTTCACGGGTTGTTGATGTTGCCATGGTAACTTTAAAACACGCGCGTTTTTGAAAGTGGGATTTAAACACGCGCGAGGCGTACTTTAAATAAGCAAAATAGGGTATCAATAAAAAAAACATATTATTTTGCTCAAGGAATATATGGTTAACGGATTGACCTCCTTTTTCCGGATACCCTGTATAATTAATGCTAGACGTGAGTAGAAAAGCGATGGTAGACCCTTCAAATATCCGATAAGCGCGTCTGTTAAAGGTCTCCATGCAGAATTAACAACCTCATTTTATTTTTAATCTTAATGAAAGAGAACCATTGATCAAGGGGAAAATGTTATAGCTGTATTTTTGGATTTTAAGCGGACATTCGAAACAATTGACAGGGCTATATTATTGAGTAAATTGTATAAGTATGGTATTCGCGGAAACGTTTATAAATGGTTTAAAAATTATTTAAGTAACAGGTCACAGGAAACAAAGATATCAAAAACCTATTTAAATAAAAAAATAAATAATATACGGATTCCTCTAGGAAGTATACTAGGTCCAATATTATTTATTTTATACATCAACGATATGCCTTTAGTTTTAAAAATGTGTAAGTTACAAATGTTTGCTCAAGACACCTTAATTTACATTAATATTTTAAATATTTTTGATGGTATAAATACACTAGTTTCTGAGATAAATACTTGTCAAAATATAAATGTTGTGATTGATGGTGAAAAATTGGAATTAGTATACAGTTTTAAAGATTTTAGGTATTATTATTAATTCAAAATTAAAATTTTCTGATTATTTTAAAAATATCATATCGAAGATTGCCGGAAAAGAAGGTTATTTTTAAAGAATCAGTTCTAATTTAAGTTTGTGTTCTTAAAAAAAATATATTTAATACTATTATATTACCACATTTTCTTTAATGTTCTTCTTTTTTATATCGTGCTAATGAAGAAATATTTGATAAATTACAAATTTGACAAAATAAGGCTATGCGGATTATTTTAAATTGTCACAAATATACAACATAATTTAGATTGGTTGAATGTCAGAAATTAAATTTTTTATTTAGTATGTATCTTTATAAATAAAATTAAAAATAATTTATTGCATGATTGTTTAAAAAAATTGTGATCTTTTAATTAGAGCCATCTTAATTATAAAACAAGAACCAATCAAAACTTTTATGTGGGTAGAGTGTCCAAAACATTAGCCTATAAGTCTATTTTTCATACAGGTTTGATAGAATATAATAATAAAAAGGATTCTCTTCTATTTGTAAAAATATGTTTATACAAAGAGAAGCTTCAACATCTACTGATGTAATCGGATAATACTGCAACTAAGGTAACAAAATATAAGGCCAAGATAAATCTTCGTTGGATGATTTACAAATACTTTTTACTGCAGTTAAGTATTTAAAATCTTCATTATTTCTTACAGTTACATCCATCAATCTGTTTCTACTTGACCTCCTACTTTACCGGAAATGTTGTTACATTTAGCCAAATTTAGGCTTCAACGAGGATATTATGTCCGGTATAAAACTGAAATTAACCTTAATAAAAACAAGATTTTTACCTACACTTGCACTTTTTAACAACTCTTTACTTTGCACAACACGCTGCGAATTGTAATCTAAATCCCAGTTCTTTAATGGCTTCGAATTGCTCTGCGTAGAATATTGCGGTCTTAATCCATGTTCCCCACCGGGTAATTACAGGTTCTGAACTCCTGGTAATCTCCCCTTATAAAACTGCACTCATAGAGGTGCTTTTAGAAACACTTTTTTTACATTCGAAATTAATTTATTTTAATTTAAATACAGTTTATTAAGCAGGCAATAATAACGCATTATTAATTGACAATAAACCACCCCTAACCTGCAAACCCCGGAAACCCTCAATAAATACCTTGTGTGTAACCAAAATGTAAATATAATTATTATAATCTTCAGATTGCAAAATCCCTGAAATAAGTACGGAACGGACATTAAATCTTTAACGTTTTAAATTTTTTGATAGAGCCGAAAACATTATTTTAAGAGCCTATTTTAAGTTATGAAAAATATGTATTTTAATATAAAATTGCCAAAATATGCAAAATGCATATATGTATATGCATTTTGCATATATTCCGCCCTTAAAAGAACTGCCGTCCCAAATTTAACCGCTGTCATCGAAAAATATTTTTAGACCCCCATAGCCCCAAAAGGAAAGTCGTTTTGTCGCCATTGATTTTACGAAACCCGAAACTTTTTTCAAACAAGTACTCTGCCCTTTGCCTGAGTATCACTTTTTCAACTTTTAATTTTCTTCCCCCATTTACTCCGATATGTCTTTTCAATAACTCGTTAAGAAAATCTCGAGTTGTATGTACCGGCATTTCAGAAAGGAAATTCGGGAATATTGGTTTAGTTGTGACATTTTCCGTGGCAACAAAAGCTCTCGTTTGCGAAAAGTTTTGTGCCTTTTAAGAGCCAATTCAAACATGAAATTTATTTTAGATCATTCAAAATCTGGCAGCTTTAAAATCTCTATACGGGGTGGCCTGTTAGGAGATCTCAGAAATTTGTTTTAAACGTATATATTATGCAGTGGCAGAATTTCCTTTCCATATGGAAAACTTATTTATTATTAATTTGAAGAAGTACGTCATGCTTAAAGTGGAGTTTAAAGTGTGGGAAAGAAAGAACAAACTAAAAGTCTTCCTCCACAAAATTTAATAGAATAAAAAAATATTCGAGGGTCTCTACATGATTTGAACGTAGAAACGTTGTTCATCAGGAGACAAAAAAAATTTATGTGTAGAAGAAGAAACACATGATATGAAGAAAATTGATAAGGTTAAACCATACTGAGTATGTGAAAACGTTATTAATGGAGGTCTAAACCAACCAAATAAAATGGGGAAGAAGAAAAAACCTTTCTAAGAAGGTGTCGAAGATTATTTAAATTTTTAAAAAACCTTATCCAAGATATATCTAAAAGACATTATGATGATGAAATTAAAGGTATAACAATCTGTAAAAAATAGAAATTGAAATTAAAATCAAAGAGTGAAGGAGTACAAAAGTTTTTAAAATATTTTAGAAATATTTTTTTAAATAAAAAAGTAAGTACTTACAAGATTACGTCATAAAAAGCATTTTTGGGGCACTGAGGATTAAACCTCAGTAACCCCGCAGGAGGTTAATTTAAAACCAATAAAAACAATTAAAAAGTTGCACATTTTTAAAGTAAAAGTAAAACTCAAAAGGTCCATTTCCACGTGCTGGGGCAAAAACGAATGAGAGATAAATTGATTGACAGAAATACTGACAGGTAGAATGGCGGTAAAATTTAAATTAAGAAAAAGAAAAATTGTTCATAGACGAAAAGCTCAATTAAGTTTGGGTAGCCAACTAACCAATTACCTAAAATAAACAATATATCTTAAAAACTGAAAAGTGAAAAGAAAAATGTTTTTAATGTGAGAGAAAAATCATTTAGGTGGATAGGTATCCTAAAATTTCTTTATGTGTGGTAGCATCTGTAAATGAAAAGATTTAAATGGTTTTGTATACATGTCGCAAAGAGAAACATGGTATTCTGCAGTGTGTGTTCTGCCATCTATGAATGGAAAAACGAGTGTGAAAGATATTACTTTTCTATCGGTAATAAAGATTAGTTTTGTGATATATATATGAGAATAGTAGTGATGGTGATTGTTAAATGAGTTTTGTAGTCGTATCAAATAAGAGGAGAAAAATTAATTAAATTGTTTTTTTTGAAAATTGTGATTGACAAGGAACGATAGAGAAGGAGAAAGAAAAGGTAAAAATTATTATTATCATTGAAGTCCAAAGCATTGAAAAAATTTGTGCAACTGTGCTGGATTTGATCATTCAGGCAAAGGATATTCAAATTATTTAACGTTTTATTAATTTCAAGAATTTCTAAAAGGTCTAGTTTGTTTCCAAAATGTAAAAATTTAGTGTGAGAATCAGAATTAAAAATATGATTATTTGAAAAAATGTGTCTAGAAAAATTAGATTTTATCTTTGATGGGGAAAAATTTTGATTGTTAGCCTTCTCTATCTCTTTACAGTGTTTTCTTTGATACGACTTGAAAATTTGCGTCCTGTTGTTTTTTTTTGTTGATTTCTTAGAAAATTTTCTTCTTCATAAAAAATTCTGTGTCCGCTTAAACTAAAAAATCATTAAAATAGAAAAAAACTGTATAGCAAACAAGAGAGATTCAAATTTATAAAAGTTGCTCGACAGTAAAGTGCTCTTATTTTTCGTTTTAGATAAAATTTCTATTTGTAAAAGTTGTTTAGAATTCAAAGATATATCCGAATACGATGGTATGGCCTTCTATTCAAACAACGAAAAAAAATCTTATTTTTTTTGTTTTACCCTGTGTAGAGAGACCAAATCGAATAGATCAAATTATTTTTAAAAGTTCTATCAAGTCGATTAACAAGGTAAATATCTACTATTTTGGACAATCTTTTGGATCTCTTATATTTTCCGACTTTGCAGACATAATAGTAAGTTTGAATCACATTCTTTTGACCAAAAAGTTGGTATATTTGGACGT
Source organism: Polydrusus pterygomalis (assembly GCA_963969555.1). Taxonomy (NCBI): domain Eukaryota; kingdom Metazoa; phylum Arthropoda; class Insecta; order Coleoptera; family Curculionidae; genus Polydrusus; species Polydrusus pterygomalis. The sequence continues at coordinate 67,013,197 of OZ018378.1, forward strand.
TTCGTCCAAAAAGCCGATTTGGAAGTAAAATAAATATAGTTTAATATAATTCTTAAAATTCTTAATATAGGCAGAAAATAATAATGAACGATAAACATTAGTATTATAGTGAAAAAAGCGTGGGGTGCTCGATATACGAAAAATAGAGCACAAAGCGCCCCACGCTTTTATTTTCACTATAATACTAATGTTTATCGTTCATTATTATTTTCTGCCTATATTAAGAATTTGAAGAATTATTTTAAACTATATTTTTCTTCCGCTTTTTAGTTTGATTAATTATTAAAGCGTGTTTTTTAGTTTTTTTAAACTGTATTTATTTTTCATTTTATTTTTTCGCATCACATGCGACCAAATTTTAATAACCCCATTTTTATTTTGTAGAAAAACACACATTTAATAAGGGGCTACTTTAAAAAAAATTTATCTAAAATAAAGCATTGTTAAAACTAAGAAGTTTTATGTAGGTTGGTTGAGTCTTTTTTTTCAAAAGTGGTGCACTTTATAAAATAGGAATAAAAAATCAAAATTATCTTATGCAGCTGAAATTTTGCATGTGGGCTAGAAACTGCATTTAAAAAACTTTTTTTAATAACTTTTGTCGATATTTTTAGAAATAACCCCACTTTTGAATTATTTTTTGGAAAAATTAAAATTTGACAGATAATACGAATCACGTGACTACTATTTTTTATTTTTTTGATTAATTTTTATCTCGATTGAAGCAGAACTTGATGCCAAAGTCAAATTTCGAATAAAGCTATTAATAAAAAAAATCCCATATGATGCGGACATTACTGGTCACACTGTATTACTTTTTCTTTACATTTTGTACTTAAAGCACAGAAGGCTTAAAAGTATAAAATAGGTTATATAGTAATGACTGAAACCATTTCTTTATGGCTAAATAGTCCTCTTCTTTTGAAAGTCATGACCACAAGGAAAATTATTTTACTGGCGCCATATTTTTTTAAAATGGTGTAGTATTATCTTAAATTAATTTTCTTAAAATATTTGTAATTCTGAAACAAATACATTACAAATACCGAGCACATAAACGAACTAAATTTCTTGTATTTTCAATTTAATTTACCTTTTTTTTTTAATTAAATTCGGCGCGGTAAATTTTTCAAGCTAAAATTGAAATCTAAATGAAAAATTTTTACGCCCACCACAAATAGTGATTTTATAAGTATCTATATACTAGCACTCCATTTTAAAAATCAATAACGTCTGACATGACTGTTCTGATTTAAGAAAACTACTGCCTCCTGCGCTTTGATAAAAAAAATAAAAACAACATACTAGTTTTATCTCTTTCTAAAATTGTGGTTATGGTTTTCTATAAACTTCATAGCCCATAACCGGCCCAACATAGGCCCACAAAGGTTAACCCTCGAGCGGGCGCGCTGGCGCACGGAGTGCGCCAGTGCGGCATTTTCTCCCACCACCTTGTGAATATTTTTATGACGCCCTCAACGCTTAAGGTATTCCTATCAGTGTTGCCAATCGGCGGACTTTAGTCCGATTTTCGGACTTTTTTAAGGCTATGGACTTTTGTCGGACTTAGAAACTATTTCGAACTTTTCGGACTTTTTGATACCTAACGAAAATATGCTAAATGCACAAATTTGGAAATAAAATCGGCAGGTAACTTATTGTTTATTTACCAAGTGTTGGGTTGTCTTATTACTTATTACATTAACTTTTTTATTATTTTTTTTTTGTTATTAAAAAGTAAGTGTTTATAGAGTTATCAGTCTTTTTCATTATATAATATACCTCCAACAGTAAAAAATAAATATCACTTATGGCGAATGCGCTAGACGAAGCATTTTCATCATTTTCGATACGGACTAAATCGGACTTTTTCGTGCCACTGGGCGGACCTTTTCACCTAATGTCATTGGCAACACTGATTCCTATTCCTGCAGTGTACTATTTCGCTTAGGTTAAGACGATTGTGTACTTTTTATAACCAAGTTTGTGTGTGTTAAAATATTATTTCCGTAGACTTGCTCTAGCTGGCGCATGGAGTGTGCCGCGCGCCTGGTCATGTAAGTATAGTTTTATTTGTTATAAATGAAATTACAAATTTATTTTTCTTTATTGTAGGGCCAGAAAATACCTAACGGATGAAAGCTATATTTGTGCGAGTAAGATGCGATAAGCCGCTTCAAGTGGGGTCATTTGAGCGAATAAATGATGACGTCACACTTAAAGACGCTTTAAGCGATACTTGGCGGTGTCTGGAGACCGCCAGAAAGATAAGCGTGGGGTTATGTGACAATTTTGGCATAAATATTGACGGTACTGACAGTCTACATTTTCAGTTTTAAATTTTATTTTTAAACTGTTACACTGTCCGAGGAAATGTCGGGTATGGTCACAGTCAATTTAAAAAAAGTCTTTGTTTAAATACCTGTATATCCAATAATTCTCATAAATGGATCGAATATGTTGTTCCCTTGCCATAAATGAAATTAACAAAATGAGAAACATAGGAGACCGTTTAAAAATAAATAAACACGCGAATACAGAAAACTCATCTTTCTCTATAAAGGAGAATAGTTCTGCTGCAGATATATTTTCTATTTAAAACACGTTTACACCAACATCAAATCGTAAAACTGCAGGAAAAATTATAAAAATATTATTTAAGGTTAAAAAAGGTAAAAAGTCAAAACTGAGTGACATTGTGACATTTCAGTGATCTTAAGCGGTGTGTTTGTGCTATGTTTGTGCGAATCAAAAATTTGATGACGTCACGCTTAAAGACGCTTACAAATCCAACTTGAAGACGCCAGTTCGCTCAAATATGGCTGAAGAGTTGGCAAAATACATTTATGAAGATTCGTCGGGAGATAAACTACCTATTGAAGATAAAAATAAAAACATCTCTGAAGGGGAGGAAATAGTGACTAAAAGTGATCATGATTCGAATTCTGAACAAGAGTATACGGAGAATGATAATTCAGAATCTCAGTCGGATGATGAAATCTCTCCAAATAATTTTTTTTTGGGTAAAGACAAAACAACAAAATGGTACAGGACCAATGTGTCAACAATTTCTAAAGTAAAAACCAAAAATTTGTTAAAAATTCTCCCAGGACCAAAACAAATGGCTAATGGACTTACATCCGAAATTTTTGCGTTGGAATTGATTGTTGATTCATTTATGATTGAGGACATTGTAAAATATACTAATCTTTACATTGACTTCAAAAAAAATTTAGTTGGATACCAAAGAGCTCGTGATGCCAAAAATACTACGAAGAATGAGAGCGGCTCTTCTTGGATTATTGTATTTCATAGGCGCTAAAAAGAACAACCACTGCAATGTTGAAGAGATGTGGGACACTGAAAATTTGTTTCATTTAATTCAAACTGCAATTTATATTACTGGCGCACTCAGTGCGCCGCGCGCCTGCTTGTGTTCTAATATACGGCGCGCCCGCTCGAGGGTTAAATACAGGTAAAAAAAATCTCTTTACTACCACGAAGAAGACGACTTGGCCTTGTCTATGAAGCCCAATTCTTCTAATGACAAGACAAGTGTTTTTACCATTTTATTACCTTGGTTTTATTCCCCACTAAAGTCTGTTTCCTATTGCCTGGAATATTCCACATTTGCCACGTGCCGTTTGGCCACGGCAATAAAAAAGTGCTGTTTCGCCACGAATAATTTCCATATTTTCTAACGAGTGCTGTTTTGCCATGCATACTTTTTTTCTTACCTGCCTAGATTTTATACCTTTTCTTGCAAAACTATCTTAGAAATATACGTAAGTTAAGTATTAAAATATTTATTTTTATATATCATGTATTGGTTCTCATAATTTTTAATTTGAAGAAGATAATAAACATTATCGAAAGCTTGGCTAAGTTAAAAAAGTATTTTTATTTAAGAAGCCCACATCAGGACCGATACCCCAAGACAACCTAGTCTATAATAATAGCAGTAAAAAAAGAAGAAAATTGTTTCACATGTTCTTTTATTTAAATTTAACATTTGTACAAATAATAAATCTAATTTAATTTGACAACATATTTAAGCTTATTTATGAACTCAGAAATATCAATTTCATTATTTACAAGTTTATCTACAGTGCCTTTAATTATAAAATCAATATTAATATTGTGTTTGGCTCTCTTTTTTGTAGTTATATTAAAATTTACTTGATCAATAATAAATGCATAATACTGACTATCATTATTTAGGTAAATGGTATATATGTCGTAGGCTGATAGTGAAATCCGTCATTTCATGAAAAGCCTAGTCATATAATGCTGCACGCTAAAAGGTATATTTGCAACTGGTTTGTTCGTTGTTCCCCAGAGCATTTTTTTCAATTTTTTTTTTAATTTAATCTAAATTTTATTTTTATAAAATAATATTAGTTGAAAAAATTTTTAAAAAATGCTCTGGGGAACAACGAACAAACCAGTTGCAATATACCGTTTAGCCACGCTTCATGATATGACTAGGCGTTTCATGAAATGACGGATTTCACTATCAGCCTACGACATATACACTAGTTCACAGATGTTGGGACTAAATTTCCCAACGGCACGATTAAGACGATTATGCCAACCTTCTCAAGCTTTGGGGGTATGATGCCTTTCATTAAAACACGACCACATAATATCACCGATAATGTCATTTGCTAACCATTGGTTTACAAAAGAATCGTTGAATTCTTCAATTTTTAAATAATAATATTGGCATGGGTTGGTTGGTGCCCACAACATGTGTACACAATGGGATCGACCCAGGTAGCCTCACTGCCGTAATAGACGAAAGGACGAGTGGCGAATCTGCACTGACGTATTAGGGTATCTAATCACCATGGCAAAACGCAACTAAAACAGGTAAATTTCCTTTTCATGGCGAAACAGAACGTAGCGAACCAGGAAATTACCCTATTGCCTGACAGCTAAGAACCCTCATTAAAAATGCAAAACACAAATTTTAGCTTACCGGGTGAACATATTATTTTCCCGCCTGAAAGTATATCTTTTTAATAACAATAGTTTAAACACCATATAGATTGGCACACCCCTAATTTTACCTTTCATAATAGGGTCGTGAAATTGGAACAATAGGGCAAGCCGATGATTTAGAATAAATCTTCGGACAGTGGGGGTCGTTTAGATTTTTATTTATGAAATATAAATTCAGTTTTGTTTCCCCGTATTTTAAATAAATTATACATAGAAAAACTTTATGGGTAGTTACAAGAATTTTGGCCACTTCGAGCTGTACAACATAAAAAAAAAAATTATGATATATTGAACTTATTATTATATTTTTTAGAAAACTAATTATATATTTATATAGTTCCATATGTGGCCATGAAACAAAGTATTTGAAATAGTACAAGTAAGAATATTTATAAAGTACGGTTAATTGTCAATTCCGCGACGATACTAAATTATGAAAGTATTTAACAAAAGAAGACATATGTCTAAATTTAAAAAAAATGTAGTAAATACTTTGTTTTACATAATATTTAATAATATGTAATAAATTTGACACTTTAAACATAACAACGTTCAAAAATTGGAACTAATTTTTTTAAATTGAATATTTTATAAATATTCTCTACACGTAAACGCTATTCGGCTGATTCTGTATGTTGTAAATTTTTAACTCCATTGGACATGCGTACATAGTACGCTCATTTTGACATTTAGTTTAATTATTTTTTAGTGATACTCTTAAATATTGTTTATTTACCGTGTTACTGAAAGAAACAAAAATGTTGCGGAAATGACAATTTTCTGAAATTAATCAAAACACAGTACTATATTTAGGTAAAGCGATTTATTGCAACTAAAAGTTAATTTGGGGAATCACATCTGTAGCTAAGTTGCAACACATACTGCCCGTCCCACCAGAAAAATGACTGTCTATGTACATTTATGTCATTGCTGCAACGTAGTGTCATTTCCGCAACAACACCCGTGTTGCCGAAATTACCGTTGCGAAAATGACAAAATCCGAATATAAATCACATAACATATAAAAACCTCAAAATAATTACAAATATTTTAGGTTAGAATAATAAGACATGACCACTTTATCGAGTAATTGACACAACTGGCTTTTAAAGTAAAACAGTTTTGCTTACCTAATGTTGCAGAACTGACACACAATAAAAACACACTTCAAATTCACGACTTAAATATGGAATTAATAAAAAATTTAAAATTTATAATCAACCGACTAGTCAATACAAGTTTTAGACCGGAAGTCAGATTAGATTGCGCCATGACTTCACATCGTAAATAATTTTTAGGCAACCACACGTTACATTTAGTGATCTGCTGCAAAAATGACTGGTATTGTTAGGACAGACTTTACTCTGCGTTTAATAATTTAATAAAAATATTTGGACAAGTTTATTTATAATAATATAATAAATGTAGGTTTTTACTTTACCAATTGTCAAGAAAAATTGATATAGGATCTTAAGTAAAACAAGTTGCAGTAAGTTGCAGTTTATTAAATACGAAATCTTGATTGAGGAGATGTTGCGGAAATGACATTCGTAGTACATAAATAATTCTGGAACTATATCCTTGTTAAATATAAGCCATTTAACATTTTTTAATAGTAATATGAAATCTTATTTATATCTTCCATTTAAAACCAATGGGATTCGAAGGACCCGAATATGGATAAAAAGCCAGGGACATATTTTGGCCAAAATTCTTGTAACTACCCTTATCTGATTTAGTTCTAGCCGATACTATACATTAACAAAACTAGGTGATAGTGAAATAGTGTATCGTTTTAAGAGAACAGGTCTGTCAAAAAATTCGACCGTTTTAACCCATTTTTTAATGCAGTTACGTGTCCTCTTAAATTGTTATATTATGGTACGTAATTATTTAATTTTTTGTTGGTTTCTATATGTAATTTTTATTTATAACTTATATTTATTCGTATGTAGTTTTTAAGGTGTGCAAAAAAGATTTGTATATTTAACTGAATTAATTTTATTTTCTCAATACAAGAACCGTTCATAATTAAAATAGTTAACAAATTAAAGGTCTAGAAAAGTGTCTTCACTATCACTATTCGAATGATTCATCCATGTAGTCAACATAGCCTTTTATTTGTGCCCGTATTAACTCAATTCAATTTAATTCACAGTGGTAGGGCGGAGGTCTAAGTAAAATGATACCACGTTTTTTAGCCATTTCGTCGATTACACATTTTCCTATTTTCTTGCACTATGTTTAAACGCTCTTTTTTTAACATATGCTCTCTTCAAAGAAAATATTTTTCTTAGACAGCCACTTTATATTATCTGTTTTTTTCCAAGAAGTCATAGGAAGTTTTTCTAAAAGCCTTGAATGGTAGCTGGCGTTATCTAATTTTATCACAGAATTTTCGGGAATTAATTTTATCATTTGCTCAAAATACTCTTCGAAGAAGTCAGCAATCATTTCCTCATGGAAATCTATTGTTGATTTTGACTCAAATTTAAGTAAACCACCGGTTACAAATCCACTTTCACTATTTATATGCGTTATTATTATCCTGCGACCTTTACCTTCTATAAATGGTTGACGAGACCTTTAAATATTTTTATCTTGCCATATCTTTTATACTTCGTTAACCCAGGTTTTGTCTAAATAAAAAATGGTCCATTTTTTACTTCTACAGTGTGACCATATCCAGTCCGCATCATATGGGATTTTTTAAAATATTTTATTTATTTTAGCCTATGGCTCATTTACATCACAAAATCAACATAACAAACAATTATATAAAAGCAGAAAAGACACATAAAATTAAATTCACAAACAGACATCTAAGGCACGTATATATTCAATTACATCCTTAGTCGCTATCTGGAAGTCATATGGGTCGCCGGTGTAGGCCCTCAGTGTGCATTCTTCAACAATGTGACGGATTGTCTGCATGTCATCTCCGCAGTCACACCTGGGGGAAAGGCTTTTACCCCATTTAAAAAGTGAGTCAGCGCATCTCCCACATTTGGTTCTAATTCTATTCAGGACTGACCATGTTTTGCGGGGAAGGTCGAATCCATTGGGCTTTCCGGACATGCAGGGCATGTTCTGGTAGGAAAGTGGAGCGTTGTCCTCCCATTCTTCTCGCCATCGGGCAGTAATGTTAAAACCGGCATTATGCAGGGATTTTCTAGTTCTGAGAGGGGGATGCCTGGAGCGGAGTCTGTTTCTTTCGAGGGCGGGGGAGTCGGAATGGATCGGTAGTTGAGGATTATTGATGATCTTCCTGTATTCCCTAACAAGAGCGTGATCTCTACGGAGGTGAGGAGGGGCTATGTGGCTAAGCGTGGGGAGCCAGAAGGTAGGTGTTGGTTTGATCGTACCCGTAATGAGCCGCATTGTGTGGTTGAGCTGGGCGTCAACCAGGCCAGTGTGAGCGCTATTAAGCCACACCGGGGCGCAGTATTCAGCTGCTGAATATACTAAGCCCAGGGCTGAAGATCTCAGTGTGGACGCTGACATATTTTTTAATATGTACTAACTTTATTCGAAATTTGAATTTGGCATCAAGTTCTGATTCGATCAAGATGAAAATTAAGCAAAAAAATAGTTTTAATTAAAATTTTACAGATAATCGACTACTATTTTTTGCTTAATTTTTCCTCGATCGAAGCAGAACTTGATGCCAAAGTCAAATTTCGAATAAAGCTATTAATAAAAAAAAATCCCAAATGATGCGGATTTTACTAGTCACACTGTATATCTGCTTATATCTCTTAAATACTGTCGTCTCCAAAAAATGATACTTTCTCTATCCAATAACATTGACTTTCGGTTGTGTTTTTCCCAAGAAAAATGTAATTGATGTAAAATTTGCCACAATTTTTTTCTCCATACGTTGCGTTAGTCTCGTCTTCTTTTACAGCATTTAAACTTTTATTTAATGTTGGGATCTCTTTATTGAAATAAAAATTATGCACTTTTCTTCTTATGATACTTTTCACATAATAATCAATTTGCATAGGTGTCCTTCCTGACGACTGTTTAGGAGGGGCTACATTTCCCGATTTTCTTTCCCTAAGATGCCTATAGATTGTTGATTCACTAACTCTCGTCATATTAGCACATGCTGATACTAGGTTTCTGACAGTACTAGATGGTGTTTGGTGCATAAGTGCATCGTGTACATTTAAAACTATTGTCTTTGGTTTTGGGTCAAGCACACCTTTACAAAACACTGGGGAATAATTATTATTGGCCATTTTTGTATTATTTCTATAATATACACACAAGCTTTCGATAACACGTTAAATATAAAACTACTTCACTTGAAGTTGGAAATATTCTATGACATAACGAACGAACAAACCCGAACAAACCCGAGCTGTGCTGTCGGGCTTTAAGAAATAGACTTTAAGCGATAACGTGGTTTATATTACTCACTTCTGATTATTTAAAGCGGCCTGTCGGGCTTTATAGTAAAAACCTTAGGTAATAGTAACCTTTTTTTATACTAAAGTCCCGGTCGTAGCTCAGTGGTAGAGTTACCGCTTACGGCCGTGGCGATCCGGGTTCGATTCCCGGAGTGGGCATACGCATAATAAAAAAAGTATGACCGAATTTTAGTTGGTTGGTGTAAGATCGTCTTTCGGAGGAGACGTAAAGCTGTCGGTCCCGGCCATCTCTGGTCGTTAAGTCACGCTAGAGGCGCTTGCGCGACCTGAAAACTCTAGCATCAGACTTGAGCACCACAAGTTACACGAACTTTACTTTTTTTTTTTTTTATACTAAAATTGTTTTTTGGATATTGACTGTTGACTGAATTTATTGGTTTTTCGAAATCTTGAAAAATAGTTAAATTACATATTTTTTAGAATATAATATACGCTGGGATCCCTCACAGCGACTAGGTTATTATTAAATTTTTCATATGCAAAAATCTTCAAAATGAATTGAATAGATGGAATACCTTATTAATTTTAATTTGAATGCATTTGTGTTTTAATATAGCAAAACAAAATTCTTCCCTCTTTCCGTGTCGCATATAACGAAATTGGAAAATTAGTCATACGATATGAATTATTCCAGTCAAATTTGCTTTGCTCCGGTAACTCTAACTGGCGTACATGTAGGCAAATTTCGGTTAAATATTCACATGTAACGCTTGTCAGTTTGAAGGATATATTACCTCCATGTAATCATTTGGTTGTATACTATAATGTATTAAAGTGTCAGTTATAAAATAAGTTATAGTTATTAAGAACAAAACTTCCTTCATGAATTATATTGGGAACCTCTTCAATCTGATTAACTTTAGTACAATAATATAAGGTTCAGCTATATCTAATAAACAAAACGGGCCTGTCATACGCTTTCCTTATATTTGCGTAAAGACAATGAAACGCATTTTTAAATTTTGAAATAATTAAAAAAAAAGCATTTTAAATGTGTTTTCCCGGAGCCAACAAGCTTTGAATGTTAATCTTTCAGAGCATTTTAAATACACAAAACATATTTATTATACTATTTTAAGAACAAAACGTAACATAAATGTTTAATAAAAATATATATAGAAAAAAGAAAAGCACAAAGTCTTTCTCCACAAGCTAATTAGAATAACTAGGCGAACCTACAATAAGTCGTAATAATTCCACATGTTTCGAGTGTAGAAACACTCATCATCAGGAAAACAAAGTAAATAATACAATGCTAATGTTGTTAGCAATAGAGAAAATAATAAGTGGGATTGGGCCGTAATGGACAATGGTGTACACGAGGTGTAAAAAATGAATAGTCAGAAGACCGACAAGACTTCAGCATATCGATGGCTAAGTTCCAACAGGTCGTAACCCACAATTTTTGCGAAATTGCGTTTAATGCACGTTTAGATAGGTTGTGACATCTCTGAACTAGTTCCTGAAGTTCATACGCGCCCAATAAGTAGAAACCTTTTTATTTCAATTTTAAATTAGGTCGTATCATCGCTGCTCATTTTACAGGCGCAACAAGTCGTATCCCACATAACGGCAATTTCAAAAGGACGTAACCCATTCGCCTTTACGACTGAATAATAGTTAAAAAAATGTAACCCACAGATCTCGAGTTATAAAAGGACGTAACCCGTCGTAATCGATATTCTAAAACGTCGTATCCCACTTTTTAAATTGAAAGAATTTTATAATAATAAATATGTTTAGATATGAGACTTCCCATAATATTCAGTAGTTATAACTATCTAACTAAACATCTTTTAAGTATTTTACTAAACACTACAGAGTTTTTTGTGTCTCCTGTAAAATTTGCCTCACTGGGGATACGACCTGTTAGAACTTAGCCATCGATATTGGAAAGTCAAGGGTTAGTGCAAAGGCCCTGTCTTGGGCAGAAAAATAAAGAGAGCAAAAGAAAAATTAGAGAGTTTTAACAGACCTTGTGAAAATCATTTAGGTATAAGTAGTGAAAAATCTTAAGTTTCATTAAACTTTGTCGGAGACATGTAAAAGTAGTGAAATGAGAGGGAAAGAAAAAAATTTGGTTTCGTAAAAGTCAAAGCATCTGTAAAAGATAAAAAAAGGAAATGTAGCAAATGAAATTTAATAAAACGAGGTAGATTGGCTTACCACTTAGCTTTAAATTTTTTTTTTAGTTTTACCAGAACATCTTAGAAAAGTAACCTTTTCTTTGTTAAAGAAGTTCAACGGCAAGCAGCACGTGTCAGAAGAGAAATGAACTTGACATTGTAAAAGGGGAACAAATGACAAGTGTTTTGGCGGTTAAATTGAAAAAACCTTTAAGTATGCTAAAAATTAAACCTTAATTTTTTCCATACATTTAACTCCACTTTAAGTATGGACTTCTTCTTTAAAAATATATAATGATATCTTAATAAAGAGGTAAAATTGAAACAATATAAATTATTAGAAAAACAAAAAATAATATTGTAGTTGGTAAGTAACGATGCCTTGTTATCAACCTAAATTGTCATGTAAAGTCGAACTAATGTAACTATGTTCGTCCAAAAAAGAAAATTGACTTTTAGACATAAAATTGTTTAGCTAGTTAATTCTGTTAATATAAAGAAAAAAATTTAAATTCTTAAATTTATTCCTTCTAGATTTAATAAATAAGCAATATAATTATATCTTTACAACATGGAGACTTCTGACGACGAACATCGCGGCGCGGATGGCTATGTGTTTACAAAAGTTTCTATTTGATAATATGTATACTACCCCATAGCAAATTGATAACGGGCTTTTTTACTGAATTTTGTTTTTAATTCTCTAGCACCGAGGAAGAAATAATAAAAATTTCTACGTTTTAGTTTTTACAATTTTTAAATATTTACTGAAAAATAATTAAACAAAATACGCCATCTAATAAACAATAACAAAATCACCGATCTACATCACTACACAAATCAACCAATCGCAATTATTGAGGCTAAAGGTCGACTCTCCGGCATCTACCTGAATAGAATCTTGAGTCTATCTCCACTTTTTTTTATTTAACTTATCGAAACAAGCATACAAATTATAATCGGTGGCGACTAGCCCATAAAATAATGGCGGGCATAATAGGATGACGTTACTAAGTAAATGATCTGATGTTTCCAAATCGCTTTTAAATTGTTTCTAGGAATAGTTTTGTGACACTCTAGAAAGATTTTTATTATTTACCAATCTTTTTGCTCAATTTTTTATTCATTTATTAGTTTATTTCCGAGTGACCAGTAATTTTTATAATCAGAACAAAAGTATTTTCTTTCACTTAATCAGAAGTTTTTAATAACGAAATCGGTGGTTTAATATACTTACCACGTAGCTTTTCTGCTTTTTTTAGGGAATAGAAATTTCTATAAGAATTTCAAACTTGGTGTCAATTGGTGAACCACTTTATATATATCTGGAGAAGGAAGCTAAATGGGCCACCTATAGACTATATCAAGCAGCTAATAATAGGCCGCAGTCATGTATCATGGAGGACACCAACATGTAGGGGGGACACGTTAGCCTGCGAAATGTTGAATATGCCCTCAGACATAATGACAAGAAAATCCAACAAGCCTTACAAAATCATCCACCCAAGAAGGGAAGAATGAGTCAATAACAGCGCTGACCTGCTAAAGGCGGAATTTGGAATATTCACAGAATGGCTCCAAAACTAAAGAAGGTATTGGAGCCGGAATTTATGGCAAAAACCCAAAAATAGAACTATCAGCCTGGGAACTATGACAACCATATTTCAAGCAGAGGTTTATGCAATTGAAATGTGTGCAAGACTGCTGATAGATCGACGGCATGCACATAGGTCAATCAACATATTCTCCGACAGTCAAGCTGCATTAGAAGCTCTTGAATCGAGATGGTGTACCTCAAAAATGGTGTGGAGCTGTAACGAAACACTATCCCAACTAAGTTTGAACAACTCAGTAACCTTAATATGGATACCGGGACACATGGGTCTGGAGGGTAATGAAGCTGCCGACAATCTCGCCAAGAGAGGTGCAGCACTGAAATTAACAGGACCCGAGCCGGTAATAAGTATATCGCATGCTACGGCCAGAAAAATAATACTATCCAGTGGCGGCTCGTTAATGAAGGGCTCTGGGGCACCGCCCTCACTGCAATTATTTCAAGCAGAATCCAAAAATACCTTACTTAAAAAACCAATAAAGCAATCTATGTAAGCAATCCATTAAAATAATTCAAACCAAACATAGCCCTATTCCAGCGGGTAGGTTAAACTAAGCGCGGGCATAAACCAAACATAGCCCTATTCCAACGGGCAGGTTACAACATAGACAAGCGAGTTCCGCGCTCTCAATGTTATAGTAAGCGCGGGCGGGCGGGGCGACCAATTATCCGCCCCGATTCAACGCGGCTTCTCGATGAGTTGCCATGACGACAAAGGCGTGACGTCACCTACACATCGCACAACAAGCGGCCACGGACGAGCTCCAATTTTCCGCGCCCAACAACAGCTGCTCGCGATGCCACGGTAGAATAATCGATATTATGTGCTCTGACGAGGCGACCTGTCGATGCCGCTAGGCGCTAATGTTTTGTTTATTTGTTTTGATTTAATTTATTATTAGTTACGTTATAAAACTTAATATAAAATTGGAAAATGTCGTGTAATATGAAGGTCAGTGATTTACAGAAGCTTGTGTTTAGTTCTCTGAGCTTAAGTGAAAAACTTGATTTAAAAATGCAGTTCGGCCACTAGAAATTGAACATAGTACAAGTGCAATCAAAATGTAAAAGTAAGGCACAGTTTACGCGTAAATTTGACAAAGAAATATATAATAAAAAATCATAAATAGGTATGCTGTTGTGAGGACAAAAATATTTTTTTTTTGTTTCGTGTGTCTTCTTTTTGACGGGGATGATAATTGGACTATAAATGGGGTGCAGGACTTAAAACATCTTTTAGAGAAAATAAAAAAACATGAAAATAGTGCAAAACATCCTCATAATGTGGTAAGTTTTGAGATGTTAGGACTAATATTTTAACTTGTTTAAGTACTGCTTATGCTGATGAAATTAAAATTCACAACGAGAAAGTTAGAAAAAACAGACACCTACCGTCAAACGGGGTAAAGTCGATCAAAAATAAAGGTTATTTTAGCATAGCGCCTAAACGATTTAATTTTTTTAAATAAAATTAAAAATGAAGATACCTTAAACATTAAGCCATTTGATGAACCTATTATTATTTTTTTAAATTTTACCATTCAATTTTTATTTTTCCTTAAAGAGTGATCGACTTTACCCCGCATATTGGGGTAAAGTCGATCACCTATTTAAAAGCATAGAAAAATCGACTTTACCCTCTCAAAGGGTAAAGTCGATCAACAAATATTAAAAAAAAAGACATCAAAACTAATTTTTTAAATTTTAGGGTAATAAATCCATTAAAAAATAGAAAAATACTTCTTTATTTAGTCTTATTTACAGCTCTTGGTTGCTATAACTAAAGAAAACTTCACGAACAACTAAAAATAATAGAAAAACATAGGAACAAAACATAATCACAAATTCTTAGATCTACCTATCTACAAAAAATATCACATATTCTTTACATAGGTAGATAAGTTCAGTCAAAACTTAAATAAAATACAACAAAAAATATTAAATCCTTAGCTGTAAAAAAAACACAGCTTTTTAAAAATAACTTTGGTCAAAGATATAAAAAAAAAATCAAAACAAATATTAAAACTTATTCCAGAAGATCTTGTTCTTCTTCGCGTAGATGAAAGAAGTGCCTTCCACGTTTTTCTCCTTTCAAGTTAACTTTTCTTTTAATCTGCTCAAACGTAATTATTGATAGGTCCGGAATTTGCGGATACACAAAAAACACATCTTTTTTTGACTCCTTCTTGCGCATTGTATTAACAGTTAGTTCTTCATCTGAGATAGTTTCAATCTTGGCAATAAAATGTCTGTCTCTTTTGTTGGTTTTATATTTTACTAATACGTAGTCTTTTACTTTAAAAACCTTAGAATTTTGCCCTTCTGGCAAAGAATTTTGCTCTTCTGCCAAGCTTTCGCTTAGGGTAGAGGGTTCTCCTATTTCGTATTCTTCTGTGAATGACTTATCTGATTCCGCAACCTCTAAATCCGACTCTTTTTCTGACTCAATGTCACTTATATTCCTATTTTTAGCTTGTCCACGTTCTTCTTCTGATTGGCTGTCACTTGTCTCCCGTCTCTGCCTTCTGGTTTTAACGTTTTATGATGTGCGTCTGGATTCAGCTATTAACAGATCCGATGTCCCTATGCTCTTTCCTGCAGATACATTCAGTTTTTTCCCTCGTTTTATAGTCTTCGTTGGACCCGTCCGAAGTTGTTCAAGATGATCTATTATAGCATCTGTCCATGATGTTTTAAGTGTATCGTCAACTGTTTTACGTGGAATTTTCTTTAGTGCAGCGTCCGGATTGAATGGAACGATGCCACATGCCTTGAACCCTGCAATAGAGTTGGCTTCAGATTTGAGACCAACAGACTCCACAGTATCCTTAAGAAGTTTTGGAAATAAAGTTTTAGGAAGCACTCCTCTATTTTTTAACTTCCATTTTTCTAATTCCTTTTTCCATGCCGCCTTAAGAGGTCGGAAGTAAGCTACATCTAAAGGTTGTAGCAGGTGTGTAGAGTTGGGTGGCAACAGGACAAACCTAATATTGTTATTTTGGCATTCCTGTATTACGCTCATTGTGATGTGGCTACTTAAATTGTCTCCAAGTAGAACTTTATCTCCATCTAGCTTTTTAAAATGCGGCAAAACAATAGAATAGAACCAGTCTTCAAAGATGGTGGAATCAAACCACCCGCTGAGAGTGCGATTGTATCTGGCTCCTTCTATACCCCCTTCAGTCCACCCCACATACGAATGTTTTGCTTTATACACAATGTATGGTGGAAGCATTGTGCCGTCTGCTGCTATCGCAAACATCACCGTGGTGCTAGTTTTCGTGCTATCTATGGCCCTATGTGCATGTTTGGTGCCCTTTTTTAAGACGACTTTCACAGCGCCGGGGTCATCTACGAAATTGGTTTCGTCATAATTAACGATATTACAAGTTGGAATATCCTTGACGGCATCTTTTAAATTATTGAAATAATCTTCCACTACCTCGTAGCTTAACGCTGCTCGAACCCGTTTTGTATTTTCTGCTAGTTTTATGGTAAGATTGGGATTTCGCCTCATAAAACCATTAAACCAGTCTGTTCCAGGTAAGTTCTCTATAAACCTTGGTTCTGTCACGCCACGCTTTGTTAAATATTGCTTAACGATATGTTTCATGTCGATGGGCTTTAAGGGAAATCCCCAATTAGCGCAAAGTTCCAGGCCTTCAGTCAACATTTTTTCTTCGTTTTCATCTAGAGCGGACGGCCTCCCATACTTAAGCTGATGTCGTCCGTGATAATGGTCATTAAGTGTCGAGTAAGGGACGGCAAATCGCTCAGCGGCAGCCCTCATTGACATTTTTTTTGTTTTACCGCCGCCACTGCCCTATCAAGAAATATTGCATTATAATTTTTCTTTCCCCGTGGTCCAAACTTTTTTTGGTAGTGTCGAGGCATCTGAAAACAAATATGAACAGAATTAATATAGATATTAAATGACTCTCTCACTAAACAGGAAATCGCGATATGCTTGGCAACACTGTACAGGTCGTTCTCCGTACGTTAGTTTACTACAAAAAATGAACATAACCTGAAATTTTACTTCTAAAATTAAAAGGTAAAACATATTCCTAAAACTGAAAGTGATCGAAATTACCCCTTAACAATGGATTTTTTTTTAAAATCTCCAGTTGAGCTTTAAAAAAATTAAATTATAGTGTTATTTTTGTTTATTTACATTCACAAATAACTATGTTTTCCCGTATATTTACGAATTCTTTTTCTTCGCGAAATCTGTTAGCTGTGGAATCAATCGTTTTCGCATGTTTCAATTTTAGCCAATTTTCAACCTTTTATAAACAGGTTTTTCTACACGTACTTACCTTATGTATCACTAAACACTCAGAACTAGAGCACAACTACACCCTTACTGAACCGGTGGACAACACTGTTACTAGATGAAAACGCAACCGTTCCATTTTACGCGCTATTTTCTTCACAGGGGCGTGCTTGATCGACTTTGCCCCGCATGATCGACTTTACCCCGTTTGACGGTACTTTTGAAAATAATAGACATTTAATAAAAATGTTATTTAAAGCCAGCGCCCCCCCCTGACTCGCTAGTCACAAGCCGCCACTGATACTATCTGAAGCAAAAAGCAAATAGGAAAGACACTGGTTAAATATACCAGGTCTAACACACTCTAACATTTTTTCTCCTCCCCGCAGAATTTATTCTTGGATTTTTATTTATTTAATTCGATACTTTTCGTATGAAATTATGGAGAGATTTGACCGGGTTCTATAGCATCATAAGCATTAACGAAGTTATGACTGCTCTCTAGAAGGTTCATTGTTAAGATAGTTTAAAGGTGTTGGGGAAGTAAAGTCCTTTCTACCTTCTTACATATATTTTATATTATATTATATATAATTGCCGTTTCGGCTTACATAAGCCATTATCAGGTTGCAGCTGTAAGTAAAGAACATAATGTTATGTACCAAAATTTAAAAAAAAAATTTGAAAAGAAAGAACTTAAATAAACAAATATAAAATATGTCCTACCCAGTAGGCTGGGCCGAAAAAGTGAAAAATTGGAAATTGGAAATGGTATATTTGCCAATATCTGACTATACATCTAAAAGTAATTTGTGGAAAATTTTATTAAAATCCGTAAATGTTTGGCCTTGTTTGTCTGTGACCTTGAAAATTAGTAAAAAGGCCGATTTTTCAATATTTAATATTTTTTAAATCCAAAATTATAATTTTTTTGTGACTTCTTGTGGATGTGGGAATGTGTATAAAAATAATTTTTTCAATAAAATATTTTTCTGTTGGATGGAAATTACAAATTTGTCCTCAAAATCTTCATTTACACGTAATTTAACGTTTTCAGAGACAAATTTGTAATTTCCATCCAACAGAAAAATATTTTATTGAAAAAATTATTTTTATACACATTTCCACATCCACAAGAAGTCACAAAAAAATTATAATTTTGGATTAAAAAAATATTAAATATTGAAAAATCGGCCTTTTTACTAATTTTCAATACAGAAACACATAACATCAAAAACAATATAGAAGTTACATCACAATCATGATTTTTAAAAATTAATAAATATAAACTAACGTGTAGAGCATCTCGAGTCTGTCTCCTCTTTTTTTATATTAACTTATCAAAACAAGAATACCATTATAATCGGTGGCGACTGGCTGTATCTTTTTGTTGCTCTACACGTTAGTTTATATTTATTTTTAAAAATCATGATCAATGTGATGTAACTTTTATATTGTTTTTGATGTTATGAGTTTGTGTGTTGACTGGGTGCATCTCACTGTGTAGCCCTGTATATGATTTTTTATACCTGTAAGTTTTAGGACATATATTATATTTGTTCCTACTTGTTCTTTCTTTTCAATTTTTGTTTTAATTTTATTATACAGTCGAAACATGTAGAGATTTTACCCTTAATTAAGACTTATCTTAATATACCAGTGGAGGAAGACTTAAAGTGTCTTATTTCTTTCCCTTTTAAACGTATACTCCACTTAAAGTATGGACTATTTCTTGAATTATGTTCTTTACTTACACCTGCGCCCTAATGATGGCTTATATATGCCGAAACACGTAGGCAATTATATTATATATGTAAGAAGGTAGAAAGGACTTTTCTTCCCCAACACCTTTAAACTATCTTATGGTAAGCATTGTTATTTTAACAACAACGTCAAAAATTAAGAAAAATTGAAATTACTGATTTGTATAACAGCCAAATGGATATAGAAGAATCAGCAAATATCGCTTGTCTGTCGCTGCTGCCAGAAAAATCGAGGAAGAAATATGAAGCAACGCATCAATACTTCAACAAATTGTGCCAAACAAAGACTACTACTGCAGTTTCAGAAATCGTGCTTTTGGCGTACTTTCACGAAAAATCTGCTGTATTAAAGTCTCCGTCAAGCTTATGGTGTGAATATTCCATGCTGAAGTCCACCCTCTTCATAGAGGAAAACATAGATATTTCCAAGTATCCTAAACTTCGAGCATTTTTAAAAAGAAAAAATGACGGATATAAACCCAAAAAATCCAATGTGTTTGACATGGAGGATGTAAATAAATTCTTGTTTGAAGCCCCCGATGATATTATTTATTTAATGATGAAAGTTGTAATGATAATTGGAATTGCTGGAGCGTGCCATTCTAGTGAACTCTGTGCAATGAAAATTGACAATGTTGAATTAGGTCGTATTTGTTACTATTCCTGATTCCAAAAATGGAATGGAACGTAAATTTATAGTGACTAAAAGTGACGATGAGAAGGTTTGTTATTTCAAAATAGTTCAAAATTACATTGATATTAGATCCCACATGACGAATTTTAATCCTCGCTTCTCCATGCGATATCAAAATGGAAAGTGTTTAAGCCGGCCTGTCGGGAAAAACTCGATTTCTTCAATTCCAAGTAAAATTGCTAAATTTCTCAACTTTCAGAACTTTAAGGAGTATACTGGACACTTCCTTAGAAGAACGTCGGCCACTTTATTGGCGAATACTGGAGTTGATGTCTTAGCCCTCAAGCGACATGGCGGATGAAAATCTGCAACTATTTCGGAAAGTTATGTAGCGTATAGCGTCAACAATAAAAATGAAGTTGCAAATAAAATTTTATACAATATAACGAAGCCAGAAGTCTCCTGAAGTACTTTAAGAGTAACAGAAAACTTGGTTAGAGATGGAGAAATTATGGAGTCAGAACATTTCATACAAATTGAGAAAAAAGGAGAAAACATTTATCCAAATTTTGTAAATACTGTTCATAATGGTACTATTAATATTCATATCACTTAATATTACTCTTTACTTATATTTTTATAAATCATTGTTTTTATATGGCATAAATTATTACCACCCAAGGGTGGTAAGTTGACTTACAATCCGTCGTCAGGGGCAATCGATACATTTTTGGTAATTGGTACTTACGTCCTTCAAAACAGTGTCAAAATGCGTTGTTTACAATATGGGGAGAAGAAAAACGTTATTTTCTATTTAGTTACTTTAGTTTCTTTAAGTTAAGTATTTACTTACCTCCCAAGGAAAGTAAAACTTAATTACCTCCCACAAAACAGTGTCAGTAAGGAGTCCCTACCGAGCAGGAAGTAAAAGAAAACTATAATGAAAAGAAAAATGCGGAGAGTCTGACAGTGTTTAATCCTACACTATCTGTAGACATGGTCTACCACTGTGCTCAATTCAAAATATTCCAATAGTTAAATATGATCTAGTTTATGTAAATTCGGTAAATTAGAATATGCTTATCAACAGTCCTTCACTAAATAATTCAAGATTTTAATATTAGAGACGCGATGCAGTACGATTTAATTTGAAAGTCAAGTGGATGCAACTTAACCCCAAAGCTCTTTTAATTAGTTCTGTTATATGGCTTCTCTTTATCCTTCCTTCATATATAACCAAACTTTATATTATAGCCAAGGATATAACTTTATAAAGTTATGTTTAAACGCGTTGTTATGAAAACTGTTAAAATTCTGCATAGAAATGTTATTATGTATGTAAAAGGAAAATATAATTGCTCGCATAAAGTCGTTTAAGCAAGAGTTAGTTAAATATACTACATTGTACACCGTATGTATAGGGTCATGCAACCAGGACTGAACGGGGGCTTGTTTTTTAAGTTTCCCTATATTTAATTAAAACCAATATAGCCATATCGTTTATGTATTGCGGTAGAATCTAAAATTGCAATGTAAAAAGCTACCTGATATCACAAAGGAACTGTGCCATAAAGTTGTGGTTTTTTCAATGGAACAGCCTGTATATTTTTTATTTTTATAAAAGGCCTTTCTTTTCTGTTTCCACAAAATAAATATATAATGTATATATTTTAGCTCAAACCGTTTTTAAGATATGAGCAATAAAATTAAAGCTATATTTATTTGGGCTTAATACGGCTAGAATGCCTTTAAAAAGAAAAGCCTCGTAATGGCGATGCATTAAAATAGCGTGATAGGTGTTCCAAAATAAAGTTTCGATATGTCTAGGATACCTTGAAAAACAAAACCATGTAAATAATAATATGTCAAAGTCTAGAGTTTTTATAATATGTGTATAATAACGATAACAAATATTACAAATTATAACTGATGTGGTTTATAAAAATAATAACAATTAATAATTTAAATGTTCAATGTGGCCCCCATTATTTTCAAAGCAGGCCCGGTAACCATTTTTCAGTCGAGACTTGCTGTTAAAATATGGTTTTCTACCTTAAGTCTATTAATTTCATGGCTAACGCAAATCTTTATTTTTTCAATATTTTGGCTTCTATGACGGTAAACAACATTTCAAACATTTGAGGTAATCCAAATGGACTACAAGTCCAAATCAAGTAAACCGACAGAGGTGGTCCTAACCAATTTATGTAAATAAACACAAAACATTTTTTCGAATTTCGACTGATAATGTACTATTTTACTAAATTCTAGAATTATTTCAAATGTCACTTTACTATAAAGTAATGTCACTGTTAGTAAAACACAATGTGACAGCAATTTGTTTATTTAACTATTGGAAATATTTTAAATAGGCAAGTAGCTTTTTGTATTGTGAGATATCCACATTTTCATTTATTTGTATCGTACTTTTTAACATAGAATCTGTAAACCACACTGAGAAAAAAGCCTTCTATTTCTTATAAGAATTCACATACTCTTTAAACAACTGTTTAATACTATATGTGGCAGCAACGCGGTTTCCTGCTGTAAGACAACGAATATTGCTAGACCCTTGCAAAATTAAAAAAAACTTAAATACAAAGTAAAAATAAATAAATTAAAACAGGTATTGGTACGATCAATAAAATTCAACTTCAGACAGGACAGCTAGAAGACTTATAACAACGATGTGACCTGCGCAACAAATACGTTAAATCTAATAAAACGGCGAGCAGCGATTGCCGATCGCTACGAACCCCGACCAACGTCTTGTAGATTATAGGTTCTAACGGATACAAATCGTTTTAGGTAACGCTGTTCTGCTTTGTTAATTGTAGAGAAAGCGCTTTACTGGGAACAAAATGCGTCGTATTGAGAAGATACAATTTATTTCTTAACAAAATTGCTGTATTAAAAGTAGTTCATTATTCAACAAGACTTTGCTGCTAATGGAACTGATTACTACCTATAAAAACACTGTTCTGGACAATCTGGAATTGATATAACACTAAAGCTGGTTTGATACACTAGCAATTTATTAATTACGGGTTAATAAAAAAATATGCAATCCATACAAACTATGATTAGCAAATCTTTTGTATTAGATAATTTTTTCTCAGTGCATAAACTGGATACCTAAAATATTAAAAAACATTGTATGAGAAACACTAAAATAGCAATAAAAAATAGCTTATTACCTTCTCAAAAAAATACACTAGCCTTACACTTTCATCAGTTCTTAGTGCGTTTTTAGTGATGCACTAATTACAAAACATTTCATACACCTTCTCGTATTTTTCCCTTGATTTTAAAGAAAGTAAGCTCGAAGACGCTTCTAGGGCAGCATTTTAAATGCCTTTAGAACAATTTTCTAACCTGTTTTCAATAACAAGACTGATTTTTATAATAAATATGCAACTAAAACTCAATTCGACTCACAAGAAGGAGACTTATTGATTGTTGTTACGTAAATAAACAAAGCTGTTCCAGGTTACTAGGTCGCGCAAATCCTACACAGGTATTAAAAATTTTTAAATTTGCGATACTTTTATATCAATAATTATTTGCTTATGAATAATGACAAGCACAAAATGCAAAAACATAGTATAAACAAGCCTCGTAAGAAAACCAGTTTTACTAAACTAATATAGCTTTTAAGGTACTCGCTCGCTATGCTCGTTCGTCTTTTGCTTTTCTAAACTTGTTGTTTAATGGACTATTTAAAACAATTCGTAATGTTGATATTTCCGACGTTTTAAATTTTGAAAGTGTCACTATTATTTACCTACTTTCCACCCCGTTAATAAATTGTAAAGGCCGATCCGCATCTATGCATTTTCACCTTGCATTTTTCAATCATGGCTGCAATAGCTGATTTTATGATTTTTCAGTCTTTGCTCCAGATCAATCGTCCCCAAACCCAAAAAGAAGCAGAAAAACGCAGTTACAACCACATAATATGGTTAAAACTGATAGACGTTCTGCTTATTTTTTTGTCAAGTGAGCGAAGTTATATTTAAAAAACAATTCCACCAAGAGAAATTTCTAGGGAATTTTGACAAAATCGCATGGGGGTTTGCTAATAATTACCGTGCGAGCAAAAATAAATGATTTATTAGACCTGACATTTTTTTCGGATGAAGCCTGATTCCGCCTCTCCGGTTATGTGAATTCTCAGAATACACGCATGTGGAGTAGTGAAAATCCCCATTTTTTTGTAGAGTCCGCATTGCACCCTCAAAAACTTGGTGTCTGGTTAGCTGTTTCCCGAAGAAGAATTATTGATCCTATTTTTTTCCATGACACAGTTACAACATAGCGGTATAGAGACAATATTTTGAATCCATTTGTGGAGCAATTACTTGACGACGAACTACGTTTTGAATATTTTCAACAGGACGGTGCAACCGCCCATACAGCCGCCGAAACTATTAACTACTTATGCAATTGTTTCGACGACAAATTGATCAGTTTTCGATCAGGCATTGAATTCCCACCTAGATCACCTTGTTTAACGGTTATAGATTACTTCGTTTTTCCTCATTTTAAGAACACTATTTTTAAAATACCAGTTGCAAATTTAGAACAATTACAAGAAAGGATTATCCAAGAATGTGGTAAGATTTCTCCAGAGACGCTGGTCAACACTTTCGAAAATATGAAGAGACGTATGAATTTATGCTTGGAGCATGGCGTTGGCCAATTTCAGCAATTTATGTAATTATTTTTCTTTTTCTTTCGGTATATTCTTACTTTGTTAATTTTGTAAACAAAAAGAATAAATTTATATTTGTCTACTTATTTTATTACTCATTAGTTTGGCATATCATGTCATAATAGGAATTTGACAAAATTTTAACCTAGATTTGGTTAGATATATCGTCCCCATATCATTGTGATCTAAACCAAGCCCTACGTTTTTAATCCAAGCCCTCTTTGATGAAAATAATTTTTGCTCGCACGGTAGAACTTGTTCTATTTGAAGTGTGAAAAACGCTGCAACTTTCACTAACGCTGACATGCATAAATGTGAAAATGTGTATCACAAATTGCATGCAGTTTTAATGCAGGGTTAAAAATGCAAATGCATAGGTACGGTTTGGCCTTTAGAACCCATTCAGGCACCACACAGAGCCCAACGTTGTGGAACTCGCAAGCTTCGTATAATTTTTTTTAAAGAAATTCTATTAGTGTTAAGCTAGAAAAAACGTATTATTTAAAATTTTTTACATAAAAATTTCATATTCAAATTAACCTATATTGCATCAGGTTGGATTTATTAGCAATACAACTTAAAAAAAAAACAAACGTTGTATTTTAATTAGTTTGCAAAGTTAATTTCAATGTGAAACCTAATTTATAGAATAGAGTAAAAATGCCATAAAACGTTTCATATTAAAAGTTTCTTAATAATTGGGTAAAAGTTATCGTAAAATCGTAAGTTACTTGAAAAGTTAAACCAATTTAATTTAAGTATAAAAATTACATTTTTTACTACTGCTGGCAAGTTTCTCTTTATTACTTATATACAATTAAACGTTGCAATATTGTCAGTAATAAAACTTCACGAGTTCTGTTTTGAAGTATGCTTTTTAATTGTCTTTTCTTAAATGACTTACTTTTATTTCTTTGAGCTTAAACCAATTAGATTTCTTAAGATCGTATTGCATTTCAAAATCAATTGCCCAAAAAACAAAGTGAAAATAACTGCATTTATTCTATGCTAAGACGCAAAATTGATACGATGTATTATTGGTATTGGTTCATTTTTATAGAAACCACCTTTATTATTATAGTGGTATTAGTATTGAAAAACATTTTCGGCCAAGTATACAGCGTGTTTCATTAAGGGTGGCCACCGGCCATATCTCGGAAACTACTAAGCATAGAAAATTTTATGATTAAAGTGCATGGCCATGAGAAAATTCTGGAAATTATTTTCAAGTTCCGCGTTATGCCGCAACGGGGCACAATTCTTGATGAGTAATACTTGAAATTACAGAATCATAAAGTTTAAAAATATTTTTTTGTTGTGCCACGAAGCTATAAAAATAATAATTTTTTCGATAAAATTGTTAAAAATTATTATTTTGGCAATAACTCTGACACGAACAAAGATATCGAACTGTTGTCTTCACAATTTTCTTGCAAATGTACTTTCCGATTATAATGTCATAGTTATACCGTATGATTTGAATTTTCGGGATAAAATAAAAAAAAAACTGTTATTATTACAAACAAAACTTCGGGTGCGCCGAAACTCAGCGTTCGGTTTTTTTTTTCAGTATACAATATATTTTTTAACATGTATAAATAAGTTTCGGTTTCGGTTTCGATTTCGGCCGAAATTGAGACCAAGGCCGAAGATTCGGTTTCGGCTGAAAATCTTGTTTCGGTCGAATACTACTTATTTCCTATTGCATAATATTGCTTCTTTTTTAATTATGTCTCGGCCTTCAAGTATTTTAAAATTATTACACATACATTTTCAACCTCTTTAAGTAGGCATACAAAAGAGACACAATGGTTTTCTCAGTTGAGTAAACAGCCCTCTAACGACTACATAAAAAACTTAAACATAATTATTTGCTATTTCTCTTGTCCGCTTTCCGAATAATTTTTTCTTAGATACCTGTACGATTAATGGTTTCCGCGATAAAGCAGACGTCTTTACTCATTTGATCGCCCTGTACAGGTACATGTAAAGCTCTAGAAATGCAATTTGAACATTCCGAAACCTGGAAACTAGGTATATGTAATTATTTGTTAGCTGTTTATAAAAGTCTATATGAAATACCATTAACATTCTAGTATAATATCTTAAACTATTACTACAATGCTATTTGAAGCTAATTTAATACAGATAAATTCATATTAAAATAACCGACTTTGCTATACATTTTCAATTATAAACAGATTTAGCAGTATTAATTTTGTCGTCACAAAATAACAATTTGGCTTTACGTTATACGGGCATCGGGTTTAATGTAATTATTTTTTGAAATAATCTTGTTTTAGAAGGTTCTAAGCGTTCCTTTAAAAATTTTATTGAAAATGGTTTTAAAATCTTAAATTATTTTTAGCTACTAATTATAGCACCAGTTTTTAATATTTCCAAAGAACATAGTGTAATTAACTTAGTTAAAAGTAAAAAAATTAAAGAGATGGATAAATCATTTATTTACAACCATGTATATACACTGAGAAAAAAAACCTTCTACTCCTTATAAGAACTCACATACTCTTCATACAACTGTTTAATAATATAATATGTGACAGCAACGCGCTTTCCTACTCTAAGACAAGAAAAATTGATTGACCGTTATGTTGTAATAGAATCACGGTAATTTAGCTGATAGGAAATAGAAATGATTGCTAACATAGAATGGTTTATGGCCATTATTGTTCTAAATACTTACAGTAATTATCAAGTTCTATTGGGAGTGTAATCTGGTTTCATATACTGTATTAATTCCCAGTTGCATTGTAATAAAATTTGACATTATTCATAATAATATTTGCTTGCTACGATTAATAAAGCATATTATATACCTACCAATAAAAATCAGTACTGTATTTTTTAAAAATTTAAATAGCTTCTAGTGTGATATAGTTCTTGTCGTTTACTAGTATTGCATATGATTATTCGGCATTTAATGTATTTAAATTTATTTACTTTTATTTACTTAAATTAAACCTGATGTTCTGAGTCAGTTATCTATTATTTTAAAGAAATAAAAGGCAAGATTACTAAGGCCATCGCAGTAGGCCACATTTTATATAATTACAATTCTTTTAATCTAGAGGTAATTTGTTCCAGACTATCACCACTATGTTTATTCTGGGAAAATATAGTAAGGAAATCATATAATAAAAAATGTTGGTCAAGTTTTTACGCAAAGAAATGCAGTTAAGATAAGATTTGATAAAACACAAAAATTAACTACAATGTTTTTATATGAAAATATTTATACAGGGTGATTCATTAAGGGTGACGAGGTACCGTATCTCAGGAACTAATAGTCGTATGAGTTTGAAAAAAAAATCCCTTTAATGAAATCGACCAAAAGAAATTGCTGAAAATAATTTTCAATAGGGTGGCACTTATTACATTTTTTATTTCTACATAAAACTATAATAACTTTTTATTAAATGCATTATTACTCTATGATTAATAGTTTCCGAGATATTGACTCTTGAAAAATGACATTTTTGAACTTTGAGAGGTTCTAGCTTTCGAACTATACGTCTTAGAGCAAAACGGCTTACATGTCCCTATCTTCGATTTTTGTTATTTTTCCAAAAGTATTAACTTCCGGTCAAACCGAAAGTATTATATTTCATGCATTTAAGTTACATCCGGTTTAACCGGAAGTTGACACTTTTGGAAAGATAACAAAAATCGAAGATAGGGACATGTAAGCCGTTTTGCTCTAAGACGTATAGTTCAAAAGCTAGAAGCTCTCAAAGTTCAAAAATGTAATTTTTCAAGAGTCAATATCTCGGAAACTATTAATCATAGAGTAATAATACATTTAATAAAAAGTAATTATAGTTTTATGTAGAATTCAAAAATGTAATAATATACAGGGTGTACCTTATAAAATAAGCAAGTTGACACCTACTTCCGGTATAACCGGACGTGCCACCCTATTGAACATTATTTCCAGCAATTTCTCTTGGTCGATTTCATTTAAGGGATTTTTTTTTCAAACTCGTACGACTATTAGTTCCTGAGATACGATACCTCGTCACCCTTAATGAATCACCCGGTATATTTTTTCCACTACGTAAGACCAAATAAGATTAGTTTTAGTTTATTATAAAGCATGTAAATAACAACAAGTGATCAAATTTATGGTTAAGGGAAGAATGAACACTTAAACCTTGAATATTAGGACACACCCATACAACACTCAAATACAAAATTAGGTATGACTACAAAAAGTACACCATCAGGCATCAATCACCCACCAAGAACGGCAATTAAATGAATCGTATTAAACCTGCTTCTAATTTCATTTATTTTGTCAAACGCCGAGTAAAGAACTCCGAAGATCTTGACTTAGTTTAACTTAAACCACCCTGAGAAATTACAGATCACTGTTATAAATCAGTTAGTCCCTCTCTGTCACGCGTAGCACTTTAGAACAAATTTTAGTAGCGCTATATAGCGCTCGCTGAAAGTTACCCAAACGATTTCACCATATTTTAAAAAAGGCAACTATTTAGTTCCTACAAGTATATTTTAGTTATAAAAAGTTGGTTTATTTTTATTTAATTTTTTGTGGTTATTAGATAACATTGTAGGAATTAAAAATCATTGTTTTTAAATATTTTATTAGATTCATGATTTTATGGTGAACCGGCCTTCGGTTACTGGAATAAAGTATCGAATAGAGGCAAATATATGTCGTCAAAAAAACGACCTTGTTTCTGTCTAAACGCAATATTCTAGGGATAAAAGGATTTTTCTCTGTGGTAACCCATATATTATACAGTATGTCTCCGTAAGTTGGAACCGAGGTTGGAACCATATGGAAAATCTTTTTATTATTAGTTTTACGAAAAAAAGTTATTCTTCATAAAAAGTTCTGCATGGTCTAAAACCTCAAATGCAACTATCAGATATTAAATTATTTTAGACGTATACGAGGTTTGTCAAAAAGTATGAATTTTGCCCAAGAGCAAAGTACCTTTATTTTTGACAATATCGAAAATTGTTATAAAAGAAAGTTGATCAAAACTAAAAACTACGTACAAATGTGTAATTACACCCATTTACGATGAAAAATAGGTTTTGTTATTTTTTAATACTTTTTCTGCATTATTAATTAATTATAAATGAACCTTATTTATCTCTTGTAATTATTAAAAACATGATAACCTTTTCTTTTCTTAATTTTATCTAACAATGTTGCAATTTAAACAAGTCCGTAATAAATACATATGCATTGATATTGCAAATAAGAAAATATACATCCTAGATTATATTATGTAACTACTGTACCGTTAAATTTGTATTATTATTGTATAGATACGTTTCAAAGAAGAAAAAATAATTTATTCGTCGTAAATAGGTGAAATTACATATTTAGACGTGGTTTTGAGTTCTGATAAACTTGTTTTAATAACAATTTTCGGTATTGTCAAAAATAAAGGTACTTTGCTCTTGGGCAAAATTCATATTTTTTGACAAACCTCGTATACGCCTAAAAGAATTTAATATATGATAGTTGCCTTTTAGATTTTAGACCATGCAGAACTTTTTATGAAGAATATTTTTTTTTCGTAAAATTAATAATAAAAAAGTTTTCCATATGGTTCCAACTTACAGAGACATCCTGTATAAAAAAAACCTTGTATTAAATATTTTTCCTCAGTGTATGCAAAAGAGAAAAAGTCTAATTTTGTTGCGCTGTGATAATATAAAGAGTCGTAAAGAAAGTCTTGCAAGAATGTAATAAAATAAGCGTTATCTAACTTTTTGATAAGCAGAATATTTTAATGGTTCATAAATGTTTACAGGTTTTTATTCAAGTCTTCTAGAATCCCCTTATTTTTAATTTGAAAAACAGCAAATATTTATAATTTTTGCTTCGTCACATACTTAATAAGCCAAAGCAAAAATACGTTCCAGAAAAAATAACAAAATTAAAATTATGATAACAAGCTTTTAAACAAAAGCTAATAAGCACACGAAAATAAATTTCCGCCGCAATGTTTCCCTTACAGAATAAATTTGCATTAAAATAAAGTTCCTTAACATAAAAAACATTTTCCGTTTCGGTAAAGCTAACACTCTCCTGAGCCAGAAACACTTTTCGGCACTTCCACCCCAAATCAGGAAATTTTGCGGTTTCTCCCCTATAATGGAGTGTTTCGAATGAACTAAGTTTTATTTGTTCAAAATCAGACTGCTTTATTCATTATTTATTTTGGCGTGGTCTATACAATATAATATTGTTATATATAGCTCAATCTGTTAATCATATTATATTCCTTGAACAAAAATAATATGACGTTTATAAGGCCATTTTTTATTTGTGACCCTCATGTTCGATATACAGGGTGACAAAGTTTGAATTCAAAAACTTATTATTTTGAATAATCCGAGTACCGTTTAGATCACAATGATATGGGGAAGGTATATCTAACCAAATCTAGGTTAAAATTATGTCAAATTCATATTATGACATGATATGCCAAACTAATGAGTTATAAAATAAGTAGACAAATACAAATTTATTTTTGTTGTTTACAAAATTAACAAAATAAGAATATACAGAAAGAAAAAGAAAAATAATTACATAAATTGCTGAAATTGGCCACCGCCATGTTCCAAGCATAAATTCGGAGCTCTCTTCATATTTTTGAAAGTGTTGACCAGCATCTCTGGAGAAATGTTACCACATTCTTAGATAATCCTTTCTTGTAATTGTTCTGCTGTTCCGTAGATTGTGTGAATTGTTTAAGAAATTGGAAAAATTAGCGGTGAATCAAATTACTTGTAACGACTGTCAAAGATAACGGAATAACTGATTGATTGTTAATTCAGGTAGTTACTGACACCCAACGGGTATTAAGCTCTACGGCTAACTATTACGTCTTTAGATGCACGGCCCTTTTGGATGCAAATAACTTTTGCTCGCACAGTATTCAATAGGATATTAATTTCAAATTTGGTACATTGCTTCAGCATAAAGAGTTACATCCTTTGAGAAAAACAAAGTAAAATACAGTTATTATCAAATATTCAAAATAGGGAAAGTTCAGTACTTGCTAACCCCAATCCCCCCCCATCCTATTTTTGGTACGTACGCCAGTGACTTCCGAACTATATTTTTTTAGGAAATCATTTGTTTGTGATTATTTTTTGTGTCTTATAAAATTTCGATGAAATTATGCTTTTTGAAGATTTAGGCAAATCTAATTTTTTAATGTTAAATCAAGTCAGCCGTTGTGGCATTACCAGAGATACAAGTTATATTATAAGCAAAAGACCAAGCAAAAATAATGTAAGGACAGTGGCGTACAAATAAAAACCTGTAGTACTAAATCCGGTAAATGAAATTATTTTATTAACCCTACTAAGAACTTACTATTGCTAATATTCTTCATATAACAGTTAAAACTCACTGTTCTTAAGATAATAATCTACTATTACTTTTATAAAATAACATATTATTTTCATAAAATTATTAATACGTTGGTAACAAGTAGAGCGCAGTTCAGGTTAAAACCACATACTTTCCAAAATTTAAGATTTTCTCTAATAAAAATAGCTTGCATATATATATAAAAATAATGTAGGTCATATCGACCAAACTCTTCAGACTATTTTTTTTATTTTGTTTGTTTTTATATTACTAACGTATTCATAATTTTATGAAAATAATATGTTTTGAATGTTTATTATCTTGTTATGATGTTTCAAATGTATTTAATAAGTAATAAGAGTAAATATTTTTATTTAACTGGTTTAGTACTAAAAGTTGTTATCTGTACGCCACTGTTTTTACAATATTTTTAACTAGTCCTTTGCTTCCGGTATTGTCACCTATTGCAAAGTTTTACTTAATTATATCTTGTATCCATGGTAATGCCACACGGCGAACTTGATTTAGCACTTGAAAATTAGAAAACTTGCGTAAGCCGCGTTGGCATCAGTTAAGGACCCATACTTTTCAAATTATCTCCAAAACGCATAATTCCATAAAAATTTTATAAGAGACAAAAAATAATCAAAAACAAATGGTTACCTAAAAAAATAAGTAAGTAAAAATAAAGATTGGTCACGTACTAAAAAATGTGGGAGGTCATCAGGTACTGGGCCCCCACTATTTTGAATATTTGACAATTGTTTTTATTTTGTTTTTATCAAATGATGTAACTCTTAATGCTGAAGCAATGTACCAAATTTGAAATTAATGTCTTTATAAATACTCGAATTATTCAAAAAAATGTATTTTTAATTTCAAACTTTGACAACCTGTATATCGAATATGAGAGTAACAAATGAAAAATGGCATTATAAAAGTCATATTATTTTTGCTCCAGGAATATAATGGTTAACAGATTGACCTTATTTTTCCGGACACACTGTATATGTTCAATGTCGAAAGATACAATAGTTACAATAATTTTTTGTTATTTTAACAACTTTAATATATGATGCCAAAAAAAATGTAGTTTTAGAATTTTGCAGGCAAGCAGAAGGCGCAATACTTAACATATAAGCGTATTTGATACACTTAGAAACGCACAAGACGTTTTCCGAGTGAGTTATGTACAATGTTTGCTTCTCATATTCCTAAGCAAAATATAAATTTAGATGCTTCTGCGTAAAATTTTCTCTATCGGCCTGTAACATCTCATAACGTTAACATCTGACTTCATTGAGACGAAATTTTTGAACATCGTACATTTATAGCTGAGTCAGTAGGGTTTTCAACTTAGCCTGTTAGCCAGGAGCTGCAAAAAGAGATTATAAAGAGCCCTGCAACATAGCCAAATCTGGGGTGAAAAATGGGCTTAATTGCCAAATTAGCTTGCTATGCTTTACGTCCTTCTTCCATTACCTTTTGATTGAAGTACAATTACTGCAAGAACGTTTAGGTTAAATAATAAGGTGCTTACTTTACTCTGAATGTTAAACAAGCTTTAACAGCGTGTGATTCAACGGTTGGCTTTATGAACTTCCTACTATCCATAACTTCTCCCCTTACATGATCACATTTTTATATTCATGTCTAAATGGGCGTACAATCAAAGTCAAAGCTGAGGGTGGTATTTCTCATTCTTTCCATATCAACTCCGGTGTCCGCCAAAGCACTGTCCCAGCATCAAAATTATTTAATCTTTCCACCTCGGACATCTAGTACTATCGTTCGCAGATGTGTCGAAGGCTCACATCTAGAATTACCTTCATATTCTCATCCTATGGCTCCAAGATTAGAAGCTCGCCGTAAATGAGGAAAATGTGAATATTTAATCGTGAATAGAAAGGAAACAAACAACAAACTCCCCTTAAAATAAACAATACTGCCATAATGTCTGTCAATAAAAGTAAAATATGTAGGATTAATCCCCTAGTCTCCCGCCTCTGTTTCCATCAAAATATCTCCTATATCTTCAGTACAAAACCTCTACTCATTACTCTCCCCGAGATCACAATAATCCCCTGAAACTAAATTGATGATTTGACAACAAATAATTTTTTGAAAAACTGAATGTCAATTGCGTTTAAAATTGTTAATCCACTTACAAAAACACTTGGGAAAAACTAAGGA
The DNA here is from genome assembly GCA_963969555.1 of Polydrusus pterygomalis. NCBI lineage: Eukaryota > Metazoa > Arthropoda > Insecta > Coleoptera > Curculionidae > Polydrusus > Polydrusus pterygomalis. The sequence goes on from OZ018378.1 coordinate 67,047,342, forward strand.
TAAGAATAATCAATAGTTCAGGATATATTCGTTGTGTTGTGAAAATTGTCACCCTGTATACGAAGGCCAGTCAGGAAGAAAGATATCTACCTGAGTGCGAAAACATCTAAGCTTCTGTAATAAATATAAAAACAACTAAGTCGGCTTTTACCACTCATGTCTTAACATCGGAACACAGTTTATCTGCAACTAAAAAGGTCACACTTCAACATCAATGTACTAAAGGTAACAAGCTTGATTTACTTAAAAGAAATGGAAATTGCTAAAGTAAAGAAAACATATAATAACCTTTAAAGTTAATAATAGTGAGTGATCTATTAGTTTGTTTATTTACTGACATGACATTTAAAGATGGAATTTACCTTTAGCATTATAAAATTATAAAGGCAACTAACCGGCTACCTCTTATGTTTTTGTGTTAGTCTAGTTTTGTTAGCCGTGATGTAAGTGTCAATTTGTTTTTTTTTATAATAATAGGCGTTTATTGGCGAATCAGAATCGTTTTTCGGGTAAGACCTATTGGTTAAAATCATCTTGCAACTCGACAATAATGATATGCATTGATATTGCTTTACGACAATGTTACAAGTCCAACAAAATGTTTTATATTGTAAACAACATTTATTGATGTACAATGTGGTGTACTATGATCTTCATTTACTTCGATGCGACACAACATTTATGAATATGAACGGCATTTATTCATATAGGACACAACATTCGTTACTACGATAGGCATTTGTTTATATAACATCGCTACCAAAAATCCTGGTATAAGATAATAAATTAAAATAATTTTATTTCATTGTGTTTCGTGAGTTTGCTTTGAGTGTTAATTCCTAAATTTTACTTATCTTCATGCACCTAGTGTTTAATCGTGACTTCTCTTTACGAATGAACTTTTACCCGCAGTTAATTTTGCTTTAACTGATGTAACTAACTATCATTGTATCACACAACATTTGCTTGTTTATTACATTATATATATTATTATTACATAATATTATTGTATGATCAGAAAAGCAAAAACCCAAAAACTAACATTGATTCTGCAAAATACACGAAGTAAATCCACAAAGCTATATAAAGCTGTGCGTGGATAACTTATTGTAAGAGCAAATTTAAGAATTTTTTCAACCGTTTGTGAGCCGCTAGTTTTTATTTTGTGTAGTGAAACAGGTTACCAACTAAATAAACAAAAATATAAATGGTTTTAATATGAGGCCGAGACTTGTATCATCTCTTACAATATAATTAAAATAGGATTTTCTTAAAATGATAAATCATTAGGCCAGTGCTTGGATAATGGATAATATGCTGCACCAGTATGATCAAATTAAAGATTCCAACGTTCACAATTTGCCTGGTTAGCTGATGGTCCATGCATATGGTCCATTATATTTAACACGTGCATCAAAAGAAGCGCTGTTATCAAACTTACTGCCAAGTCACATATTAGATTCGTAACAATAATAAAATACACGTTTTACAAGTATAATTCAGATATATTACAAACGTTAATAAGATACTATAGGTAGAAAAAGTTTTTGTTTTGTTGGTTTAAATCAAATAAATATGATGATTTCCGGTCTTTGTATTTAGTACCTACTTATTTTAGTTCCATGATGACAAAATTTTGAATGATAGCGGCAACCTCGCTTTCCTTTTTCACGCGTCGGCGATTCATGGGTAGCACCAAAAACAAGTATAGTAATCGAAGAAACCCTTCTTTTCTTCTGTAAGTAATCGTTGTATTTCTTGTTGCGATATCGTGGTCAGTCGTCGAAATACTTGTATTTCTACGTCTCTACTATTTGGTTTTTTTTGAGTTTTTGTAAAGTATTTTTCATTTTATTGTAACACGTACTCAACAAAATGGTGCGTCAGTGTCAGATTTGGGAAAAATTAGATTCTTTCAACGACTAATTATCTTTTCACAGGTAAGGTTATAATCTGTATTATTTGCCCATTCAGTGGTGTACACTGAGAAAAAGCCTTCTATTCCTTATAAGAATTCACATACTCTTTACGGAACTGGTTAATACTATATGTGACAGCAAGGCGCTTTCCTACTGTCAGACAACAGAAATTGCTAGATCGTTGTATATTGCTAATATCACGGCAATTTAGCCACTAGGAAATAGGAGTTAATGCTAAAATAGAATAGTTTATCGCCATTATTGCTCTGAATACTTACAATAATAATCAAGTTCTATTGGGGGTGTAACATGGTTTTATATACTGTACTGGTTCCGATTGGCAGTTGTAACGAAACTTGACATTAATCATAATAATAGTTGCTTGCTACGGTTAATTAAGCATACCTATACTTACCAACCACTAAAAATCAGTACGCTATTTCTTAAATATTTAAATACCTTTTAGAGTGGTATTGTTCTTGTCGTTTAACATTGCATATTATTATCTCTTATGCAACATGGTTTACTGAGATGGTAAAATGCGTCCATAGATTATAAAGTCCAATACTAATGATGGATTGTGCAAAATAAGAAATTTCTATTGCTTTATTTGACATGCAAAGTTAAAAAAACTTAAATACAAAGAAAAAAAAATAATTGAAACAGATATTGGTACGAATAATAAAGTTCAAATTTAGTCAGAACAGCTAGAAGACTACGAACAACGATGTGAAAATGATACTTCCCTTTATATCCTGGCATGTCAACAAAAAATATTTCTCTTTCAACAATTAAATTACTTTTACCTATTACTGCAAAGAATCATACCAGGCTATGTGCAAATGTCCTCTACGTAGATTCACATGATTAAATATAAAAAAATAAAATATTTCTATTAACTCTTTCCTAACATTTCATTAATATAATTTATTAATAATAACAAATTCACAGCATAGGTTTTTTTAAAGGCGTCTTTTAATCTTCACTTCAGTAAAAATTTATTAATACTTTAATGAAAATTATTACTTGTTCGTTGTATTTAATATCCTTGCCACACCCTACACCGCTGGTGTTGACTAATCGCTTTGAATCCTAGAGCCATTACATTCATGAATGAATGACATAGTCTATTCTATAAGAAGTTTATGTCCTAGCATGACTAAAATTTAACTATTTCTGTTTATTCTGCGATACTTAATAGTTTTACTCTTCTTACTTACTACTAGGATATGGGCGGACAAGACATTTTCATACTTGTATAACTTTTTGAAAACATTTTAAAAACCATTTTGAGTTTTCAAGTCAACGTGTTAAATTAAAAAAGAAAACTCTCCCAAAAACCATAGGTCGTTAACTTATAGTAAACCGCTAAAAGCTATCGTTTAAGTGTAAATATTTTTATTTTTGACGCCTAAAAACATTAACTATCTACAATTAATTATGTTCGAAGCATTAGCAAGTACATAAAATATGTATAAGTTAAAAAAGCTTATCCGTCCAGAAAGAAAAAAAGTTAATATTAAAAAAACAAAAATTTTATATGATAATAAACTTTTTAAAAGCGTAGTGTGTATAAGCACTTCAAATTGAATTTTACCACAAAGTCTTCCCTTCAGTATAAATTTGCATTAAAACAAAGTTTTAAGCTAACACAAAAACCATTTTTCGTTTCAATAAAGCTAACACTTTAGGGACTTCTTGCAAGTAGCGTTAACTATTTTTGAAACGCAAAAGTCTGTTAAACCATAGATATTACAGGGTGTTAATTAAGTACTTGTACAAACTTTAAAGGGTGAATCTTTGACGAATTTTAAGATAAAAAGTTGATATGAACATGGGTCCGCAACGGCTTGGTTCATGAGATACAGGACATCCAAAAAAACTATTTTATTTGCTTTTTTTATTTTACTTTTGTTCAGTAACATGGCAATTAGACGAAATTCGAGATACAGCGTTTATTGATGACGAGAAACTTAAATACTAACTTAGTTTTTGTTTAATGTTAGATGGCGCCACATACGGTGTTGTTCCTAAATTTAATTAACCATCACTTTTTTTTGTCGCACTGTATATCATTTTTGACTAGGCAGACCTATTCTCCATTCAATTTTACATACAAAAATTAATTTTAATATTTGTCGCTAAAAGCAGCCGTTTTAGATGAAAACGGGTTTGAAGTTAAATCTGCGTTGGAATTTTTTAAGTTGGATCATTTCAGAGTTTTTGAAAAATAAGCGAAAAAATGTATCTTTTATTGATTGTATTATCAGGTAACAAACTTAGATCATTTACAAGACTAAGACTAAACTAGTCAACATTCACAATAATTGCTGAAAATTACCACCGCCTACTTCAACGCATGCATTAATTCGCCTTAAAATTGATTGACGAACTCTTTCGAATATACCTGGCGTCTGATTACTAATGGCACACGATTCAAATATCCTATTTCTTAGATCTTGTTCATTTTGATCTGGTGTTTTGTAAACCAGCGACTTCAAGTAATCCCACAGAAAATAATCCAAAGGATTCAAATCTGGTGATCTGGGAGGCCAGGCTTGTGGTCCTGCTCTTCCTAGCCAACGGTTAGGGTAATTTAAAGGTGCAGCACATTTTTGCAAATTATTATTATTTATCCCATTTTCACTAATTTCGTGATAGTGATATGTACATAATGTGATGGTGAAACACTGCACATGCCATTAAAAAACTATTTTTTTCGCTTATTTTTCAAAAACTCGGAAATTATCCAACTTAAAAAATTCCAACGCAGGTTCAACTTCAAACCCGTTTTCATCCAAAACGGCTGCTTTTAGCGACAAATACTAAGAGCAACTTTTGTATGTAAAATTGAATGGAGAATGGATCTGCCCAATCAAAAATGATATACAGTGCGGCACAAAAAAGTTATGGTTAATTAAATTCAGGAACAACACCGTATGTGGCGCCATCTAACATTAAACAAAAACTAAGTTAATATTTGAGTTTCTCGTCATCAATATACCCAGTATCTCGAATTTTGTCTAATTGCCATGTTACTGAACAAAAATATAATCAAAAACCCAAATAAAATAGTTTGTTTGGACGCCCTGTATCTCAAGAACCAAGCCGTTGAGGACCCATGTTCATATAAACTTCTTATCTTAAAATTCGTCATAGATTAACCATTTAAAGTTTCTACAAGTACTTAATTAACACCCTGTATATAATACACAGTATATCTACGTCGCAGCATATGGAAATCTTTTTTATTATTAATGTTACGAAAAGAACGTAATTCTTGATAAAAAGTTCTTCATGATCCGAAAACTAAAATGTTATCAGCAGATATCAAAATTTCCTTGTCAAATACGAGGCATGTCAGAAAATATGAATTTTGCTGATTAGTAAATTATCTTTATTGTTGACATTATCGAAAATTGATATGAATAAAGAATAATCGGAATTGAAAATTACACCCAAATATAATATAAAGTTTTAATTTGAAGAAATAGTCCATGCTTAAATTGGTGTCGAAAGTATAACAAGGAAAGAAAAAACTAAAAGTCTTCATCCACAAAATTTAATAGAACAAACATGTTTCGAATGTAGAAACGTTATCAGGAGACTGAGAAATGTATTGCTGATGGTTTTAGCAAAAGAGAAAATAATAAATCGTATAAAACCTTAATGGAGCTTTTATGGAATCAAAAATTGGTGTGTCGAAATGACATAATGTGAAGAAAAATAGAAATAAGTTCAAATATACTGAGTATGTGAAAAAGCCAGTTAAAAGGGTCTAAAACAACCAAATAAATCCGGGAAGCAAAAAAAAAACTTTTAAAAAGAAAATCCTCTTGACAGTTTCTTCATTCTAAAATTTTGACGTAGCCCCACAAAAAAAAAGTCCAGCGGGTTGAGATCGGCCGATCTAAGTGGCCACTTTACAGCCCCTCGTCTGCCTATCCACCCACCTGGAAATATTGTATTTTAAGTATAATTTAATGATATTTATTTGACGTTTACTGGTTAATTGAAAATTTTAAAATTATAAATATTTTAGACGAGACAGGCAGACAGATAAGTTATTTAATTTAAAACTTGAAATCTTGATATTTTGAAAACAGTTAGGTACATAGAAGATAGGATTTTTAAAAAAATGTCCAGAATTGATCGCAGTATCTATAAAACTATACAATGTGTATTATTAAAAAAAAAATTTGACGCACGTAGCACTTTTTTCTTTCACCATGTATACATTTTTTTTCAAAAAAATGCTTTACAAAAAATTAAATTAAGATGTCCGAGCGATTCTTGATTAAGTAACCGGTAGTTAGCCTTAAGGTGGCATTCTCAACGTCATTTAATCCATTACCAACTTATAAGCTATTTTGCGTTATTTTTTTAAGTTTATTATTTTATTGACTAACATTTAAATAAAATCAGTATTGTCGGCACATTACTTAGGTAATATCTGATATATTACAAAAATATCTATTTATTTCGTTGCTAATTTTAGGAGAATTGTATAGTGAAAAAATAATGATATAATAATGTTAAAAAAAAATCTTACCCGATATTTTTCGCTATACAATTCTCCCAAAATAAGTTATGAAATTCCTTGATATTTATTATATATGTCAATTATTACCTATAGAATATCAAGTAGATACTGATTTTTATTTATATTTTGTTTTAAAGCTAGAAAACATAAATAAATCTACGCGAAATAGGTTATAGGTTGGCAAGCATGTTGATACTTCCACCTTAAAGGCTGATCCTTATCTTTATCACAACCTGTATGTAAAATAAGTATTTCAAATTTAATAAAAACATGAAAGAAGTAATGGTACCCGAGGTCTTGCCGAATAACTCTAAAACTACTTAAGAGATTTGGCAAAAATTTTATAGATTATTATGTCAAATGAGTTTTTTATTTCAGAAAAATAGTAAAAAAAAATATATACCTACCACATACAGGGTATTGGAAAGCCTCTTTATGTGCTGAAAAATACAGAACTACGGCTGCGTTTATTTTTAGTCGGGCGTCGTTCATGAAATTTAGCCCTCTTTTGGGCAAAGAAACCGCCCCCAACTTTTTTTTTTAATATAAAGGTATGTTTTCTGATAGCTCGTTGGGAAGGGCATAAAAAAGGGAATATGATCCACTATTTACTTTTGCATTTCGGCAATCTAAAGAGCCAGAAAAAAACTGGTCATTTTAGCAACAATTATTACTGATACTACAATTCGGGTTTTGCCAGCGAAGACAGTAAAAAGAAAAGGAAACATGTTACTGATAAGGTTGTTTGTTTACTTGATTTCGGCATAGTATAGCAAAAATACTTCTTACTATCAAGTAATGGTTGAAACAGCACAAAACACTACAACAGATAAGTATGCACTTCTTCTAAACCGAAAATAAAGTGACCATTGGAATGCGACATTAAGTGAACAAGCAACCTTACCAATAAAATGTTTCCATCTTTTTTTAAACAGTCTGCGCTGGCAATATATTATGTATAATACCAATTCTTGTTAAAATGGCCAGTTTCTTTTTCTGGAATTCTAGATTACCAAAAAGTTAATAGTGGGTCGTATTCCCTCTTTTACGCCCTTTCCAACGAACTTACAATACATATCTTTACATTTTAAAACTTACCCCAAAAACAGGGGTAAATTTCATAAAGACGCGAAAAAAGTATACCAAACTAAAAATAAACGTAACCGTAGTTCTGTATATTTTCAGCAAATAAAGAGGCTTTCTATTACTGCATTTGTTTCAGTTAAAAATTCCACGCATATAAACCGAATCCCGGAAAAAAGCGCACAGGAAAAAAGCGCACAGGAAAAAAGCACACAAGGAAAAATGCATACAAGGAAAAAAACGCACATGGAAAAATGCGCACAAGGAAAAATACGCACCATATATACATACCCGTAGCTTTGCTCGCGGCGACAAAATACATATACTCTCTGTTGAAAATAACTGATTAGTTTAATAAAGAGGTTACCTAGTTCCAAGTTCCACGGATAAATATGTTAATCAACAATTAACCAATCAGACAACTTTGACTTTGACATCAAAGACATTCACAGAAATAATTTACTCTTAATCACAGTGCATTGATTCTTTGTTAACAAGCCAGAATTGTGAGTAATTTAATCATCATCGTCATCATGTCATTAAGGTTACAATTAAAGTGCCCTGGTCAGTTAATTATTGTACAATCCAACATAAGCGTAACAATTTTTTTATAGTATTACAATAATGGTGTTTGTTTGTCCATTTCAGAGTGCAAAAAGTCCCCATTCTTTTGTAACCAAACAATATTCAAATGGGCTTTTGACATAAAACGGGGCGTTCTGGATGAACTAATTTTCATTATTTGTTTTGAATTGGACTGATTTATTCAGTGTTTGAATAAGGTACAAATGAATGCCGTAAAGTCGTTTTTTGGTCAAATTAACTTATTTAATGCCAGCTTACCTAATAAAGATATTGTAAAATGATCATTTCTAGGAATTCAAGTGAAATTTAAAAAAAATATATATTTCACTTTGTACAGAGCAATAGCTAATAAAAATATATATTCAATTATATTATTTAATTTAAAAGCAATATATAATAGTAATACTGGTAATAATAGCAAATACACCTAATTTTTCGCGAAAATAATAATTAACAATTAATAATAAATTACAAATAATATAGAATATGATATAAAAAAAACTAAACTATTCGGCTTGTAAAAGGTATTTTAAAAAACATTATCTTATGGTCGGATTGAAAGACTGATATTAATTTTAAAATTAAAGTATGTTGTAAATAGGCCTACTTTATAAATTTTTTATGGTTTTATTTTCTTGGTTAATTGGTAATATAAATATAATTTTTAACAAAATGTTTGTGCAAGAAGATATTTACTTCAATTAATATGGCACATCGCAAAAAAAACTCAAAAACCAATTAATTTTTTTAAATAACAAGCGTTACCTCGACTTACTTTTTATGTATTTTGACCCGTTATATTTATTAATCTATACCGATTGTGGAAAAAGTATGAGCTTTTTTTATATCCAGGTTAGAATAATTTTGGTATTATGTAGCATTTTTAATTCTCTTGATAAAGAATGTAAAAAATAAAATCAACAAAACTGAATAAAACTGATAGGCTACTAAAACAAATATTAGTATGTAAATAAAGAATATTATTAGTTACTATAGTCGTATTTATACAATGTTTTTGTCAAAGCAAACAGTAAAGTTTTGTGTTCAAAATATCTATTTTTCTTTTGCTTAATAATAGTTAAAATGACAAAAAGTACTATTATTAAATGGCAACAAATGTGTGTTTTTCTTTCATAACAAAATGATATATTTGATGTGTTATTAAAGTACGCTCGACTGGGCGGGTGTATGCTTTTCTGTGAAAATTCCACATCAGTACTTTTTACCCAATCAAGTTGGGTTTTTGATAGGTCACTATGGCAACACATGTATTTAATCGAAATTTTTTTCGCTGTGGGTAACCAACCACACTTTCATTTCGACAGTTACCAATGACAACCCTCAAATTTTTCGGAAATTTTTCTCCTCCTGCCAAGCTAGGCGAACAAAATTAATAAGTGGAAATTTTTTCTTGACAGCTATCATATGATCCGAAAATCAGTATTCAGGATCAAATTTTGGTATTTAATGTTTTTATTCATTTTATAATACTAAATAAACACAAATATTTATTTACTAAATATTTCTTTCATTAAGGCTAAATATTTTTGGAATTCTGGTTCGAACTCTTCTCTTCGTAATGAAGAATAACAAGGATAATGGTTACCTCCCCTTTCCACTTCTATCAGATGTCTATGTTTAATATAATAGACGTAATATTTGGATGCAATTTTGTTCTGCTGAATTCTGGTTTTTCTTAAAAAAGATGGGATATCTTCCTCCAAAATCTTCTGGATAGCTGAGAAAAGGTTTTCTTGATGGGGATTTAATTCAGTTTTTTCCATTAAACATTGCAAATACTTTAAATTTTTATGAGACATATTAATGTCCCCTATTTCAGAGCAAGATTTACAAGCACCGTAGGGCTTAAAATTAGTTTCTTGATTGTTTACTGCAATGATTTAATTATTGTGAACTAAAGAAGCACGCTTAAGAAATAACTGTCGACGTAACGTATAGCAGAGACGATTTTGACATCACAAGCCTAAGCCTACTTGACTGTGGTATCTACTATCTACCTAGATTTTAAAAATTGTTTTATCTGGCAAAACTAGCCTAAACTAGACTATACTATGCTTTCCCTTTGTTTTAGTAAATGAAATGTAGTAAAAATAAATAAAAAGGATAATTTTCACTTATATTTTTTGCATTTCGTTTAACTAAACGGTGAGGAAACTTTTTTTTGAAAGTTTAAGTGTTCCCATAATTATGGATAATTTCAATAAAATAATTTAAATAAATTTTAGGTGTGAAATTTTCTTACCGAATTCCCCGCGTCCTTGAATTAATATCCGGAAATTCTTCCTCAGTCACGCATTTTTCTAGAAAATTTTCCCTCGTCTACTACTCGGGAAAATTTTCAAAAAATGCGTTCCTTCGGAAAAATTTCCGGAAATAATTCGAGCACTAGGGAGATTATAAGTGAAAATTTTTTGACAATCACAGAATAATTTTGTTCGACTTAAAGTAAGTTTCAATTTTTTTATTTAAACGTGTTTACACTTCGCCAAAAAGGCAATTAAACAACATTTTTATTTTTTATAAAGTAAAATGTTTATACATTTCCCTTACATAATTAAGATGTTTTTGGAATTCTGAAAAGTTGAACTTGGAGTCGAACATATCCCTATATTAATTAAATATCTATGTCTGATAAAATATATACAGGGTGACAATTTAAAAACTTGAAATGGCCATAACTTAGGAACGAAAAACTGAAGAAAAAAACGCAAAAAACAGTTTCTATAAAACGAAGGGAGAACAAAAACAAGTGTATTATCCCACAATTATCTGCAACCCCTTGGACAGGGTGAGATACACCCCTAAAATCTTAAATAGAAGGGGGGGGGGGGGTCGAGTGATACATCATTTTGAAGCTCTTGAGAAATGCTTTTTAATGGTATCATAGAAAGCTACATTTCAGGAAATTCTTCTCTGTTTATTTAGGAAAACAATAAATGAAAACACAATTCTGAAATTTTTTATTATTATTTAATTAAATGTTCAAAATGATTTCCGTTGTTTTGAAGACAATAATAATTTTTCTTCAGGTTTTTGTTCCTAAGATATGGCCATTTCAAGTTTTTAAATTGTCACCCTGTATATTATTTAGACAACATTTTATTTCCCATTATCCCATTTAATAGTTTCAATTTTGAATGATTTCGAGCAAATATTCCTGAACAGTTCAAACACAATTTTTCTTTTTTCAAATGGCAACCACAATCTTCTATTAGTTTGGTCAAATATGATATATTACGATGATTAATCGCAACGTCGGACAATTTTTTCCATAAATTGTACACAACATGATTTTCAAAACTATTCATTTTAAAAAAAGTATTGTTTGTTTTTGACTGCAAAATATTCTGTTTACTACAAAACACGATTTTTTAGTAAAAATCGTATTGTTAGTATAATAGAAAATTCCACACAATTAAATCCAAAAAAATTTTTTTTCCCGCTAATGAATATTTTCAGAAAATTATTATGAGCTCGAATAAATTTCCGGAAATAATTTACCGCTTGTGGTATTAGGACTAATGAAAATACGTTGTCTTGCCGTCTTTATGAAATAACTAATAAATAATAATCCACGAAGAACTTTACTAATGCAACAGAACACTAAAAATCAATATATTTTTGCTCGCCGGTGTAACACTATAATATCATTATTGTAGTATGGGTTTTTGGTTTATTAACTTTGAAAACGATGTATTTCAAAAAAGATCGGTATTTCGATACATCAATATACTAAGGACGGGAAGACCCGGTTCTTTTTTGTGACCCGGTTCTTAGCAGATCATTCACTTGAATGACCCGTTCATCAAGACCCTTTTATATGAACGAAGTACCAAATTATTTTCGCTCGATTCATTAAGTCAGAAATTAATTGACCAAAAAGTATTTTTTAAACTTTCATCAACAGAGGCTCAAATCAGGTGCTTAGCTAAATAAATATGAACGTTTGGTTTGGATAGAATTACTTTTCAATTCTTTATTTTATTAAACCTTTTAAAACAAAATATTTAATATAGATCAAAGCAACCACAATCACAATCAACTTCCTCGCGCCACTCTTCCTTTCTCACTCTTACTCTATGTCTTACTCTCTCGCACTGCTATACACTACCCTATGCCGCCATGATGCCATCACAGCTGATCACAACATGACAACAACGCGTCTATGTACAACGCTTTATTTTGTTTATTGTGTTTTCACAAGTATTTTATGAATTAAATGCAGTGAGTTTAATGTACCGGGTGTTCCACCTAAGGAGGTAATCGGCTATATCTCAGAAAGTAATAACACTAGGACTTTGGGAAAAAATATATATCCATAAAAGCGGCCAAGAGAAATTGCTGAAAATTATTTTCAAGTTGGAAAAATTACCGCTAGGGGGCGTAAGAGAACTTTCAAAATAGAAATGCCGATTTTCTCTTGATTTTTCTTAATAAAAATATGTAAAAAATATAAGCATTGTATTCTTCATAAAATTATGCAACTTTATGTCAGGAATCGTTTTTTTCTATTTTCAATAATAAAGTGGTGGGAGAAGGTCAAACCTTTTTTCTTTCAAACGCTGATATCTCTGCTTTGGATAGACCGATGTTATTCAACTTGGTCTTGAAAAAAAGCCCTTCTTTTCCTCTACACGTAGATCTATTAACTATACCATATTGATTCTGATGGTGGCCACTAGATGGCGTTTTTCCGTAATTCCTCAATGAATAAGGAATTTCTCAAAAAAATCAAATGTTATGATATAACTTTTTCATCATATTTTATTTTAGGCTTATAAAGGCTATCAAATAGTGGAATAAAAAATCCAGGTCCGTATTTAAAATAAAAAAGTTGATGATGGTCGCTCGAATCCGAAACGTCGGATTAAAAAACTAACCCCATCAGCTTGTAGAGGAGGAAAAGTTACTACAAGGAACTGAAAACCTCACCGTGATATCTTTTGTTAAACTAGAGAAAAAAACCAATGATTTAATTGATTAATGAATGTTTTAAAAAATGGAATAATTTTTCCATATTAATTATTATTATCCCTAATTTCTCTAGTTAAACAAAAGATATCACGTTGCGGTTTTCAGTTCCTTATAGTAACTTTTCCTCGTCTACAAGCTGATGGGGTTAGTTTTTTAATCCGACGTTTCGGATTCGAGCGACCATCATCAACTTTTTTATTTTAAATACGGACCTGGATTTTTATTCCACTATTTGATAGCCTTTATAAGCCTAAAATAAAATATGATGAAAAAGTTATATCATAACATTTGATTTTTTTGAGAAAATCTTTATTCATTGAGGAATTACGGAAAAACGCCATCTAGTGGCCACCATCAGAATCAATATGGTATAGTTAATAGATCTACGTGTAGAGAAAAAGAAGGGCTTTTTTTCAAGATCAAGTTGAATAAAATCGGTTTATCCAAAGCAGAGATATCAGCGTTTGAAAGAAAAAAGGTTTGACCTTCTCCCACCACTTTATTATTGAAAATAGAAAAAAACGATTCCTGACATAAAGTTGCATAATTTTATGAAGAATACAATGCTTATATTTTTTACATATTTTTATTAAGAAAAATCAAGAGAAAATCGGCATTTCTATTTTGAAAGTTCTCTTACGCCCCCTAGCGGTAATTTTTCGAACTTATGAATAATTTCCAGCAATTTCTCTTGGCCGCTTTTATGGATATATATTTTTTCCCAAAGTCCTAGTGTTATTACTTTCTGAGATATAGCCGATTACCTCCTTAGGTGGAACACCCGGTACAATCCGTCTCACCGATCTTGGGCTGCGGAAAGAATGCGGGCAAAAATATACATTGTTGTCGTAGTGCTCGGTTCAAATTTCAATATAATATTAATTATAAATAGTTTATGCGCATTTATCGAATAAAATTAAATATAAATCGATATCGATTAAATATAATTTTTTTGTGCTCATTGTCATTATTTTCAATACAAAAAAAAATTTTAAATAAAAAAAAAATAAAAAATTTTTTAATTGTCAGATTTTAAAAAATCCCTTTACAAAATTGTCAGAATAGCGTGAACAGTGCTTCAAGCTAAACCGTCTGTATAAAAATATGATGCGCTCGAGTATTTCAATGTCACGATTTTTTTTTGCATTTTAAAAAATCGGTTGTGAATTTCAGTCACGTTCAAATCGTCAGGCTATAATAGGACATTTTTTAGGGTTCACTTAACATCTCTCTTGAATTTCTAACAAGCTCGAGTAAAAATTTTTTTTCCAGTTTTCATCTCTTTGTACGGCCACCTCCCACTAGCAATCCGGCAGTTTAATATCTCTGTCTGGTCAGAAGGTCGTAGGTCATATACGCTATCAAACTCTGACACGCTCGAGAATTTTTTTCTGATCACTTTTTTTTTACATTTTTGAAAATTGATACACGCTCCCCCCACCACTGAAAGAGTGCACATCATATAAACTTTTTTCTTTTTAACATGTAATCTTCACGATTCCTTAGGTCTTCAAAGGGTGAGAGAAAAAACACATTAGCATGCTGGGCTCCCCTATTAATATAAGCGCCTATTGTTAGCTTACAACGATCCAAAAAGTAAAGTTATAATAAGGTATAAAATGCCTTTCTACCCGTCCACAATTCAAACCCATCAACGTTCGCAAGACGCGGCTACATAACCACATGGATCGATCATAGTCTTCTCATAGAAATAAGTCTATGAGATCGATTGTTAAACAGGCCTTTTATTTCCGCTAAACACAACCGACAACGACCACAATCGAGTGTTCGTGTAGTTCATCTTTTTCTCACAAATTCTTAGTTCTCATAGTTAGCAGCTCGCACATATACACCGGGTCTTCAGGGTCATATGAACGATAGGACCACAGAGCGTGATTACTTCATTCAGGGGTCTTTCGAAAGATTTGGTCATCATGAACGACTCATCGCTACAATATAACCTATTATCGATGTCATAAACCTTCGAGTCAAAATACATTGATGTAATAACATCGATGTTTTACTCAGATGTATCGATGTTTTCGATGTATCGACAATCATCGTGCATTTCTATGAACACCTACCCTGTAGTAACGAGAACAGAAAGTTCGAAACCGATCTGCCTGTGGTGACCTCCTATCGATATAATTCCACTTTCAAATACTTAGTAGTTCTAGTTGGACCGAATATGTATTTGAATATTTAACTGTGTTAAAGGAAATACAACCTTCATGTATAAGGTTTTTACAGTTGGTTGGAAAAATTATTTTCTGGCATAATATTTAAATGTTTTTTTTTTGTTTTAAATGAGGTTTAAAGTTAATAAAATGCAAATTACAAGTTCCGTTACTTACCAAGAAATTAAATCAAAGTTGCACTAAGAGCATCCAATTAAAATTCAAAAGTAAAGTTAAAAAGTAATTTTTGCAGCATATTGAATATCAATGAACCTTCTGAAAGAAAAGATTTTAGAATAGAGGAGTAATAAAAGCGTTCTCTAATAGATTCAAATTTATGCAAAATTTTAAAGTTTCTTGACCCGAAAGTTTAATCCGGAGGCTTAAATTAAATACTAAAATGAAATTTTTCCTTTGCCATTTTTTTTTATAAATCTTCCTTGAAAGTGCCATTATAGGAAATTTACTGACCAGAAAATTGCATTTTATTGGCCACCACCAGAGAATGACATACTCTAATGCTGGTGTGGATCATTGATATGTTTCTCGTTAAGTTACAATCTTTAAGGCAAGTAACGATGACAATAATTTGCTATTGCCGTTTGACGCGTCGAAAAATGTTATCAATGTTAATCAACTTTGAATTTTGCTCTGCTCATATTACATCCAAAATGCGCCTCGCTGGAGATAGACTCATAGAAATTTTGATTAAGTTGTGTTGTGGAGATAAAAGTAGAAGTCATAGGGAAGTCGGTGATATGTTCAACAAAAATACCCAAATCGTTTGCTTATTAAACAATCGCCAATGTCTAGAGTAATAGTTAAGTGGAGAACTTCCCATACTCTTGAAGATAGTGTTAAAAGTGATATACCTGAGGAGAAAAAAATAAACATATTGTTATTATTACAGAAAGAATCGAATAGCTCGTAGCTCAAGCACACAACTTGGTCGTAATTATGATACTCATGAAACCACCGTATCTAAATAAAAAAGGGAAGTTTCATTCCTACAAACGAGTAATTGTACAAGAGTTAATAGATTAAGATCCTGACAGGCGAGACCAATTTTGTGAAATAATTATTGCGCTAACAGATAATCATGCACGAATTGTCCACAAGATTTGTTTTTTAGATGAAGCTACGTTTTCCTAAAATGTTTAGATTAATAAACAAAAGTTCAGAGACTAAGCAAAGCAAAATCCTTACTGATTCATAGAAAATTACACCCAGTATGGTGGAAAGGTGAATATCTGGGCGGGCATTGCTGAAAATAACGTAATCGAACCATTTTTCTTTAAAGATAGCCTAACTGAAGAAATATATTTAAATTTTCTTCGAAATAATCTGGTTTCAGCTCTTGCCGCTCTTTTACCAGTTTACAATGATCCTAATTCACAAAGCATAACCTTATGGTTTTAATAGGATGATACTCCCCCGCATTATCCGGCTCATGTAAGGAAGTAATTAAATACAATTTTTCAAATTAGTTAATAAATCCAATCCCAACTCGATAAATCCGTTTAGGGAGTCCGTTCGACGAGTATACGAGATATTTCTCCAGAAGTAGTACAAAATATACAAAAGGAAGTTTAAGATCGACTGATTTACTGCAGAACAGTTGGTAGAGGACATTTTCAACATTTAAGTTAATTTCTTTTATACCTTGACATTTGTCTACTTTGCTTTAAAAGTTAATATTTCGTAAACTGTTAAAGAAAGGTTTAAGGTATGATTCATGAAAAAATACCTAACAAACACTGAAAGCCCTAGTGCCGACTAATTTGGAGAAAATGACTTATTTAAGTAAAAAATAGTTTATTTTTTACATCCAAATCGGCATCTTGGACGAAACGACCAAAGAGACTAACTGTTTGGTCAAAAGAAAGTGATTCGAACTTATCATTACGTTTTCAAAGTCGAAAAATATAAGAGGCCCAAGAGATGGTCCAAAAGAGTAGATATTTACCTTGTAAATCGACTGAATAGTGGCAGCTTCGCCAGAACCCAGGCTGCTTTAGTAAACCATCCTTAGACATAAGAAATATCTGGAAACCTTTGTTAGATAGATGTAATCTTAGGATAAGATCGCGTGCCAACTAAACGCATGACTGCACCCACCTCAGTTATGCTTCAGTGCACCTAGCTTGTATAAATAGTCCTGTAGTTACTTTACCTATTTAGTATTCACCTTAAGACGACTGGAGATACTTACCAGTTGAAACGTTGTGATTTAAAACAAATGAAGACAATGGAAGTCCAAAACTCTTTCATCATTCAAGAAACATCATTGTCTCCAACCTTCAAACAGTCACTATAATTGTATGTTGGGGATACAACGTAACAATGTAATTTACAACATGTTTAATTAAATTTAAAACACGTAGCATTTTTAGGACAAACCATGTATAATATTTATTAAAAAAAAAAAATTGACGGTCCCAGCGATTCTTGAGGAGGTATTCTATATTAAAGGCTTATTTAAAGAAAAAGGGGATTTACAGAAAATATTTTGCTAAGTAATGAAAAAAGCAATAATTTTTCCGGCATATTGGACAAAATTATCGAATATTTTTTGTAATCATTATTATTTCAAAATAAATTTAAATAATCGCCGTAAACTTACATGTGCTGATATTAGTTATCTAGTAGGCTGATTACTCACTTGTTTTAACATATTTTGACGTTTAATTAACATTAATGGCGCATATTACTGTCTCTTGTGCATTTTATCAAAAACAATTAATTACATATTTTATGAATTATAGTGAATTAAGCTTGGAATTATGTTACTGTAGTGTAATTAACTAAGTAATAGCTAATAGTGTTTGTGTTTGTTGCTATTAAAAACATCAGTATGCCACCAGTTACACACTGCAATGAAGTTGAAGCGGTGCAAATTGTAACTCTATATAACGAAGGATATAAACAAAAGGATATCGCACAACGTCTCAGGAGAGGTCAATCTACAGTATCGAATATTTTAAAAAGGTATGAAGAGACTGGAACTGTCGTACGTAAACCTGGTCAAGGGCGCAAGAGGTGTACAACAGCAATTGATGATCGATTTTTGAGACTTAATTCTACAGGAAATCGTACATTGACATCGACGCATCTCAAAAATGACTTACTAAATGTAAGAAAAGTTAATGTAAGTTCAAAAACAGTTAGGCGAAGATTAAAAGAAGCAGGTTTAAAGCCAAGACGGCCCGCCAAAGTTCCACGTCTTCTCCAAAATCACAAAGCCCGACGATTAGAATTTGCTAGAAGACATATTCAGTGGGATATCGAGAATTGGAAAAATGTTCTCTTTACGGATGAGACTAGAATTCAGTTATGGAAGCCAGATGGACGAAACCACGTCTACAGAAGAGTTGGAGAACGGTATGCTGCCTGCAATCTCATAGAGACCGTTAGTTTTGGCGATGGCGGTATAATGCTCTGGGGCGGTATTTCTTGGGAGGGACGCACCGAACTCGTGGAAGTGATTGGACGAATGACAAGTGACTTGTATATTGAAAACATCCTGCAAGATCATGTCTTGACTTATGTTGGCCATATTGGATATGAAGGATTCATATTAATGCACGATAATGCTCGACCGCATGCAGCTAACATAGTGACTAATTACCTTGATGCGGTCTAAATTCAAAGATTAGATTGGCCACCATATAGCCCCGACTTAAATCCAATAGAACATACATGGGAGTATCTTAAACGCAGCATACGACGAAGAAATCCCGTTCCAAGTACAATAGACCAGCTTCGGATTGCTGCACAAGAAGAGTGGAATGCAATTCCTCAAGAATATATCCAGAACCTTCTTAGCAGCATGCCGAGAAGAATGGAAGCAGTAATTAGAGCTCGAGGGGGAAATACTCGTTACTAACTGTGCTCTAATTTTAATCAAAAGACTTGTAATTGTCCTCCAATTAGTATTTAAATATGATGTAAATATCCTTAATTTTCATAACATTTAGCATTAATTTTTTTTTCACGATTTCCTTCTAATAAAAACTTAAGATTTTCCACTAAAATATTTTAAAGTAAACAGTTTCTCGTAAATGATAGTATTTAAATGACTTGATTCATCAGAATTTATTTTTTCAAAAAGAAATTATGAAAAATTAAAAATATTCGATAATTTTGTCCATGAGTGTAGAAATGAAAAATGCGTTAATAAAGTAGTAAGTATTAACACGTTTTTTACATAGTCGCATTTTTTTAATATTCTAGAGATGCAAATGAAACTTGAAATATAGAAATAATATCCTAATTCACTCAAATCTCAATACACTCTGTTTCACCGTTTTATCCGAGCTAGTTCGCCACAGATTAATCTCTGTAACCAGCCGGTTAGAACAAAACGATGAGCCAAATATTTATGAAATGTGATTGAAATAAAATGTAAAGCAAACTAAATTTTAACAAACATACCAAATAAAATAAAAACCTTAGTCGAGCTAAATATTTCTGATCTTAAAGGTTCCAGGGAATAAATACAGGAACATCCGTTAAAATATATAAATCGATATGCAGGCACTTTTTGGAATACGGAAACACGATACCAGGAATAAAAACATCACAATCGCAGAAACTACAGCCTTGCATGCTATAATGAAAATAAGTCAACATCAAAATCCATTGCACGAACTTTCATACAGAAAAACACACTTGCAACCTATGAAAGACGTATTCTACCAGTTAAACATAAAGGTTGTCAAGAGACAACACGATATGGAGATAATTGAACCCCACTGCAGAAGAAGAGAACTTACACAGAATTTATGTTAGATTACAATTAGAAGAGAAGACAGGCGATCCAAATAAAGCTTTCGAAATTAATCAACTTTCAAAAACCGGTTCGACCTGCGAAAGTACTTTTAATGTTTTATTTCGATTTTTTTAAGAAAGAAAATTAAATTTTTAATAATTAATTTTTTATCAACAATTTTAATTTTTTTTCCTTAATTACTTTTATAAAGAAAAAAGCTAAAATAGACATATTATGTAAAATTCTGTGGCTAAAGGACCTAGGTCGAAGACCAATTGGGTAACTAATAAAGAACTTGTTAAAAATAATAAATAAAATATTTATGAACAAGAAATGATTTTTATTTCATAAAAATTTTTTGAACGGTTTTGTTATTTAATTTATTTTTTATTGCAAGAACTGAACTAAAGGGGAATTGTAACTCGGAAATTTACGAAAACCACATTGGGCGTAACTTTTTTTAATAAAATACTAATTTTAACTTAAAATATTACTTTTCTTTTTACATTTTCCAAAAACTAAATTAAAGTTTCACTTAAGGTCTGTTGCAATAAATTAAAATTTCAAGCCAAAGTTATAAAGTCATTTTTGCTTGATATAGAATATCAATGAGCTTATTTGCAAGATTAGATTTTTAAACAGGCGAGAGTAAATGTTTTTATCAAACCCAAGCTAATGCTTTAATTTAAAGTTTTCAGTATTAATATAAAAATGTTGGTATGCGGCAAATTAATAGTTTTATAGTGCTTCCACGTAAAATCCGTATATTATTATATTTATTTTATTAATTATTTATTATTAATAATAATATTTATTTTTAAGCAAAAAACTTTTTTCTTGTTCAAGATGGCGGATATTCGTGATTAAACAGGTGGAAGAAACTATTTAAATATAAATAAAATAAGTAAAGATACGAAAAAACATAAATACATATATAAATATCAACCAATTTACACCCAACTTGGTAATTTTAAAAGAATACATATGATGATGATGATGGAAGAAACGAATCAGCCTTGTTTATAGAATACCTTCCACTTAATCAAGAATTGCTCGGACATGTCAAATTTGATATGTTTTTTCTTTGGAAAGAGGAAAAGTGGATTAAAAAAATTCTACATAAATCAACTTTCTTATTTTTTTTTTAATGAAACATATTGTATATTTTTAAATTTTTACCTTCTACAATCAATTCTAAACATTTTTCATAAATTATCTCATATACCTATCTTCACCATTTCCGAAATGCTTACCGGTTCATACAACATCACAGTATAACAAAAAATGTTAATTTGAAGAAGGAGTCCATTCTTAAAGTGGAGTTGAAAGTATGGGAAAGAAAGAAAAGAACTAAAAGTCTTCCTCCACAAAATTTAATAGAATAGAATAGAATTCTTAAGGGTCTCTACATGTTTCGAACGTAGAAACGTTCATCATCAGGAGACAGAAAATGTATTTAAATAATGCTGATGGTTTTAGCAGAAGAGAAAATGGTGAAGGACCTTAATGGAGCTTTCATAGAATTAAAAAATTGTATAGAGGTAGCCGTTACTTGATGAAAATCCATTATAACAACTATAAAAAAATACTTCGTGTATAAATCTTCACTAAATTTTATTGTTATACCATAATAATTGTTTCGACACACACTGTCTTCGTCAAATGGTTACAAATGAATGAATGATTTAAATTATCTTAAACTATAAAATTTACTCTAAATATTTACCTATTTTATTAACACTTGGAAATACCAAATAACCCAACTATTTGTTACTATTGAAAAATAGTCCTGAAGAATAGGTCATTATACAAATTTTATTATATGAAAAAACCGTAACGGATTAAATTTAAATTTAACAAAGGAGAATTGTTCAGGTCTAACTGGTCATTTAATAGAATATTTGATCTTTTGCATTTGTTAATTTCCATACTTTCTAATAAACTAAGTTTTGTTGACTTATTTTCTAAATGTATCAAGCTTCCATGATAGATCACATTGTCAATAAAAAACAATATAATAAAGCAATTAATTTAGCATTTCCAGTTTTAAAACCAAATAAAATAGAATACAAAACTCTTACATATAATGGAGATATCACAGACAAGGTTAATAAACTTTTGAAAAACAAAATTTTAAAATTATAATAATAATAATAATAATAAAAAGTTTATTCAACATTTTTTTTACATTTAATGTTAATATATATATTTTTTGTATAAACTTAATTCCGAAACTCAGAAGTAAATACTTGTATTGAGTTAAATATAATAATAAGTTAAATATAAATTTAAAGTTAAATAATAATATAATATTTATTGTAAAGAATATATTTCATAATTCATACACAACTATATTATAATATAAAACAAACATGACAATATTTTATTTGTATTTTATATCACTATAATATACGAAGATACAATACGTTATGTATATAATATATATATATATATATATATATAAATATATATTCTTTATTTTATTCATTATTTATTAATGACGTTCTTGAATATATTTCTTGGATTAGATAATATCCAATTTTTAATTTTATTTTTATAATTATTTAACGATTTAATTATTTTAATTGACTGTGGTAGCATATCAAAAATATATGGATTGATGTTCAAAAAATGTTTGTGTGCTATTGTTTTGTTTACTCTATTTTTATATGTAATAGTATTTTTATGACGAGTTTCATGTGTGTTATTAATATAATTTATTATATTTTTATATTTAAAAATATATATTAACATGTTGTAAGAAAATATTTGTTTAATATCCATTTTTTTGCTATCTTTAAATAGTAAATCTGAAGAATATTGGTGGTCTTTTTCGTAAATAATTTTTAAAATGTATTTTTGAATAGTTTCAAAATTATTAAGATAATTCTTATTTATGCCTTCCCATCCTGGTATTCCATAATTTAAATGTGTTTGTACTAAAGAATAATAAATAAGTTCTAATTCTTTTATATTTAAAAATTGTTTAAGATGTTTAAATTTTGGTATAAGAATTCTTAGTTTTTTTATAATGTACTCACTATGTAAATCCCATTTTAAATGCTTATCAAAAATTATTCCTAGATATTTAATATTTTCACCTTCTTTTATGTTAATATTATTATTGCTTATAAAACTAACAATAAATTGGGTACATTAATCAAAAATAACAAAAGCAAAACCGGAAAAAATAAAAAATGTGTTGTTTATAAACTTAAATGTGGTAGTTGTTCAAAAATTTACATAGGTCAAACAGGCAGATGTTTTGGAAAAAGAGTCAAAGAACATAAAAATAGTTACAATAAAAAACACATTAATTTCCATTATGCAATACATTTAAATAGTGAACAACACAGTTTTAATGAAAATTTTACATTTAGAAAATAAGTCAACAAAACTTAATTTATTAGAAAGTATGGAAATTAACAAATGCAAAAGATCAAATATTCTATTAAATGACCAGTTGTTAGACCTGAACAATTATTCTCCTTTGTTAAATTTAAATTTAATCCGTTAGGGTTTTTTCATATAATAAAATTTGTATAATCACCTATTCTTCAGGACTATTTTTCAATAGTAACAGATAGTTGCGTTATTTGGTATTTCCAAGTGTAATATAATAGGTAAATATTTAGAGTAAATTTTATAGTTTAAGATAATTTAAATCATTCATTCATTTGTAACCATCTGACGAAGACACTGTGTGTCGAAACAATTGTTATGGTATAACAATAAAATTTAGTGAAGATTTATAAACGAAGTATTTTTTTATATTTGAATTAAAAAATGATGTGTAAAAGAGCCATACTTAATATGGAAAAATTAATAAAGTTAAAACATACTCAGTATGTGAGAAGTCAGTAAATGTGGTCTAAACCAACTAAAAAAACTGGGGAAGAAGAAAAAACCTTTCTGAAAAAAAAGTGTCAAAGAATATTTAAAATTTTTTTTAAAAAACATTTTTAGGTTTTTGTCAAAAAGACATTGATGGGATAAAATAGGTAGTAATTATCACAGGGGTAATAAAAATTACATACAGCAAAGCGCATAGTGGGGTACTGAGGTTTAAACCTCTCTTCTGCTAAAAGCATCAGCATTATTTAAATACATTTTCTGTCTCCTGATTATGAACGTTTCTACATTCGAAACATGTAGAGACGCCTAAGAATTCTATTCTATTAAATTTTGTGGAGGAAGACTTTTAGTTCTTTTCTTTCTTTCCCAAAAATGTCAATATCTGTGTGGGAATTGTTGAAAATAGACTGATCGGACCATGTTTTTTATGATTGCCTCACTGGAGAAATTAATTTAAATTTCCTTTAAAATGATCTGGTTCCAGCCTTTATAATATACAGTGTCACCAGTAAAGTCCGCATCATATGGGATTTTTTTTTATTAATAGCTTTATTCGAAATTTGACTTTGGCATCAAGCTCTGCTTCGATCGAGATGAAAATTAAGCAAAAAAATAGTAGTCACGTGATTCGCATTATCTGTCAAATTTTAATTTTTTCAAAAAAATAATTTAAAAGTGGGGTTATTTTTGAAAATATTGAAAAAAGTTATTGGAAAAAGTTTTTTTAAATGCAGTTTCTAGCCCACATAAAAAATTTCAACCGCTTAAGATAATTTTGATTTTTACCTATATTTTGTAAATTGCACCACTTTGCAAAATAAGACTCAACGCAACTTACATAAAACTTCTTAGTTTTGACAATGCTTTATTTTAGATACATTTTCTTTAAAGAAGCGCCACATTAAATGTATGTTTTTCTACAAAATCAAAATTGGGCTATTAAAATTTGGTCGTATGTGATGCAAAGTTTATTTGTTTTGGACCCTGTATAAGGTAACTTCATAAAATAAGTATTTTTGAAAACGTAGTTTGTGGTTGAAAGTAATACACGTTAACGTTATTATGACATAGCTTAATAATAAATTATAATATAAGGGTTTTAAATTAAATCGTTGAAAATAGATAAACTTTACGTTGTTAAACTAAAATTTATTTTCCACTTAAAAAATACTTTACTGAAGACACTGTATTCTTTTTTGTCTTAATATTAAGGTGTATTACTTTCAGACACAAACTACCTTTTTAAAAATACTTATTTTATGGAGTTACCTTACAGGGTCAAAAACAAATAAACTTTGCATCGCATACGACCAAATTTCAATAGCCCAATTTTGATTTTGTAGGAAAACACACATTAAATATGGCGCTACTTTAAAGAAAATGTATCTGAAATAAAGCATTGTCAAAACTAAGAAGTTTTATGTAAGTTGCGTTGAGTCTTATTTTGCAAAAGTGGTGCAATTTACAAAATATAGGTAAAAAATGAAAATTATCTTATGCGGCTGAAATTTTGCATGTGGGCTAGAAACTGCATTAAAAAAAACTTTTTCCAATAACTTTTTTCAATATTTTCAAAAATAACCCCACTTTTAAATTATTTTTTTGAAAAAATTAAAATTTGACAGATAATGCGAATCACGTGACTACTATTTTTTTGCTTAATTTTTATCTCGATCGAAGCAGAGCTTAATGCCAAAGTCAAATTTTGAATAAAGCTATTAATAAAAAAAATCCCATATGATGCGGACTTTACTGGTGACTGTATATAATATTAAATGCATTTAAAAAAAAATATTTCGAAAAGGGTACTCTACACACAGCCATTTAATGTGTGATTGAGACGTGGAAGAGAACGGAAACGTTAAAAAATGGATTAAAAATTATTTAAGTAACTGGTCACAAAAAACATAGAAAATAGAAACATTTTCAAATAGAAAATAAATAATATAGGAGTTCCTCAAGGAAGTATACTAGGTCCAAAATTGTTATTTTATACATTAACGATATGCATTTAGTTTCAAAAATGTGTTAGTTACAAATGTTTGCTGATAACACCTTAATTTACATTAATGTTTTAAATATTTTTGATGGTCTAAATACTCTAAATTCTGAGCTAAATATATTATTAAATCGGCTAAAAATAAATATTTAGGGATCGTTATTGATTCAAAACTAAATTTGTAAAATTATTATATATAAGAAAGGAAAAATATGGAAATTTTTAATTCGGTAAAAAAATATTTACAAAAATATTCGATTTTATGTTTTTTTAAGTAGATATCCCAAACATAGTATTGAAGGTTCTAATGGAATTCTAAACACTTTTTATTCTTGGAATTTTTTCGATATCTCATCAACTTATCTGATTTATGATGATTTCATATTGGTTTTTTCAACTTTCCCGCCATACCATTGGTCACGTGACGTATGTCAAAATCGATTTTAAGGTTATGGGACATGCACATCCAATCCCCCAAAAAAGATTTTTCAATATTCCGCTAATAAAAATTTTTCCCATATGTTGCGAACTCTTTGCCGGTCACTGTATCTATCGATACCAAATAACTTTGTGTAGATGCTTTAACTTGTAAAAGTATTTTTTCTACCAACTTTAGTAAATGAAAAATATTATGCAACTACAGAATAGACTCTCTTTTACAATTTTTTAAATATTTTGCTTAACTAAATTTTATTTAAACTATATCCAGTGAAACCCATTAATATTGCCAATAATATTTTAAAATTTGTAATAAACATTTTTATTAAATCTTTTTAAAATGGATTATAATGACAAAATGAAATAAAATATCATACGATACACGTCCGTTAGGTGTTATTGCAGCACTCGTATATATTCCAGACTCGGCTCCTACGTCGCCTCGTCCGTAAACCAACTCGTTCTGTAATAAGTCACCTTCCGGCCTTGTAACGTAAAATACTATAAAATAATGTTAATGTTTCATATTTTGGTTTAACAATATTATTATTTTATTTAACGCTGTAATTTGAAAATAAATGAATATTGGATATTTTTGAACATTTGAGTTTTTTCTTAATATTTGGATGACACCCTTAGAGTTTGGCCCATTTCTTCCCTCTCACCCTGTATAATTTTAATTGTTACTTTATCTGAAAATTTCAGTCCGAGCGTGCTGCTATGGAGGGAGAACAAAAGTTAGCACTTGGCATCATTGAATCTTGATCGATCTTTTTTTATCACCCCAAATCCATTTTGAATTAATTTTTTTACATGAAAAACCTCCCCCTGTAGCCAGTACTGTATACTTGAATTCCTACATATTTGTAGAATCGTGATAATATTTTAAGTGCTTTATTCTGGAGTTAAAAACGCAAATCTTTCAATACAACTTGGAAGTAAAACTGAAAAACACTTCATGCTGGAGAATCACTCAAGTTTTCTTATTTGCCTCAAGGACCACCTAACAATCCCCAATTGTAACAGACGCCGTGTCGTAACGAAATAGACATTTTGATTTCGTCAGGTATAACTGTCCATTGAAATAAATTGAATGTGAAATAAAAGAGGAAGACAAATATTTTGTTCCCCGAAGTTGATTAGCTTTTTATGTAGTTTTGTTTTTCGGTGATTATATACTTAGTCTTTTATTAGACACAAAGCGGCCCGAGCACTAAGATTTCAAATAAGGCAATTTTGCAAACTTGGCTGTAATAACCTGAAAGCGTAAATGTTTTTAAGTCGTTTGACAGTCTCAAAGGTCATATATAGTGTTTCACTCTCGTCTCGCTTTTTCTCGTCCCGTCTCGTTCTCACGAGACAAGACGAGAGTTTTTCTCGAGAAGCTCGTGAGACGAGACTAAAATATGCGAGAAATGTCGCAAAATCTAAAGATTTGGATTAGGATTGGCGATAAAGTTTAAAAAGAATACACTTAGTATCACTCCCGATATTGCAAGGTAGCCAAGGAAAATTCGGAACACGTGGCCGAAAAACAATAGAAAATAGGACCAAAAGAAAAAATTTATAGTTTTTGCCTAAATGTTTGATACAGAGAACCATTTGATAAACGATAAACGATAATCGTCTTCGCGAATTAAACATAGTATTATGCCACTTTCAGCAAAATGTAGGGAGTAAAATGAAAATAATACTTGAGTTGAATTTATGACATGGTTATATTTATAAAAAACCAGTTAACTTTATTATCTAAGTTTTATTATACAATTACATTATGTTTATATTATAATTTGGATTTTTATTTGTATAAACAGGGTCCTGCACCTCACCTCCCGTCTCCTATAGCTCACTTAGTAATTAAGTTAGAATTTTCATATTTTGCAGACCTTATCGATTTCTTAGGGCGCATTTTAGAAAAATATTTTTTTATACAGGGTGTTCTAAAAAAGTGTGACGTCATAAGGGTGTATTTTTTTAAATTAGCCATATATTTTCTTACTTATTTGGGTGCCTCCTATAGTTACCTACATACCCCTAAAATTTTATGGAAATCGATTCAGTATTATAGACGAAAAAAAATAAAAACTAAAAAATATCAGTTCTGCACCACTGGTATTAAAAATAAATAAAAAATAAAAATAATGTCTCGTTAATAAAATTATACAAAGGTACTTATTAAACAAGGTATAACAGTCTCGTCAACCAAGTTTGATTATTACGAATTGTACAGGGTATCCAAAGTTTGGTATCAAACTTTGCAAACTTTAAAGCAATTTTTTTTTATTGCAAATAGGAACCCCTGTATCTTTTTATGTCATTCGATGCAGAATTAAAAATTAAACATTTTTCCTTTTTGCAACCCTATCGCAATTTCTAACGTATTAAGACTTATTTGCAGAAAACTAATTTTTTCAACTATTCAAACAGTCATTTTTATGAATAAATATCGAAGGTGGCTTTGAAAAACAATTTATAGGTATTAAAGTGACCAGCGACCATTTTGACTTTACTAACCTAAAATTCAAGTATTGTTAAATTGTTAGTAATTATTTAAGCTGTTATAATTACTTTATATGGTTTTTTGTGATGGACTACAACCAAGAAGAGCTCGTAGATATGATTTTTATATTAGGAGCATGCGAAAAGAACTCTTTTTTGGCAAGCCGAGTTTACGCACATCGTTACCCGGAACGACGACATCCAGACGAACGGAACCTGTAAAACATAGTAGAGAGGTTTGTACAAATGGGAAATGTAAACTACCCAAAACCAGTGAGAAATAAACCGGTCCGAACGAACAAAATCAATTGGCTGTGCTATTATCTGTTATATAGAAAATCCTTCAGTTAGTCAACAAGCAGTCGCTGATGCCGTAGATGTAAGCGAAAGAACAGTTTAACAAATTTTAAAGGATAACCATATCCACGATTATCATTTCCAGTTAATAATAACTAATAATTTAACAATATTTGAAACTTTTAGATTAGTAAAGTCGAAATGGTCTCTGGTCACTTTAATAAACTTTAATACCTATAAATTGTTTTTCAAAGCCACCTTCGATATTTATTCATAATAATGACTGTTTGAATAGTTGATAAAATGAGTTTTCTGCAATTGATGCGTTAGAAATTGCGATAGGGTTGCAATTAGGAAAAATGTTTGATTTTTAATTCTGCATCGAATGACATAAAAAGATACAGGGGTTCCCATTTGAAATAAGAAAAATAAATTGCTTTAAAGTTTGACACTAAACTTTGGACACCCTGTACAATTCGTAATAATCAAACTTGGTTGACAAGACTGTTATACCTTGTTTAATTTTATTAACGAGGCATTATTTTTTATTTTTTATTTATTTTTAATTCCAGTGGTGCAGAACTGATCTTTTTTAGTTTTTATTTTTTTTCGTCTATAATACTGAATCGATTTCAATAAAATTTTAGGGGTATGTAGGTAACTATAGGAGGCACCTAAATAAGTAAGAAAATACATGGCATGTAATTTAAAAAAATACACCCTTATGACGTCACACTTTTTTGGAACACACTGTATGAAAAAAATATTTTCCTGAAATGCGCCCCAAGATATAGATAAGATTTGCAAAATATGAAAATTCTAACTTAATTACTAAGTGAGCCATAGAAGACGGGAGGTGAGGTGCAGGACACTGTATATATTTTTTTTGGTTGCACTTTATTGACATTTCTGAATTTAGGTTAATATTTCTTAAAATTAAATAGTAATTACACATTATTAAATTAGTTTTATTGTTGCCACAGTACATATCTATTAAACTGTTTCGAATTATTGGATCCAATCAAAAGAGGCAATAAAATAAACCAAAAAAGAAAATTGAACAACTGACTTTTATCTTAAAAAATTCTTCCTTCGACTTCGGTAATATATTTTCCAACAGACGCGACATTCGTTAAAAGGAGGATTCGAAGAACAATTTTTGTGGAAAATTCGTTTTGTTTTTCTTTTCCCCACTTTCGTGCCCGGTTGGCAATGTTAAATCATAAAGGGCGACAGCCCAGGAAAGTGGACATTTTTATGTCGCCAGAAATACTTTCGTTTAGAAAACAGTTGAAACATATTGACAAGTTGCTAACTTTTATGGCAAAGTCTGTAAAGTTCTTTACTTTTCAACGTAGAATAATTCTTGCTAAACGCTTGTGCCATACGTAATACCTATATGTAAATTACAAAAATATTTGTACTAATTCCTAAATATGTCGAGTCCGAACTTTAAAAATTTATATTAAGTAAATTTGTCTTAATAATATTATGTTTTTTTTTGCGCT
The DNA here is from genome assembly GCA_963969555.1 of Polydrusus pterygomalis. Taxonomy (NCBI): domain Eukaryota; kingdom Metazoa; phylum Arthropoda; class Insecta; order Coleoptera; family Curculionidae; genus Polydrusus; species Polydrusus pterygomalis. Next base: position 67,078,011 of record OZ018378.1, read on the forward strand.
TAAGCTTAAAAACCTACTTAATTATCACTCCATATTAAAAAACAAAAAATAATGGTCATGACAACATTGCCAGTTTAATTTGCCGAAATATATGATTTTCAGTATATTCTAGACATTACTCATATTGTATTATATTTTATATAATAAATACAGGCTATAAATTTTTTCGTTTTTAATAGTATTTCCAATATCATTTTTACTAAACAATATATTATGTTCATCTGCGTAGAAACAAAGTTTTTGTTAAATTGAAAAAATAAATGAATCCGCTGAGAATAGAACTGATTTAAATAACACAATACGTAAACATATACACATCCTATTTAATAATAAGCAATATCGATGTCCCATATTCGATTTTGACCGTCGATTTTTCTGGGTCCTAGTAATCTAATAATGGGCATCTACAAAACCTCGATTTTTGCGACCCTTTTTTCACCTTTTCTCGCATACTTTTATTTGTACATTTTTTAGCACGATTGAAAATATGTTAAGGCTATTAGGTATTCAGAGCTTAGTTATATTGAAAAGACACAATTTACAAATTTATCTTATTTCAAATTTTCAGGGCCATCAGGGCAAAAATAATAATTTTAAATATTGATGATGCATTCTTCCTAACTAAACACTAATATACATATATATAAAAAAATATCAGTTGTCTACAATTTCTAAAGCTTAGTATACCTTCAAAAAAAGGTATTAAAGATTTCTGTAAATGTGCTTTTAGTTTTCTTAAATGTTCACAGCTTAGATTTTATAAATCAATAATAAAAAACAAAACTCGTTTCTTACGATTATCTCTGATATCAAATGCAATTTATAACATCCTATATACCGTAATCTTACTAGATGGGTACAAGATTAATCTCCTAAAAATTATATTGGTATAATTTTACCATTTGTATAGCAATGATAAAATTATACCAATTCAAAAACAAGAAGCTTTGTTAGATCTTAAATGAACAAGAAAACAAGACGCAACTGGTCTTTATAACGAAATTTGGTATACATTTTAAATTAGCTGTTGTTTCCAGCTCTTTTATTTGACATCCTTTACTTGCCTGGTCGGTGGCTCAATCTTTTATAATTTTAAACATAATGCATATAGGCGCACATAGTGCTCGTATTATCACTGAATATTATTATTAGGAAGACAAATTTCCCGGCTGATGGATTGGACAAAACTTTTTCAGACGAAACGGAGATATGGATATGTTGCTTGACTCCCAGGATCTCCAGACCTTACACCGTGCGGTTACCTTCTATAGGACTATGGACAAGTTTATAAAGAAGATATTCAAAACGGCTAAACAAATAAAAGAAATGCAGAACCTTTTTTACAAAATTCGAGGTAAGATTCTTTAAAGCGCTCATGCTTGTATTATTATCAGAAGGTTTTCATTCTAAAATAAAATGATAAAAGGAATTATAAAATGCCTGAAAATCTGTAGAATATATAAACCTGCAGTGTACTTCGCGTTGTAGAAACATCAACGTTCCTTTCTTACCTGAGCGTCCTTATTATTTATGAGTTAGTGAGATATAGTGTTGAAATAATTTGCGCTTTAATCTGCGGGTGTTTACCAAAATCATGTTTTTAATTTTGGTGTTTAAAAGTGTTTAGTGTAATTATGCAATGGTTTGTGTAATTATATCTGAATTTGTTAGTAAAGTTTTAATGCCATCTTCATGAAACTATATTTATGTTCTATTTAATGATTTAATTCTGATTAAGCAAAGAATGTTCAATATCGGTAAGGTATTTTGAGGGATAGGCTGGTTAGTCAGGGCTATCCTATACTCGTAAGTCTGGTAAGGCATGTGGTAAGCATGAGCATTCCCCTTTCAGAAAATCAAACAAAAAAAAAACAACTATTAAGACGTGATATTTTTTATTACAACTTTTAATCTAACATTTAAAGATTTTACATTATGTTAGGCAAACTATAGAGAATGTGTAACTTGCAATAAATTCAGTGAATCTTATATTATTTTTATTGGTAATATTTAACACCAATAAGTATAACGCACATTTTGTTTGTGTTTCATTCCTATATCCCCTTTAGGCTCTAAAATATTGATACAAATATAATTGTTAACGAAATTTTAGCAAATTGTCTAAATATCAAATAAATCAACTAAAACCGGTAACGCCGACGATCAGTTGTTTTAGTTTCTTTGTAAGTCTCAGACCCGAAGAAACACAGTAAATATTTATCTCATTAAAAGAACAATATTCTAATTTTTCTTGTTAAAGATGGCACAACAATTTACAAATTTATGACACACATTTTCTATTAAAACGTTCGCAACTTATTAATATACGATTTTTGTTTTATTATTTTTTCTTACTCTTGGAGACGTAATTAAAAAGCAAATTAAAATGATATGTATCATTTTATTGTCCATGCATATATTTTAAAGCCGTTCACTATCGGCTGGTATTGTAAGTTTACGGTACGAACTAAATAATTTAACAATACTTTGATATAAATATCAAAAGAATTTTGCTGCAGAGAACATATTAACTCCTTATATTTTAACTCAAATCTAAGTAAGATAATACACTACAATACCCTATAAATTTTTTGTTTCTTTTCGTCTTTATCTGTAAATTCCTTACAAGATTTTGCATTATCAGATATATACGGCACTGGCAAAGTCCAAGTTACAGTAGCATTTTATGAGAGAATGAGAAAGTAAATAATATATTTAGATGCCCGCAATAAGGATAATAGATAAATCAGTGTTGACGGCGTAAATAACGCATGGCGAAACCATCTCTTGCCCAAAGAATCATTTGTGCTGTCGACAGTTGACGAGGTTATATCATCGCCTCGCTTTATCAACATTCATCGTCATTCTATGATAGCATTGGTAGGTCTCTTTCTGGCCTATCGACGAACAGACGAAGGAATATATTAAGTGAACAAGAATCCCCTCCCACCCCTCGCCTGCATCTACCTGAATACCCTTACTCAGTTCATATTATTGTGCCGTCGAGTTGCAGTGAGTTTTCTTGTATGTCACCTATTTGTTTTAGTGTTTTTAAAATTAGTAATGCCTAAAAAGATTAAAAAAAAATACAATGGCGGACATGGCATGGTTAAGTCTTGATCGCTCTCTTTCTAACTCGCGTTAAGTCTATTCTTTAAATTAAAAGCCGCACTGTAACTTCAATCTTGTCAGTAATGTATATTTTTTCTTGCTGATTATCTCCAAATAGGGTTTACCATAACTATGCCTTAACACACAGCGAATGCTTGTTACCACAGAACACTAAACCAGAAAACTTTTTCCAATAAGTAATTTACTAATGCTTAAAAATTAATCTGCAATGGCCGGAACTGTGGTGGTTTTGCTTAGGATATTGAGGTCAATTACGAATATTAATTGCGTCAGATTTATTTCGCGGCAGCCTGACTGAACATCTATATCATATGAGACCGTTTAGTCTAATTGGAATGTTGACGGTAACTAATGAACTTTTATACTGATTGACTTGTGATTATTTAATTCTTTTTACTTAGCAGTTAGCGTTCAATTTCATTAGATAATTTCTTAGTTTAGTATTATTCATCGAGCAAAGAAAACCACACTTATATTTTATTGATTCGCATAAAAAATGGAATAAACAAAGTAATAGAAATATATCCGCCCGATATGACCTTTCAGATATACAGGGTGTTCGAAAAATAGACGAAGATATTTTAGAGGGTGATTCCTTGTTGAAAAATATGAAAAAAAGTTTCTATAAACATGGGTCCGGAAATGCAGGGTTTTCAAGATACAGGATGTTAAAAAAATAGAAATAAAAAATGAAATTATTAATTAAATTAAAAATACTTACGCGATGCTGTTGAAATTTGACAATGATATTTATTGTATTAAGAGGCTAATTTAGCCCTAAATAGATTAAAATTATTGAGTCCAGTGGCGTCCCGGGGGGCACCTTAGCGAATATTATTATCAAAAAAATGTACGCCACTGTCTTTTTTGTAGCTTTAATATTTTTCGTTTAATTAGGCATCTAAAGATACAACTTCTTTGCCTCTTGTATTTTTTTCCTATCTCACTTCATTTTCGAGAAAAAAAAATAAAAACCGTTTTATTTTATGTCATTGGACAAAATTGGTTTATTAATTTCTACTAAAATAAATCACAAGTGCATTGAACCACAAATAATAAAAAACATTTCTAGGAAAGAATGTTATTGCAACTTTTCCAATACCATAACATAAACTACAACAAATGTTGGAAATGTCCACCATCCATTTCCGTACACCTTCTCACTCGACGCATCATTGAACGACGAACTCGAGCTAAAATTCGAGGTCTATTTTTTATTTCTTCGCAAGCATTTACGATTTTATTTCTTAGTTCTTCTATTGTTTCTATGGGAGTAGTGTAAACCATCGTCTTAAGGTGTCCCCATAAATAAAAATCTAATGGATTTAAGTCAGGGGAGCAAGGTGGCGAGTTAATTGGTCCACCTCTTCCAATCCAATTTTCACCAAAGGTGTTACTCAGATGAGTTCTGACAGGTCTACTTAAATGAGGAGGAGCTCCATCGTGCATAAAAGTTATTTGGTTACGTATATTTAGAAGATCTTCTTCTAGCAGTACGGGCAATTCTTGTAGAAGAAACTCTAAGTAAGATTCGCCGTTTAATCTTAAGGGTAAAAAGAAAGGACCAATTAAATTGTTACCAACAATACCCATCCACACATTTAAAGAAAATTGTTCCTGGTGGCGACACTGCACGAAAGCATGGGGATTTTCGTCACTCCATACGTTGGACATGATAGGGATACAAGAGTTGCTCGGAGAGAACCTGCCACACAGTGCTGTTGGAATGATTACGCCCGAATCTAGTTGCTATAGTCCTAGTACTGATACCAGGATTTTGTTCCACAGCACGTAAAACTACCTTGTTAAACTCGGGCGTTCTTATGGACCTCGGCTGGCCTCTATCATTGGTGGGAACGGCAAAACTTCCTAAATAACATTATTGTCAAAAACATCACAAAAAAGAAATAAGAAAATTTACCTCTTTCCCGTAATCTACGGTCTACGCTTTCAAAGGTTTTACTATCTGGAAGTTGCCGATTGGGAAACGCTTCTGCATACAGGCGCCTCGTTGCATAACAGTTACTATAGGCACGTGCATACATTACATGCATGTCTGCCATTTCCTCAAAAGTGTAATTTTCCATCACAAAAACCGAGACAAAAACTTTTTAGAGCAATTTCGCCAAAAAAAGTGTATAATTCTTTTCTAAAAGAACTAACGCGCAAATGTCAATCCTTCATGCAGAAATGATTATTTATTTTCCAATGCACTTGTGATTTATTTTAGTAGAAATTAATAAACCAATTTTGTCCAATGACATACAATAAAACGGTTTTTATTTTTTTTTCTCGAAAATGAAGTGAGATAGGAAAAAAATACAAGAGGCAAAGAAGTTGTATCTTTAAATGCTTAATTAAATAAAAAATATTAAAGCTACAAAAAAGACAGTGGCGTATATTTTTTTGATAATAATATTCGCTAAGGTGCCCCCCGGGATGCCACTGGACTCAATAATTTTAATCTATTTAGGGCTAAATTAGCCTCTTAATACAACAAATATCATTGCCAAATTTCAACAGCATCGAGGAAGTATTTTTAATTTAATTAATAATTTAATTTTTTATTTCTATTTCTTTAACATCCTGTAGCTTGAAAACCCTGCATTTCCGGACCCATGTATAGAAACTTTTTTTCATATTTTTAAACAAGGAATCACCCTCTAAAATATCTCTGTCTATTTTTCGAACACCCTGTAGATTACACAATCATATTACGGTCATCACTAAAAATAACATTTGTAAATATCGAAATTTTGAATATAAGAATCAATTTAATGTATTTTCCTTTTGTTTATCTATTCATCAATAGATACCAGAAACCAGTCATATTTTATATAATATATTATTTTAAGTACATGCTTAGAAATACTATTTCCCAACAAAATTCAATTTTGTACGATATTTTGGTAACCTGGCAATACTAGTCGAAGGTAACGAAAATAGGGCAAAATAACATAGAAAAGTTTTAAATTATATCTGTATTAGATATATTGTAGATCAGGTTCTTATCTAAAAGTAAATTATAGTTGAAAAAAAACTAAAAGAACGGTTTTACGAGCTGCGTAGTAAGATAATAATTATCATATACAAGTTTTAATCTTCTTTATATCTGCATGCATGCGTACCCCCGTTAACTGTTAACTTGTCCACCTATTATTAAGGTAATTAAATTTAAAAGCATGGAGCAGATTTATGTACTTACCATTGGCATAATATTATTTATTGATGTCGCTCAAATTATGTTTGTATTATAAAAATTGTAAATATTTCCCATCCGTTTTTTGAAAAAATTCAAAAAACACATTTTGCATTCCTAAATATGTGATTTCTTAACTAATTATTTTCTGCTAAATATTGTTGGAAATTTTTACTATGTTTTTTTCTGGCACAGATACCATTTCTGGTGCTACTGGTCGGATGTTCTGTGTTATTAGTTGCCTGAGTTGCTCCACATTTGCTACTTTTGTGACGTAAACTTTACTTTAAAGGTGGCCCCAAAAAAATTAACAAGGGGATCTTAACTGCCACTCGATTGTACCGTTTCTTTCTATCCACTATCACCACTATCCACGGGAACAACATCTTTCAAATATTGACGACCATTTTGAGTGTAATATGGCGGTACACCATCCTGCTGAAACCACAGTCGATCATTATGAATCCGTGCATCCGCGTGATAAGGAAATAAAGCAGTCAGTTTATGTGCTACTCTACATATACATTTTTAATTTTCACTTTAATTTCAATATGATATAAATATGATAAAAATCTAGATAAAAATTGGTATGAAATAAAATACAATAAACTTGTAGGTATTTATTATCCTCGCAAGTAGTTTCCGGCGGGAAACATTCTTTTGAATACCCAATGATAAAGAAGTAGGTAACAAATTACATATAAGAATTATCAAAGAAGTTTGTTGATTTTATTAACCAAAAATCAAAAGGCACAAAGTTGTCGTCTCCTCAATTTGTTGTTGTAAAAGTGTATAACTGTAAATTTCTGACAGAAAACCTGACTGACTGACCCACAATTTAGGGTTAATCAGTTTTTAGGGAAAAATTTTACACCTAAAATTTTTAGCCATTAAGAAGCTTTAATTTCAGCTCGTTGCTATAGTAACCACATAACTTTCCGGAAGTTTTTCCTCCTAAGTACCCTGGGTGTGATTACAGCGATGGGTTTTCTGTCAAACGAACAGCAAAATTTTGTTTATATTAACTGTGTGTTTAGCATTAATAATAATATCAACTAAGAATAATCTTGGCTAGAGAACTTTAAAGTATGAAAATACCTGCATTTTGCCTAGAAGTACACAGGGATGACAAAAACAATGGACTTCCTGGGGCCGAGTAGATATTGACAGCTGTCTCGTCCTTGTTAGAAACTATGAGAATGCCATAACCTGAAGCAACTCCACTGATAACACTGCAGCGCATTTAAATGTGCTTAATAAAATAGCAAGTAGTAAATAAGCCGCAACGCCATCATGTTGGAATCAATTATTAGACACGGCGTTGTAACGGATAGCACGCACCCTGGTGGGTACTTCTAGTGCAATCTATTTCTGTATTTGCCAATCAAGCAAACTGATGTGGAGAAGTACGAAATGTCTTACCTTATACTGGAGAGTGTTTGCGCCGTTTTGTTTTTTGAGTCTTTTCACATCCACACTTTATTGTACCTGTTCTTTGCATTGCTGTTGATTCCAACGTGATAGCGTCGATATAGGACTGTGATATTCGAGTATGATTATCCGATTTGTAATTTATTGACACGGTTGACTAGGTAATGTAGTGCATATTGCCATGGCATTTCTTTAAATAAGGTTGCCATTTTAAACGGTAAAATTTTACAAAAAATGTGCACTGATAAAAAAGCCTTTTATTCCTTATAAGAATTCACATACTCTTTATACAACTGTTTAATACTATATTATGTGACAGCAATGCGCTTTTCCACTGTAAGACAACGAAAATTGCTAGACCGCTGCAGTATAGTGATAATATCACGATAATTTAGCAAATAGGAAATAGGAGTTAATGCTACCATAGAATGGTTTATAGCCATTATTGCTCTGAATACTTACAGTAAATATTAAGTTCTATTGGGTGTCTAATCAAGTTTTATATACTGTATTAGTTCCAATTGGCAGTTGTAATGAAACTTGACATTAATTATAATACTATTTGCTTGCTACGGGTAATAAAGGATATTATACTTACCACTTAAAAATCAGTACTGTAGTTCTCAAAAATTTAGATAGCTTCTAGTGTGATATTGTTCTTGTCGTTTAACATTGCATATCATCATGCAACATGGTTTACTGAGATGGTAAAATTCGTGCATATATTTTAAAGTCCAATACTTATGATGAGTTGTGTGAAATGAAAATATTCTAATACTTTATCTGAAATGCAAAGTTTAAAAAAACTTAAATACAAAGTATAAATAAATTGATTTAAACAGGTATTGGTAGGATCAATAAAATTCAAATGTAGACAGGACAGCTAGAAGACTTTGAACAACGATATGACCTACGCAACAAATACGTTAAAACTAATACTATGTATGGCACGCGGCGATTGCCGATCGCTACGAAACCCCACGAACGTGTTGTGGATTATAAGTTCTAACGGATACAATTCATTTTCGGGGACGCTGTTCTGCTGTCTTAATTGTAGAAAAAGCGCTCTACTGGGAACATAATGTGTCGCATTGAGAAGATACAATTTATTTCTAAACAAAATTGCTGTATTAAAAGTAGTTCATTATTCAACAAGATTATGCTGATAATGTAACTGATTACTACCAATAAAAACGCTGTTCTAGCAATTCTGGACTTGATATAACCCTAAAGCGGGTTTGATACACTAGCAATTTATTTAATATGGGTTAATAAAAAATAAGTTATGAATACAAACTATTTCTTAACAAACCTGTTGTATTAGATCATTTTCCTTAGTGTGTAAGTAAACACAATACAAGTAAAATCTTATTTCCCTTAAAAGTAAGATTGGATGGAGACCAACTAATTGTCTTAGTTTGATATATTTATTGGATTGTGCATTTTAAATTAGTGCATATTGCGTGAGATGAGATTTTACAGTAGAAGAAAGCGAAAATTATTCCGTTTTGTCGAAAACGGGTGACATTTTAGACAAAAACTAAAATTAGTTTTGAGTTCAGCGACACAAAATACCTCCATTTAAATTAAAAAGAAAATTTATGATTTTAAATTTGCTATCCAGGGCTATTTTTCGTAATAAATACACTTTAAACACTAAATTATTTCTCACCCCTTTATTTCCTTTCTAACATGGTAATAAAACATTTATAAATTAGATTTGTGACGGCATCGGCTACGCGAAGGCTATTTCGGAAACAATGGTAATCCAGCGTGCTCAGCCTTTCCCAAAATCGATTAGCGATTGTTTCAGCGGCGTTTAATTAAAAAATTGACGCGGATTGTGTACCGTTCAGCATTTTTGACCGCCACTATTTTTCATTATGATTTATGAATTAGGCTTTTAATTGAACTTTATTCAAAGGTTTTTGTCTACTCTGGAAGCCTTTTGTATTATGCACTTTCTATCGAAGCAAAAAAATTTCATTACACGCAGCTGTCAATTTTTGTTCAAAATTAATTAATCCTTTATTTTTTGCCTAAAGCCTAGAAACCGCTGAGTAGTTTTTTTGAGTGCCTAGATAATTTCTGTGCGTGAATAATGAATTCTAAAGGATTCTACTAGTTTATTTTCAACATTTTTGTCTAATTGCTAATAAACTTTGAATCGTTGAGGCGTTTACTTGATGGAAATTCATTATAACTGAATGAATGACAATTTATTTTGTCAAATTTCCACTTTTATTTGAAAAACTTTTTCTTTACACGACGCGTTTCGCTACATTGTCGCTTCTTCGGGTGTATGGTGCTAACTTATTTTATTTTATTACAATAACAAAATGGTCTAGATACTTAATTACTCAATTCAGCTATACGCGAAAAAGTTTTTCAAATAAAAGTGGAAATTTGACAAAATGAATTGTCTTTCATTTAATTACTAATACTTTTGTTTCTTAGGAAAAAGATAAGTTTAAATGAATTTATAAGTACTTTTGCTGATGAACTTAGCTTAACATTCAACGCTTCATTCATAACGCACCAGTTTGCCGCTGGATGGAGTGATTGAACTATTGGAGTTTTGTGTACGTAGTTCCTACTTTCAAGTAAAATATAGGTTCTATATCCAGGATGACGGTCTTGCACTGGGTTCATCTCTCTCTCCGGTGGTGGCTAACCTGTATATGGAATGGTTTGAGTCACACGCTATTAACACTGCCAAGATTAAACCTAAACTTTGGCTTAGATATGTTGATGATACCATTATTATCTGAACAGACAGCAACGAAGGGCTGATACGGTTTTTGAAACATATTAATCTGAGAGCATCTAACGTTTGCAACAATCCGGAAGACCTTAATACTGAAATTTCAAATATCAAAAAAGATTTAAAACATAATGGTTACCCTGAAACCTTTGTAAATCTAACTAATCTCAAAACTTAAAAATCGCGAAGAAAAACTAATTCAGAAATGAAAGAGGAGCAAGCATTTCTTACAATACCTTATGTTAAGTGGATTTTTGAAAAGATTAGAAGGATAACCAAAAACTATATAATATCAAAACAGCCATCAAATCCGGAAATACGCTGAGAAGCTTTCTTATAAAAGTAGAACCCTCCCGTAATAAAATCACAAAAAATTTTATTTATCAAATCCCTTGCGAATGTGGCGAATCGTTCATTGGAGAAACAAAAACAAACCTCTTCCCGTACGAGTTAAAGAACATCTGAAACATACTCAAAGAGGTGAAACTTCGAGATCAGGTATAGCGGATTATAATTGTATGGACCAACCAATATAATATACAGCGGTCAGAAGCCATGGTTTTGGACACGGAACAGCACTGGAAAAAACGAAAATTCGACGAAGCAGCTTTTATGAATCAAATTACCCATAGGTATATTTAGTGAACCAAGTATAGATATCCCCAATGTCTGGAAACCTCTTCTTGTCCAATAGGCACATAGGCGGAGTCATTAAGCTCCATTGCACATGGATAGTATTTAGGACAGTAGCCTTAGAATTATAATTTAGTTTACACTTGAAAACGGTTAGAGATACTAACTAACCGAAACGTTGAGTTAAGTAACAAAATAAAGACAATGGAATTCCGACAAGGTAATTTCCTCAAAATTCAACATTGGCATTTCTTTAGGTTTTTTTCAGTGACTTGAATTTAATGAATTTTGTCTTAAACTTAATAGGTACTTATATTTCTATAAATATTTCTTGAAATTTACATTTTAGACTAATAAAAAATCTATCTGCTGGCCGATCTAAAAAAAAAAATATTTTTTAATAGTGTATCACCTTATGTAAAATGAACTCAATTTTCGCCCTTCGCTGTCACCGAATTTCTCCGAAACCGCACACACGATTTACTTTAATTTTAAAAGATTGACAGACCTATTCTTAAACTCTGTTTCTCATGAGGCAAATTTACCGATTACCCTTTTATTTTAAAAATATACTAAAATGTGTGTTAGTATAAATGGGCCAATTTTAAAAATCCTATTCTTCCAAAGAAAGGTATAAATAAAAAATAAGTTAGACAAACAACATATGAACTATTAACTATCCAGTGATACCAAAATTATACCTGTTTACTTATGTGTTACTGATGATATTTGGTGAAAGCCGAATGCCTGCGACTATTCTTAAAATCTTTATCTTGGCGATCGTCAATAGTTTGTACAAAAATAACGTTATTATTTTTAAATAGACTAGATTATATCTTAAAATAAATTCGAAAGGTTTAGAGAGTTTCTAGTAAATGGTATAAATGCATGTCACGAGTAAAAGAGATTGTAGACTCTTGAGTTTTATCGATTTGGCACGGGGACCTAAACCTTTGACATTAAATATTCACCACATGGTCGAAAAATATCTGTTGTGTTCTCTACAGATATAGTCGAAACGAAAAATAATTATGGTTTTTCAGTTACTTTTTTGTACTAATTATTTGTTATATTAAGCTAATTTTGTTAGTGAATTACACTAAAATAAAAATTACGTAATAAATAAGGTAATAGACTGTCACTTGCCACTACATCACCATTAAATTTAATTATTTAATAATTCAAAAAATCCCCTCATAGTTATTTATTCTCGAAGTTTGGTTTAGATTCGTAGTCCAACCCAAAAAAAATTTTTTTTCTAGAACCAGATTAGGTATTCTCAGAAGCCTCTCTAAGGGGGATAACAATTTTGAAAATGTCTCTTCCTTTAACTTAGATTGTGGTTGAATGGCTTAAAGATTACAGGATAAAAACTTCGAAAAGTAACGTTTGTAAACGAATTTTAAATTTTTCAGTGGCGAAGATTGGAATTTTAATCTTCGCCACTAAAAAAATTAAAATTCGTTTACAAGCGCTACAGGCGGAATTGACACGTACCCCCAAAAAAAATTGCGTTGCTGCATAAACGATGCTGATGAACGCAGCTAACTTCGCACATATGATTTCTTGTTGTTTTTTTTGTTATTGTGGATGTTTAATACTTATGGATTTCTAGTTTTCGTATAGTTTAGTGAATTGTATTTGTGCCTTTAGTAACTCGGATACAATGCCTATTAAAGATCATTGTATGGTTTTATTATGTCCAAATAGGGTGAAATACCGGGGGGTTTCGTATTTTTAGTAAGTATGAAGTATTGATCCATACTTCTTAATATCTAATTTAGTAGTTTTATTGGAATCAATTTAAACACATCTAACTAGGCATAGGCCATACGAACAAGATCTTAAAGCCCATTTTCCCATTCGTTACACGATAATTTTGCAGTGCACATGCCTATTCCTCAGTGGTTTTGTTTGCCATAAATTTGCCACTTTCGTGATTATTGTTTGCTTATTTAAAGGTAAATGTCTATGAGACATACACAAATAATTAAAGTGTGGCAAAATTTGTTTCGCTTAATAATCGACGTATGGACTTCTGATTTAAAGACTACCACCTTGAACTATTATTATTTTTTAATATGAAGAATATATTGTCGTATGCATGTCATCTTGAAGAACACAATATAAATGCCGAAAAACAAAGTTTTTAAAAGTTATTCCAATTTTCAGGAATATTAAAGACATTTTAGTACATTTTGTTTTTACATTAATAAAATAAAAAAAGATTTTTTAAAAATTCCGTTATTATGAAAATATATTTTGTTCAATAAATGCCTTTTTTTCTAAAAATGGGGCCTTGCAAGAACTTGAAAGTAAAATTGAATTATAAAAACTATTTATTTTAAAAGTTTTATTTTAAATTTTATATTATTTCCAAATTATCCGTGTTGTAAAATCAAAAAATTGTGTCTATAAATAACTACCCTACATCCGATTTTAGGAAATATTTATAAAAATATACCAGGAATAACTTTTGTACATGGGAACACGTAACCAACTCCCTTCAACTAATTATTATTTTATACGTTTTAGAGCGTTTTTTGATGCAATCCTTTTTTAAACAATTATATGCCATTGTTATATTTCGTTTTAGTGTTTTGTCGGATCCGATACCTAAGCCAAAAAAAATTATGCGCAAAACGAACATAGAAAACTGAATTGGTACTTTTGACACATGATTAGCCAATTTGATTTAAATAACTTTAATCAGTGTTTTGATTGTTGTTAGTGACCAAAGCATAAATAATCGTTAACCAGTTCTAACTGCAGGCCTGAACGCAGAATCTCCTTTCCATTAGGGAGGGCTAGGGAGGGGGGTTTAAAAAAAACTAACATGTTAAAATGTAACATGTATTGACTGATTCTACATATTATTATAACAATTATTAAAGAATCTAAATTAAATGACAAAATCAAGAAATAAATAAACGAGCTAAGCGATTGATAGTGAATTCGGAATCAATTTTAATTGATTAAACTTAAATAAATATAAATTATATTTCGACATCCAGTCCGAAGACATGCCTTTTGATTACCACGTAGTCAACCATAACTCGAGTTTCCCAGCAAAGTTTAAAAACCAAACAACTTCTCTAGTCCCTCACCTGTTTCCATCCACATTGCTGGAACTTCACTTATCACTTTGCGCTCCCCGCGTGTATTTGAATTAGGCAGTGATTATTAATTTAGTTACTCTAGTCGTTGTAAAATAACTACTTTAATGCCTACAGGCTGCAGAGTGATTTTCACAACAAATCTTTAAACATCTACGTGGTAATCAAAAGGTATGTCTTCGGACTGGTTGTCGAAATATAATAACAAGATCTAACGAAATTACCTGTGAAGTTCGATTTTGATTATATAAGACTTCCAGTCCGAAGACATACCGTCCCTCCCTCCCAACCCACAATGTTGCGAAAAAAACATCTTTAAACTGAGTGAGGTTCCAGCAACGTGGATGGAAGCAGGCGGGGGACTAGAGGAGTTGTTTGGTCTTTAAACTTTGCGGGGAAGCTCGATTTATGGTGGACTACGTGGTAATCATATTATATAATATATAATATGTCGAAACCAGCAGCCAAGATCAAAACGCGTAATAACATACTCCAGAAACTATGCGGCCCCACTTGGGGATCATCAGCGTCCACACTGAGATCTTCAGCCCTGGGCTTGGTATATTCAGCAGCTGAATACTGCGCCCCGGTGTGGTTAAATAGCGCTCAAACCGGCCTGGTTGACGTCCAGCTCAATCACACAATGCGGCTCATTACGGGTACGATCAAACCAACACCTACCTTCTGGCTTCCTACGCTTAGCCACATAGCCCTTCCTCACCTCCGTACAGAGCACGCTCTTGTTAGGGAATACATCAATAATCCCCAACTACCGATCCATTCCGACTCCCCCGCCCTCGAAAGAAACCGACTCTGCTCCAAGCATCCCCCTCTCAGAACTGGAAAGTCCCTGCATGATGATGGTTTTGACATTACTGTCCGATGGCGAGAAGAATGGGAGGACAACGCTCCACTGGCCTACCATAACATGCCCTGCATATCCAGAAAGCCCAATGTACTCGACCTTCCCCGCAAAACATGGTCAGCCCTGAATAGAGTTAGAACCAAATGTGGAAGATGCGCTGACTCACTTTTTAAATAGGGTAAAAACCTTTCCCCCAGGTGTGACTGCGGGGATGACATGCAGACAATCCGCCACATTGTTGAAGAATGCACACTGAGGGCCTACACCGGCGACCCATATGACTTCCAGATAGCGACTAAGGATGCAATTGAATATATACGTGCATGAGATGTATGTTTGTGAATTTAATTTCATGTGTCTTTTATGCTTTTATATAATTGTTTGTTATGTTGACTTTTGTGATGTAAATGAGCCAAACCATACGCTAAATAAGTAAATAATTATAAAAGGTATGTCTTCGGACTGGGTGTCTCATATAATCAAGATCGATCTTTACAGGTAAGTTCGTTTGCGACCGCGCCTGTTTAATTGTTTCATAATTATGTCATGTCTTTCTTTAGCAAATATAGATCAAATCAGGATCAAACGTTCCGTTAAAAATGTTTTAGACTTCGTCAATACTAGACTATTTCAGAACCATATTTCCACGCCTTGTCATTGGGAAACCGAAATAATAATTAATTTTAAAGTAAATATGACGTCTCCTATCTCCCGGGTTTTCATATAAACGAGGCAAGGTTAGTTAGCTAGAATAGAACCGAATTCCTTTGCTGCGGCTTTACACAGGTGCGTAAGATTGTGTTTTACCATATCCATTCCGTATAACCTACTTCCTAAGGTTTTAGTCGTGTTATTTATGTGGAGAATAATATAGATGAAACTAGACTTTAGCCTAATTTTCGCTTTTGTTCATAAATATGTGAGTAGAAGTATGGGCAAAACTCTTTACCTATTGTAAATATTAATATTTAACAGTCAGGAAAAAATTGTTTGGTTTATCAATAATATTATTATGCCTACCTGCAACCAGTGGCAGCTTCTTCTCATTTCTCACACATTTTTTTGATGCCACGCCCACAAAATCATTTTTGTCGATCCGCAAATTTTAAACACTATAGATAATTCAGTTCAAAGTCGGGATTTGTCACGTTTTTTCTAAAATATTATTAAGAGTCCCACTGCCATAGGGAATTGCGTTTTGGGGAACTACGTGTAACTTCCTGCTGAACCTCCTTAATTCTGCAGAAGCTGTAAGGTATGTTTGTGGTGTAAATTGAAGAAAGTCATGCAGAGCGATATTTATATCTAACATTTTTTTAACCTTATGAAACTTGCTTATTTTTATACCAGTCATATTTTCGAGCAGAATTGCCAATAGCTGACCTGATCACTCTCATAATACTATACCATACCATCTTTTGCCCTAATCAAAAATGCCATAATTGTAGAATCATCTTCCTGGGCATATAAAAAAACATCCTATATCCTTAAATCATTTAAGAGAACTATGAAAGAACGACTGGAGAAAAGGGTCTATGAAATTATATATGAATTAAGTAATTTATAAAAAAATTTTGTATATGTGTTTTTTTAATATTTTATATCATTTAAATTTTAAATGTATAATTTACTTTTGTTTAAAAATGTTTGTATTTATTTGTCATATTTGCCTGTATGTTTTAGCTTTACTTTAGCTTCAAATTCTTCTTTATAATAATAAATCATGTTTTGAATTGATTTGAAAAAATAGAGTTGTTAGAACATGGCAGAAGGTATCAACGGGGTGATTTGGACGATGAGAGCTTTGGGTTTGTTATAGTTAATGTCAAATTGACAAAACAATGACATTGTTTTGTTTATTAATCAATTGTCAGCTGTTCAAGCGGGCCCTGGGCGTCGCTCAGCCACTCAGCCTTCCCGATCCCAGGACTTGTCATAATACTATTGTGTCGTGGCGGAACATCTGTCGGCCATGCTTTTATCAAAGCGAAAGTAGAAACCAAAGAAAATTTATAGGTTTTTTAGGTTAGAAATTTTAACTCCTTGTTAAAAAATCACAGTGGAGAGAGAAAGAAGAGAGAGTAAGTGAGAGAGAACGATTTTTGTGTGCCTGCAGGCCATCAGAGGCGCAATGGCGGGAAATTCGAACAGCGGTTTTAGAACTTTTCAATTTTATTATTAACTTTTGAACGAGTTTTTATTGATTTAATATGTGATTCAATATAAATATTATTAAATCCCAAATTATAGAAATAAAAAGAGGCACAAACGTATTTATTTTATTGAATAAAAGCACGTTTTTATAAAATATTAACCAACATTTGGAAAATAAAGATGAAAGCACTTTATCGTAAATAATTTTTTTCTACGTTTATTTATAAATAATGCATTGACAACCATAACAAAAAATAACTTTTTAGAATAAACTAATGTCCTTAGGTTACGTCTCACAGGTCTTACTCATCAGGAATTGTCTCAGTTCATATAATATATCACAAATACTGTATAAAACACAAGCACTAGGATTCAACGAGAGAAGTACTAAAATATAAAATATCCATAAACTATCTGGTGATTCTTACAGCATTCTCTGAAACAAAAGAAACAGTATCGGGTTGACAATAAATTTCTCTGTAAAATATGGCCAGTGGCCAAGTATCTACTTATCGAGTTAGCTTAAATCATTATGTGCCATTATGTCATACTTTTGATCTATGATCTACTCAGTAAAACAAAAATGTTAAAATTATAATTTTAAGAACCTAAACTATCTGTTCGTAACTGATACGATTGTTAGGTATAACCTGTAGCACAAATGTGTTGCAGTTATCTGCAGGCTGCTTAGTGATATTTTGCTAAGATTGGCTCGTAAACCAATACCTATTACGTATGTGAAACATTTCATGTTAATTTATTTATTGTAAACTTACATTTCCAATATAAAAAATTGGTATAAGTGCAAAATCAATTTGATAATCAATAAAAAATAATTACCTGCATGGTAGGCTGGAATTATAACTAAAAAATTACACACATCGGCGAAGTTTTCTAGAATAGAAACTTATAGAATTGTATTAAATATTAAAATGATAATAAAAATTTAATTAAATTTCCTCAGAAAAAAACGTGGAAAAGAAAAATTTACAGTTTTAACATGGCGGACTGGCTGGTTTGTACCAATTAGCACCTGGCGCAGTTTGGGAAGCGTTGTACAAGGTCAGAATATAACTGTCCTTCGCTTCTATACAGTGTTGCCACAAGCATTTTTTTTTTGAGTCAGATGATGTGAAGAAAACGAGCCAAATTCATACCGGAACGAGCTTTTTCAAACAAAAAATATTTATTAGTGATTTTTGGAATTGGAAAGATTATATTTTTAAGTACTCATATGACTAGCTTGTATTTCAAGTAAATATTCAACACAATTCATTATTTTCGGTAAGTATTTAGAACGGATTCGGAAATAAACGCATGCGCAGAATCAAATCCTTACAGTGAACAGACCCAACACGCAAACCCAGAATGATGTGTACACACATTTTCACACTGAATGCGCGACTTCAAAAAATCCTATCAGATTTCAGTCACTTTGACAGATGCTTTTTTTGCATTATAAGTTAAATTGTAAAGTGGCCAACTACGCAATGAATGACGTAAATTCTTTTGTTCCTCGGTTTGACAGATTTCGATCAAGTGGAAATAACTCAATCTCTCAGATCATTGCTTCAGTCTTTAAGTTAAATTTTAAATTAATACCGGTTCCCGAAAATTTGAGTGAAAACAAAACATACATCATCATAAAATGTCAAACAGATGACGCTGACAAGACAAGTGACACTGCTGACAGCTCACAGCGGTTGGGGTGCGTTCGCGGTTTTGCTCTCTAGCTGACCTGATCCGGTTGCTCGGCGGGGTGTGTTAGTGACAGTGGCGTATTTAGGGGGGGAGGGGGGTCCGAGGGGTCTGGACCCCCCCCCCGTGGGCTCAACATTAAAAAAAACTCAGAACAGATCAGATGCCTTGTTGCATTTAATGTAGACAGGGTGAACTGAACCTCGCCCGATAACAAAATGTAATAATTTTCTATTTTACAATTTTTGCCTTTATTATTATTAGTATTATTAAATAAAATTATTCATCATTCAATTTTTTTCTTGTTTTTTACCTGCGTGTCTAATTTATTTAATTTAAAAAAATTGAAATGATGTTCACTTAGTTTTGTAATTTTTTTTGCAAACTAGAACAATTAGCAATACTTTGTTTTTACAAATAATTAAGTAACTGTGTCACAGATAACAAAACAACATGGCCAAACTTGGCAAAAAAAATGGCAAAAATAACTTGAAAACCAATCATTTTCGGAATCGGTCATATTATGTAGAAATATATATTTTTAAACATAAATATTTAAAAAAGTATATATTCCCATTATTGAGTTTATATTTAAAAATTTCTTAATTTCTTCCTTTTTTGGGTTCAGCTATCAAAACATAGAAATTATAAATTTTGATAGTTCAAAATAGGGCGTGGCACCGAAAAAATTTTCGCTTTTTTAAAGAAAGAAAGAGAGATAAAACGAAAGGTATAGACCCCCCCCCGTGGCAATATTCTAAATACGCCACTGGTTCGTGAATATGTTTCGTAACCGTTATGTTATGTTACTCCATCCCAACAACGATCCGTACTACGACATTCTGCGTTCACTCAGTTCAATTTCACTTCAGCAATACTCAAAATAGTCAAACTCAACAGATCGACCTCGAAATCAACAAAAAAATTAACCGAATTCTAATAAAGAGTCAGTTTTAATAAAGAGAAGCCAACGAGTAGCTTTGAGTCCAAAAGAGCCAAATCTGGCTCCTGTGGCAACGCTGCTTCTATACGTCAAAAATATGCGACATAACCCGGTTACTCGGCCAGCTGGAGAATCATCAAGCGACAACAGCGCCAATTTGACTCTGGTGGCCAGCTGGCGGCGGCTTGAGATAAATATGACCTTGTCAGGGCCGTAGCCGGAGGGGGGGGGGGTAGTAAAATAAATAGTTTATTGTTTATTTTGTCGACCGACCTTTCAAATTTAGAATTTCTTTTAAATTAAAAGAGTGTTTTAAAGTCTGGCATATTGCCGCAAATTAAGCTTTACGGTTATTTTACCCAAAAAAGGGCGTGGCACCCAAAAACGGCGCAGTTCCCTTTCGCCCCCCCCCCCCCTTCTAGAATAAATCCTAAATCCGCCACTGGAACAACCCCCTCCCCGAAATTATTTTCTGGCTACGGCCTTGGACCTTGTGATGCAAGATCGCCCATTTAAAGTTTCACGGAAGTTTCGTGGAAACTTTCAGGTACTTTCCTTTATATTCTTTTAAACAGCAAAACAAAGTAAAAACATTTGCTTCACCAATTTGTTAAAAGAACAGGTCGTAAACAACTTCGTATAATCTTAAAAAATATATATATAGGGTCATACTTAACCGCGGCAAGGGGAAGAAACTAATCTTTGCTGACGTTTGCTGAGTTTGCTTTGCTATTTAAAAGTAACTAAAAGGAACTCGGCATTCCTTTTGCTTCTTTTAAACCGCAAAGCAACGCAAAAATCTTTGCTTACCTAAGATGTTGAAGGAACGCTTCGCGAACAAACCCGAACAACAGTATAATCGTATTGGCTTTGCACTCCAATTTAAATTAAAAGGAACTAGGCTATTATACTTGGGTCCCGACAGAGGAATGATAGTTTGCATTTTGATTATGAATATCGTTTCTTAAATCAGAAGTAGAATAGTTTTCTATTGGAGACCATAATTTATTGTTTATTGATATATAATTTACGACAGTCGCTTGGAGTAGCTTCTTAGCAAATTTTGTTCTTGTAAATAATATTTACTAAATATCTCTACCGCTAATAAAATAAACAATATACTATTACCTATAATCACTTACTGATTCTTAAGATTAAAAAAAAAAACACATAACCTTTCAGCTTCATTATTTTCATATATTATAGTGTATTTCACGTAGAGCGGAACTACCTACCTACTGGTTTTATTTAAGTCCACGACAATATTAAACCCCAAATTCAATAAATCTGTCGACAAATTTACTGGTTTCGCTTTATTATATTCCTTATATTGGCAGCAATAATTACTATTTACTGATACACAATTTACGATACTCACTTGCAGCTTTTGTCGTAAATTTCCTTCTAGTAAATATTTACTGTCATTACTGCTAGTAAATAATTCACATTAATTCTTAAGCTTACCTGTCATTTATATATAGCATGTTTTCCTTTAGATTATAGAACTGTAGTATCGACTTATTTTGTTATTAATATATTTGTATGATGACAAATAACTCAAATTTTTGAAATTCGCTGCGATAAGTACTAGTTACCGATATACGACTTACTACACTTGCTTGCATCTCTTGTTATCGTAAATTTCAACCTCGTAAATATTAACTGTCATCACTGCCCGTGAATACTAATAACTAACTCTAAAGAAAAACACATAACTTGTCACTTTCATCTACATTATAATATAGGGTGTTTCATCTTAGGTTATAGAACTGTAGTACCGGACAAACTCTTTAAACTTGTTAGTTGTTAGTATTGGTATGTATTTTTTATTTAAGCAACAATTTTCGGCATTGGTACATAATTTGAAATTTGACTTGCCCTACTAAGCCTGCATATACACCTTAAGGGCACAGTTCTCAAGGTCAATCTTGTATAAAAGACCTATAAATGGCTTAAATGCAGGGGTGACTTCCGGAACCTTGCAATTATTAAGAAAATATAATTAGTATCTAATTTTGAAAAGGCTGTTTAGGGAGGCGTTCACGAATAGTATGTCGGTGTTTTAAAAGAAGCAGTTTTTTGAAACCACTAGAATTGCCACAATTTATTTTCAAATCCTTGAAATAAAACACGTCAATTTTCAGAACAGAAGTAAAAACAACAATTTTTACTGGTAACACGATATTTTCTAGTCTATCTAGATGTCATCTCTCCTAAGAATTCTAAAGAAGATGTGTTCGTTTTAACAGAAAAGGTTCCGTAATTACACAAAACACGAAAGTAAATAAAACTATGACCGGTTGACTAACATCTGCCTTGCTCCACCAGCTACAGAATATGTCTAGCTACAGAATATGTCTGTCTTTCTTCTTCGTATGCCAAAAGCATAAAAATAGCTAGTCTGATCAACACAGCACTGCAGTTTACATGCGAATCGTCAATAGTTAGGAAAATCGAATTGACTATAGAAAATGGCGTCCCTTAACTACCTTAATTCTCTGGAAAAATTTACTGGTTGCGCTCTGTTAAATTTCTTTAAAACATTTCATTTATTAAAAGTTTAGAAATCTTAAGTTAATGTTTTAAATAGTAGTTTGTACAGTTAAGTAGTTTGTTTCTTAGCTCGTTATCACATCAGTATTCGTATTTACCATTTCTTGATGATCAAATACAAATTAAAAATAAACCTATACATTTTGGGCTGTTGTTGTCTGGTATTTTTGACACAGTGCAGAATCTTTGCTAAAATGTTAGTGTACCGTGCGAGCAAAAATTATTTGCATCAAAGAGGGCCTTGCATCTAAGGAAGTAATGCTTAGCCATAGAGCTTAATACCTGTTACATGTCAGTAACTATCTGAATTAGCAATCAATCAGTTATTCCGTCATCTTTGACAGTCGTTACAAGTAATTTGATTCATCGCTAATTTTTCCAATTTCTTTAACAATTCACACAATGGGCTTTACGGAACAGAACAAAACATTAAAGGTTGAATCGTATTTTCGAAACGCGGTTAGAGTATATGGTGAGTGGCAATACAATCCGGGTTTCTGCATGGACGATTTTCACGAACATTTTCCTAACGTTGCTTTTATTGCTGGGGATTTTTATCATTACCTTAAAGGAACCGTGGCTGTCGTTAGGGAAACAAGTTCTATACAACACAAAAAGGGAGCAGGAAGACCATCTGTAAGAACATAAGAACTTGTTGCAAGTGGACCATACTGAAAGAATACATCAAAACTATCCTGGAGACCAAAGTGGCAGAAGAAAGGCAGTAGAAGATACATAGATGCATAGATACATAGCCCGGGGCTCCCCTGACGGTAATACCTTTTGGTGATTCCGGGGCAGTCCCGTAGAGGAGGGAGGTTTTAGTGCGTAAACAGGACAGCCTCTGGACTCGCACACTACCGGCGAAAGGTAGAACAAGTAACCGGTGCCCATAAAGGGTTTCCTCGCTGACACAAAAAAAAAAAAAAAATAAAAAAAAAAAAAAAAAAAAAAGTTCGTGAAACAATGCAAAATACGCCAACAAATTATATAAGATGCCTGTCCCAAGAAGTGGGAAGGTCTTAGGGAACATGCAGGACTATTTTTAAGAAACAGATAAATTTATTTCCTTGTAAAGTGCACGTATTCCAAGAACTACAAGCCGCAGATTTTGAAAGACGCAGGAATTACTCTCAAAGGTTTACCCAAAATTTATTGGAAATAAATGATTTATTAGACCTGACATTTTTTTTCGGATGAAGCCTGTTGTCACCTCTCCGGTTATGTGAATTTTCAGAATACACGCATGTGGAGTAGTGAAAATCCCCATTTTTTTGTAGAGTCCACATTGCACCCTCAAAAAATTGGTGTCTGGTTGGCTGTTTCCCGAAGAAGAATTGTTGGTCCTATTTTTTTCCATGACACAGTTACAGCACAGCGGTATAGAGACAATATTTTGAATCCGTTTGTGGAGCAATTATATAACGACGAACTACGTTTTGGATATTTTTAACAGGACGGTCCAACCGCCCATACAGCCGCAGAAACTATTAACTACTTACGCAATTTTTTCGACGACGGATTGATCAGTTGTCGATCAGACATTGAATTCCCACCTAGATCATATTGTTTAACGGTTATGGATTACTTCTTTTTTCCTAATTTAAAGAACACTATTTTTAAAACACCAGTTGCAAATTTAGAACAATTACAAAAAAGGATTATCCAAGAATGTGGTAACATTTCTCCAGAGACACTTTCGAAAATATGAAGACACATGTGAATTTATGCTTGGAGCATGGCGGTGGCCAATTTCAGCAATTTATGTAATTATTTTTCTTTTTCTTTTTGTATATATTCTTACTTTGTTAATTTTGTAAACAACAAAAATAAATATGTATTTGTCTACTTATTTTATTACTCATTAGTTTGGCATATCATGTCACAATATGAATTTGACAAAATTTTAACCTAGATTTGGTTATATATATCGTCCCCATATCATTGTGATCTAAACCAAGCCCTACGTTTTTTAATCCAAGCCCTCTTTGATGCAAATAGTTTTTGCTCGCACGGTATAATATGTTTTTCTATCAAGGAATAGATCTTTATTTATTTGTTCAAAAATTTAAACTTTTAAACTCTTAAATGTTCGAAATTCTCTTATATGTTGTTAAATCAATAATATATTATAGGAAATGACCTGAAACTTAAGCTATTTCTCCGACAGAGCAAGTGAAATTTATCACAATATCTCTATAAAGCAACAAAAACAGAATATTGACACGTTTGGCATATCAGTAATTAATACAAATTATTTTTTGTATTTTTGTTGCCGAAATAGGCTACTTGGGAAATACGGCACGCAACATCATCAATCTAAGTCCGACGTCTATAACCAATGAAAAATGGTTGTTTTGTGTTCTCAGCTAAAAGTTCCCTTATGGTTAAAAATAATGCGATATCAAACTTTTCACCTACTAAGTTATTGTTGAATTCCATTGGCTTTTATCACAATAAATTTGTTCAAAGTTTATTCAACAAACACATACAGTAGTCATAAAATAAACTTTTTTATTACTGTTATTATATATGTTTAGACAGACTAATTTGAACGTTTTTTAAATTTAAAGTATAAATTTATTTTTTTGTATTTAAGTATTTATTCCAGTATTTTTTATTAAATTTTAACTGGCCTATTTACTAAAGGGATTTAATATTTAATAGAGCCAATTGTATTTTAACGAACTGATTGTCATATTAAATGTTATATAATTTATTATTATGCAATGCAATTACAAAATATTTTACAAATGAACTACTTACCAAAAAAAAAACTTCAATCGTCTATTGTATTGGCTAACAGCTGTATTCAGTAAGGGGATTTAAATTTAAAGTTTTGTATTGTGTCGCGAGTCTAGTAACTATAGAAAAGAAATAATTGTTTACAGATAAAGAAGTGTGCTGTGTTGATGTATTATTGCTATTCTAAGTCGTTATAGTGGTCAGATTTTTGTTTTATCATGTTTCAATTATACAGTGTGTATCAGCCAAATGGAATAAATTCGATAATAAATACATGGGGGCGTCTCCGAAAAAACGCTCGGACACGTCGATTGGTATTTCTAGTTGTGCATTTTTTCAATAAACACTTTTTCTACAGAGTGTGTCACGTAATAGTGGCCAATACCAACTTTCTTATTTTAAAGAGGCAGTACAGTTTATACAACAATTCTGTTAGAAAATAATTTTAAAAAATAATGCTACGCATTTTGTTCTCAGTATTTTCTATACAATTAAGAAAGCATCCCCTAAAACGAATTGTATCCTTTAGAACCTATAATCCACAAGACGTTGGTGGGGGTTCGTAGCGATCGGCAATCGCCGCGAGCTGTAGTATTATTTTCAACGTATTTGTTGCGTAGTTGCGTTGTTCGAAGTCTTCTAGCTGTCTTGTCTAAATTTGAAATTTATTGATCGTACCAATACCTGTTTCAATTAATTTATTTTTGCTTTGTATTAAAGTTTTTTTAAACTTTGCATGTTAGATAAAGCAATAGATTTTTATTTCGCATAACTCATCATTAGTATTGACCTTTATAATCTATGGACGAATTTAACTATCTCAGTAAACCATGTTGCATAATAGATAATCATATGCAATGTTAAACAACAAGATTAATATCACACTAGAAGATAATTATATTTAAAAAAACTAGAGTACTGATTTTTGAAGTGAAAACTTCTTTAGGCGCGTTTAACACTTTTTGTGGGCACTGAATTAAACTGAGCCGTCACGCGTACACCCGTCACGCGTAACACTCGGCTGTGTTACGCTCGAATTCGACTCCTATATGCCGCATCAGTCGCATTCAGTATCGACGTGGAAACAGTGTGCGTTGTTTGTGTGTTTAAGATCACAAGATAGACACTTGTTGCGTCTCAGGTATGTTCTGTCATTTTTTTCAAGGGTTGTTCAATTTTAGGAAATATATTTATTCGATATTAATAATTTCACCTTGTTGAAGTTTTCACTTCTGTCGTGTGGTCTTAAGCAGACACAATTTTTGAAGTGAAAACTTCTTTAGGCGCGTTTAGCACTTTTTGTGGGCACTGAATTAAACTGAGCCGTCACGCGTACACCCGTCACGCGTAACGCTCGGCTGTGTTACGCTCGAATTCGACTCCTATATGCCGCATCAGTCGCATTCAGTATCGACGTGGAAACAGTGTGCGTTGTTTGTGTGTTTAAGATCACAAGATAGACACTTGTTGCGTCTCAGGTATGTTCTGGCATTTTTTTCAAGGGTTGTTCATCTTTAGGAAATATATTTATTCGATATTATTAATTTCACCTTGTTGAAGTTTTCACTTCTGTCGTGTGGTCTTAAGCACACACAATTTTTGAAGTGAAAACTTCTTTAGGCGCGTTTAGCACTTTTTGTGGGCACTGAATTAAACTGAGCCGTCACGCGTACACCCGTCACGCGTAACGCTCGGCTGTGTTACGCTCGAATTCGACTCCTATATGCCGCATCAGTCGCATTCAGTTTCGACGTGGAAACAGTGTGCGTTGTTTGTGTGTTTAAGATCACAAGATAGACACTTGTTGCGTCTCAGGTATGTTCTGGCATTTTTTTTAAGGGTTGTTCAATTTTAGGAAATATATTTATTCGATATTATTAATTTCACCTTGTTGAAGTTTTCACTTCTGTCGTGTGGTCTTAAGCACACACAATTTTTGAAGTGAAAACTTCTTTAGGCGCGTTTAGCACTTTTTGTGGGCACTGAATTAAACTGAGCCGTCAAGCGTACACCCGTCACGCGTAACGCTCGGCTGTGTTACGCTCGAATTCAACTCCTTTATGCCGCATCAGTCGTATTCAGTATCGACGTGGAAACAATGTGCGTTGTTTGAGTGTTTAAGATCACAAAATAGACACTTGTTGCGTCTCAGGTATGTTCTGGCATTTTTTTCAAGGGTTGTTCAATTTTAGGAAATATATTTATTCGATATTATTAATTTCACCTTGTTGAAGTTTTCACTTCTGTCGTGTGGTCTTAAGCACACACAATTTTTTTTTAGTGGTAAGTATATGCTTTATTAACCGTACCTAGCAAGTATTATTATTTCAGGTTTCATTACAACTGCCAGTCGGAACTAATCCAGTATATAAAACCAGATTACACCCCCAAATCAACTTGATGTTTACTGTGAGTATTCAGACCAATAAACCATTCTATGGTAGCATTAACTCCTATTTTCTATTGGCTAAATTACCGTAATATTATCACTACCCGCTGTGTATAGTCTAGCAATTTTCGTTGTCTAACAGCAGGAAAGCGCGTTGCTGTCACATTTAGTATTAAATAGTTAAAGTATAAAGAGTATGTGAATTCTTATAAGGAATAGAACCCTTTTTCTCAGTGTAGAAAATAGTCACTTGGGATTACATGACCCATTTTAGTTTGGCGGAAGTACAATAATATATTTTTATTAATAAAATTAAGAATAATCTTGAAATTACATTGACAGTTTAGAATTTACACGTTCTTTGTTATGTACTTATAATTTTAAACATCTAATATTTATGTTATATTACAATTACTGTTTTATACTTGAGGCCAATCATTAATAATTATTATGGTATTATCCCCGGAAATGTTTTTTTTGAAAAAATACTATTTTATTATATCACTGTTTTGTATATTTAAAAAATATGAATAATTTTAATAGAGTGTGAACCTTTAAAAATATAGATATATTACATAAAAAGTGCGGGATATTTTACGATTTTTATAAACTTTTTTTGGAAAGTAGAAATATTTTAAATAAATAATAAAATTCTTGAAATTAAATTTTATCTGTAAGAATGCCCTTAAAAAGTCTTCCATCCCTTTTACTCACGACATGCACTTATACAATTAACTCGAAACTTTCTAAACACCGATATATAGGATATATTGTAGTAAATTGTATGTGTCGTTCCGGAGAAATTCGGTGCCATGTTTATTTTACACTCGCTGTGTAATGTGAGCTCTTAAAAATTTTAAAATTCCAAAAAACACTTTGTGTCTTTTTTTTGTATGTTACTTGTTTCAATGTATTATTTTTAGACCAGAAAACAATATTAAAATAAAAACATTAACTTTCAAACCCACATATACTCACGTAAACGAAAATAGACACAGCCTTTTACCTTTATTAAAGTAAGATCAAAATCATCAAGCTGCAAAATCGCTGTTTATCGTTATCGATGCATTAACTTAATCAAATGCTTACCGCAATGATATGTGGGCGTGATTAGTTATACCAGTATATTGTAATCAGTGACATGTTTGTGTAATCTATTGGTAAAAGTTCACATACCAGGCTTGTATAATTCTATCTCAAAAATACAAAGTAGTGGGTAGATAGAAGCTGCGTATTATTGGATTATCTTGCCGTAGAGTTGTGTTCAATAGAGGAAAAATGCCGTATGGTGGGTTTTACATTATTTTACTATTGTTTGGTTGCACAAAGAATTAAACAAGAATTAATTAATCTGCAACTTTGACTGTGAAATAAATAAGGTTGGCAGAAATTATTATCTCACAATCAGAGTGGCGTTGTTAGTCTAATTCTTGATTTACTACTCTGATTAAAATTGATTTAAAGTAAATTATGACTAAATGGCGGATTAAATGCACTTAAATTCAGCCAAAATATGCGCATATTTATGCCTTGTTTGCCTTTAAAATATGCAGTTATTTTAATTTTTTTTCCAAATATGCAATATTTATTAATTTATTATAGTAAAATGAGGTAAAGAAATAGCACAGAATATACAGTTACGAGCTATATATTCTGTGACATTGTTTATTTAAAAAAAATGTAAAAAGAACAAAAGAAAATAAAAGTAACCAATTTTTTAACCTAAAATTGTATAAAAGCCATTTATTACTAAAATTTTTTTTAAATTTTTAACTAAAAAGGATTGTCTTCTATAAGTAAAAATATGTTTATACAAAGAGAAGCATCTTTCAACATCTAATGATGTAATTGGACAATACTGCAACGTAGGTAGCCAAATATAAGGCCACGATACAACGTCGTTGGATGGTTTACCCTCATAAATACTTTTAACTGCAGTTAAGTATTTAAATTCTTCATTGTTTTTTTACAGTTTCATCCAATTTGTTTCTTACTGGACCTCCTACTTTACCGGGAATGTTGTTACATTTAGTGGAATAAATTTCAATAACACTAATTGAGTCTCTTAAACTTAAATTTCTACAGAATTATGTATTACATTTTGATATAAATACAGTTTGTTAAGCATCATTTTTAAGTGACAATAAACAACAAACAATATATCTGCAAACCCCGAAAACCCCCAATGAATACCTTGTGTCTAACCAAAATGTAAATATAAGTATTATAATCGTCAGAAAATAAAGAAAATAAGTACCGAACTCGACATTAAACCTTAAACGTTTTAAATTTTTTGATAAAGCCAAAAACATAAAAATATGCTCTTAAAATAGGAATTTATGAAAAATATGCATTGTATTATAAAATTGACAAAATATGCAAAAAATGCATTCAATTGCATATTTTGTTTCGTCCTTTAATTATGACTATGTCAATTTCATTTATGTCACACTAAAAGATATCTGAATTATAAAAGAGTTTTGAAATGTTATAGCCTTTATTTGTTTAAAATCACAACGTTTTAACTGGTATGTCATCTTCAGGTTTGAACACATTTTTTTGGAAATCGGCCTTTAAGAGAAAAAGGGGGTAATAAGGAACATCAGCTGGGTCCATTTTTAATTTGATCGAAAAACAAATATTTGGACCGTTTTTCTTTATTTTTTAAAATGAAAATAGGTTGGAAACACTGTCAGGCCAATCTCTCAAAGTTTGACAGCTGTCATATAAAAAATTGTTATTTAAGTACCTACTAATTTTTTCTTGCGAAATCTTACAGTGACAATTCTCGGTACGAAAAAAAATTATCGGAAATTGTGAGATTTTGATAAAATTCTATATTGGAAAAAATATTCTTTGACGGATGTATGTATTTCTATAAATTCCACACCTAATGTGTTTATAAACCTAATGTTCATGGAAAGGTTATTGCATTTTTATTGAAAGAAAAAGAAATAATTTAAGGTCGCACCAAAGAAATTTTAATCGTTGTCGATCATGTCACTTGTCGTAGATACTTACTTACAATCAACAATAATTGAGCAACCGTGCCCTCTAAGAACTAATAAAAATTAAGAGCTAAAACTAACATTATAAAAAAAACCCTTCACCCACTAGCAGACCTCCCAGACTACGAAGAAATTCTCCCCTTCAGTAAGTAATTAATTGAAATCGTACTGTTTGCTGCAGGTAGCTACCGTGTGTAACGCTAAAATAAAGCAAATATTTATGCTATAAACTATGGCTCGATATGAACTGCAATGCAAGCTAGTTATATTTTAATAGAATTGCAGTCCACTCGATATGTATAGTGTACTTACTAGTGTACAGGGTTTTGATTACGCTTCAAAAGGGATATAAACGCTTTATTAGGGAGAGCTTCATGAATAAAATATTACAAAATTCAAGAAGACACAATTACATGTGTGCTGACAGGACCCTTTAAGGGTTTTAAAATACTAGAAGTATGATAGACACAAAACAGCAACGCTGCTTGCCTGCACGTGGCGGAACAGAATGCACGCAAGTGCAAAAATAGGTCGGTTTTCGGCGTCAGGCTTCTACAAATACGTGTCTGTTTTGTTTTATCTATTTTTTTTTGGCAAACAATGTGTGTAATATAATATAGTGTAAATAATTATAGTTTACTGTTTTTTTTATCGGGACGTTTCCTTGTGTTTTTCTTCATAAACCATTGTAAAAATTTAAGTTTTCATTGCTCGTTGCAATATTCGTTTCGTTTTTGTGTGTGTAATAACCTAACAAAAAAAAGCAATGTCGAATGTCAGACCTATAATTATGTAGTTTCTGATAATATTATTGTTTGTATGTAGGTATATAGTGATAATTAAGCTAGATTATTTGATTGACATCGGCATTTTTCAAAAATAATCATACCAAAAACAATCAAGTGCAGTGCAAATCAAATTACCATAGCTCTTTAAAATAAGGTAAGAAACTTTCTTATATCTTAAAATTTCCGGCCAGTTATGATTTATGGAAAAAAAAAATAAAAGCAATTTCCAGAAACAACTGAAGACCATCAAAATAGTATATATACAGTTTACTCAATACTTTTTGCTAAAAGTGACATAATATGATACTTAATATGCGAAGACGATTATTCTTTTATCAAATGGTTCTCTGTATCAAACATTTCGACCAAAACTTTAAAAGTTATAAAAAAAAAGTTTATTTTTTCTTTTGATTTTTTTTTCTATTATTTTTCGGCAACGTGTCCTGATTTTTCCATGACCACTTTGCAATATCGGTAATACACTGAGGAAAATGATCTAATACAACAGGTTTGCTAAGACATAGTTTGTATTGATAGCTTATTTTTTGTTAACCCATATTAAATAAGTTGCTAGTGTATCAAACCCGTTTTAGTGTTATATCAATTCCAGAATTGCTAGAACACTGTTTTTATTGGTAGTAATCAGTTCCATTTGCAGCACAGTCTTGTTGAATTATGAACTACTTGTAATACACCAATTTTGTTAAGAAATAAATTGTATCTTCTCAATGCGAAGCATTTTGTTCCTAGTAAAGCGCTTTCTCTACAATTAAAAAAGCAGAACAGCGTCCCCAAAAACGAATTGTATCCGTTAGAACTTATAATTCACAGGACGTTGGTGGGGGTTCGTAGCGATCGGCATTCGCCGCGCCCGGTAGTATTAGTTTTAACGTTTTTGTTGTATCGTTGTTCGGAATCTTCTAGCTGTCCTGTTTGAATTTGAATTTTATTGATCGTACCAATACCTGTTTCTATTAATTTAATTTTAAACTTTGCATGTCAGATAAAGCAATAGAAGAGTCTTATTTCGCACAATCCGTCATTAGTATTGTACTTTATAATCTATGGACAAATTTTACCGTCTCAGTAAACCATGTTGCATAATAGATACTCATAGCACTTGTAATGAAACTGCCAGTCGGACTTAATACAGTATACAAAACCAGATTACACCCCCAATAGTACTTGATAATTACTTTGAATATTCAGAGCAATAATGACCATTCTATGGTAGCATTTACCCCTATTTTCTATTGGTTAAATTACCGTGGTATTATCACTACATAACGGTCTAACAATTTTTGATGTCTTACAATAGGAAAGCGCGTTGCTGTCACATATAGTATTAAACAAATGTATAAAGAGTATTTGAATTATTGTAAAAAATAGAAGGATTTTTCTCAGTGTAGACATAAATTATTTGAATTTTTTATATGTGAAATGTGAAAATATTCTAGACACCCATAAAGTGGGAATAAAAAATAACCTGCTGATAAGAAAGCGAACCTTAAAGTGTCCCTGTTTTGTAATTTCCACCTACAAGATTTGCCCAAAATCCAGTGGGAATTTACCTTTTTCTTTGCTTTCCTAGCTCCTCTTTACCAGGTTTACGGCGATATAACCAAAGGTAACTAAATAAAAAAATCAATAAAATTTTATAGCTGTGGGATCATCCTCTGAGGAGAAGGAATTTTATTACAACATAAAAATGACAGCATATATAAATACTTATGATGTTACCTGTAGATTTTTTTTATTAGAAAAATATTATATAGGAAATAATATAACTCTTCGTTGGCTTGCTCGATAATTATTTTAGAATGGTTAGTTTCGTTTAGTTATATTATACAGTGACCGGCAGAAAATACGCACCAAAGGGGATTTTTTTTTATTTCAAAACTTACCAATTTTTTTTTGCGGTGAAAAGGTTCTACATGTTTTTAAACAAATAAGAGCACGAACAAAACTAGTAAATATTGCGTCGTATAGGAGGGAGAGGTGAAAACGTTAAATTTACTTAAGAATAAAGTGCTCTTAGTTTTCACCGTAGACATTTTTTTTATTAGGAAATGTTGTTTGCACTTAAAAGTTAAAATTTTAATTCCTGAACCAATGGATTTAAGAGTTTTTAAAAAATTTGGAACGGCAAAATATTGTTAAATGTATGAAGTAAACCCTCATTTATTTTACATAAAATTATTTGGCATAGAATAATGTACGGTGTGCACCAGAAAAATGAGATTATTTTTGATGTTATTGAAATAAACGTCCAATTTTCGCATAATTAAATAAATTTAAGTAAATTATTGCTCACGAGCTGTTAAAAAAATGAATTAATAGTTCGCATAGCTCCTATCGACTCGTTATACGAGGCGTAAAAAAAAAAGTAAAAACATTTTTTTGTGCTATTAAGCTTGAATTTGGTATTTATGGATAACTTTTAAGTGCTAACAACATTTCCTAATAAAAAAAATATCTATGGTGAAAAATAAGAGCACTTTATTCTTGAGTGAATTTAACGTTTTCACCTCTCCCTCGTATACGACGCTGTAATTACTAGTTTTGTTTATGTTTTTTTTTTTGTTTAAGAACATGCAGAACCTTTCCACCGCAAAAAAAATTGCTAAGTTTTGAAATAAAAAAAAATCCCCTTTGGTGCGTACTTTCTGCCGGTCACTGTATAAATTGGAAATTTTAATTTGCTGCTTGGTAACCGATGACAGAATATTTCTAACATTATAGTAATGAACTGTTTGATATAAATATAACAAAATGATTAACCACCAGTCAAACGGAGGGGCACATTAGAGCCCTGCACGGGCCGGGTTTTCGTCTCGGACCTTTATGCGGCCCGGCCCGACTCTCGGGTTCGGGTCGGGTCACTTAATCAATAAAGGTTCGGGCTGTCGAGCCCTTACAAATGTTTTCGGGCCGAAAGGGCTTTTTGGACTTACTGGGCATTTCGGGCCGGCTGGGTTTTTTACGTTTATACGTAGGTAATACGCAACACCTAATAGGCCGAAGACAATACATCATAGATTCTGATAGTTTAGGCTTCATGTTTCATGTTATGGTATGTCACTTTACCAGTAGAATAAACATCACTTGAAAAACTTGTAACGTTTAGTCTATTGTTTAGATGTCATAAATGTCAAGGTAAATTTGTTCAATTACCTTTCCAGCCGACTGGGTTTTTCGGGCTGACCGGGCTTTTGGTTAGTAATTTCTTCGAGTGGCGTCAATGTCTTGGTTGCCGGGCCGAGTCGGGTCGGGCCGTAAGACCCGGCCCGTGCAGGGCTCCAAGGTACATTGTTTCCAAGAAAATGCATTTTGATGCTACCACTTCACATAAGTTTTATGACGACCATTTTTTTTACCTTTAGAAAGTTTTTATTTTTAACATTTTTTTCACTTTTACCGTTCGTGTTTACGTAACCTTACTTAAAAAAAATACGTATTATTGTGCTCTTAACTAAATTTTATTGTAACATCTATTTTCTTAATTTTTTTAGTTCTGCATGTGGCTTTTTTGCTTTTCTTAAAACACAATGACATATTATTGTAAGAGTAATAATTTTTTTAATGTATCCCATTAGTGTAGCTTAAATCCACTTATCTCTGGTGAATCTAGGATTTTTCTCTGGAGTGGGGCACGTCCAACTTAAAGTACTAAAGTCTGTTTAATGACCGCTGACCGTTACGTCACGACTAGTGCTTATTTTTCTAACATTCGTGAACTGGGTGAAATAGTAAATTTGTGTCAATAATGAATGTAGTATAATTTTACCAGCTAAAATATTTTTATTGGCATTTTTGACAGTGGCATTTTTAATCAACATTATTTCAAAAATGTCACGGTATTGTGAAAAAGAACAAGCAACAATTATAAAAATATTTGATTATTTTCAGAGAGAAAGTAATACCGGAAAGGCTCTTTTACCCTTTACCTCAGTTTATGAAGTAATTAGATATAATAAAGCAGGAATTGTGAAAACATAAATAATAAACATGAAAAATATATGGCAATGTTTTTATAAATTCTATCTGTTTTAAAGAGTTTCTAAAGATTTAGGAGTTTCGTGTTCAACAATCCAACGAACTAAGGCAAAGGGGATAGAGACTGATGTAGATTTTAAGAATCGTAATAATGTAGCTATTTTGTCATTCAGTGATCGATAACAAGAGGGCGTATTTATGGGATGTATAGAGCAGGTAAACACATTACCACTCGCTCAATAAAACTAAAATCATTGATGATGTAGAAATAGCCACTGGTTTATTAGCGGATGGTTTAAAAAAATTAAAATTGGTAAGATGATACTATTCACACAATTAAAAAAAAATCGACAGAAGGTTTACGGAATATTATTCTACATGCTGGTTCAGAAAATGGATTTGTGACTAATGCAAGTTTAATATTCAAGTCTGGCCTGAAATCTGGTGATTATCATAATTCGATAAATAGTGAAAACTTTGAGAAATGGATTATGAAAAATTGTTCATAAAAACTTGGAAGAACCGTCGCTTATGATCATGGATAACGCCACCTATCACTCTGGGCTAATTAAAAGAATTCCAGATACAAGTTGGTCAAAAAGATTACTTATTGCAGGGTTAAAAAAAGACCAATTCCGGTTTCACCATTTGCAATGATGGATCAGATCCTGAATAATAGTGAAGCAGCATATCGCACCCAAACGTTACAAGTAATCTGGAAAGCGCTATTTAATTTATTTTTTAAATATTTTTATTTTATTTTAATAGGTTGGACGAACTAGCATTGCAACATGGACATCTAGTTTTAAGACGTCCTTCATACCATTGCCACTTTCATCATATTGAAATGGTGTGGTAGAAATGTAAGCGCTATTATGATGAAAAAATAAGATATATGCATCCTGTCATAGTTTTGGGTCTGTGAGGCCATAGAAAATGTAAAAGTGAAAAAATTAACAAGTTATGTAACACACACTAATAAAATTATAAATGATGTGTGGGGACGGAAAAGATTTATCGATGCTTCAGATACTCTTTCCCTTATTATTAACTTGGACGAATCTGATGATCAAGATTGTATATTAAACACCTTTTTAGGTCTGATGATGCCCAAACTATAGGGCGAAACATATGTCACCTTTTAATTAAATAGTGATTTGACGAGACGACGACTTTGCGTTGTTTCTGGTTTTTATTTGTTTTGGTAAAAGATAAGATTAGGATAATGTTAAAAATATTGTGAGAAAATTAAGGTGAGGTTCGGAATAAAATATAATATTGAAAATATCGATTTTTTATAAGAAGTGCTAACACTGTATCGTCAAAAATTTAGACAAATATAGGTCGTCACATTTTCAGATCGATTAATTTGGTGGTTCGTCATATATGTTCGACGTATAGTTGGCGACATATAAATTTCAAATTTTCAATTACAACAAAATTGGGTAAAACGGGTTTCTCACCTTGCTGCTTATACCCGGATAGAATACCAGCTATATACAATAATATACATAGCTGTATATTATTGTGTGTACGATTTTTACCATAAGTAATAATGGTTATTTCTGAATATTTTTGTGTATAAATTACAGCCGCGAAATAAGAAAATTATAAAATAATACCAGGAAAACTACAAAAGTATAAAGCCAAAAAGGTTACATTTATTAACAAACAACAAATAAAATACTAATATTTAATTGCTGCGTCATTGGATTCTAACACTAATCGTAATCTTCTTGGCATTGACAAAATAATACTTTTAGCGTAATCCGTATTTAGCCCTTGCCAAATTTCTTCTATTTTATCAAATAACTCTATTTCATTCTGTGGTTTAAAATTTATTTTGTACATTTTTTTTACTATCAAACCCCAAACATTTTTAATTGGATTTAAATCAGGACTTCTTAAGCACTAAGGCAGACATGTTACGTTGTTTTGTCTAAATTAGTTTCCTATATTTCTTGTAGTATGCATAGGGCCGTTATCCTGCTAAAATATAAAGTTATTTCCTTCAAAAACTATCGCGGCAGAAGGAAGAAAAACATTTTCCAAAATCTGAAGATATAATATATTACTGTTTAGTGTTCTACCAATATTCCAGCATACACCTGCACCGTAAACGCTGATCCATGCCCACATGTTAACGGAGAAACGTCCACTGGTTTGCTATTTTTGAGAATACTTTTCTCATCATATCGGGAATTTGGTGGTCCATACACTCGAATCCTTCCATTATGTAGACTGAAAAGTTTTCTCATCGGAAAATATAAAATTTTTCCGAAAATATAATTTTTAGGTAAATATTGCGTAGAAAACCCAATTCTTTGTTCCTTATCACTATTTTTTAAAAACGGTTTGGATGCAGCTGCTCGATTTCTTAATTCGGAACATTGTCTTACTCGGCGTTGTGCAGTTTTTGATGAAGCAGGGAATCCTGTAATGTGCATAGCGGATACTGCAGTTTCAAATGGATTTTGCCTTAAATACTCCACCAAATTTCGGTCTTCTACATTTGATGATTTTCTATTATTTAAACCAGACCCAATAGACCTTTCAAGTGTTTGATAGCGCCATTTTTATACAACTCCTTGAACAGTACTTCTAGGTAGGTACTGTAAAATGATCAGCTATTTTCCCCTAAGACCCTATTTCTACTAAACATATTATTCTTGCTTGTTCAATAATACTTGAATGAGGCATTTTTAAATCAAATAAGATAATGAGAAAACTTTGACATGATAACAATTAACACGTTACAAAGGTAATAAAGGTAAAAAAGTTGCATTAACAGTGTCACAGTTTAGTGTACGAAATTATCTGTCGTCAACTGTACCATCCACCGTGTATAATTTTTCAACTGTCTAAAGCTATCCCATTTTGTATGCCATTATCAAAATTCTCGTATCCCACTGACCCTGGGTCGGTTGTAAGAATAAATGTATGTTACACATCCGAAAAGCACATTCAAAACTTGCGGCCTGCATTGTCCTGTAAAATAGCAGTTTCCGGTCTTGAAACGTAAGTTACTATTATTTTGTCAATACTATCCATTTGAGGGTTTCCGAAATTTCTACATACACTTTTGGAATATCTGATCTGACGACGTAAATATTCGAACATAAATCTAAATTTATTTAAAATATGAACACCGTGAAGCCATATTTAATTTAAAATATACACAACAGTGCCTTCATGGAAGCAGCAGATTTTGCAACTTTTAATGTCAACACAATTAAACTCCGGGTGCCGAAAGGTATATTGACTCTAAATCCGAAAGGGAAAAATCCTTTGACACTTTTTCTCATAAGCCTGACTCGACGTTACGGTTTAGTCAGTTAAATGCATATTTGACGTCTGGAATATCTAAAATTTATGAGGTGCTTCTCTATTCACTACTTCGCGCAAGTTTATTATACGACAGTTGCGTTAGTTTTATAATTCATTTTCTTTTAAAGAATTGCTGTTCTTTCTTAAAGAAAAAGTAAGTGGGAAGCAATAATATACAGTAACCCCCAATTTTTTTGGACATTGAAATAGTTGGGATATTTCCCAGATAGCACACTTCAATTCAATGGACATCCATTGGATATCCATAACAGGATATGCCGGGTGTTCATAGGATATCCCAAATTTTTACGGTGGACTGCTTGTCGATGTTAATAGGACTATACGAATGACACACTCGTTGTCCAAATAAGAACACATTTTAGACAGGTGGACATCTCATTGACATCTTATGGATTGAATAATAGGTAGCATACCTTTTCTCTGGAGTAAAAAGCCATATTTTTTACAAAATGGCAGCTACAAACTAAAAATATTGGGTAGGTGGTAGGTTTCCTATCTTGTTGTCTAAGAAAGAACTATTTTGTAACGCATTGTTTTAATACAAAGTGATTCAGGAGGAAATGTTCATATTTTAGGTACGTATTCGGGGACGCAAAATAAAAATAGAAAGTTCCTACCGTGCGAGCAAAAATTATTTGCATCCAAGAGGACTTGGATTTAAAAACGTAGGGCTTGGTTTAGATCACAATGATATGGGGACGATATATCTAACCAAATCTAGGTTAAAATTTTGTCAAATTCATATTATGACATGACATGCCAAACTAATGAGTAATAAAATAAGAAGACAAATACAAATTCATTTTTGTTCTTTTCAAAATTAACAAAGTATATAAGAATATACAGAAAAAAAAAGAAAAATAATCACATAAATTGCTGAAATTGGCCACCGCATAGCATAAATTCACACGTCTCTTCATATTTTCGAAAGTGTTGATTAGCATCTCTGGAGAAATGTTACCACATTCTTGGATAATCCTTTTTTGTAATTATTCTAAATTTGCAACTGGTGTTTTAAAAATAGTGTTCTTTAAATGAGGGAAAACTAAGTAATCCATAACCGGTAAACAAGGTGATCTAGGTGGTAATTCAATGTCTGATCAAAAACTGATCAATCTGTCGTCGAAAAAATTGCATAAGTAATTCATAGTTTCGGCGGCTATATGGGCGGTTGCACCGTCCTGTTGAAAATATCCAAAACGTAGTTCGTCGTCAAGTAATTGCTCCACAAATGGATTAAAAATATTGTCTCTATACCGCTGTGTCATGGAAAAAAATAGGACCAACAATTCTTCTTCGGGAAACAGCTAACCAGATACCAATTTTTTGAGGGTGCAATGTGAGGGAAATTGGGGATTTTCACTACTTCA
Organism: Polydrusus pterygomalis; assembly: GCA_963969555.1. Classification (NCBI taxonomy): domain Eukaryota; kingdom Metazoa; phylum Arthropoda; class Insecta; order Coleoptera; family Curculionidae; genus Polydrusus; species Polydrusus pterygomalis. Next base: position 67,118,143 of record OZ018378.1, read on the forward strand.
CATGCGAGTATTCTGAGAATTCACATAACCGGAGAGGTGGAACCAGGCTTCATCCGAAAAAATATCAGGTCTAATAAATCATTTCTTTCCAATAAATTTTGGGTAAACCATTGAGAGTAATTCCTGAGTCTTTCAAAATCTGCGGTTTGTATTTCTTGGAATACTTTATAAGTAAATAAATTTAGCTGCTTTTTAAGAATAGTCCTGCATGTTCCATTAGATCTTTCCACTTCTTGGGACAGGCGTCTAATACAATTTGTTAGCGTATTTTGCATTATTTCACGAACGTTTGTAAAAAGTTCTTCTGTTCTTACAGATGGTCTTCCTGCTCCTTTTTTGTGTTACATAGAACCTGTTTCCCTAAACACTGCCACAGTTCTTTTCAGGCATCCCCAGCAATAAAAGCAACGCTAGGAAAATGTTCGGGAAAATCGTTCATGCACAAACCCGGATTGTATTGCCACTCACCACTTACTCTAACCCCGTTCCGAAAATACGCTTTGACCATGAATGTTTTGTGCTGTTCCGTATAGCCCATTGTGTGAATTCTTCAAGAAATTGGAAAAATTAGCGATGACTCAAATTACTTGTAACGACTGTCAAAGATGACGAAATAACTAATTGATTGTTAATTCAGGTAGTTACTGACACCCAAGAGGTATTAAGTTCTACGGCTAAACATTACGTCCTTAGATGCAAGGCCCTCTTTGGTGCAATTAATTTTTGCTGGCACGGTATAAATATGGAGCCTATTCCCGGCCGTTGACAAAATACAGGGGTAAACAATATTCAAATTAAAATTTTTATTAAATTATTAATAACAAGTAAGCTAGGTTTTCAAAAAGTATGTTCTGTTGCCGTTGCACTCAAATCGTGTTCAGCATTTGTATTTTCTGGCAATTCAAACATTAGATTAACTTCGTTATGCCTGCTACATTCTCTCATCTTGAATATGCTGATATAATAATCGTTTATGGCTTCTGCAATATCAGTTTCAACAAGTTTTTACTACTGTTGGAGAATCTGGTATGTTTCCAAGTGCGAGAATTGTATATGAACGGTTGTCGGGACTTGATGTTGAACTAGAAAAGGAGATCCTCAACGCTGTCAAAAATGATCCAAGCGTAGTAGTAGTAGTAAAGGGGAGGCTTAGCGCCAAGCAAGTAGGCCAATGCGACCCTTTTTGCCAACCTCATTTTACGTCTGGGTAATGTCAGCCAGACGGGACCTACAGTTTTACGTGGGTTCCGAATTACAATTTTACCGGCAGATGTTATTCTCGGCACAGTTTTTACGGTTCTGTTGTAACACCTCTTGTCCACCACAGACCTCGACGCAGGAAGCCTATTACGTCTCCGTGGTGCGACTTGAAGGATGTTGCCGCAGAGCCCCCTAATCCATCGGGATCCAGTATCAGGAGTGTCACTTCACGGGACACACCGTCCGTATACCAAATCCTCTGATTCGGGGCGTCTCCCAATCCGTCTGGATCGGTATCAGACATGCGTCCCTTTTGTGGGTCACTAGATCCGCACCGAATCCAAGCGTAAGTACTAGACGAATTGCAAATTACACAATCGCCTCCTTGGAGGGATCTTCACATTAATTGTTTATACCCATATCACTTACAACTAATCTTTTCAGAAATCCCCTTAACATAAGGTATCGTAAGAAATGCTTGCTCCTCTTTACTTTCTGTATTAGTTTTTACTTTGCGATTTTTAAGTTTTGAGATGGTATTAGTTACAAAGGTTTCAGGGTAACCATTCTGTTTTAAATCTTTTTTAATATTTGAAACTTCAATATTAAGGTCTTCCGGATTGTTACAAACGTTGGATGCTCTGTGATAAAGAGTTTAAATTATGCCCTGTTTTATGTAGTTTGAATGATTTGATCCGTGATTAAGATATTGCCCCGTGTGAGTGGGTTTCCTGTACACTGAAGTTTTTATGTTTTCAGTAATTCGTTTGGCGAGAACATCGAAAAAAGGTAGAGTGGAATGTTTTTCTGTTTCCATGGTAAATTTAATGGATTGTCTTATACTATTAATATGTTCCAAAAACCGTATCAGCTCTTCGTTGCTGTCTGTCCAGATAATAAAGGTATCATCAACATATCAAAGGAACGTTTAGGTTTAATCTTGGCAGTTAAGGTATGTTTGTTTATACAAAAACTTATATTTTTATTTTGATACAAAATATGTCTCTCTTTTTTTCGGTTCATAGCAACCTTACGATTTTTAAATTTTAATGGTTTAGACCAAAATAAATCGCAACGTCAACGATCCAATTTTGTATTTAATTAGTAATTTTGACCGAAAACCTAAGAAACATATTTTTATAGTTAAACCTAACATTTCTACTGCCAAATTTTCTATAAGATATGAGTTATAGAGTTATAGTTTTTGGGATGATTTAATAAGTTTCTCACCATAAATTCCCATCTCTACCTAGAAATAAATGCTTTGCTTTCACAATAATTTATTGTTGGGGAAAACTAAAAAAAAAGTGCTAGTTCAAAATATATGATTGCGAGTAGTGAAGCTGACGGGATTATATGACATTTCTACTTCTCCCAAATTGCCATACTTGAAAGTTCACTACCTAGACCTAGGTACGTTTCAAAAAGCATTGGCAAACATTTTTAATTCTTATCTTGATTTGAGTGAAAATTTATAATTTCTATTTCGAAACTTTTTAATATTATTATAATAAAATACGCTTTAAATTTTAATGCGCTTCTTTAATGATGTTAAAAATAAAATATAGCTGGGGGGAGGGTAGTTTATATGGGAATGCTTTATCGGTATCGCAAGGCAAACAGCAATAGGTAGATTATGTTTCTCCTACTCTCGTATGAATCGCTAAATGTCTGAATTTTAAATTTTAGTGCTATTTACGCTGTCGAAGGAAGATGTACTGTGTAGGGCACGGGTGCTATAAAAATTCCATACTTAAGCCATGATCTTATTTTTAGTTTGTTTAGCACTACATATTTTTGCCGTAAAAAAAAATAAAAATAATTTTCTTTTGTAAAATAAATAACATTCCACACTGAAAGAAGTAATATTTATCTAATATTAATTGAATCGAAGGGGACGGCGTGCGACCAAGAGATCTATCAGCGAGATGGAATACGTGAATTTATCTACCTATCAGGTTAATGTGTGTTGAGCTACTTCGTTAATTAAACTGTATTTCCATATTCCAAGAAGGAAAAAAGTAAATATTTGCTAAAGTTTCATAAATTTAATCAGTTGCCTGACATGTGTTTCGACCCTCTCTGGTCATATTCAAATAGGTAATGACTAGGTTATAATTAACAGTGGTAGTTGTGGGGTATAAAAATTAAAGCAGAAAATTTAACATACATAAACATTATTAATTTATTTTACGCCATTTCACAGTTCAATAAACCAATTAACAAATGGGTATATAAGATATTCAAAATAAGATAGGTAATATATAACAATTCAATTTTTTTTTTTTAATAACAAGAAATTTGAACGTAATAATTATGCCTAAAAAGACACTAATATATATTTATACTGAATAAGCTACAGCTAAAAATGTCAAATCTATTTGGTGAAGATTGTATGTATTGAACCGATTGATACAAAAAAACTGTGGGAATGACGTGTCCTGGGGACGAGGAAATGCAGGTTTTCTAATATATAATTTCATTCAACTCTATTATGCAAGATATTATGAAGAAATTTAAGTTGAGAAACTGTATGTTGATCCTTTAAGGAGTAAAACAAATGACATTGCTATAGAGCTTCAGCTAGAATACCGATTTCAGGATACTGAGCATCATTTTTATAACTTAGATACTTTAGAAAACGTCGTCGGAACCTTTTAATGCGATTAAGGTGCACTTCATAATATGGAGACCATACAACCGACGTGTACTCCAATTTAGATCTTATAAATGGGTAAAAAAGTAATTTTAGTGTATGACAATTACCCATAAAAAAAACAATAAAGAATAATGTAATATTATCAGTAACCAGTGAAATTAAACGTGTTTACGTATTGTGTAAATATTATAACAACTATAAACTTCTTATAAAATAGACTTTATTAATTATGGTTTAAAGAAATCAAACATTCCAGCGTTCACAATTTGTCTGTTTATTACGTATGAAACACGTACATCAAAAGAATTGCTGTTATCAAACTGTTATGTTCCATATTATATTAATAAAATTAATAAAATACACGTTTTACAATTATAACAATAATTAAGATAAATTACAAACGTTAATAAGCTACTATATAGGTAGAACACGTTTTTATTTTGTTGGTATAAATATGATTATTTCAGGTCTTTGTATTTAGTATTTACTTATTTTAGTTCCATAATGGTGACAAAATTTAGAATAATAGCGGCAACTTCACTTTCCTTTTTCATGCGTCGGCCATTCTTGGGTAGCAACAAAAACTGCTGTGGTAATCAAACAAACCCGTTTTTTTTTCTGTGAGTAATCGTAGTGTTTATTTGTTTTTGCGATGTCGTGGTTAGTCGTCGGAAAACTCGTACTTGTACATGTCTTGTGTTTTTTTTTTTAAGTTTTTTTAGATTTCTGGAAAATTAGATTCTTTTAATCCGGAATTATCTTTTCACAGGTAAGGTTATAATCTGTATTATTTTTCCATTTAGTGGTGTAGTAATTAGGAAAGTTGTCATCGTATTTAGGTATAGTTATACGGATTCAAAAAGGACATTAATAACTTGGACCTTGTGCATATATATTATATATCACTCATTTTCTATAGAATTTGAAACATTGAATTATACAATAACATATACTCAGGACTTCCTCATAAAAGCAGGAAGCAAAAAAATTATACTACTATTTATATCCTGCCATGTCAATAAAAAATATTTTTCTTTCAACAATTAAACTACTTTTACCTATTACTACAATGCAGTATACCAGAGTATGTACAAATATCCTCTACGTGGTTTTACCGTGCGAGCAAAAAGTATTTGCATTAAAGAGGGCCTTGCATCTAAGGACGTAATGCTTAGCCGTAAAGCTTAATACCTGTTGGGTGTCAGTAACTACCTGAATTAACAATCAATCAGTTATTCTGTCATCTTTGACAGTCGTTACAAGTAATTTGATTCATCGCTAATTCTTCCAATTTCTTGAACAATTCACACAATTGGCTTTACGGAACAGCACAAAATATTTATGGTTGAAGCGTATTTTCGAAACGGGGTTAGAGTAAATGGTGAGTGGCAATACAATCCGGGTTTGTGCATGGACGATTTTTACGAATATTTTCCTAACGTTGCTTTTATTGCTGGGGTTTTATATCATTGCCTGAAAAAAACCGTGGCTGTGTTTAGGGAAACAGGTTCTATACAACACAAAAAAGGAGCAGGTAGACCATCTGTAAGAACAGAAGAACTTGTTTCAAACTTTCGTGCAATAATGCAAAATACGCCAACAAATTGTATAAGACGCCTGTCCCAAGAAGTGGGAAGATCTTATGGAACATGCAGGACTATTCTTAAGAAGCAGCTAAATTTTATTTATTTCCTTATAAAGTGCAAGTCTTCCAAGAAATACAAGCCGCAGATTTTGAAAGACGCAGGAATTACTCTCAATGATTTACCCAAAATTTATTGGAAAGAAATTATTTATTAGACCTGACCTGTTTTTCGGATGAAGCCACCTATCCGGTTATGTGAATTCTCAGAATACACGCATGTGGAGTAGTGAAAATCCTCATTTTTTTTTAGAGTCCACGCACGATGCAACCGCAAATACAGCCGCCGAAACTATTAACTACTTACGCAATTTTTTCGACGACAGATTAATTAGTTTTCGATCAGACATTGAATTTCCACCTAGATCACCTTGTTTAACGGTTATGGATTACTTCGTTTTTCCTCATTTAAAGAACACTATTTTTAAAACACCAGTTGCAAATTTTGAACAATTACAGGAAAGGATTATCCAAGAATGTGGTAACATTTCTCCAGGGATGCTGGTCAACACTACGAAAATATGAAGAGACGTGTGAATTTATGCTTGGAGCATGGCGGTGACCAATTTCAACAATTTATGTAATTATTTTTCTTTTTCTTTCTGTATATTCTTACTTTGTTAATTTTGTAAACAAAAATAATAAATTTGTATTTGTCTACTTATTTTATTACACATTAGTTTGGCATATCATGCCATAATATGAACTTGACAAAATTTTAACCTAGATTTGGTTAGATATATCGTCCCCATATCATTGTGATCTAAACCCTACGTTTTTTAATCCAAGACCTCTTTGATGCAAATAATTTTTGCTCGCACGGTACAATGATTAAATATAAAAAAATAAAATATTTCTTATTGTCTCTCGCCTAAATTTTCATTAATTTCATTCATTATTAATAACACTATACATTTACAGCCTAAGCTTTTTCAAAGTCCTTTTAATCTTCACTTAAGTAAAAATTTATTAATATTATAATAATATTTTTTATATTATTACCAATTTATTGTATTAAAAGTCGTTGCTATACCTTACGTCGCTGGTGTTGACTAATCGCTCCGAATCCTTTACCCATTACAATTCCGCACGGTGCGGTGTCGGAAATTTTCTTTTCTGTCTTTGTTTTACACGTACGAATGCTTGATGCAAACAAACAGGATATTCATGAGTGATGGGCTTAGTCTATTGTTTAAGAAGTCTATGATTATAACAAAGCAATATTACAAATCAGTACCAGAATATGGGCGGACAAAACATTTCCACACCTGTATAAGTTCAAAACTAGACCAAGACTTTCTTAGTTCATACACATACACTGCTAGTTAGAGTCAACATCTTGGTAATGGGAATACAACACTTATATTACTTTGGAAAGTTCAGATACCTACAACCTACAATGAATGTAAAAGTTAAAAGTTTTATATATTTGATCTCTACAACTACAACTGAACGAATCAATGCATTACCTCACAGAATTTAATGACATTATTGTATTTCATAAAGTATGTTACAAAGTATCACAACAAAAGTAACTTTTCAGAGTTTAAAGCTAAACAAAATTTATTAAAACAGTTCTTAATTTGAGTGAAATGAAAAGCGGTAAAACATTTTATTATATTTTCATTAAAACGTATTTCAGCATACTAATTAGGGTTTAAAAGCTAAGTTGTAGCTGCGGTTGTAACAGTTTCATCTGCAAATGAAACTTTACGGTTTTCATTAAAATATAAGCTTGTTTTGGGATGAGACTTGTTTATAAATAAATTTAAATGTTCGTTATGCTCACTTAGTTGTTTATTGATAGCCTTAATATCTATTATCTATATCCCCTTCTTAAAGTAACAATTGTCATTTGAGTTTAGCCCCTTACAGGCCTTACATATCTCCATATCTTCTTCGAATATGCTGTGACCGTTTTATATTAAATCAATGCACAGAAATAAGTAATTTAAAAATTCAATTCATATAGATCTTCCGAAGTAGATTTTATGATTTCAGGTTAACAATTTAGTAATAATAGTGTTGTGGAGAGGCTCAGCAACCTGGGAAGTAGATCATATCGATTCTTTTTGCATACCCCTAAATCTTCGCTCACCTACTCTAACCACCTGAACCCTAGTCTGACCTTCTCGATCTAGAATGAATGTCTTTCCAGGCGAGGGCACTAATTTCCCCTCTTCGGAGAACCAAGCCAAAGACCTGCTATCTCAGTCTCCCCAGAGCCTAATATTATGCAGGAAGTGCAGCAGTGTTTCTTGCTCTTCCTAACACCCAGGACTTGTGATTAACATTACTGTTTTAGTTTTAAGTGATTGCATTAGGGGATTAGGTGCTCAATCATGTGATTACCAATAAAATACATAATAAAATATAATGCAAAATGCAGGGTCTTTCGTAAATCGAGGTCAAATCAAACATACATTTTTTTCTTAAATGGGTGACCCACTTTTTTATTCCTTAATTAAATTTTGTTTATTTTAGTCTAATTAACCTATACAAAGGTACATTAGAATTTATGGCCAATTTGGTGTCAAAATTGTTATTATTACAAATTAAAACGTCGAACTCAACGTGTGATAATTTAGAAGGTAATGGCGGTATTCATTGGTAAAACAAAAACACATTTTATATGCACTAAACTTACCAATGGAAAACGTTATAACGATATTAGCCCCCATACAACAACATATAAGTTGGACCGATTTGATCCGTTCGGATTTGGTCTGCGAGCTAGGCTCGGCACGTACCAAAACTCTTGTCATTTTTGAGCAGCGGAATGTAGCTCGTCGACTTAATAAACCGATTAGATTCGCCGGATTAAATCTTCTCGTTAATGGGACAAAACTTCACTTCAACTTGGACTTGGCTCGCGATCTTTTGGAATTCCTGAAAGATTTAACCAGTGGTTTTAGATCGACTAGGATTTATTTGTACTCTGTGAGTTTTAAAAATGAATACCAATCGTAGAAGAAGCGCTATAGCTTGTGCCATAGCGTATGTATTTATTGCCAATGAACAAAAAAAAAAAAAAACGGAGCAAGTGGGTAAAAAAATTAATTTCTTGTAGAGATGAACTGAGTCATAATATGTTACTCTTGAAAGAACTTAAGGATGGATAATGATACTTTCAGACATTTGTTAATTAAGTATGGTGGAAGTACATTTGAAAATTAATTCTTTTGATAAGTAACGTGAATCGGCAGATCTGATTTGTTATTATTATTATTTTAATTTAACCTTAAACCAAGTTGGACAACTTGTTACGCGTCCGAAATTAACCTAGCGAATCTACTGACGGGTTAAAACCGGCTAATTTCATCCGTGGCAGATATTACACGGTCCGATGAAACTCGGCTCGCCACATACACGTAACGTTTTATCGTGTGTATTTGGCTCGTGCCATATCAAATTCGTTTAAGTTATCCGCTGGTGTATGGGGGGCTATTGACAACATACAAGAGTTTCGCCGTCAAAATTGTACCTTCGATCCAATCAAGTGGCAAGCAGTGCACCTGCACATATTTTGCGTTCAATGCTGCGTTGCCATTATAATTTACGCGGTGTAGTACAACATGCCATGTGTTTTTAAATACACTTAAAAAACACCAAAATCAGAAGAGAATAAAGTGACGCAAGCTGACGCGTGAGCTTGCTACGGCCCCCTACTGAACTGGGAACTTTTAGGAAGAAACCAGTATCAGCTGTTAATGTCTCATGGGGTGTCAACTGTCGAAACGCGAGATTTTTAGAAAAAGTTGTCGCTATCTCACCGTGTAGCAGTCTACTTAACCCTTCAATAGTCGCGTGGGCTACGATCGTAGCCCACTCTAATTTGAAGCGAGATTATTAAACGGTGGTAGACGCTACGTTCGCACGCCTTTTAGTAGCTGTCATTTAAACATGAATCTAACAGTCAGTAAACACCCACTCGCCATAAAGCACGGCTGTTCGAGATATTTGAAGATTAATGTCACTGGACTACGAGTGTAGCCCACGCGACCAAAGTCGTGACAGAGTATTTTATTAATGTTTCCTTAAATTTTTTCGTTTTAAAAAAATATTTTTTGTTAAGTAACACCTAGTACTTAATGTACTACTTATATTTTAATAATTTTACTGACATTTTTAGACCCAGAGATAAGAAAAAACATCATGTCGCTGGCTAAAAAAAGACGTGTGGAAAGAACAAACGATTAATGTAATTATGCGGTGAAATAACAATTTTTTTATATTTTGTTTTCTAAAGCCCATAGATCAATATTTTTTTTATTGTTGTATTCCCTGTATATTAATATAACATATATTAACAAAAAGTTGTATTATTTTCATTTTTAAAAGTAAGATTAGTCAAAATTCAAATGGGCTACTATTGTAGCCCGCGCGACCAACCTACTGATAAAACACCACGTGCCTAACGAAGGGTTAATAGAGGGTGAAGAACTAAAAATTCTATTGACTGATATTTTTTATAGATAAACAACTTCTTTAAATTTTTCGTATAAAAAAACATTTACTACTAATAATAAAATTGTGTATTAAAATATTTTTCTTTTTACTGTGAGAAATAAACTTTAAAAAATTATGTGCAATCAGTTTAATCTTCGCCTGGTAATGCCAGGCATTTATCTTGTTGGATAGTTTATTTCTAACGTCAAGAACACAAACGTTCACGTTTTCAATTAAGCCCCTTTGCTGAACAAAAAACATGGCAAATGGTGCAATTTAGAATTAAAATAGTTTCGCAAGATTATATTAGATTTTCAGTTGGCTCAGTGGCACTTACTAGATAAATAAATTCGACTAAGGAACTAACTAACTGAAGTATTTCCCGAAAATTTCACATAAACTCGTGGACAAACCTAAAGCAACATCATTTTTGCAAGTGTTCGATGCTATTTTTTTTTTTTCTAAATTTATGAACAGTTGAGTAATTATAATTTTTTTTTGCGTTGTAATCTGGTTTCTTGGTAATGTTATTTATAGTTTTCGGTAGTTGTGATACAAAGTTAGTTTTCTTCTTATTCCGGATGTAATAATAATGTTATGTTTTTTTTTGTCGAAAATTCGTATTACTCTGTGGAGTATACTCAACCGTAATATTGAAATTGGACTGCAGCTTAATCTTTTTCTGATATTTTGTTTTTTGGTTCACTTCATTATCTCTGCTATTAGAGGAGTTACGCCGTTTTATAACTCAACATGTTTCAATTTCAATTTCAAATTTATTGGTCCAAAGAAATATACTTTTCATTGTTACGTCAAATAACACTTAATTAGTTTACAGAAAAATAAGGTAAATTAACAATATACTACAACATGACAAAACATATTACAGATTACTCAAATGCTTCACAAACAAAAAAAATTTAAAAATTAAACCATAATGTGTATATTCCTGTTCTCTCTCACAGCCTATTGGAATTCCCTTATTGAATAGGGAGTATTTGTTATTAAGTATTTTTTATAAGTTTCTTAAATAGTTCTAAATTTAGCTGCCTGAACAAAGGTGGTAGCATATTAAATAAGTCAATACCTGTATTAATGTTTTGTTTGTATGTAGTCTAAGTTGCGGTGTGTCAATGTTAAGGCTGAAACATGTATCGTGCTGATGTATGTCATTATGTGTGTTGTGTTGGTGTTGTGTTTTTTTTAAGTAGCATAGCGTCGTTTTACTTTAAAAACCTCGTAAGTCCGTTTTTCTCAAAAACGAGCTTTTAACGTATTACGGTTATAAATTTCGGTTTACATCGTCCCCTAATACCTAGTTAGTCGGCCCAAACTGTAGTGCCATCTATTGCCAAGTTTTTAAAACACGTATGTCTAATCTACTAATTTAAAATCCTCCTTGTGTTTGATCCTTCGCAAATAAGTAACTTTTAATTAGTGCTTTAGGTGTTAAATGAATGGTTTAAATCGTTAAATATTGAAAATTCAGTAAATACTAAGGTAAGTAACATGTTCATAAATAAATATACCCAATCCTGCAGGTTTGTTTCTCGTAATAGTATTTAGCATAACCATGGCGCCAATTAAGACTTACGAGGTTTAAATATTCGGTAACATATTGTTTGTAGACTAGAAACTACTGTGAAGTTATTATTGTCTCCTGTAAAATTTGCTTTGAAAGACATACGAGTTTTTTAAAGTGAAACGACAATAGGCTGTCATATATAAACTGATCGAACAGAGTCATGAATCAATGTCAAGAAAAGTGGACCCTGCAACTATCAGTGGCTTTAATGTTAGCGATTATCCTAACCGTACACTTTTGCTTCAAAAACACCCTTTGAAGATTAGTTTCTGCAGCGCTTTCCCATACCAAGATACCATATGTCATTCTGGAATGGAACAGACTATAGGCAATCAACGTCGATTCCTGACTAGCTGTGGATCATATTTTACACAAAGCATAAAGCGAAGAAGGGTTTATCATATAGGGAGTTAATAATATGGTCACGCTATGACAAAGCTGAATCCATTGAACACCCAGAAATTTATGTGTTACACTCATTTAGCAGGAGTTGATTTGCGGAGAACCATGCTGTAGCCTCATCAAAAACCGATTGGGCAATACCAGCAAGGGATTGGTTTATGCTGCCTCTTTACACGAAACTGGAATCATTCGCAAACAGTATTGTGCAGCAATCCCTAATGGAAACAGAACTAGGAAGATCATTTATATAGATTAAGAAGAGTACAGGCACCAAGACAGAACCTTGGGGTACACCCCGCCTAACTCGTTATTATAAACGTTATTATCAAATACATTTTTATAACTATATAGTTTCTTCTTGATTTGATAAAGGAAAACAAAACTAACAAGTCTTTTTAATTAATTAAGCTGACCGAATTGCAATTCTAAAAGTAAGTTAAAATCAGAATTAGATTTAAGTTTATGAAACACAAACCTTTTTTTTTTTATGTTTCATCCCTTTCCATTGTTTTCTTCCACATGGAGTCAAAGTTCTAAATGTGCATTATTTTCTTGTATGTACTCTACCATTAAGTGCATCATTATTTGCATCTAAGCAGTTGCATTTATTAAATAAATCCCCTTTACTCCCAAACTTACGAACAATATTCGGGACAGTTGTTTTGCTTGGAATGGGTCAGTCATTTCGGATATTCTCCGAGAACTATTTTTCATAATCCCACTTAATCATTGTTACTTTTTGTTCAATACTGTAAAACAAAATAAAACGTTTAGTAACATTTGACATTATCAGTGATTCCATGGAAATATGTATTGTTTATTTAATCTTTATGAATGTTACGCAGATAACTTTTAATTTGCTTATTAAAAAGTAATACAATTTGACGTGCAAGTTCATCATACAAAGGGCCTTTAAAGAAATCTTATACAATTGTGATGTAAAATTAAGAGGGGGGCCATTATTTCAGGTTAGCCAAATTAACAAGAGATATCCCATAGTCAGACAAGCAGTCTACCACCCGGTATACTGTATTTCAATGGCTGTAGTTTATTAATCTCTAAGCTATCGATTTAAATTTCGGGTATATTATAGATTGTGGCTATTGATTTGCGCAAACTAGAAGTCCCTACGATATTGCGGTTTTCGTGAATTTGTTCGGGTTACAGCATTTTGCCGACAGGTTATCATTTAATCTGAAACCTTGCTAGATCATAGACGTTTTTGCCACCTTAGACATTCTGAGCACAAATTTGAAAATACTGGTTTCACACTGAAAATGCTGAAATCTTTCGACAAACTAAAACGTATGTATTATAAATCGATATAAATACAGTTTGCTAAGCAGGTAATAATAACGCATTATTAAGTGACAATAAACAAACAACCCCTAAATATATACCGGCAAACCCCGGAAACCCCCAATAAATACCTTGTGTATAACCAAAATGTAAATATAATTATTATAATCTTCAGATTGGAAAATCCCTGAGATAAGTACCTACTGAACTGAACAATAAACATTTAAGGTTTTAAATTTTTTGCTAAAACCGAAAACATAATAACAGTAATAGTAGTATCATGTTTTATTTAGCAAAAAGCTACAATTAAATATTTTTGAATACATTTTGATAGATTTATTTTTAAAATTTAGAACGCAACCTTCTTTTAACAAAAACAGCACAGAAAAGTTAAACATTTTGCAAATTGTATCAAATATTACGCATCATTTTGTTTTTTATTTAAATGTAATTTTAAAGTTTTTTTAAACAGTTTTAATGATTTTTGAGATTTAATAGAATTTTCCAAATTATTATATGCTATCAAACTTTTATAAAAAATAGATTTATAAGCTAATGTTTAAGAAACTCTATCCACATAAAGGTTTTGATTAGTTCTTGTTTTATAATTATAAAGGTCATAATTAAAATAACAAAATTTTTTTAAACAATCAGGCAATAAATTATTTTTAATTTTATGTAAAAAGATGAATACTAAATAAAAAATTAAATTTCTGACATTCAACCAATCTAAATTTTTCGACATAAAATTAATTTTTGAATATTTGTCACAATTTAAAATAATCCGCATTGCCTTATTTTGTAAAATTTTTAATTTATCAAATACTAGCGTGTACCCGGCATGCGTTGCAACCCGCTGGTATAAATACAAACCCGAAATATTAGTACCCGGCATGCCACTTTCTGAAATTGCACCCGTGCGAAGCCGGGGCGGGTCGCTAGTTATACAAAAAACCTTCCCCTTGAATCACTCTATCTATTAAAAAAAAACCGCTTCAAAATCCGTTGCGTAGTTTTAAAGATTTAAGCATATATAGGTAGGGACGGATAGACAGCGACAGCGACTTTGTTTAATATAGCTTAGGGACTTGTGGATCAAAAATAGCTCGATACTTCGGTTTTTGAGTAAAAGCAAATCCTTTATGCAGTGGATAGAGCATGTCAATGTTAGTGGATTTTTGAACAGACCCACCTCGAAAAGTTATGCTGGCTCCCCCCACGCCCCCCTCAGGTTGGGGATTGGACTGTTATAGTATTTATTTATTTTCTCGAGAACCATAAAAGATAGAAAAGTGAGGTTAGCGCCATTCGATAAAGCATAAAATTCTAGAAGTAACCTATAATTTTTGTTTGTTTTTGTGTGCTACCTAAGTTACTACAGCAAAAAGAAGTGGAGGGGGATATTTATATTGGCACATTTTTAGCTATATCATAATAACCGTTAATTTAACAAAAAATTTACAAGAGACAAAAAATGAAGGCTTTAGCTTCGCCTATCGATTGGTATATCATTTAGTTATGTTTTCTTGTGCAATATGGATCCAGAGTCGTACATAATAATCGTAAATGCATTATAATAGAAAGTTTTTAGTATGTTTCTCCATAATTTGAGAAAACACTTATGACGATATTGATTTTACGATATAAGTGTTCACCATACATCCTCCTCCTTAATTGGGTAGGGGTAAACATCGTTTAATAACAATAAAAAAATACTCAGTAGCGTAGATATTTAGAGTAATAAAAGGATATTAATTCAACGATTTTTATATTTTTAATTTACAAAAAATGTTAACACAGTTAGGTAGGGATCTAATTACAACATTCCACACACAAACACAGCCTAGTGCATTTAAAGATTTTGAAAAGCACTTGCATTTTGGGCCACAAATTTTACATTTGCATAATAATAAAATATCAGATAATATTTTGTCATTTTCCTTAGTGGTTCACAGTGGCGTCCATTTATTGTTTTGTAAAGTCCATCCCCATTTCGATGGGCATGGAAGTTCTACCACTGGTTGGCACAGATTACCCCAAACAAATCCAGCTTGATAAATACACCGATTAATGTGAAGTGTCAAAGCATTCATTGTTGGAGGTAAATTCTCGACAGTTCGATTTTTTTTTAGCAAAGAGTTGCATTCGACAAACGTCAATATCATTAGTTTCAGTATGTGTGTCGAAAATTATTATAACAAATTTTGAAATGGTACATAGTTGTTCAGGTGTGGGTTCTTTTGGATGCTGTACCAAATCAATAAAAGTAGCTGTAACCTCCGAAAAACATTCCCAAGCTTCCCAGCACTTTTTCTTTCCTTTTCCAAAAATGGAAGAAGTAGTGTCACAGCCGGTTAATGAGTGAAAAAAAGGAGAGCCAGACATTTCTCTCTCATTTTTTGTGCAACATCCATACAGGAAATATATCTTAAGTTTGTACCAGTGCCAAACTCAATCCACACATCTTGATTTTGCTGGTAATAAATTGCAAGTGCTAATACATCAGTATCTACAGATTTTATTATAATTTTTTTATGTTCGTTTTGAATGCAATTGTACGCGTGTACGAAAATTCGCGTGTCTGCCTCCTCATGATTGCAAATTGGAACTTTTTCTAAACTGTTTTTATGTGGGTTATACAATATTTTTTCATTTCATTTTTTAAGTTTGAAAATCACCCATATCCTCCCTCGCTTGCCCAATTGGGAAATATGTACCATGGAACCAAATCTGATTTAATACGATGCCTAGATAAATATATTATTCAGTGTTGATAGACCAACCAATGTTGATGCCGTACTCATAGATGGGGCAGCTCCTGTGCACATACTCCAACCAAAAGCTTGTTTAAATTTTACCCAATATCTATCAAATGTTATAAAACCTTATTTGTTAAGTATTTTAAAATTAGTACAGAGAGTATGGGATACTTATTTTGAGAATAGTTTAAAGGAACGAACAAGGGAAAATAGGGCAAAAAGGAAATAGGAAGCTAGTACGGGACACTACAGCAATTCCAAAAAACTGGTACGATTTCTTAAGGGTGTCAGAAAACAAGAGGGAACTATTTGAATTAATTTCCACTTATCTTAGTACTATTTTATTGCCTGAGAATAAATTTATAGTGTACGACCAATGAAAAAGTATTGTATAACCCACATAAAAACAGTTTAGAAAAAGTTCCAATTTGCAATCATGAGGAGGCAGACACGCGAATTTTCGCACATGCGTACAATTGCATTCAAAACGAACATAAAAAAATTATCATAAAATCTCTAGATACTGATGTATTAGCAGTTGCAATTTATTACCAGTATCAAAATCAAAATCAAGATGTGTGGATTGAGTTTGGCACTGGTAAAAACTTAAGATATATTTCCTGTATGGATGTTGCACAAAAAATGAGAGAGAAATGTCTGGCTCTCCTTTTTTTTCACTCATTAACCGGCTGTGACACTATATATATATATATTATACTTCTTCCTTTTTTGGAAAAGGAAAGAAAAAGTGCTGGGAAGCTTGGGAATGTTTTTCGGAGGTTACAGCTACTTTTATTGATTTGGTGCAGCATCCAAAAGCACCCACACCTGAATAACTATGTACCATTTCAAAATTTGTTATAATAATTTTCGACAAACATACTGAAACTAATGATATTGACGTTTGTCGAATGCGACTCTTTGCTAAAAAAAATCGAACTGTCGAGAATTTACCTCCAACAATAAATGCTTTGACACTTCACATTAATCGGTGTATTTATCAAGCTGGATTTGTTTGGGGTAATCTGTGCCAACCAGTGGTAGAACTTCCATGCCCATTGAAATGGGGATGGACTTTACAAAACAATAAATGGACGCCACTGTGGACTACTAAGGAAAATGACAATATATCTGATATTTTATTATTATGCAAATGTAAAATTTGTGGCCCAAGTGCTTTTCAAAAAACTTTAAATGCACTAGGCTGTGTTTGTGTGTGGAATGTTGTAATTAGATCCCTACCTAACTGTGTTAACATTTTTTGTAAATTTAAAATATAATAATCGTTGAATTAATATTCTTTTATTACTCTAAATATCTACGCTACTGAGTTTTTTTTATTGTTATTAAACGATGTTTACCCCTACCCAAGTAAGGAGGAGGATGTATGGTGAACACTTATATCGTAAAATCAATATCGTCATAAGTGTTTTCTCAAATTATGGAGAAACATACTAAAAACTTTCTATTATAATGCATTTACGATTATTATGTACGCCTCTGGATCCATATTGCACAAGAAAACATAACTAAATGATATACCAATCGATAGGCAAAGCTAAAGCCTTCATTTTTTGTCTCTTGTAAATTTTTTGTTAAATTAACGGTTATTATGATATAGCTAAAAATGTGCCAATATAAATATCCCCCCTCCACTTCTTTTTGTTGTAGTAACTTAGGTAGCACACAAAAACAAACAAAAATTACAGCTTACTTGTAGAATTTTATGCTTTATCGAATGGCACCAACCTCACTTTTCTATCTTTTATGGTTCTCGAGAAAATAAATAAATACTATAAGAGTCCAATCCCCAACCTGAGGGGGGCGTGGGGGGAGCCAGCATAACTTTTCGAGGTGGGTCTGTTCAAAAATCTACTAATATTGACATGCTCTATCCACTGCAGAAAGGATTTGCTTTTACTCAAAAACCGAAGTATCGAACCCTCAAGTCACTATACTAATACTATGTTAAGAAGATTTCCTCACTAGCACAATATAAAATGGAAGAAAAATAAAGAAAATGTGGTAGGTAATATAATAGTATTAAATACAGTTTTTTTAGAAAACAAACTTAAATTAGAACTGATTCTTTTAAAATAACTTACTTTTCCGGCAATTTTCGATATAATACTTTCAAAATAATTAAAAAATTTTAATTTTGAATCAATGATTATCGTTTAATATTTAAAACTGTTTACTAATTCCAACCATCAATTACAACATTTATATTTTGACAATTTAAATTATTACCCATAACCATACATTTAGTTTTTGAAATATTTAATTAATTTATTTACTTTTAGCCAATTTAATAATATATTTATCTCAGAATTTAGAGTATTTAGACCATCAAAAATATTTAAAACATTAATGTAAATTAAGGTGTCATTAGCAAACATTTGTAACTTACATATTTTTAAAACTAAAGGCATAAAGGCATTTCGTTGATCTATAAAATAAATAATATTGTACCTAGTATACTTCCTCGAGGAACTCCTATATTATTTATTTTTTTATTTGAATATGTTTTTGATATTTTTGTTTTTGTGACCTGTTGCTTAAAATTTTTTTAAACCATTTATAAACGTTTCCGCGAATACCAAACTGATACAATTTAGTCAATAATCTAGGGGTGTCAATTGTTTCGAATGCCCGCTTAAAATCCAAAAATACAGCTATAATATTTTCCCCTTGACCAATGGTTCTCTTCCACGTCTTAATCACACATTGAATGGTTATCTCTGTCGAATACCCTTTTCGAAAACCAGCTTGAACGGAAACTAAACGACTTCTTAATAGGCTCTTAAAATAATTAATTTATTAAAAATATGCATTTTATTATAAAATTGACAAAATATGCTAAAAATGCATATATATACTTATATGCATTTTGCATAATATATTCCGCCCTTTAATAATGAAACAGATATAATTTTAATAATGATGATGAATTTAAATTATTGGTATTATTTCCACAAACTAGAGAATAAATGGCGATTTTATTGAAAGAAAAAGAAATAATGTATGAAAGCACCAACAAAGAACCCCGCCTTCTCTTACGGAAAATGGCCCTCGGTTAAATTTTCTAAATTTTTGGTATGATGTAGAGAATGCCATTCTGATCAAAAGTGTTCATGACCACAACAATATCTGCCGATCAGTTTTTGAGATAAAGGGTGTTCAAGTTGCAAAATATGAATTCTCAAAACATTATATTTTCGTAGTTTATAATATTAATTCGTTTTGTTTTTCTAAATTTTTGATGACCCTGTCGTAGATAGGATAGAATACTATAAGAATAGTCGAATTATCTTATTATATACCGGGTGAGTGACGAAAATTATTTAATATTATTTGTTAAATCATTGTATTTTCGGCATTAAATTAAATTTAAACAAAGTAATAGTGTAAATGACATTAGCTTGGAGAAAGCTATCGGAATTTATATTATTTATACTATACAGGGTAACTCAAAAAAGTTAATATTTTTTTAATTTTTTTTTTTATTAGAGGATTAGGAAACCTCTATCTAGACACCCGTGAGTTTGCCTGTTTCTCCTTTGTCTTAACTCCGGGTAGTGTCAGCCTCGTTGGACTAAAACCCATCCCTCTCTTGGACCGTTCGTACCGGAAACCGCTTTCGCATTACTTCAGTACGAGGGCCTGTGTTCTTTACACTCTTCTACAGATTAGTTCCCGCTTTCTTTCTCTTTGGACTCAATTATATTTCTTACTGTTCTGTAGATGTTGTTCCATGATTCTGCCGACTCAACCAAACCTATTCTTATATTGGCCATGCTGAAGAGACTTCCTGTTTGCAATGCATATTCTCTCCTAGCTTCCTCCCACCTGGGACATTTAAACAAGGTGTGTTCCACATCATCTTCCTGTTGGCAGTAAATACATTCACTAGAGTCTGATCTTCTTCTGTCGTATAGGTACTTTCTAAAGCAGCCATGGCCTGACAGTGCTTGTGTCAGAAAATAGTCAATTTCTCCCTTGGGTCATTCCACCCATCTCCGAATGTCTGGTATCAGTTGGTGCGTCCACCGTCCATATGTTCCGTTGTCCCATTTTTCCTGCCACTCGCTCATCAGGTTGGCTCTGGCTACTTCCTTTGTTACACCTCGATACCTCTCATATCTTTCTTTAATTTGCAGTTCTATAGGAGGGACCTCTGCAATAACCCCAACTCCCTCAGTAGATATGGTCCTATAAGCACTACATATTTTTATGGACATAGTTCTTTGGAGTCTAGCCAATTTCTTAATTAGTTTTTTGTTCTTTGTCGCCACATGCCAGGCCGGTAAGGCGTAGAGTATCTGGGAGTGAATTACACTTGCTAAAACCTGTCTCTTGGAAGCCCTGGGTCCACCAACATGGGGCATTAGACTAGCTAGTGCTGAGACTGTTCTCTCCGCCTTCTGAATTATCATATTGATATATTCCGCAAAGGTCAACTTTGTGTCGAGCCACACTCCCAGGTATTTCACAGCCTTACTGAGCTGGACCGTTTTACCCTGTACGTCAAAACTGATGGGCCCTACCTTTCTCTTAGTCGTTAGCAGCACTGCTTCAGTCTTTTCCGGAGCTAGTTGCAAACGTCGTCTCTTCATCCAATTTGCTACTCGTAGCAAACAGGTATTTGCCCTGGCCATCAGCAGCTCTTCGCTTATTGCCGTAACCACCAGAGCCAGGTCGTCGGCAAAACCTTTCAGAATAGTTCCCTCCGGCAGTTCCAGTTGAAGCACTCCATCGTACAATATGTTCCACAAGGTTGGGCCCAGCACCGACCCCTGCGGGACACCGCTGCTAAGTTTTTTGGTTTTAGAACTATCCCCAGCCTCAAGCAATAGCTCCCTCTCAGACAGGTACGACGCTATGATACTGATTAGACTTTCATCAATTTCCCTTTTCCTTAATTCTTCTAGAATTAGCTGCCATGATGCACTATTAAAGGCGTTTTTAACATCTAGTGTTATCATGGCACAGAGCCGCCGGTGAGGGCTTGTGGGCGCTGCGGCTTCCCTGGCGATTTTTAGAACCTCGTTTATGGCATCAACCGTCTGTCTGCCTTTTCTGAAGCCAAATTGTTGTTTCGAAAGGTTTCCAGTGCGAGCAAGCTCATCGTTAAGTCGTTGCACGAGTAGTTGTTCATAAAGCTTTCCCTCAACGTCCAGCAGGCAAATCGGTCTATACGATGAGGGATTATTCAGTGGTTTGCTTCCCTTTCTAAGCAGCAGAAGCTTTGCTCGTTTCCATTCCACAGGAAAGTTCGCCTGACTTGCCAACTTATTATATACTGAAAGAACGTACTCCGGACTGGTCTGTGCCAGTGCACCAATTATTTCGGGCGGAATGCTCCCAGGTCCTGGGGCTTTATTGTTCTTAAGCTTTTTACACGCAGTTTGCAGTTCATTTATTGGAAAACATGTAAACCTAGCATGAATATCACAGTTGAATATCACATCTTGGTGGGTTGGAAATAGGTAATTTGCTGTTTCCTCCATGGTGTCCAACGTCAAATTTATTCTTGGAGGATATCCCAAAATCCCTTTCATGACGATTTTATATCCATTACCCCATATATCGTCATTGACGCTCTCACAAAGAGTTTTCCAGCTATCTCTCTTGGCTTTCTTAATCCTATTTCTCAGCCTTGCTTGACTTTCTTTAAAGATTTCCCACAGATTCTGA
The DNA here is from genome assembly GCA_963969555.1 of Polydrusus pterygomalis. Lineage (NCBI taxonomy): Eukaryota > Metazoa > Arthropoda > Insecta > Coleoptera > Curculionidae > Polydrusus > Polydrusus pterygomalis. The sequence continues at coordinate 67,139,835 of OZ018378.1, forward strand.
TTTACTTGGGGGAGTTCTCTTCTAGCTTGTCTCGTATATGCTCTTCGATTTCGCAGGAATTCCTTGCGGATTTCCGATATTTCTTCATTCCACCAGTATACCGGTCGTCTACTAGTAGTGGTTCTTCTTCTTGGCATCACGTTATCACAGATCTGCGTAAGCCTGTTAGTGAAACTATCTGCGGAGGGTATGAGTTCGTAGTTATTTTGCACAGCTAGTATATTTTGCAATCTTTCTAGGTCCAGTTTCTTTACTAGCCATCCGCTATTTGGTTGTCGACATTTTGGTATCTGCTTCCTAATTACGACATCAAATGTTATATAGTTGTGATCACTTAAAGATTCGTCGTCGATTACTTGCCAGCTCGCGATGTTACGTATAAGGTCCTCGGTCGCAATATTTTTTTTTTTTTTTTTAATTATTTTTGAAAGAAATATTGTAGATAGTTCTTTATGTACTACTTGTGGCTTATCGTATGCTTCCAAATATATATAATTATCAAGGTTATACAGGGTGTTTCCGATGATAAGCGATAGAAAAATAACATAAAAATGCATGTATTTATAAATCACCCAGTACATTAAAAATGGATCGGTTAAATTTCGGTAATTTTTAATATTTTTTGCTTGAAGTGTCTTACTTACATATTTGCTATTGATTTCCCTTTTCCTATGACCAGTTCTGGAGATATACAGTGTCGAACACTTAAAACTCAAAAAATAAGCAAATAAAATAACAATTTTCTATTAATTTCAATAAAATTTGTTATGTAAGTTCATTTTATGGTTAAAAATAAATATATTTAATGCTATATAGGGTGTTTCGTATAATTAGGATATTCTAACACTGTATTGCAAATAAGAAATATATATAAAAACTATGAACAATTTATTATATCCAAATTATTTTATCCAAAAATAATAAGTATGCCCCTAATTATTCGAAACACCCTGTATAGCATTAATTATATTTATTTTTAACCATAAAATGAACTTACATAAAAAAATTTATTGAAATTAAAAGAAAATTGTTATTTTATTTGCTTATTTTTTTAGTTTTGAGTCTGTTCGACACTGTATATCTCCAGAACTGGTCATAGGAAAAGGGAAATCAATAGCAAATATGTAAGTAAGACACTTTAAGCAAAAAATATTAAAATATAACGAAATTTAACCGATCCATTTTTAATGTACCGGGTGATTTATAAATACATGCATTTTTATGTTATTTTTCTATCGCTTATCATCGGAAACACCCTGTATAACCTTGATAATTATATATATTTGGAAGCATACGATAAGCGACAAGTAGTACATAAAGAAATATCTACAAAATTTCTTTCAAAACTAATAAAAAAAATATTAACTTTTTTGAGTTGCCCTGTATATTATAAATAATATAAATTCTGATAGCTTGCTCCAAGCTAATGTCATCTACAGTATTACTTTGTTTACATTTAATTTAATGCCGAAAATACAATGATTTAACAAATAATATTAAATAATTTTCGTCACTCACCCGGTATATAATAAGATAATTAGACTATTCTTATAGTATTATATCCTATCTACGACAGGGCAATCAAAAATTTAGAAAAACAAAACGAATTAATATTATAAACTACGAAATTATAATGTATTGAGAATTCATATTCTGCAACTTGAACACCCTGTATCTCAAAAACTGATCGGCAGATATTGTTGTGGCCATAAACACTTTTGATCAGAATGGCATTCTCTACAACATACTAAAAATTTAGAAAATTTAACCCAGGGCCATTTTCCATAAGAGAAGTGCGGGGTTCTTTCTTTTAAAAAATAATATGGGGTAAATAGTCTAGTCGTTGGCAGTCAGTTGTACCGCGTGCCAAGCCCCGGGTATCGGCTCGTATATTTATAAAATTTAGTATCAGCTGGTTTCGCTATGCAATGAAACGAAGAAACTATAAATTAGATAAGTACTCCAAATTCCTTTTTTAATTTTTTTGTTTAGGATATTGTATTTGGTAATAATATAATCTAATCATTGTTATTTCACTTTGCTGATTAAAAACACTTTTAATTAAAAACCAAAACGTTTTATAAAAGGTTTTTTTTAAAACAGGTAAACCTCAGACAAAAGCCCCAAAATATAATTTAAGTAAATCTGGTTTTACAAAGGGAAAAACATGAAATTAAACTTCTTTTTAATTAGCTTAGCGTAGATTATAAAACAGTAATAAAAATTCAAGCCTGGAGCTGTAAAAAAATTATTCCGGCAAAACTGGGCGTCAATTTTTAACCCTAATTAATTTTTCGCTTGGGGGACATAAAACGCAAATAACAAGGCTGTTACATTGCGAGTGCGTGACAGACATTTTTTTCTATTGCACACATTAAAATAAAGTTGCTTTTATTATATTAAATGAAATAGCCAAGTAAAAATATGGGTTTGTTGTGACCTTTTGGCCAATTCAAAAATGAAACAAGACCATAAGGAGTTTTTAAAAATACTTTTTACCCAAGGGAAATTATACTTTAATATGATCATGACTCCAATTTTAAGAAACATTATTACATTACTAATTAGTTTATGTTACTAACAAAACACTTATTATTAGGTGTGTAGTTTGTCAAAAGGCACTGATTTAATCGCTTTATGGAAATTCTCTAAATTAGGATAATTTCTGATAAAACTTTTTTAATATTTCAAAGATGATATTGTTAAATTTGTTTTAATATTTTTTAAAACTTGTTAAATTGTAGCATATTGCTGAATAAATCTTGTTACTACTAGGGTAAATGCGGGAGAGTTGCCGCGGCAGGAGAGATGCCGCATTTGTCGTATTAGACCTAATGCGTAAAAAGTTAGACAACCAAGTATACCTGTGATGAGAGTCCACCCATTAGTGAATCATTAGTATGGCGGCAGTGTTCGTTTCTAAAAGTATCGCTTGCTATTCAGATATTTACGAAGGTAAGAATAAATTTTTATTACAAAGTTTGAAGTACGGTTTTAATAAGTGTGATAATTTGAAACTCAGTCGCTTTATTTTATGTTTGAAAGTTTTTCCGGTATTTTGAGGTTATTGTTTATACGTATCATGATATCTTTTCTAGCGTTTACAGCCGGTGACCTTGATAAGCAGGCGCGGCGTCTCTCCCAACAAAAAGGACAGTTGCCGCATTATCAGTAAGGAGAGACGCCGCATACTATTTTTCCAATGTTATTATTTTCAATGAGTTTTATTATATTAAAATTACCATTTTTATTCAGAAAAATACCAAGAAAATATTAAAGAAAATTAAATGCACGCTCAAGGTCCCAGTGGACCGAAAAACAATTGCAAGAAGCAATTAACAAAGTTAGATCCGGTGATATAACCAAAAGAGGAGCTCATAGGCATTATGGTGTGCCGCCAAAAATCCTTGTACGCAGAATGGCTAGTGGTAAATTTCGCAAGGGGAGTCTTGGACCAAAGGGTAAACTTTACTTCCGAAATGCCCAATGAAGGTCTAATAAATATTGTTAACATCATATATACGAAAATATTGAAACAAGAAAGTCTTGCCTTAATCCTAAAGATAAAAAGCCCAAGGTGGCAGAAAAGAAGAAAAAAACAGAAAAAAAACTCGAAAAAGAACAGTGGAGCTATAGCGATGAAGAGATCCTAGCAAATACGATTATAAAAAAGATGAAAACAAGGAACGCTGCGTGGAATGTTTCGAAATGTATGTAACAACAACTAAAAAAGTCGATTGGTTGCAGTGCTTTAAATGTTTAAAATTATTCCACGTTACTTGCAGCATGTATGCTGAAGTAAACTGAAGTTTGCAACATCTGTTCCAGACTGGATCTACGCAAGAAAAATGGAAATTAGACTTTTTAAACACTGCGGCATATCTCCTTTCTAAACGCGGCATCTCTCCTAGCGATGTGGGACAGTCGCCGATTTTTAGAAGAAAAAATAATTTATTGTTATGTTTACATTTTTTTAGAATTAACGTTTACTTTTGCATTTTAATAAAGTTTAAAGTAATACCTGTGTAGTGACTTATTTTGAAAAAGTTAACTTAAAAATTACAAAAATTATGAATTTTTTTCAAAAAGTGCGGCAACTCTCCCGCATTTACCCTACTACTACTTGTATCAATAGATACATCCATAGAAACACTAAGATCACATTATGTAAGCAACCAAATTCCGTTAACTTCTGTTATTAATTTGATTTGATAAAAAGGCAAGGCATTTTCTGGGAATACTGGAAAGCAAGAATTCAGCTGACCTTACAAGTTAGGATCATGGAACTACAGGCTTGAGAGAACATACATCTATAGCTATCTATATAGATAGTCAAGCAGCCATAAAAGCAATTTGCTCCAGCAGTACTAAGTCAAGATTAGTAAGGCGCTGTCGCAACAATCTCTGCACACTTCACAGTCAAAGAAGAGATAGATCGAACAGCTAAACAACTTGTGCAAAGCAGATAGACAGGGCTTACAGATTGTAGCATCCCCAGGAAATTGTGGCCCCTACTTGATAACAGGAGAACCGCAGCGCTATTACAGCACAGTCGGAATGACCTAAGAAACATTACTGCCGTAGTCACCGGACATTGCCTGTTCGGTAGACACGCTAAACGTATGCAAATACCAACTAACGACTTCTGTAGAAGTGGCAGAGATAAAAAAGAGGAGGAAAGTATTCAGCATTTCTTGTATGAATGCCCGGCCTCGCGAGAAGAAGGTTCAATGCCTTGGGCGAACCATTTTTTAATGATCTGGAGGAAGTGAACAGGCTGCAACTGAGTCGACTTACTAAATTTATTAACAGCAGTGGCTGGTTTGAATGAGCTGTCAAGATTTTTCAATGATCGCGTTAACCATCAGGAAGCTGATGCAAATAGGTTCCGCGAAACATGTGTGGTACCACAACGGTCTTTATAGGACTACGTGTGACTATTTGGACAATGCCAGAGGTCTGCCACTCTAACCTAACCTAACCTACAAGCCATCCACTAGAAAGGAATTTTACGAAAATCGACCCATATGGAAAAAAACGGGGTTGACATTTTTTAAACAAAATTAGCCTATTGAAAAATTACGTGTATTTTTTCTATATTTAATTTGAGACAACATATAGATTGTTTAAAACGCTGATGCAATGTTATCAATTTTTAGACATTAAAAATCTCAAACGTTTTTAAACATTCTAAATTATTTGGGAGAAAAGTATTCTTGAACTTATAGGACTAACTTTTTATCACTAATGTAATTTCATTTTTTGCCAACGTTTCGGTCGTTTGGTTCTTCCTTCTTTAAGGCTGCCGTAGATAACAAGAAAACGCATAACACATAATAATACAGTGTGCGTTTGTAACTTGAAATAAATTCGGAAAATCCACTACAGATTTTCTTTTTGAAAATTGCATGGACAAGGACATTGATCTTTTAAAAAAGAATAATGATACAGTGTGTCTTAAGTTAAAGATATGACGATAAAATCGATAATTTTTTTAATGACAACCCTAGTTTTTTATTTGCTATTTTTAAAGTGCATAACCCATTAATGCTCACCGTATGATTTATCAGACGCAAAACACTACTAAGATTTAGGTTAGGTTAAATTTATGTTATGGCACGTGCAGTTACGTTGTGCTCACATATGAACTAAAATAGTATACCGAATGTGTTAAAATTACTCAAACTAAGTTTATGTGTTATTTACCAGATCCTAGGACAATTTGAAGTTGGAGGTGATTAGTTTGTTATCCAAAATGAGTAACAGGTGAGTTTTAGGTTATGTACACCAGTATTGTATTAGTTATTACAACTTATTACCATAGAATTTATTGACTTGGGATAGTAGGTATTAGTTGCCGTTCAATATGTTTTATAAAAATGTTTTTTCTTTTTACTACATGACTTTAAATGTAGCGTATGATATATCATACGCTGAGCTAAAGCAAGTATATATGAAAAAGAACTTATTCTTAGTTATTTTTCATATATAACGGCTTTAGCCCGGCGAATAATATATGATAAGCAGTTTTACATGATACTATAATGTATATATCATGTAATTTGATTTGATGTAATTTTTTTTTAGCAAAAAGTTGTTTGATCCCGAAAAGCCACGAGACGCTGAGGAGCGATTAGCTTATTTGTACAGTTTAGAATCTGAAGACGAATATCACTACCAGTTTCAAGAAGCAGAATCCCTGGAAATGGTTCTAGTTCCTCCAAGCGACGGTCAAGATAGTGACCAAGATGATGCACCTAGCGACGACGAGATTGCTCCAAGTATTGGCGACCTTGGGAAAGGATTACTTGCGCAAAAAGTTGAACTCTTTACGATAAACCCAGATAAAGAAAAACGTCCATTGGTATGTCAGTCCATTTGTCTGGATGAATACACCACAAATGACGAAAGCTGGGATGAAAGCGACAACGAGCCATTAGCAACCAAGTAAAAAAGACTGAAGCTTACAAAACCAAAAGGAAACATTAATAAAAAAAAGCCAACTCATTCAAGTAAGAAGAGGTAAATTTGGATATACGGGAAGAAAAAGTTGAACTTATTGAAGAAAAGAAGCCGACGATTCTTACCGAACTAGTAAATAAAAGCTTGGCACCAATTGATTTATTCAAAATGTTTTTTAGTGAGGACCTAATAGATACAATTTGTATTGAGACGAAGAGATATGCAAATCAAAAAGGCTATCATAATTTCTCAGTTTCTTCTGATGATGTATACAAATATTTGGCCATTGTCCTCTTATCTGGATATAGTCCAGTCCCCTCTAAGCGATGCTATTGGGAAACGCGGCCTGATACAACAAGGCTCTAATCACAAATGCACTATCCAGAAATAAATTTGAGTATATCCACCGATTTTTTCATTTAAACGATAATTCCCAAATTGACAGAGATGACAAGATCTATAAAATCAGACCGATAGTAAACCACATCAATAAAGTGTCGCAGGAATGCATACGTCCACTTGGAAAGTACTTTTCGATTGATGAGGCAATGGAACCCTACTACGGGAGACATAATATGAAACAATTTATCAGAGGAAAGCCGATACGTTTCGGTTTCAAATGCTGGTGTTTGTGTACCTCTGACGGCTACCTTATAAAATTTGATGTATATACCGGCGCTGGAGATAAAATTGAGGGAAAAACCTTGGGTTCTATTGTGACGGAAAAAATGTGTCTTAATATTTTACCACAAAATAGTTTTGTATTCCTCGATAACTATTTTACTTCCCTTTCACTGGTAAAAACGCTGTCAGAGAATAAATTGGTTTGTATTGGCAATTAGATCTGATCGCACACAAAAAGCTCCTCTCAAAGACTTGAAGAAAGAACAGCGAGGAACTCACTACACTATCCACGATTCAGCTTCTAGTACAACTTTAACTCGTTGGCACGACAACAGCCAAGTTACCGTAATATCAAATGTACAGGAACAAGGCCTTTACAAAACTAAAGGAACCTGTAGATGTTGGTCCAAAAAGCAAAAAGCTGCTGTTCAGGTTGATCAACCATCGCTTGTAAACATGTACAATAAAGGAATGGGGGGAGTTGATCGATTTGATCAAATGAAGGGCTTTTGTTAAAAGCCGGATAAGGTCAAAAAAGTGGTACTGGCCATTGTTTCGATTTTGTTTGGACGGAGCTGTCGTCAATATGTGGTATTTATACCGCCGAGCCCTTCAAACAAGAAATGATTATATTTCTTTGTTGGAATTCCGAAGAAGAATAGTTTTGGCAATTCTGTCTGCACCTCCTTCAAGTTCAAACACGGGTCCTAAACCAAAATGCTTGAAAAACGTGTTAACAGAAATTCGTTTCGATGGAAAAGAGCACTGGATAGATAAACAAGAAACACAACGGCGTTGCAGCAAATGTGGCAAGTGCACGAAGTTTTCATGCCTTAAATGCAACGTTGGACTTTTTCCAGAAAGATTCGTCAATATCACCAAAAATATTTTTTTTGGACTAAATATAAAGTTAGTTACCTTTGTTCTCTTTTAAACTTTTGGAAATAAAAAAATAAAAGCATGTGTTTTCTTTTAATTTCATATCGCCCAGCGTATGATATATCATACGTCAAAAAGATGACACTTAAAAAACTTTTTTTTATAATTAATTTTTTTCCATGAATTTATACGTAAATAGTATTACCATTTTAAAAAATAAGCCGAAAAATAAAAAAAATATAATTCTGGGCATTAAAGGGTTAAGATATACATAAATAAGAAATTTCAAATTTTGAATCCTTCTGCGAAACCGGCAAAAAATGTTGAGGAGTTGAGGGCACAAATTAGACAATAAATGGAGGTTAATTTTTCCCAAAGTAATCAAAAATGTACAATTCGAGTTTTAGGTGTGTTTAGGATATTGGCAAATAGTGAATGGACAATATTTTGAGCATTTCTTGACGAAAAAGTGTGAATAGAAGGTTTTTTATATTTCAATTAAATTAAATTTGTATAACTTAATATGCACTTTAAAATATTCGATAAAAAACTAGGGTTGCCATTTAAAAAAATTATTGATATCGTCATAACTTTAATTTGGGAAACACTGAATCAATATTTTTTTATTGCAATAAAGACTTTAGTCTACTTTCCACAAAATATTTATTTTATAACCCGACGCGTTTCGCTACACTGTAGCTTTATCAAGCGATTTTTTAAATTGAGTGGGGTACTATAATTTTAACCTAAATATTTATATACTAATTATCTTTTCCTTAAACAAGTAATTATATTAAGGCAATACCCACAGAGCTGTTTTTATAATATGGTCAATTATTGAAAAGGTTTATTAAGGGCGGTTTATCAAATTTGTTTGGTCATTCTAAAGTAGACCGGTGTTTTTATGACGGTTAATTTCCAAACTTTCAACTTCAATATTCTACCTGTCTTACCTATATAAATTTTTGGACACGATCCTCAATTTAATTGATTTGTCAAAAGAAGATTTTGATAAAGAACTAAATATTATAAAACAAATTTCAATAAATAATAACAGTCGCAGTGCCCCCAAGCCCCTGCATACAAGACGCCAACAGCTGCATGCTGCAAAAAATGTGTTAATCAATCTTCTAGAATGATCATTATATTATTTTTGAAGAAGTAGTCCATACTCAAAGTGGAGTTAAATGATACAGAAAAAGAAAAGCACGAAGTCTTTCTCCACAATATTTATTAATCGAAAAACTGGGCGAACCTAGGATCACATCGACGACATGTTTTGAGTGTAGAAACACTTATCATCAGGAAAACAAAGTGAAAAGTAAAATGCTGATGTTTTTAGCAAAAGAGAAAATAATGGTGAAAATGAGCCGTAATGGAGCTTTTAAGGGTGTACAAGAGGTGTAAAATTAGTCAGAAGGTCGACAATCAAGACTCCTGCATACTGAAGAGTCGAGGGTTAAGTGCAGAAGGACACTGTGCCGTGCAGAAAATTAGGGTAGTAAAAATTAGGGAGTTTTGAAAAACTTATCTGTAAAAATCATTATTAAATTACTGAAACATCTTGAGTTTTATTAAGCCTAGTCAGAAACATGTGAAAGTGTTGAAGTGTTGAAGTGAGAAAAAGAAAAAAGTTGTTTTTTAGGGGTCAAATGATCTGTAAAAAATAGAAAGGGGAATGTAATAAATAAAATTTAAAAAATGTGGTAGTTTAGCTTACCATTTGGTTAATTATATTATTTATTTTCTATCCAGTAAATTACAATTTTTTTTTTATTGATACCCTATTTCGCTTATTTAAAGTACGCCTCAGCGTGTTTAAATCCCACTTCCAAAAACGCGCGTGTTTTAAAGTTACCTTGGCAACATCAACAACCCGTGAAACGTGAAGTCTAAATATGTCAACTTTTGAATTATTGATTTGACCGAATTACCTTTTAACGTCAAATCAAATATTTTTTTAAGCAATAGACAACCAATGTCAACGGCGACAACAATGAATATTATGTGACAGATTGGAAGTTATTTTTTGTTCTCCTCATTTTCATGACAACGACAGGTATATCACATCACGAATTCGACCATTTCACTTATTTACTAAGTTATTATTTCCATTTTTTCTAATATAAATACCAATAAGTGTACCAATAAAAAAAAATGTAAAGTATTCGTGGATAACTGGTCTTTAAAACACTTGATTTATTTCAAGCACTCCGGCTGCGCCGTCGTACTTGCAAAATCGCGCGTGTTTTAAAGACCTTAATATCCACTTATACTTTATTATACTATTTTTAGTTCCATCGCGAATTTTGTATCAAAAATATTATGTATTATAAACGTTTTTGTTTCATATTCATTCATTCATTCATTCATTCAAAATTTATTTTTCTCTTCCTAGCGTTCATTAAACTGAGATGTCCTAATCAAACATATTGGAGAGAAGTTATTTTGTGTGTTCTGCAGATTAGTCGTTCAAATTAGGGCAGCGCCTTTAAAACGGGTTTAAATGCTAGTTTAGCCTATAAAAAAGTGTAGGTTAAAAAACCCTTTGGCGGCGTCTTAATCTATCTCAGAATATTATCCATAAGCTTCTTACACTGAGAAAAAACTTTCTATTCCTTATAAGAATTCACATACTCTTTATGCATGCTATAGACCGTTATATAGTGATAATATTACATAAATTTAGCCAATGGGAAATAGGAGTTAATGGTACCATAGAATGGTTTGTAGCCATTATTGCTGTGAATACTCACAGTAATTATTAAGTTCTATTGGGGATGTAATCTAGTTTTATATACTGTATTAGTTCGGACTGGCAGTTGTAATGAAACTTGACATTAACCATAATTATGTTTGCTTGCTATGGTTAATAAAGCATACACGTAGGGAAAATGTTTGTCCGCCCATCTCTTAGTAATAAGTTAGAATAGTACAAATATGAAGTATCGCAAAGCAAACAGAGGTAGGTAGATTATGTTTCCCCCGCTCCATCGTATTGCATCTCGCTCATGGCACTCGCTGGTGGAACGCCGCGCCGCTTCCATTCTATTAATATCAAATAAATATTCATTCTTTTGTACGTTGCCGCCTGAATGAAAGGACCAGGATCAAGCAAAACGCATCGAGCCAGCCAGATCCGATGCAATGGAGTAGGGGAAACATAATCTACCTATTTCTGTTTACTTTGCGATACTTCATATTTGTACTATTCTAACTTATTGCCAAGAGATGGGCGGACAAACATTTTTCTACGTGTATACTTACCACTAAAAATCAGTACTGTAGTTTTTAAAAATTTAAATAGCTTCTAGTGTGATATTGTTCTTGTCGTTTAACATTGCATATTATGATTATCTATTATGCAACATGGTTTACTGAGATAATAAAATTTGTCCATATATTATAAAGTCCAATAATAATGATGGTTTGTGGGAAATTATAATCTTCTATTGCTTTATCTGACATGCAAAGTTTAAAAAAACTTAAAAATAAATTAATTGAAATAGGGATTGGTACGATCAATAAAATTCAATTTCAGAAAAGGCAGCTAGAAGACTTCGAACAACGATGTAACCTGCGCAACAGTTACGTTAAAACTGATAATACAGCCTGCGGCGATTGCCGTTCGCTACGAAGCCCCACCAACGTCTTGTGGATTATAAGTTCTAACATATACAATTCTGTTCTGCTTTCTTAATTGTAGAGAAAGCGCTTTACTGGGAACAAAAGGCGTCTCATTAAGAAGATACTATTTATTTCTTAACACAATTGCTGTATTAAAAGTACTTCGTTACACAACAAGACTGTGCTACTAATGGAACTGATTGCTACCAATAAAAACACTGTTCTAGCAAACCTGCAATTAATATAACACTAAAGTGGGTTTAATACACTAGCAGTTTATTTAATATGGGTTAATAAAAAATAAGCTATCAATACAAACTATCTTTTAGCAAACCTGTTGTATTAGATCATTTTTCTCAGTGTAAATTTAATCAAAAATTATTTAGGAATAAATGAAAAATTATTAAATTTTTACACATCAAACCCAATTTTATCACTATTTACTAAAATGTTTAATATAAATTGATTAAAATATAATCAGTAGTAATTCTTACATTAATCAGTTTTGAATATGAAGTCGTAATCACTGACTCTTTGATATAATGACTTGGCAGAGTTAATTTTTGAAATCAATCTAGTGTGGACCTGGATTAATTGGTACTAAGTTTATATTGATTTTAATTTTAATCATTTTTTTAAGTGTGAACCAATTATTAACTTAAACTTCTTTATAGAAATTTTTTTTTTGAATTACTGGTAGTCCAATGCTAGTCCCTGCTAGGACCAATATTTTCAAAACTTATATATGTTTTGTTTTTTATCGAGTATATTATCATGAATACTCAAAGAAGCTTTAAATACGTATTTTTTATATAGGGTGGCGCACCGAACACTTTTCACCCAGAATTGAATTGCCTTCCAAGCGCGACCTTGCTCGTTTAAATCGAGTAAATAGTTCCTGAGAAATAGGGCTAAAAACAAAAGATCCAACCTCCATGCAATTGTAAAGGCCCTGTTTAAAATGTTGGCAAACATTATGGAGCATTGCGGGAGTTATTTCTCGGCACTCATACACTATTCGTTGTCGCAAGTCTTCCAAGAAATTGGGTTGAGTTGTATAAATTTTAGAAATCGTTAAATGTTTCTACAAAAAAAGTCCAGTGGCGTCAAATCAAAAGATCTTGCAGGCCATTCAATAGGACCACTTCTTCCAATCCATTTTCCTGGAAAATTTTTATCCAGAAACTGTCTAACAGGGAACGCATAATGCGGGGGTGCTCCGTCTTGCTGAAAGTAAATATTTTCTGGCCGATAACGGTCATTTTCTTCTATGGCATTCGTTAAAGCAGGGTTAATAGTGGTTTTCAACAGGTTCAGGTAAATTTCACCTGTTAAATTTCTAGGTATAAAATACGGCGTAATAATACGGTCCTAAAAAATTCCAGCCCACATATTTAATTTTTCGGGATGTTGAGTATGCACTTCTCTAAAAATTCTAGGGTTAGAATCCGACCAATACTTGCAATTCTGTCGATTGACAGTACCGTCAAGAAAAAAAGTGCATTCATCGGAAAAACAAATGTTGAAAATAAATTGCGGATTGCGAATGATCATTTCACTAATTAACTAGCAAAATTGCAAACGGCGATCGTCATCGTCTTCAATAGGTTCATGAACCAGTTTTATTTTATATGGATGTAACTTATGCGTTTTTAAAGTACGCTGAATCGTTCTACGCGAAATACCCGATACGTTTTACACTTTCCTCGTGCTAAGTGTGGGATCGATGGCAATATGACCCGAAACTGCAACTACAACAGCTTCATTTCTTACAGGTTTTTCAACAATCCTTTTTTTTTTAGCATTGATCCTGTTTCAAAAAATTTTGCCACTAGTTGTAGCACGGAAATATGAGACAAGTGTGCATTTAAATCCAATGCATTAAAAGACAATGCGGCAGCTCGAGCACAATCGTTATTTCTTTAAAAAAGTGAAATAATTTCTACCCTTTCTTGAAGAGTATACGTCATGTCAATACGTTATTGAACACACTGAAATGTAAAGCAAAATGAATTTTTATTCTTACTATGAATTTGATCGATGCCAAAAGCAAACTGAGTTTTTTCGACTGAACAAGTAGAATTCCAAATCCCTTTTGTTTAGATTGTATCCTTTTTGGCGTATTTTATACCATTTAATTTGTTTTTGTTGGATTTTTTGGGAGGGTGGGGAATCGGTGAAAATATTATTAAAACTTTTTTAGAATTAAGCGATCAAGTAGTAAATTATTATGCTGATTTTGAGACAATTTAATTCCTTTTAAAATAAGCTATCGCTCGACCATCCTTTTCATTTAAGATTTTAAGGGTGAAAGCCACCCCATATGCTCCATAATGTTCACGAATATTTTGAACAGTGCCTTTACAATTGCATGGAGCTTGGAGGTGGACATTTTCAACATTTACTTCACTGATACAAGCGGTAATAAATTTTATTACTTTTAAATTTTCTTTTCTTTCTAGCCCAATTTCTCAGGAACCATTTACTTGATTTAAACGAGCAAGGTCGCATTTGGAAGGCAATTTAATTCCCTTTAAAATAAGGTATCACTCGACCCCCTATCCATTTGGGATTTTAAGGGTGAAAGCCACCCCGTCGTAAGGGGTTCAGTAGGGGGAAGGGTGAAAATAGCAAAAAAATATGTCCTCCTGAGAACTAAGGTTCCAGTGTTCGAGCGAATTTTGATTTATTTATTAACAAGAAAATAAACCTGAGTGCAAAAGTTTTCGGGCGCCACCTTGTATTATTTCGATTATGTTGTAAATTCTTAATTTTATTCATAAGTATTAATAGATTTTTCGCCAACAAATAACTTTACCAAAGATTTATAAATTATATCTGAAATTTTCATATTTCTTTTCCGCATAAATTTAAGCATTGCTAGCTAAAGACCAAGGTTTCTAAAAGATGTTTTAAAGAGTACTTCACTCGAGTATACTCGATTAAAGATCACACCGCATCCCGTGTTTCATTGAGACAACTTGAAACTTGTCAAGTGCACGGCACAAGTAAGTATTCATTAGAGCATTCTTTACAATGATATAGCTCGGTACTAGACACAGAGGAATTCTTTTTTTGTTTAGAAAATTTAAATTAATAAACTCGCGACAAATATAAAAAATACATGTTGGATTGGTAGAGTAATAGTTTAAATGAATTAAATAGATGTGATAGTGATGACCAACAATATGATATTATTTTTATGTTTAATTTTTATACCTTGAAAGATAATAACTTATTTTGGACTTTTGCAAAAATATACATGGTGCCCAGTAAGTATATGGCATACTCTCGGGAACGAATAGGAGAGGTCAAAATAACTCTACTCTGCAGTGGCGGTTGCTCTATAAGACCGCGTGGCCGCGTGGCCGCGCGCCCCTCCTAGGAATTTTAACATAACACACAAATTAAATGTTTATTTAAATATTTATTATTACTATTCATTTCAATACTAATATTATTATTATTATTCATATAGGTAGTTAAAATTTCTAAATTTTAAAAAACCATAGCAACTCACCAAATCTGAATTCATCTCTAATTGTCCGTTTTCGCTGACCAACGATAAGCACATCTTCTCGTGTGAATTTTAGATAATTGAATGCCGTCGCTGAAACGCGGCAACGGACCGTGAAGTGGCCCTGGCATATATAAATTTCGCGGAATGAAACCGAACGTCACCCGGTTATATCCAATTTATTTAGGGACTCTGCCGGCGCAGGATTTTAGCGCCTGCATTGCTTTAGTTTGAGATTTCGGACTTTGTTGTGGTGTAAGCGCGCGTCGAGTTCGAACTAATAAAAATGAATTTCGTCAATAATATAATTCAAATAAATTTTTGTTGGTTGCCATTAGCGCCATTTAAAACGAGCCTTTTTTTTTGGACTTTTACCGTTTTGATTTACAATTATTATTGTTTTTGTCGTTATTGTAGGTATGAATATTTTTGAATACCTATGTATTAATTTACCTAAAATTTTTTTTATAAATAGATACTTTTTCTAGCAATTTGCTTATATGTCATTTGGTATTGGATTTCTATTGCGCCCCTCCAAACACAAACCCCACGATACGCCACTACTAAAAAAAAACATAAACTGCCCCTTAACGATGATATAGGGCCTCAAAGAGGTACCCAGCGACTTACCTTTTCGGCTCTAACTTTTGAACCGACACGTATAATTTAATGACATTTTAGTATTTTATATAGGTTACAGAGACTCATAAAACCGTACTAGATTAGATGTTTTACATCGTCAGGTAAGTCAGGAATGGACTCTTTCAAAAGTTCTTCTGTGCGGTAAACACCAATTTAGAAATGTATCAGAATAAATTCTTCTTGCCTCCACACAATTACCGAGTGCTTGTCCATAAGTTAAATGCATGTGAGCATTAATGAGATGTTATAATTTATTTAATTATTTTAGTGCGTAGTGTTAATCTTAGAGTTATTTGATTAGTTATTGTGAAATAGCTTATGTTAATAAACTTGATTATTAAATAAATTTCGAATCAATGCTTAAACGTGATATACAAAAACCTTATTTTTCTCGAAAACCGCTAATTCCATCGAGACAAATGCAGTGTACCTTTTTTAAATAAAAATAACTAAAGTATTTTTAAAAAAATCTGTTTGTAGCTCTGTGAAATGACAATATTTTGGCCCAACCAGTGTGGTGGCAAGTCCGTTCCTGACTTCCCTGACGATGCAAAATATCTAACGTAGTACGGTTTTATGAGTCTCCATAAGCCCGGTCGTAGCTCAGTGGTAGAGATACCGCTTACGGCCGTGGCGATCCGGGTTCGATTCCCGGAGTGGGCATATACGCATAATAAAAAAAGTATGACCGAATTTTAGTTGGTTGGTGTAAGATCGTCTTTCGGAGGAGACGTAAAGCTGTCGGTCCCGGCCATCTCTGGTCGTTAAGTCACGCTAGAGGCGCTTGCGCGACCTGAAAACTCTAGCACCAGACTTGAGCATCACAAGTTACACGAACTTTACTTTTTTTTTAGGAGTCTCCATGGCCTACAGAAAATACTAAAATTTCATTAAGTTATACACATGTCGGTTCAAAGGTTAGGGCCGAAATGGTAAGTCGCTGGGTACCTTTTTGGGGCCCTGTATCTCCGTTAAGGGACACTTTAGGTTTTTTATATGACCAAAAATAGTTATTTTGACCTTCCCTATACTCTCCAGAGAGTATGCCACATAATTACCAGACGCCCTGCCCTGTATATACAGACTGTCCGCGGATACGGTTTACAATAGCACAAATGGATGAAAAATTTCATTTTTCGGAAAAAAGTAATTCTTGATAAAAAGTTTTGCTTCTAAAAAAAATGCAATTCACGAAGAGAAAATTTTAATTTTTTTATACAAGGTTCGCAAAAACTTCAAAAATATGATTTTTCTCCTATTATAGAGTAAACTACCTTTATTTTTTGACCAAAATGCCAATTAGAAAAAATTTTCTAATAAGTATCTAAATAAGTATTTAGAATAACGTTTGTAATTTAAATCCGGGTTTTAAAATAAATCTTCGACCTATAATCCATCTGTGGCCAAATGTCTTATTAAGCCATTCCCTCACTTCAATTGCGAAATGCGCAGGGCATCCATCTTGTTAAATGCAAATTTCGTTCTTAAATTGGAGAGGCAATTTTTTAAGTTGTCAGAAAGGAATATTTCCAACATTTCAAGGTAACTCCTATGGTTACAGGTGTTTTCGAAAATAAAAAAGTATGAGCCAATAATGCCATAATAAGAAATCGCACACCAGACATTTACTTTTTTGTAATATTGTCTTCTTGCAGAAATTCTAAAACGTGGATTATTTCCGCTCCAGTCTCTAATATGCGCAGAAGACCCTTTCCCGTTTGTTGAAAATGTCGGTTCATCGGAGAACATGAAAATTTATGAAAATTCCTGTTGTCACTTACAATTTTGTTTCCGACCCAAAGACAAAATCCAAACGTTTGGCGTCGTGTCCTTCTTCCAACGTTTAATTAAAAGTTGGCTTAAATCTCGGCTTAAATGGAAATATTTTTTTTTATGATCGAACACAAGCACTATAGGAAAAATCCTTTAAGGCGCTCTGGGAGCAGTGCGTGTGCGATGAAAGCGCTTCACGTTTTTCTTGAATCGTTGGATGTTATATTCGGTTGGAAACACGGTCTCAGAAAGGCCGTTCCACAAAGATGGCGTCCTCCAATTGAAAAAGTTCTGAAACAATGATGTTCGGGGCGTACTAAGTTGAACCACATAGGGATGGGCGGCAGTGGTTTGTTCTCGATCTGTTGTGGACTGTATAATTTGATATTACTGAAAAAACACTACCGCTGGATACTATAAAATGCAATTTATTTAATTATTTAACAAGATGTAATTTATCTATTAAAAATGTAAAGAAACTTGACAACAACTGTATTTTCTCTTCTTCTGTCAGTCGACTGTCAGTCGTCCTGGTGCCGTCCATTGCATTGTTATGTACAGGTACTGTACAGGGCTAAACATACCGCCCGCCTTGAAATATACAATTTTTCAAAATAATCAACTTTTCTTCATAAAATGACTTGAGGGATCACACCCTAAAATATTAGCACGTCATTAAGGAAAGTATATTTTAAAACTATAAACATGAAAAAATTTAGAAATAAAATAAAACATGCTACACTGCCATGTAAGAATTATAAAAGGATGTTTAACATTCTTTCTTTTATTTTAAATCTTGAAACTTTTTCTCCTTGACCGCACTTTTCAATTTTTAAAGTACACGTACCTACCCACAAGCTGAAGGGCACCAAGTGCTTTAGAATTTGAAAAAATGGTTTAGTAGAATTATTTTATACGTTTTATACAATAAACAATACCTTGTAAAAGAGCAGAACCGGAAGACGTTTTTTGTTAAGTACAAAACTTAAGCATACTTGATGTTTATACGTTTTTTAGAATATTTCAGACTGACATCTTGACCTTTTTAAGTGGTTTTCGCTTTATTTAAGTGTATTTTTTAAAATACCACATAAATTACAAAATTATAAAATCAGAAAATAATTTTATTTTTTTTACGGGGTACTGCAGACGAAATATTTAAATATATATATACGGGGGTGATTCACAATGGATGGTGCTCTTGACGTATATGACGAAACAACTAATGGATTGATATGAAACTTTCATCACCTAAATAAACAGACATCCTATACCTATTCCTTACCGTTTCCAAAGTAATAAATAAATTCAAATGTTACACCCTGTATATTATCACAGAACTGAAAAGGAACTTTATTTTTGTATACATTACATAATTTGAAAAATGTAAATAGCTGCACATATATCAGACAGAATAGATGATGGTACAAAGTAAAAACAAAAATACATACATATTCCGGGTGTTTCTCAAAAGACGTTCACCCCTATAACTTTTATATATACAGCGTGTATTCGAAAGTTCTTACCAAATGGGAAACTTTTTTATTATTAATTTTACGAAAAAAAATTATTCTTTATAAAAAGCTCTGCATGGTCTCTAAAACCTAAAATGCAACCATCAGATATCGAAATTTTCCAGTCATGTACGAGGTTTGTCAAAAAATGTGAATTTTTCCCAAGAATGTGAATTTTTCCCGAGAGTAAAGTACCTTTATTTTTGACATTATAAAAATTGTTATTAAAAAAAGTTGATCAGAACTAAAAACCACGTCTAAATATGCAATAACACGCAGTAAATTAATTAAATAATTAAAAAATTAAATAATTAATAATAAATCAATAAAATAATTTTTAACATAAATTCGTATAATTGCACATTTGGCCATAGTTTTTAGTTCTGACAACTTTTTTTAATAACAATTTTTGATAATGTCAAAAATAAAGGTACTTTACTCTTGGGAAAAATTCACATTTTTTGACAATCGTCGTATATCCTCCTGAGACCCACCCACCCAGACTCCATTTAAATGGACATTCTCTTTTTATTTATTATTTTGGTAACAGCCGCAATTACAGCGTGAAGTCCCACGGTCCACCGTGGTGGACATACATATTATTATATGAACGCGTCAACACCGCGACAGCTTCATTCGAAGAATATTTTAAGGCGTCTACTGCTGTTGTAAACAGGTGATAAAATGGCTTCATTTCGCAGAGAAACAATAATTGGTGGTAAGTAGCTAGTAATATTGAGTTATAATTGCATTTTTTTTTATTAAACTTGTTGTTTAGGATATAGTAAATAGAGACAAGCAGTAGTAAGGTTTTGGCTAAATATTATCTATTTTTTTTTAAGCCCAAAACTACTACGTCCATTTTAGTGGACGTTAGGTCGTTTAGCATACAAAAATTATACTAGTATTTTTTTTTGCTTTAGCTATCTTTGGTAAGAAAACCTATTTAAAGCCTGGAGAGGATGACAAAAAGCTTCTAGAATGCTTAGAAAACTCTGATTTGTCCGATGGTGGAAATTGTTCAACTTTTTCCACTTATTTTACAGAGATGATCGAAAGCAGCTTGGGTATACCAACAAATCCGTTATGAAATTTTTGGAAATTAAAATAGGTGTGTCTGAGTGGTTACTCAAAGATACCAATAATAAAAATTCTTTGAACTTTACCAATAGGTACTCTCCCTTTGGTCACAAGAAGCACTTCAAGTACCAGACGATTACCTCAAAGCCGTTCGTCAAAAACAAGTATTCAACACTTTCCTGCAATGGCTTCTGACTTAAAGTTTTACAGGAAACAAAAAGAATTTCACATAAAATAATTTGTAACGATACCGCCCTAATGTCCATTTAAATGGACTTAATTTTTTTTCAATAAAGGAACAAAAAAAAATTTGAAAAAATTCACATGTGTTTTTCGACCATAATTATTACTAAAATACTAAACTTTTATCGAAAAATTTGAAAAACTAAAGGCTCGGGTCTCAGGAGGTTAAGACTGGAAAATTTCGATATTTGATGGTTGCATTTTAGGTTTCAGACCATGCAGAGCTTTTTATAAAGAATATTTTTTTTTCCTAAAATTAATATGTAATAAAAAAGTTTCCCATTTGGTAAGAAATTCCGAATACACGCTGTATAATAGTTATTTTCCTAACAAGTGCGCAAAGTGATACTTTTCCGCACGCAAGTACAGTTGGACGAACGACGCGAAGCGGAGTTCGGATAAGTTCTTGCGTGCGGAAAAGCACTTTGCGCACTTGTTAGGAACAACATTTTTCCTACGAGCTTCATATCAGATAACAACAAAAATAAAAATATGATAATTTATTTAATAATTTTTAATTCGACTTTAAAGAAAGAACTATAATATACTTACAACTAAAAATTACATAACAAAAAAAAATAATAGAAAATTAAAAAATAACATAACAATAAAAAAATAATAGGAAACTTAATTATTTGTTTATAACATTTATATTTATCGTCAGAGCTGCTCATTTTAACAGTGTTTATATATATTCCCTACCAAGGAGATTTTTGAATAGTTTTACTTTTCCGCACCCAGTGCGGATAAAAGTCTTATCCGCACTAGTGCGGAAAAGTGTAACTTTGCACACAAAAATGCGTGCGCAAAGTACTACTTTGCGCACGCTCGTAGGAAAATATATTAATATGAAATTTTGAGATTATGCATAAGAGATGAGTCTGCATTTATTGGCATAATTTTCAATTTATTAGCACTTCCGGTTTGACCGGAAGTGACCTTGATTTTGATATTTTAAATGGGACATCTTGTATATTTTTACTTATTTGGGTTTAGCATAACATTATGAGTGAAATGACACCTCACTTGTGTATTATTTAGATAATCCAAGAGTTATCAGGATTTACTTTACAGCATTAAACTGTGGCCAAAAAATCAAGATAAGTAGTAAAATAAAAAGTAACATATAACACATAGCTTGTTAATTTACTAGGAATATTACCTATCAAATATCAAATTATTTCGAAAAATCTTGTCAATAAATCATTTTATTTAGTTTGGTAGTGTTTGTTTGTGTGTAAGTATCAGTAAATTAAAATAAATCAATAGGACGATTAACAAACCTTTATATTTCAAAATATTATGTTGTAAAAATTGCTAACGTATATTGTTTGAATGTTTAATGGAAATTATGATTATATTATGCTGTAATAAATTCAATTTTATAATAAAAAAATATATATATATATATCGGTTCAGAACGTTCTCCGACGTCTTTCGATATCCAGTCGCCATTGATCTCTGTCCATCCACAGATCTTGTTCTAGGCCTTTTTCTCGGATTTTTTTGTCAATACCCTCTTTCCAGCTTTTTCTGGGTCGTCCTCTTTTTCTTTTTCCTTGAGGTGTCCAGTCCAGGATTTGTTTGTGTAGTCGGTCCTCGTTCATTCTCTGAACATGCCCATACCATTTTAGTTGTGCCACCCTGATGTCCTCTACTATTGTATGTTTGACCCCCATGATTTCCTGTATCCTCTCGTTTCTGATCCTTTCCAACCTCGATCTTTCCGCCGCTCTTCTCCAGAAGTCCATTTCTGTTGCCTTTAGTGCATTTTAAGATCGTTGTTTTAGTTGCCATACCTTACTGCCATATGTGACTATGCTTTTAATAATACTGTTGTATATCCGATGTTTATTGGTTTTCGATATGTTCCTGTCCCACAGTACAGTGTTTAGCATATTTATGGCCTTGCGCCCCTGGATTATTCATTCTTTAAAAAAAAAAAAAAAACTAACTTGTCTTATTCCCATAAAAATATAGAAATTTCATTTTGAAAAAAGAAACTGTTCTAGTGCCCCTAGTATATTGCGTGTTACGCATGCGTCAAATCCCTCAAATCAAAAATAATCTGAAAGGTTGGCATATTTTATGCAATTTATCAGTATCGATTTAAAGTAATCGTACGTAGGAAAGTCTGTTTAACAGATAAATTCTGAAAAACTGCAGGCAAGTGGTGGTGAGTGTAAGCATAATTCAAATTACATTATATTCGTATACGAATTACGCAGTAGGATTATTTTCTGTAAATAACAACTATAATAACTAATTTATAAATTAATTTAAATTTAAATCAAAAAATATAATCAAAAAATTTAAATCAGATTTCCCTTCCTTTTAATTAATTAAAATTTTTACTGTGTGTTAAATATCTGCAGGGGGAGGAGGAGCAATTTATTCCTAAATGGAAATTAAAATTTTTTCATATGTACTAAATTTTTGATTAAATTATGATAAATTTTCATTTTTGTTGAAAGAGGGGAATTGTAATTGTTTTTGAAATAAGTTAGCTAATAAATCAGAACTTTCTTTGTGTTATATAGGAGTTATTACTGATTATATATTGTAAAATTTATTTCGGATTTTGGATGTTGATTAAAGTTAGATAAATGGTTAGCAAAGCTTTGTAAAATATTTTCGTAGTTCTTTAAGAAAACTAATCCTCGATTAAGTTTCCTAAATTTTTGCTTTGTTGTTGAGAATGCTGATCTAGTCAAAAGTATCAAAAATTTACCGACCAGTTTTTTAGAAGTGCAAGTTATATTTATTTTTTATGAATTTGTTTAACCTGCTACAAATATATATTTTTAAGTACCGGGTGAACAACTAAGAATGGCCGTCGACTATATCTCAGAAACTGGAAGTCATAGAGCTTTGAAGTAAAATATTTTTTAATAAAAGTGCCCAAAAGAAAGTGATGGAAATTGTCTTCGAGTTTGTAAAACGTCCGCAAGGGGCGTCATAGGCATGACCACTGCAATTATTAAGATTTTCTTCATGTTTTAACTAAATGAGAGGTACCGAAATTATCTTTGTTTTAATGCTTACATATTTCTTTAGAAATTTTATAATTCACAAATGTTTTTATCTTCAAATGTTTTTTTACATAAACTACGATTACTCCCATGTGGCATAACCGATTTCAACTAACTTGGTCTCATTTAGGAGAGGAGTATTTTGTTTACAAATTGTGCTTTTTTTTATCATATCCTTGAGCTTTAACTTCGCCGCTAGTAACTGGCATATAAGCGAATATTAGGCTTTTTAGTGAAAAAGTTAAATACAATGATAGGTCTGTTTTAACAGGATCAGATAGATAATTAAACTCCTAACATTTCGTAAAAACCTCATATCCGTATATTTTATAGAATCGGAATTATTGACTAAAATATACTAATATATCGTATTTTTTCGTTTTAAGGGCCTATTAGTTTATATATTGGATGCGTTTCGCTCACATTAATTATAAATGAATAGACAGTTACAAAAAGTGTTAACTTTAACAATAAAAAATGTCATTAAACCTTCTACCTATATTTTCACAGTTTATAATAAATTATTTATACTGCAATTTACTTCTTCAAAATTGCACACTAAATATTGGGAGAAAATGTATTAATGACGGCCCAAATGTTTAAAATGACGTCCATCATTATTATTGCAAGCCTGCAACCTCTCCTGCGTGCATAAAACAGCAGTTTGAATTTCCGCAACTGATATATTTCCTAACGCCGCTGTAATTTTCTCAATCATATTTTCTCTGGTTGTAGGTCGGTTGGCAGAAACAATGTCCTTAACCCTCCCCCACAAATAAAAATCTAGGACGGTGAGGTCTGGTGACCTAGCTGGCCAGGAAAATAAACTTCCTCGTCCAATCCACCTGCCAGGATATGAACGATCTAAGAACTCCCGTACATCTACAGAAAAATGCGCCGGACACCCATCGTACTAAAAAAACATATCACGGCGAACATCCAAAGCAACATATTATGTGTTAAAAGAAGCGGCAGCTCATTTAATAAAAAAATATAAATAAGAAAGAGAGAGTTTAGTCAAAGAAAACGGGTTTCTGGAAATGTACGGGAGTTCTTAGATCGTTCATATCCTGGCAGGTGGATTGGACGAGGAAGTTTATTTTCCTGGCTAGCTAGGTCACCAGACCTCACCGTCCTAGATTTTTATTTGTGGGGGAGGGTTAAGGACATTGTTTTTGCCAACCGGCCTACAACCAGAGAAAATATGATTGAGAAAATTACAGCGGCGTTAGGAAATATATCAGTTGCGAACTTCAAACTGCTGTTTTATGCACGCAGGAGAGGTTGCAGGCATTTTGAACATTTGGGCCGTCATTAATACATTTTCTCCCAATATTTAGTGTGCAATTTTATAGAAGTAAATTGCAGTATAAATAATTTATTATAAACTGTGAAAATATAGGTAGAAGGTTTAATGACATTTTTTATTGTTAAAGTTAACACTTTTTGTAACTGTCTATTCATTTATAATTAATGTGAGCGAAACGCATCCAATATATAAACTAATAGGCCCTTAAAACGAAAAAATACGATGTATTAGTTTATTTTAGTTAATAACTCCGATTCTATAAAATATACGAATATGTATATATGACGGCCCAAATGTTTTTACGAAATGTCAAGAGTTTAATTCTCTATCTGATCCTGTTAAAACAGACCTATCATTGTATTTAACTTTTTTGCGAAAAAGCCCAATATTCGCTTATATGCCAGTTAACGCCATCTAGCGGCGAAGTTAAAGTTCAAGGATATGATAAAAAAAAGCACAATTTGTAAACAAAAGAATCCTCTCTTAAATGAGACCAAGTTAGTTAAAATCGGTTATGCCACATGGGAGTAATCGTAGTTTATGTAAAAAAACCTTCGAATTTCCCCCACCACTTTATTTCACTAAATAGAGAAATTTGTGAACTATAAAATTTCTAAAAAAAATTTGTAAGCATTAAAACAAAAGATAATTTCGGTACCTCTTATTTAGTCAAAACACGAAGAGAATCTTAATAATTGCAGTGGTCATGCCTATGACGCCCCCTTGCGGACGTTTTACAAACTCGAAAACAATTTCCAACACTTTCTTTTGAGCACTTTTACTGAAAAATATTTTACTTCAAAGCTCTATGACTTCCAGTTTCTGAGATATAGCCGACGACCATTCTTAGTTGTTCACCCGGTACAATAAAAAATTATAAATCTATTAAAACATAGACAGGGTTATTCATAAAAAAATTGATGCATTTTCCTACTATATAATATTTAATCCAGTATTGACAAAAAATTTAATGTTTCGCGATGTTAACTTGAATACCGGTATTAACTCATTTTCTGAAAAATTATTAGGAGCCATATTGTGACTCCAGATTCATATTCCCTACTTCAAACTGCAAAAGGTAACATTTTTTACGATTTATTTACATTTATACAAATGGTGTCCCATTTTCAAAGCTGTATAGGAGTTATTTCCAAATATTGTTGCGATTTTCACTTTATTGTTTTTTTTTGATTAAATTAAAAATTCCAGTGTCAAATTTGTCTTGGCTATCTTATATATCAGAGCAGAGGAAATAAACATATTTTTTGTGTCAATGGAAACCAAGTTATTTTTGTATTTCTTACTGTATTTTCGACCATGTTAAAATTATTATTTTTAATTACCAAAAGACAAATCTGTAAAGGACAAGTTTAGAGCATCTTTATTATATTCAATACAGAATATTAAGAAGTTACACTAAACTCTTCAATTATAATAAAACTTGTCTGACGGACAAAAGTTAACTATTAATATTTAAACAAAAATGAGACAGTCTAAAGGAAACTTTCATCTGTTAACTGGATAATTTATAAAATCCAATTTTAGATTCTCATTAACTTTGAGACTGATTTGAGAAATGGACTTAAAAATTAATTAACTAGAAGAAGCGCCGTTTAGGTAAAATATTTAATGGAAACAATTAGGTTTAGAGCAGTTGCTTGTGACGTAACAAAACGCTTTTCGGAATAATTAGATTTTGGTCCGAATATACCGAATACCGGATGGAACAAAAAAATAAAACTTGCTTCAAAAAAGCTTTAAAAAGTTGTAGTAGTCTATATTCGCACCTCTTCTTTATCCAACAAGTGAAGTGGTCTCCAATGCGGATATGAAGGTCCATTTCATGGCCCCTGGCCAGACTTTGTAGGCTTATCAGCTTTAATATTGTGGTTTTTTTTGCTATATCTTTTGTCACCAGACCAGTTATGCATATTATGTGATTTGCAGGTTTCACTACCCCTGTGTACAGCAAGTGCACCTGGCTGAGCCCCTATGTTTTTTCGTACATTCGCCTAGTTAATGCAAGGGCTACTTGTGACATCCAAATGGTTTTTTCCATATGTTTGTTCTAGGTCAGTTTGGACTCCCAAATATTTGACCTCTCCCCGACAGTAAAATGTTTTCACCTCGTAGGGTTAGGGGTCCTAATCCCTTTTTCTTTCTTTATTTTGTAAATATGTTTTAAATGTTCTGTTTGCCAAAGAAGCAAAGCTCTTCTAGTATGGCATAATTTTTTCTTTTGTTTCGATTTATCAAATTTTATTATTTTTAAGACGCTTTTATTAGCTTCACCTGTATGTTTGTTTGCTTGTATGAATGTTTGTTTGTAACCGACTTCCTTGAACCAGATTTTGACCAACTTTAAACGGTCAGATTTAATTTAAATTTTGTAGACTTGTCAAGAACCGCTGACAATACGACAATTTGATACAAACCCGATTTTGACTCGCTATAAACGGTCAGATTTAATTTAAATTTTGTAGACTTATCAAGAACCGCTGAAAATATAATAATTTGATAAGTTAATCTCATTATCCTGATCAGGATCGCTGGAATTAAATCGTTTCCTTACAAATCCTCTGTATGAGAGTGAGAGAGATAGAGCTCACCATATGCGCATGCGTACTATCTACCTACTTTACGGCTCGAGCACTCGGCTTAATAGTGTTGGTACATTCTTTCGCTATCAGTTGGTCCGTTGGTCAAGCGGGTTTGTTCGAGTTTGTGGATCCAATGCTTTGAATCTAGCCATTTAAAAAAAAATGGGTCCACTGCTTTAAATCTAGCCATTTCAAAAAGTCAATTGTTAAATTAGTGACAGTAATTCATCTCTCCTCCGGACCTCTCTATGACTATCTCTACTAAAAAAAAATTTTTCTTAACAATAACTCAAACTAAAAAATGAAAAATAAATATAGTTTTAAAAAAAACTCGCTTAAATAATTAATCAAACTAAAAAGCGGAAAATAAAAATATAGTTTAAAATAATTCTTGAAATTCTTAATATGGGCAGAAAATAATAATGAACGATAAACATTAGAATTATTATGAACAAAGTGTAGGGCGTTTTGTGCTATATTTTTCGTATATCGAGCACCCCACGCTTTTTTCACAATAATAGTAATATTGGTAATATTTTGTAAATTGCACCACTTTTGCAAAATAAGACTCAACGCAACCTGCATAAAACTTCTTAGTTTTGACAATGCTTTATTTCAGATACATTTTCTTTAAAGTAGCGCCATATTAAATGTGTGTTTTTTTACAAAATCAAAATTGGGCTATTAAAATTTGGTCGCATGTGATTCAAAGTTTATTAATTTATTTTTGAGGTAACTTTATAAAATAAGTATTTTTGAAAACGGAGTTTGTTTCTGAAAGTAATGCACCTTAATTAAGACAAAAAAAAAACACAGTGTCATCATTAAACTGTGCATTAAGTGGAAAATAAATTTTAGTGGTGGATAAAAAAATCAAAATTATCTTATGCAGCTGAAATTTTGCATGTGGGCTAGAAACTGCATTTAAAAAAACGTTTTCCAATAACTTTTTTCGATATTTTCAGAACTAACCCCACTTTTGAATTATTTTTTGAAAAACATTAAAATTTGACAGATACTGCAAATCACGTGACTACTATTTTTTTGCTTAATTTTCATCTCGATCGAGGCAGAACTTGATGCCAAAGTCCAACTTCGAATAAAGGTTTATTAAAAAAAAATCCCATATGATGCGGACCTTACTGGTCACACTGTGTAACTCAATATTTTTAAGATAAAAAACTGTTTTCTGTTACATTTTATCCCCTCATCTCGCACTTATTTCTTTTTTTTTTAGCTTGATTCGGGATTGTTCTAAATATAATGACAAACTACTTTATTCTATTAAAATAGCCATTTCGAATATTCGTATACCTACATAAAAAAGAAAGTGCATAGCCATTAGCCATCCGATTAAAAATCTTCTATTTTTTTGAAGTAAGGTAAAAAAGTTATTCGTGGAGAAGTTATCCGCGGCAATGGGGCGCGGAAGACTTGAATAAAAATGAACACCGCCATAAAATTTGAAACATTAACACGTTGACTGCCATTTCGGTCTATAGGACCTAGAATAAATAGTTCCAATTTTAAAAACGCGGCCTATTAGACCATGATACAATTTGTCGCACGCGCCAACCGAGATCATTTTTACTTTCCCAGGGCCAACGGTCTGTTCTCATCGGGGAATATTCGCTGTGATAGACCGATCTGGCGCATGGGACAGGTTTGCACCACTCAGTCAGAAATTCTGAGTCCACAAAGCGATTTTTTTTTAAATTGACGCCAGTGCCCATTTCATTTGTCCTACTTTATGCAATGTCACAAGCGGCCTCTCGGACTTGGCGTCATGATCAAAAAAGCAAATATGGCTTTGGCAGTCAACGTGTTAAAAAAAAATTAAATTTAAAAAACTTATTGTTATGAATACAGCACCTAAAGGATGACACTACATTAAGGATTGCTCGGCGTTTATTTATCCCATAAAAATACCTATTCTATAGAATATTTCAGAAAGGTGTAGAGTAATAAAAGCTCAATAGGTATGCAAAGGGACTACAGAGTGACCCAACGAATATTTAAGCCACTTTCATAATTTGGCATTGGTTTCATTGCAATTTTTTTTCTTTTTATCAAGTGCAGGTAGCACCACCCGGGTTTGGGTCAATTTATGGGTTTTGCCTATTGTTGTCCATTCACAAACACTGAAAATGGTGTGATAAAGGCGTGCGGGTAGGATATTCGTAAAAAGGAAATAATTTTATTTTAACAGAATAAAAATGAGGCATTATGTAAATAGTATTAGCTACACTTATTTTTTATTAAACATTATAAAAAAAATACAAAATACAAAAAATACATTATACAGAAATTAAATTATAAAAAATCATAATATTCTTCGTCATCTGAGGAACTGTCATCTCCTCTTGACGTTATAATTAACGGGTCGACGGTCCGATCGATCAGGTGGTTAAGATTCCACATTTTCTCCTCTTCTTTAACGACATTATAATTTAATAATTATTTTTCTCGAATCGGGAGTATGGTTTACACAACTTTTCTTAATCTTTACTAGCTGCTTAATTGCCCCCATAACCTTCTCCGCTGTTTTTATGAAAATAATTTTCTTTAAGCTTGATTAAACTATTTGAAACCTTAAACACACACTTTCTTAAAGGTACCCCAGGTACAAAGCCTTAATTAGATTGGTCCTCAGAACAAAGCCTTAGGTCTCTTCCTTATCTAAAATTAAAGGGTCGTAACTAACCCTGGGCTAATTTACCTATTTAAAATTTTAGCTCTAATTAATTACCAAAAAGGGCCAGTTACATCCTCTGGGCAAACGGATAATATGGTAGGAATGGTGCCTTTTGAAATTATCTATCGATCAAAAATTCTGCAATATATCTCTGGGATAATAAAAAATATTCAGTGTCACCAGTAAAGTCCGCATCATATGGAATTTTTTTTATTAATTGCTTTATTCAAAATTTGACTTTTGCATCAAGTTATGCTTTAATCGAGATGAAAATTTAGCAAAAAAATAGTAGTCACGTGATTCGCATTATTTGTAAAATTTTTTTTTTTTTTTAAATAATTGAAAAGTGGGGTTATTTCTGAAAATATCGAAAAAAGTCATTAAAAGAAGTTTTTTAAATCCAGTTTCTAGCCCACATGCAAAATTGCAGCTGCATAAGGTAATTTTGATTTTTTACCTATATTTTGTAAATTTCACCACTTTTGCAAAATAAGACTCAACGCATCCTACATAAAACTTCTCAGTTTTGACAATGCTTTATTTCAGATACATTTTCTTTAAAGTAGCGCCATATTAAATGTGTGTTTGTCTACAAAATCAAAATTGGGCTATTAAAATTTGCTCGCATGTGATGTAAAGTTTATTTGTTTTTGACCCTGTATAATGTAACTTCATAAAATAAGTATTTTTGAAAACGTAGTTTGTGTCTGAAAGTAATATACGTTAACGTTTATATGACATAGTTTAATAATAAATTATAATATAGAGGTTTTAAATTAAATCGTAAACTTTACATTGTTAAACTAAAATGGATTTTCCACTTAAAAAACACTTTACTGAAGACACTGTGTTCTTTTTTGTCTTAGTATTAAGGTGTATTACTTTCAGACACAAACTACGTTTTCAAAAATACTTATTTTATGAAGTTACCTTATACAGGGTCAAAAACAAATAATTTTTGCATCACATGCGACCAAATTTTAATAGCCCAATTTTGATTTTGTAGAAAAACACACATTTAATATGGCGCTACTTTAAAGAAAATGTATTTGAAATAAAGCCTTGTCAAAACTGAGAAGTTTTATGTAGGTTGCGTTGAGTCTTATTTTGCAAAAGTGGTGCAAATTACAAAATATAGGTAAAAAATCAAAACTATCTTTTGCAGCTAAAATTTTGCATGCGGGTTAGAAACTGCATTTAAAAAACTTTTTCTAATAACTTCTTTCGATATTTTCAGAAATAACCCCACTTTTGAATTATTTTTTGTAAAAAATTTAAATTTGACAGATAATGCGAATCACGTGACTACCATTTTTTGCTTAATTTTCATCTCGATCTAAGCAGAACTTGATGCCAAAGTCAAATTTTGAATAAAGCTATTAATAAAAAAAAATCCCATATGATGCGGACTTTACTGGTGACACTGTATATAAATACTTTTCAAAATTTTAAAGCGATCTACGAACGAACGGGAACGAAGAGGACATTGCTTTAAGTAGGTAGGTACAACGTTAAGACCCAAGTATCTAAGGTTTGTAGTAACGCAAACTCAGTTATACGATTTACACTGATATTTACACAAAATAATCATATTGGATTAGGTACTTTAAATTGAATAATTTAAATTATATAAATTATGCCAACCATTTAAATCATGTATGTAACAGGCAACAATTTAATTGATAGTGCCACCCCATATTTTTCCTGCAGCAGGTCGGCAGATGGGATTTGGTGGTTCGCTTTGAACTTAGGTGTCGTTCGCACGGTGTCGGTTAATTTTGTCTTTATTGGTGGCATATTTAAGGAGGTGGTTTTAAAGACAATAAAGAAGACTTTCCTTTTTTGTTTTACTGCTACTACAGAAAAGTTTTCTGGAGTCCATTAAATCTGACACTCTAATTAGACTTTAGCAGAGAAGCAATTTAGTGTGGTATGCATATTAGTTTCTTTAAATTCAGCAGTGACTTTAAAACTAGTTTATTCTAGAGTAAAAGAATATGTTACGAAACCATTCGACACGTTTTTCAATATTTCTGAATACAGCCCATAAGCTTCTTAAATATAGTAATCAAAAATTATATAGGATTAAATAAAAAATTATTAAATTATTTCACATCGGAGTCAATTTTACCATTATTGATTTCAATATTTAATAAAAATGGATTAAAATCTAATAAAAAAAATCTTACATTAATCAGTTTTAAAGAAGACATTTTAATCACGTACTCTTTGTTTCAATCAGTAGACAGTGTTAATTTTTTTATTCAATTGGGTGTGGACTGTGGACTAAGAGTTAATAAGATTTTAATTGCAAATTTAATCGTTATTTTAGTAAGTAATTGCTACCCATTGACGGATATTTAACTCTATTTATTTATTTATTTTACAGTATTTCACAATTACAATGAATCAATTAACAATAGGATATATTCAAAATAAAATAGGTAAACAATTTAAGAAATAATTTGATAACAAGAAATTTAAACGTAGGATATAATAATAACACGGAATACTTTTATGCCTAAAAAGGCACTAAGACACTAACTTAGATTTATGCTGAATAAGACACGGCTGAAAATGTCAAATCTATTTTGGTGCAGATTAGATGTGTTGCACAACCGATAAATAGGGGACAATTTACATATATTGGTACACACGGTAAGTACATAAAATGTGTAGGAATGACTTGTTCTAGGGAAGGAATTGAAGGTTTTCTAATATATCACTGCATTCCACTCTATTTTATAAGATACTAGCTATACCCCGCGCGCATTGCTACGCTACTTACTAAAATAAATTTGAGGGAAAGACATTACACAAATATCCGACATCCCGACATCCCAACATCCCGGCATCCCGGCATGCGTTGCGCCACTTTTGTTTATGCCAAAATTTTCCTCGGCCTGCACACAAAAACTCACCAAATTTTTATCGTAATCGGATAAATGGTATAGGAACGCATACCGGACATACAGACAGACAGACAGACAAACATTCATTTTTATATATATATAGATTATGGAGAAAATTAAGTTGAGAAACTGTATGTCGATCCTCTAAGAAGAAAAATGATCTAATACAACAGTTTTGCTAAGACATATTTTATTGATAACTTATTGTTTATTAACCCATATAAATAAACTGCTAGTGTATTAAACCCGCTTTAGAGTTATATTAATTCCAGATTTGCTAGAAGAGTGTTTTTATTGCTAGTAATCAATTCCATTAATAGCACAGTCTTGTTGAATAATGAACTGCTCTTAATACAGCAATTGTTAAGAAATACATTGTATCTTCTCAATGCGACACATTTTGTTTCCAGTTAAGCGCTTTCTCTTCAATTAAGGAAGCAGAACAGTGTCCCCACAATCGAATTGTATCCGTTGAAACCTATAACCCACCAAGACGTTGGTAGTGGTTTGCAGCGATCGGCAATCGTCGCTCGTCATAGTTTTAGTTTTAACGTATTTGTTGCGCAGGTCACATCGTTGTTTGGAGTCTTCTAGCTGTCCTGTCTGAATTTGAATTTAATTGATCGTACTTGTTTCAATTAATTTATTTTTACTTTGTATATAGGTTTCTTAACACTTTGCAGTTTAAGTAAAGCAATAGAAAATTCTTATTTATTCTTATTATATTGGTATTGGACTTTATAATCTTTAAACGAAATTTACGATCTCAGTAAACCATGTTGCATAATAGATAATCATATGCGATGTTAACGACAAGAACAATATCACCCTAGAAGTTGTTTAAATTTTGGGACTACAGTACTGATTTTTAGTGGTAAGTATATGCTTTATTAACCATAGCAAGCAAATATTATTATGATGAATGTCAAGTTTCATTACAACTGTCAGTCGAAACTAATACAGTATATAAGACCATATTACACCTCCAATAGAACTTGATAATTACTGTGAATATTCAAAGCAATAATGGTTATAACCGATTCTATGGTAGCATTAACTCCTATTTCCTATTGGCTAAATTACCGTACACAACGGCGCAGCAATTTTCGTTGTCTTACAGTAGGAAAGCGCGTTGCTGTCACATATAGTATTAAACATTTGTACAAAGAGCATGTGCCCAAAAATTTTAATATTTCCTAATGTTATATTGTTCTTGTCGTTTAACATTGCATATTATGATTATCTATTATGCAACATGGTTTACTAACATGGTAATATCCATCCAATGCTAATAATGGGTTGTGCAAAATAATAATATTCTATTGCTTTATCTGACATGCAAAGATAAAAAACTCAAATAGTAAAAATAAAATAATTGAAACAGATACGATAAATAAAATTCAAATTCAGGTCAGCTAGAAGACTCCGAACAACAATGTGACCTGCGCAACAAATACGTTAAAACTAATACTAAGGCGCGCGGCGATTGCCGAATGCTACGAAACTCACCAACGTTTTGTGGATTATATTTTCTAACGGATACAATTCGTTTTTGGGGAAGCTGTTCTGCTTTCTTAATTATTGTAGAGAAAACGCTTTACTGGAAACAAAATGCGTCGCATTGAAAAGACAATTAAGCTCTTTACAAAATCGCTGTACTAAAAGTAGTTCACTATTCAACAAGACTGTGCTGGACGGAACTAATTAGGTAATATCAACAAAAACACTGTTCTAGTAAACCTGGAACTGATATAACACTAAAGCGGGTTTGATACACTAGCAAATTTATTTAATATATGGGTTAATAAAAAATAAGCTTTCAATACGAGCTATGTCTTAGCAAACTTATTGTATTAGATCATTTTCCTCAGTGTATGCATTTGACGTCTTATCTTCTTGTAGCTACATACTAGACTTCATAAAGAGGTCTGGATGCTTTGGCGGGGGCACGGAAAATGCCAAGATTTTAACGCTTTTAAGTATTCCCAATTTTTAAAACGACAGATACTATTTGTTTTAAAAAAATAATAATATCTAAAATAAAAAAGTTTTAATATTAATTAAGCTTTATTTCGTATCAATTGGCAAAATTCTAATATCATTATTTTAAAATTTATTGTGGGATATAATAATTATTATCGATAGGTGAGTACTAAGTACTATCCCTAGTAGTATAGTATGGTTTAATACTTTATATCTTATATATAAATGCTTTACGGATATAAGGCTAGTTTAGGCCTAGAAAGGCATAACTTAGAATGTTTAACAAGAACAAGGCCTTAAACCTTCGAATATCTCTAAAGTGGAGCAAATTTGTCGGAAGTTTCTAAAAGTTTATTCAAACTTTCGTGCAGATTGTGTGTTGTGCCTTGTTTACATTAAAATATTTGTTTAAGGAAGTTGACACTTAAGGTTGAATTCTTAACGTCATTTAATCTATTGCCAACCTATAACCTATTTCGCGTTGATTTTTTGAGTTTATTATTTTAATAACTAACATTTAAAGAAAATCAA
Source organism: Polydrusus pterygomalis (assembly GCA_963969555.1). Classification (NCBI taxonomy): domain Eukaryota; kingdom Metazoa; phylum Arthropoda; class Insecta; order Coleoptera; family Curculionidae; genus Polydrusus; species Polydrusus pterygomalis. Next base: position 67,175,258 of record OZ018378.1, read on the forward strand.
CATCGTCGGTACATTATTTAGGTAGTATCTGATATATTACAAAAATATCAATTTATTTCATTGCTAATTTTGGGAGAATTGTATAGTGAAAAAAAAAATTAGTGACAATGGCATAATAATGTTAAAAAAAATCTTACCCGATATTTTTCGCTATACAATTCTCCTAAAATAAATTATGAAATTCCTTGATATTTATTAAATATGTCAATTATTACCGATAGAATATCAAGTCAATATTGATTTTCTTTAAATTTTGTGTAAAAGCTAGAAAACATAAATAAATCTACGCGAAATAGGTTATAGGTTGGCAAGCATGTTGATACTCCCACCTTAAGGGTGTATCACTGCATGTAAAGCAAACCCTATGTTGCCCTTCCCTGTCAATGTACTGTAAAAAATAAATACGTTATGATTACATCTATTAATTTAGAGCCAATTTTTAAATTAGTTATATTTAGTTGGGATCTGTGTTGTTGTAAGGTATACACTATTATATTTATTATTTGTGTATATCGCGGCAAGTAGGTTATCCCCATAATAATTATAATCTACGACAGTGCCATTATGACGTATTTAGCATTATCATTTAAATGTCATTATGACCTTCATAATAGCACTCAGTGCCATTATGAATTCATAATAACATCCAAATGTTAAGATACAAAAACAAAAAGAAAGTCGGTGCAAACTATTTATTTATTGTAAACATCCGAAGGGACACTTTCAGATTCAGAATCTCCCATATTTAAATTATTGTTGGCCAACACTTTGCATACAATAGAAAATTAGACGGCAATAATGACGTTGTCAAAATCAAAATTGAAACAATCAAAAATGCGGTTACCATGATATCGACTAATATGGACACCTGAAAATTTTAAAAATTACGAAAACGTTATCTGATATCAATGAAATGTAGACAAATAAAATCTATTTGCACTGTCGTAAATAATTTTGAATGATACACGTTCGATATGAACTTTGTTAATGAAACTTGTGCAATTAAACCACTCGGCTAACGCCTCGTGGTTTAACGTTGCACACGTTTCATTATAGTATTCATATCGAACTAGTATCATTAATAACTATAAGAAAATAAGAAGCATTATTAAATGTTTATCGAAAAACTTTAGTGTCATTGTACAAATAGAATTGAAAGAAGTCTTTAAAATATTCTGCACAGTATAATTATTTCATGTGAAATTATGATCCGCAATTAAACCAGTTTAAGACTAAGAGAGTGCTGATGCGCTCGCCAGGAAGGGCGCAAGCATGTCTGTCGAACTAGTAGAGAATACTATGGCTAGACCACTGTGTGTGGCCCCTATAGTGGATTTCACCTTAGTTTTTAATGGCCGCCGCTGACACATGTCATTTATAACATTTCTTTTTACAGAACTTAAGGATTGGCCAGGGCCGGACTTGAAAATTATGTTTGAACATGGGTCAATTTATTTGTAGTTGTAATAATTATGGATGGAAACGAGAATTACCTAAGCAATTTTTAAGATATTTCAAAAAAAAACACTGAAGGGGAATGGAAATAGGATAGAATATTAGAAAAACAATTTCATTTAATTTTTATTCATAATATAATAAAGTGCTGTTATTTTCGTAAAAACACACTCTTAATTTAGTACAATAAAAAATATACAAGGGGCAGTCGTGAATCTAGTATCATCAATAATTAACTACGTTTTTTATTAAAGAATTATTTTGTTTTTTAATTTGATTTTAGACCATGCAGTGTTAAGTTGAAAAAATCTATATATTATATTTAATAGCTTATTGTTTACTTTTTTATTTTCTTATTCACGGGTAGATATTTTTTTCTTTAGACTAGGTTCTAAAGAGTTTGAAGTTTACAATAGGTCTAACTTTTCGTTGGTTTATAATAAAATAACAAAAGTTTGTAATGTTATCGAATTAGGTATTTTTTTTAATGAATAAAGAAAAAATAATGTAAGTAGCTACTACAAAAAAAGATTTTTGTCCATGCGTTTGCAGAACAGATACCTCAAGCAGTATTCAATACAACTGTATGTAAAACTTATTTTAGCATACTGGTTCACTGTGGTTTTCAAATTTAATTTTGTTGCAAGTTCCCTATTATTTTTGGTCTTCATCTGACAAGCTGTCGATGTCGTCGTCACCGTCCGAGACATTAATAATTATTTACTTACTTTTGCATAAAAAGAAACACGTCACAGATACACACAGTCCGGCAATTTAAACCAAATAGTCTAATACGCACAAAATATAAGCAAAATGCTGTCTGAAAAATACCAAAAACAATGAAGAATGTGCGCGGTGTGTCCCAATGCGGCTCTGTGATATTTAAAGAACGCGACGAGACAATCGAATTAATGAAGTACGAAAAGAGATATGCGAGAGCAAATGCGTAAGACAAAGATGCACATACTAACGGCATATACGAGCGATGCTGTGCTTTTGAAAAAGTTTGAGCTCATTGAAGGGCAACGTATTGAACTGTGTAGTGTGCATCTTCGTCATGTACATGTAACTATACGGTCAGTTATATATCCACCTCTTGTTAATCTAGCCAATGCCCGTGCCTGAAAGCCGTTTATAGAATTAGGGATTTTAAAATCACGTGTTGGCTAATATGTTTGACAAGAGAGACGTCAAAGCATTAAAAACTAAGGTGAAATCCACTATACTTGATAACAGGAGAACCGCAGCGCTATTACAGCACCGTCGGAAGGACCTAAGAAACATCACTGCCGTAGCCACCGGACATTGCCAGTTCGGTAGACACGCTGAACGTATGCAAATACGAACTAACGACTTCTGTAGAAGTTGCAGAGATGAATAAGAGGAAGAAAGTATTCAGCATTTCTTGTGTGAATGCGCCGGCCTCGCGAGAAGAAGGTTCAATGCTCTGGGCGAACCATTTTTTAATGATCTGAAGAAAGTGAGCAGCCTGCAACTGGGTCGACTTACTAAATTTATTAACAGTAGTGGCTGATTTGAATGAGCTGTCAAAACTCTTCTACGATCGCGTTAACCATCAGGAAGCTGATGCAAATAGGTTCCGCGGAACATGTGTAGTACCACAACGGTCCTTATAGGACTACGTGTTACTGTTTGGACAATGTCAGAGGTCTGCCACTCTACCCTAACCTAACCTTAACCCCATTAAAAATAATTCGCCGAGGCTTTAAGTAAACATATAACAACTTATAAAAATAGCGCCGTTTGTTTTCTGTTTATCTGGGAAAACTCGTGTCCAGGTATAAAAAGAAAAAATCAAAAAAAAAAGATAAAATACCTTTTCTTAAAATATCCGTATAGAAATTTATTCAAAAAAGCTTTGAATAAATTATGGAGGTTGATGGATTCTATCTATAGCTGATTAATTTTTAAAGAAACAAAAAATCGAACACTCAGCTATTTTATAATATAATTTTACTGTTTCCGTTGTCAAAACTTAATAATAAATAAGCTTGATAAAGTGCATCCTTAAAATTTATATTAGGTATTTGTTTTTACATTATATATTTATGCCCATTTTGCTAATTATTTTAAATAAATTGATGTAGGTTAGGTATTTTTATACAAAATATGTTTCATACACTGAAAAAAAAGTCTGTTTCATCCCAAATAAATGATGTATTTGCTTTATTTTTGTTAGTCACAAATAATCTTTATTTAGCTCAAACAAATATTGTTTGCAACAAATAAATTGAATTATTTGACTTTATTTATGTGAAATAAAACTTATTCGCGACAAACAAAAAATTGTTTGCTACTCCTCTGCCTTTAAACGTCTACATTCCAAACAAAATATTATTTGAATGATGAAAGAGTTTTGGACTTCCATTGTCTTTATTTGTTTTAAATCACAACGTTTCAACTGGTAAGTATCTCCAGTCGTCTTCAGGTGAATACTAAATAAGTAACGTAACTACAAGACTATTTATACTAGCTAGGTGCACCGAAGCACAACTGAGGTGGGTGCAGTCATGCGTTCAGTTAGCACGCGATCTTATCCTAAGCTTACATCTATCTAACAAAGGTTTCCAGATATTTCTTAAGTCTAACGATGGTTTACTAAAACAGCCTGGATTCTGGTGAATAGTAGCAGCTTCCTTAAACTTTCTTTTCCTCCAGTGTGGCTCCTTATGTAGGATTTCAGCTTCTGACCACATGATATGGTGGCCATGTTTCCAGGCATGGTCAGCTGCACCTGACTTTTCGGTCTCTCCTTTTAGCGTATTGTTTTTGTGTTCTTTAATCCTTGTCTCGAGTGGTCTTAATGTCTCACCTATATACGATTGGCCGCACTCGCAGGGGATCTGGTAGACGCAGTTTTTCCTATCTTTTTGAGTTATAGGCTTTGTCTTCGTCAGGTGGCTTCTTAGGGTGTCTCTCGAGTTGAATACGGTGCTGATGTTATATCGTTGTCCTAGTCTTCTTATTTTCTCAGATACTCCCTTGACATACGGAATATTGAGTGTTGGTTGTGCCTCTCTGTCTGCTTTTTTCGCGTTGGGTCGATTCTTACGGTTTTCCAATATTGTGTCAACTAATTTTGTGGGGTAGCCATTTTTGTTGAGGTCGGTCTTGATGTGGTGAGCTTCCTTTTTAAGTGCTTCTTCCGAGTTACAGATTGTAATTGCTCTATCCACGAGGGTTTTAACTATGTTTAAGTTTAAGGAAGCTGCTACTATTCACCAGAATCCAGGCTGTTTTAGTAAACCATCGTTAGACTTAAGAAATATCTGGAAACCTTTGTTAGATAGATGTAAGCTTAGGATAAGATCGCGTGCTAACTGAACGCATGACTGCACCCACCTCAGTTGTGCTTCGGTGCACCTAGCTAGTATAAATAGTCTTGTAGTTACGTTACTTATTTAGTATTCACCTGAAGACGACTGGAGATACTTACCAGTTGAAACGTTGTGATTTAAAACAAATAAAGACAATGGAAGTCCAAAACTCTTTCATCATTCAAGAAACATCATTGTCTACGACCTTCAAGCATTCACTAAAATATTATTTGCTGCAAATAACTTTTTATTTCGCCACTGCTTTTTGAGATCTAGGCAGGTACCAGGTAGAGACTGGATAGTTTAGTCGTTTAGTGAGCGTCTTTCGACAAGGTGATATATAATTTTGTGTGGCAATGGACGTTCGCGATTGGCTAGTTGGCCATAACATGGGACATATGTGGCCCTCCTTCGAAGGTAAGCTTTTAATTTTAATGTTTATTACTTAAGAAAAAAAGATAAAACATATTATACAAAATAATAATTACTAAATCATGCATGCCATGGAGAAATGCCCATTTAAAAACGTTTCAATTATTTTTGTATATAATAGAAAAAGTTAACAAATTTGTCTTTGCCATATTATTATATTATTTTAGGAACATGCATATCCTTATTGTTTTGATTTCTGTTTTCAATATAATTATTAATATTCATATATCAAGATGGCCGCGATAGCGTCTCTTGCAGCCCCTTTGTGTAAAATTATTAATTTGCCTTAAATATTTATTTGCGTGAAATAAATAAAAGTTAAAGCAAATTAATATTTATTTGCTTTAAATAAATAAATATTTCGTGGAAACAATTATTTATTTATAACTATTTTTGATTGTTTGTGATAAATTTAATTTATTTCCCTCAAACAAGATGTTATTTTACAGGAACATTTAGTTATTGCAGTAAATATGGATGTTTAAGGAGAATAAGGCTCTCGTAGGCGCAGACCGAGTTTAATAAGTGTCATGTTAATTACAGTTTTGTTTTCTTTTCTTATATAGTTATGTTATTTTTGGTAACAATAAACAGAACATATATAAAAACTGTGGTATGATTTATTTCTTTTTGCAGCTCCTCTTCTAAATAGTTTGGGAGATTATACCCTATTTTAATTATTTAATGTAAATACCTTATTGTTTATTACAAATTTGGTTTTTACCAAAAAATATTTAATAATAATTATATTATATATTATTATGTTTAATAGTAAATAATTATTTATTTATAGGAAACAATAAGTTATTTAAATTAAATGCCAAAAAGCACACACCCTAATTTCGAAATTATTTGAACAGAATAAATATTTATTTAATAGAAATAAATATAAAGTATAATAAACAATTCGTGATTTGGATTAAATAAATGTGTTGCCGATTTAAATAAATTATTATTTGGACAGAATAAATATTTATTTAATAGAAATAAGTATAAAGGATAATAAACAATTCGTGATTTGGATTAAATAAATGTGTTAGCGATTTAAATAAATGATTATTTGAACAGAATAAATATTTATTTAATAGAAATAAATACATATTTGTTGGTTATCTATATTGCTTCGTGCTAAATAACGGAATTATTTTATTTAAATAATATTTATTTGAATATCATATATTTCCCTCTCAAAAGTCAAATAATTTTGGACAAAATTTCAAATAATTATTTGTTCAGGCCATAGGGAACAAATATTTGTTTCGGCGAACTCCATTTTTGTTTAGATCAAATAAATTCTTTTTTCAGTGTACCACACTAGAATGGATGATTCGGAAAAACTATTAAAAAGTCAAAAAATTAAGTTAAATACATTTTTCAGGAAAAACTATACCAAAAAAATCGTATTTAAATAGGTACTACAATTTTTTTCAATTTGAAACAAAGCCTAAATTTTAGAAAAAAGTTTATTGGGGATAATATCGCAAAAGCATAACTTAACATTATATTTATAACAAATTTTAAAAAATCGCCATCGTTTAAAATCGAATTTTACACAGCGCAAAAGCCTACTATTCCTTATAAGAATTCACATATTCTTTATACAACTCTTTAATACTATATGTGACAGCAACGCGCTTTCCTACTGTAAGACAACGAAAATTGCTAGACCGTTGTGTAGTGATAATATCACGGTATTTTAGCCAATAGGAAATAGGAGTTAATGTTACCATAGAATGGCATAGATTATAAAGTCCAATACTAATGATGGTTGTTGCTTTATCTTTATCTTTATCTAAAATGCAAAGTTAAAAAAAACTTATATAAAAACTAAAAATAAATAAATAGAAACAGGTATTGGTTTGATCAATAGAATTCAAATTCAGACAGGACAGCTAGAAGACTCCGAACAACGATGTGACCTGCTGAACAACAACGTTAAAACTAATACTACGGCACGCGGCGATTGCCGATCGCTACGAATCCCCACCATTGTCTTGGTGGATTATAGGTTCCAACGGATGCAATTCGTCTTTGGGGATGCTGTTCTGCTTTCTTAATTGTAGAGAAATCGGTTTACTGATGGGAACAAAATGTATAGCATTGAGAAGATACAATTTATTTCTTAACAAAATTGCTGTAATCGAAGTAATTCATTATTCAACAAGATTGTGCTGCTAATGGAACTGATTACTACCAATAAAAACACTGTTTTAGCAAATACAACACTATAGCGGGTTTGATACACTAGCAATTTATTTAATATGGGTTCATAAAAAAGCTATCAATACAAACTATGTCGTAGGAAACCTGTTGTATTAGATCATTTTCCTCATTGAAAAGTCTTTTTAAAAAAAGGAAATTTCAATTATTCTATACAGTTACATTTTAATATTTAATGAAGAACAAAAAATTATATTAAGCTCCCCCCATATAAAAAAAAAACTTAATTTCTAATGACAAATTTAATTTTCTTAAAAGCTAATTTTTTTTTATATTACTTTTTGTCGAGAAATTAAAAATTAGGCCCATTTGTGGTATACGTAACCTCAGCCAGGGACACCCTATATCTATGGAAAACCCTAATCTAAGAATACCTTACACATTTGTTCTTTAAAAGTCTGACAATTGTTAAATCAGCTTAATTGTTTAATTATCTTGCTCCAGCAATCTCAGGTTAATGAAGACTCCTTTAATAAGAACAGGGTAAATTACAAATTTTAATAAGTCCGTTAAATGGGACCATCTTCATTTCTCTTGAAAAGTATTTAAGAGGGACTAATTATTTCCACTTAAGATGAGAAGTTGTTAAGCCTCAATTGTAAAATGTATTTTATACCGTGCGAGCAAAAATTATTTGCATCAAAGAGGGCTTGGATTAAAAAACGTATTGCTTGGTTTAGATCACAATGATATGGGGACGATATAAATATCTAACCAAATCTAGATTAAAATTTTGTCAACTTCATATTATGACATGATATGCCAAACTAATGAGTAATAAAATAAGTAGACAAATACAAATTTATTTTTGCAAAAAAGTTTTGTTTGTTTCCTTCCGCCAAACTCATCCCCAGACGCGTTTCGCCGTTTACGGCTCATCAGTGAGGCTCAGTTTGGCAGAAAACAGGGCTCGAAGACAAATCACTTGTCAGGATCGATTATCGACGGGAATTATAGAAATTTATTTTTGTTGTTTACAAAATTAACAAATTGAATTGTAAAAAAGACGCAAAGTCAACATTCAAAATCAGGTCTTGGTCAGGAAAACTGTACGGTCTTACTAAAACATATAAAAGGAGTTGATCAACTTACTTAATGGTTGACCAAGGCAAAAAGGGGGTAATACTATATTTCCACTGGCGTGGTTCGTGTGAAATAAAACAAAGATTTGAAGTTGAACTTTGGTTAGGCAAGTTTAATTTTAATGAGATTTAAATACAAATGGAATTTACAAGCATTTTTGTTATATAATGTGATGCGTAAAATCAAATTATGAATGCTGTAAAAGCCTTAAAAAATAGTTGAAGACGAGAAAAAACATATCTATATATAATGCGTAAATTAAGATTACGAATGCTGTAAAGAGTTTAAATGATCTACCAAATGAAAATATTGAAAATGGGTCTGCTACCAAAAACTAAATACATGCGCATACTGCCTGAAGCACAGCTTCCACAAACCCGCTGTGCAGAATTACCTTGTTGTGGCAGTTATAAAGGTGTTTTAAGGCTTCTAACCCTACACAACGAATAGAGCTTAAAACTGGGCTACAGAACAGTATCAAATTATAGTAAGTAAAAACAAATATAAATTGGAAAATCACTGTAAAATAGCAAATGTTCAAGATGTTTAATCATGATTTCACTGATATGTTATTTAAAGGTAGGTACTACGGTTGACTAACAGGTTGAAAGTCTTTTATTTAAGTAGTCAATGTCGAAGGGAATGCGATTCTGCATTTGAGTATAATTTATTACAGCCCGGATAGCGGCGCTGTATAGGAGAATGAGGATAAAAGTTATTGTAACAAATTTCATCAGGGCTTGCAGCCAAATTCGCTATTAGCATTTAATGTTACTGAGTTTGTGCACGATTGTGGACAATTAAGTGAATATTAGTCAATATATTGGTGACTTTACATGGTAACAATACATTTTTTACCTTCAACTGCTTGCAATTGTTTCATTTCCAAAACCAAAACAGGTAGCGTTTCAGGTTGCACTCGATTTGGTTGATTCACTGCGCAGTCACAGTCATTTTTTGTGTTAGAAATAGGTAATCACTTTATGTAAAATCACGTCTATTTAATGACGAAGGGATAATTATTCACAAAAAATTACTATTGATTTCCGTAGACCGGCATTTGGTAATGTATTGGAAGAATTTGCTGAATTACGGCACTGTAGAAATATAGGTAATTGAACACACGAATTTTTACCAATATCGCGGCAGAGATTTAGGACAGGGTATCCATATTACACAACAATAATGAAGAGAAGTGCTGAGCAGGGCAGCTAAATTTGTAGAGTTTACCGAACCTTAATCGATAAGAATGTTTTTCAGGAATGAAAAACCACATTTTTTGTACAAGTCGCGTTAATTTAAATTGCCGAGAGACAGCACTGTTTGCTTAAGAAAAGCTATGACCGAAGTGACGAGATAGATTTTTTCTATGACGCGTAAAAGGCAATAGTTTCACCCTTTGCCCGACAGAGGGACTATTAGCCAATCGATGGCTCAGAACCGTGTTTTACAAAACATGGAACCTTTAAGTTACGCCTTCCATGGGGACGCGCCGATGAGGCTTTAGCCAATGAAGAGAGTTTAAGAAAGTCATGTGCCAGCAAGTGCTGCTTTCGTGGCAATTTTTAGAAGCATCTTAAGAGGTCATTTATGGTAGGGATGGCGGGAACGGAAAACCGTTAAATTTGAGTTAATGGATTTCGAGCGTTGAATTTGCATTTCAAAGAGGCCGAAGAGCTTAGGAATGCGTTCGGCATTTGGCGGCGATACCAGACAAAGGGAAATCGCGCTTGTGGCTGTAGCTACAGTGGCTGTACCGACATACAGCGGCTGTGCCGATTTGGCGCAGGATATTTGTAATTCTGAGAAAGCTGTAGGTTAGAAGCGGAACGATATTTACATTTTAGCTAAGCTGAGGAGCAAAATAGCCGTTAGAAATTAGCAAGGGATTTAAGCAATAAGCAATATTGTACGGATGCCGAGACATTGGAATGTCGGCGGGCCTTTGATCTCGTTGAGAGACAAAGGGAAACCATTTTTATTTTATAAATAATTCTAATTTACATATTTGGCGGGAAACATGTTGTTTCTTAGAAACGGCGTGTTAAGACGTGAAAAGATTTGTTTGGAATCAACACGAGTAGAGAGAATGGGGAGTTTTTGCATAGCAATAATAAATATAAAAAATGGGTTTAATTTGTAAATTAAGTTTAATTTACCCCAGGGAGGGCTTGTTCCCGAACATACTGCCCGGCGTTGAAGCGTCGTAGCTTCAAAACCACACAAAGAGAACGGGGAAAAGAAAGAAAATAAAATGAGGGAATTTAAGCTTTGTCCATTATTCGATGTTCTATCGAATCTCGAGAGCCCTTTGGAGTCGGCTATCCAGTGAAAGAACTCGGCGACGAAAACCACTCTTTGAACTAAGAAATATAATACAAAGAGCAGAAGGGTTGATGCGCTATCAACGGAAGACAAGACACCTGTTATTTATACACCGCGGTGCAAGCAGTGTGGGGCGCAGAGCCATAGTGGCAGTTAAGAGAAGAGAAAGAAACAAAAATAAACAAAATAGGAAGGACAAGATGTCGCCGGTCTTTATGCACTAGCACCCGACTCCATCGGTAATGGACAAAGCTTAGCGATAGATCTGTTGTAGACTCCATCGGCGGTTTTGACAGTTACCATTCTGACCTTCCCATCAGGTCCAGGGATAGTGTTGATGACTCTTGCTAGAGGCCATCGTAGGGGATGAGACGTATTATTTTCCTTTAGAAGGACGATATCATTAATTTTAAGATTTTCCAAAGGTCGTAGCCATTTGGGTCTGTGTTGCAACTGATTTAAGTATTCAATTGACCAACGTTTCCAGAATAATTGTTGAATTTGAGAGCACTTATTCCAAAAGGAAAGTCTATTTTCAGGGAGATCTGAAATATCTTTTTCAGGATATGCCATGAGGCTAGTTCCAATTAAAAAATGTCCTGGAGTTAAACTCTGTAAGTCCGTGGGATCATTTGAGAGAGCGCATAATGGGCGCGAATTAAGGATTGATTCTATTTGTATCAACACTGTGTTTAATTCTTCGTAAGTTAAATGAGAATTTCCTACTAATCGAAGTATGTGAAATTTTGCACTTTTAATGGCGGCTTCCCAGATACCACCCCAATGAGGAGATTTAGGAGGAATGAATTTCCATTCAGTTTCATTTTGAGAAAGAAATTCAGCAATAGATTTAGAGACTTGAGGATTTTTTAACAACTGATATAATTCGTATAATTGATTTTTTGCACCTTGAAAGTTTGTGCCATTGTCGGAGTAGATCACGGAGGGGTTTCCTCGTCGAGCTACGAAGCGTTTAAGACATGCTATAAATGCTTCGGTTGAAAGATTAGACACCAGTTCAATGTGGACTGCCTTTGTAGTCATACACACGAAAAGAGAAATATAACATTTGATGATTGGAGCTTTTCGAAGACGTGAAGACTTAATAAAAAAGGGTCCACCAAAATCAACTCCAACCTTTTGAAAAGGTCGACATACTTGGACACGATCTTTAGGAAGATCTGCCATTATTTGCTGAGCAGGTTCAGCGCGAAAACGATAACATGTAATACATTTGCGAATTAGTTTTTTAATTTCCTTTAAACCATTTAGTGGCCAAAATCTTAAACGAAAATTTGACAATACAGTTTGAGCACCTGCATGTCCCAATCTTTTATGTTCATGAGATAACATCATTGTTACAATGTCATTGTGAGCTGGAAGTAATATAGGGTGTTTATGTTCAAACGGAATTTCTGCATTTTCCAAACGACCGCCTACTCGGAGGAGGCCATTGATTTCGCAAACAAAGGGTTTGAACTGTAAAAGATTTTTGTTAGATAAAAATTTGCCAGCCTTTAACTCGGCAATTTCTTTAGGGAAGTTTTGATCCTGAATGATCTTGACAATGAGAGCAAGGGCATTAGTTAATTCATGTTTGGACAAGGTTCCAGTGAATTTTATTGAGTCGGGCTTCGCATTGTTTGCGAATCGAAGACAACATGCAACTACTCGTTGTAGTTTGGGGAATGTTGAAAACTTTGAAAAAATAAGTGTCCAAAAATCCGAAGTGGGAGTTGCGGAATGTAACGAAATTGGCAATAATTTTCTTTCTTCAGCAAGGATTGTTGTGTTAAGTCTTTGAGGAGGGTTGCAGACATTCATGCTGCTTTCAAGGTTGAGTAAGTCAAAATCATCTGAGTTTGACAATAATTTTGGTCCATTAAACCAAAGAGGGCAATTAAGTAACTGCTGTGGTAAGCAACCACGGGAAGGTAAATCAGCTGGATTGTTTTTTGAGTCTATGTGTCTCCAAATATACTTAGACGTTAAGTCTTGGATTTGTGACACTCGATTAGACACAAACACTGACCAGCGGGATGCATGGGATTGTATCCAACAGAGAGCAATCATGGAGTCAGTCCATAAATGCGTGGAGTCAATAACATGATTTTTACTATAAATGTTTCGTACATTAACTAATAATGTTGCAAGGAGAAGCATTGCACATAATTCCAATCTAGGGAGAGACATAGTTTTAAGTGGAGCAACACGAGATTTTGAGGTAATCAAATTTGACGAAACAGTACCATCATCGTATAATGTTCGAAAATATGCACATGCGGCATAAGCAGACATACTCGCATCAGCGAAACCATGTAATTGGATTTTAAGTATTTTTTTACAAAGGAATAATTTTCGAGGTATTTTTATTTGGGAAAGATTTACAATATTTTGCGTAAAAGCATTCCATAGTGACAACACATGAGAATCTGTTATTTCAGTATCCCAATCAATTTTTAGGAGCCATAATTTTTGCATGATTAGTTTTCCAAGGACGATTACGCATGAAACTAAACCAAGGGGGTCATACATTTGGGCAATTGCAGATAGAATTGCACGCTTTGTCAATTTGATCAAGGTTAGGGTAGTAGGAGGAGAAAAAGTGAAGATATCCGAGGACGGGTTCCATTTAAGACCCAAGATAGAACTTGAAGAATCGTTAAATGTTAAGTCGTATTCGAGGGGTTGATTAATAGAGAGATTTTCAACAAATTTTGGAACATTTGAGAACCACTTGTGTAGTGTAAAACCATGTGCTTGTAACATAGAATTAAGTTCAGAATGGATTTCAGTTAACTTTTGTTCAGATTCACAACCATAAATAATATCGTCAACATACGTATGGTTTAAGATTGCATCCGAAGCTAAAGGAAAAGTTTGACTATTTTTAGTCGCAATATCATTTAAAACACGAGTTGCTAAATAAGGAGCACAGTTAGTGCCATAAGTAACTGTGGATAATTCTATGCATTTAAGGTCGTCATTTGAGGTAGGTCTCCAAAGTATGTTAAGTAAATATCGTTGATTTGGATTAATATAAATTTGGCGGTACATCTTCTCGATGTCCGCAGTGAGAACAAAATTGAAGGATCGAAATCGACTTAAGATATCATAAAGGTCAGGCTGCACCTGATATCCCTTTAATGTGACGTCATTTAAAGAAATATTGTTGCTTGTTTTACAGCTACCATCAAAGACTACTCGAATTTTTGATGTTAAACTGTTTTCACGGAATACTGCGTGATGAGGAATAAAGTATTTATTTATAGTTTTATTGTTGTCATCTACCTTTTCAAGAGTAAGAGGAACATATTTCGCGTGACCTAAATCAACGTAGTCGTCAATAAATTTAGAGTAATCGTTTTTTAGAGAAGGGTTGTTGTTTAATTTTTGTTCAAGGTTAAGAAATCTTTTTCGTGCTATGTAGAATGAATTTCCTAATTCTTGGGATTCATCAATAGCCTTTAACGGAAGATCAACTTGATATCTACCATCTGGCAAAATCTTGGTAGTGTTGAGGAAGCTGGTTTCAGCCATTTCCTCAGAGGGAGAGAGAATTGTTTGTTGAGGAAGTTCCTCGATAGTCCAAAATTTTTCAATGAGATTGCTTAAGGTTTCAAACCTTTCAGCAGTTTGAAGGAATAACGATACCCTCGAAGAGTCATTACGTTGTGACGATAAATAGGAAGAGTTGTAGTATACTGCGTTATGTGTAGAAAAGAAGGTCTGGGGAATTTTTCCCGCTATTATCCAGCCTAGTGAGGTTTCTTGGAGGACAGGGAGATTTTTGCCAAGTTGGATGATTCCCTGTAGTAATAAGTCATAATAAAGATCAGCGCCGATTAAAATGTCAATTTCTTGACTGATGCCAAAATCAGGGTCAGCCAAAGTTACATTGCTCGGAATGCGTAGTCGAGAAACATTAATGTCAACTTGAGGTAATTTACATGAAATATTTTGAAGTATAGCACAAGATAACTTAAAGGTTTTATTATGATATGCTTTAGAATGTACAGTCAAATCAACCATTTTATTGGAAGTAGAATTTGTTTGGGATATTCCAGTAATGCTCAATTTTTTATCATAAGTTTGAAGTTGAAGTTTATCAATTGTTTTTTGCGTAATGAATGAAGTTTGAGAACCGCTGTCTAACAAACATCTTACAGAAGTGCGAACGCCATTTGCGTTGTAGATATCAACAGAGGCAGTGGCTAACAACACATGAGAGGTTTGTGTCGCTATTGCTGATAAAGCCTGAGAGACACCAGGTTCTTGGCTAGAACCATTGGCGGAAGGGAGCTGGCTACCTTGCCGATTATTGTTTAAGGAAGAATTAGTTATCGTTGATGGAGGAGTATTTCTCTGTGATTGACGAGAAGAATACTGAGAAGAATTGTGACCTTGTGTATTTTGAGGAGATGCGCTTGCGCGAGTGTTGGAAGAACCAACAGTCTGATTGTTACGTGAGTTTATTTGTTGATTTCGTTGGGGAGCGATGTATTGTGAATTTTGAGCAGTAGTAGTCTGATACGATGGAGGAGCAACATTTTGGTATGTGTTATTTATTGAAGAATGTGAATTTACAAAGTGTAACAAGGTGTGATGTCTTTGAGAACAAATAAAACATGATCTTGAAGAAGTGCATTGCATTGTATTATGATTTAGACCTAAACAATTGAAGCAATATTGTTTCGATTTAATGAATTTGTGTCGTTCAGATACTTGTAATCCTTTAAATTTGGGGCACATATAAATTTTATGCATTTCATTGCAGAACAAGCATTTTTCGACATTAACGTGTGAAGAATTAATATGTAGAGACAAATTGTTGTTACTCTTTTTTGGTGCATGGCCTTCTAGGCTTGCGAGATTTTCTAAGACCGTGCAGCGTTGGTCTAAGAAGTCAAAAAATTTATTTAATTCAGGGAGTTTATTAATTCCTTTGTCTACTTCAAAGGCCTTTTTTGACATAAAGTCTAATTTCCTTTCAAGTAGATGTACAATGAGTAAGTTCCAAAGTTCCTCAAAGGACAAGTTTAGATTTTTTAAAGATTCAACGTTGCGCTTACTATCTGTTACAAATTCTCGTAAGCTTTGTGAACTACCTTTTGTAATTGAGGGGATGTCCAATAAATTTATTAAATGATTGTTAATAATTGAAGTTTTATTTTCATACCTATTTTTTAGTATGTCGATGGCAGAATGATAATTTTGATTAGTGACAGCTAGAGTGTCAATCAATTTCAGGGGTTCATCCTTTAATAAAGATTTCAAATACATAAATTTCTGTACATTAGACAGGGAAGGATTATCATTGATTAATGCTGTAAACAGCTGATAGAATGGAGTCCATTGTGAAATGTCACCTTTGAAAATATTTATGTGAATTTCGGGTAACCGAACTTGCGGTACCATTTGCGGAATCAAGGGTTGAGCTATAGTAGCTAGGGGAGGGGTTGACATTGCTTCTTGAAGCTTTATCAGAGAGACAAGTTTGCTCTTAAGCTGAGCATGAAGATCAAAATATTTATTTTCAACAAGACAACGATCTGTGTCATCAGGATCGATTTCCTCAATCGCTTCTTGGATTTCGGAATACTTTGAAAACGCCTTGCTTAAAGTTTCTAAACGAATTTCGTACTGAAGATAGTTTTTTTCAGTATCAGAATTTGCATCATACCAATTAGATACGCGAGTGATCAAACCTTTATGACCACCACGTTTTTTACATAATTCTTCTTTAGCCGTCATTATGTAGCCGTTAACTTTACACTAAGAAGAATATTACGATAAGTGAGAAACAAAATTGCACAATTTTTAGTGCAATATACAAATTCAAGAAAGAAAAAGAGAAATATTTCTTTGTTACAGAGTAGTGCGAGATATCGTTCAAAGAGAGATGAATTTTTTGAGTACAAAAAATTTCATAAGTTCGTTAGTTATTTTTCTTTGTGTAATCTTTATTTGTTACAAGAAGCGCAAATAAATTGCTATTTTTAAGTAAGAAATGTCAAAGAGTGGAGGATGAATGTACCTTTCATACAAATTCAACCTAGTAAATAAAAGAAAAATTTCAAAAAATTTATCAATTCTTTTTCTCAGTGTAGAAAACTTTATGTTTTTTCAAAAAAGCGAGAGCACCTTTGTGCTAGAGAGAAATTTTATTTTTAAATAAAAACTGTCAAAAAGAGTAAAGGATGAATGTACCTTTCATACAAATTCAACCTAGTAACCAAAAAAAATTTCAAAAAATTTATCAAGAGAGAATTTTTATTTTTAAATAAAAACTGTCAAAAAGAAGTAGAGGATGAATGTACCTTTCATACAAATTCAACCTAGTAAACAAAAGAAAAATTTCAAAAAATTTATCAATTATTTTTATCAGTGTAGAAAACTTTATGTTTTTACAAAAAAAACGAGAGCACCTTTGTGCTAGAGAGAATTTTTATTTTTAAATAAAAACTGTCAAAAAGAGTAGAGGATGAATGTACCTTTCATACAAATTCAACCTAGTAAACAAAAGAAAATTTCAAAAAATTTATCAATTATTTTTATCAGTGTAGAAAACTTTATGTTTTTACAAGAAAGCGAGAGCACCTTTGTGCTAGAGAGAATTTTTATTTTTAAATAAAAACTGTCAAAAAGAGTAGAGGATGAATGTACCTTTCATACAAATTCAACCTAGTAAACAAAAGAAAAATTTCAAAAAATTTATCAATTATTTTTATCAGTGTAGAAGACTTTATGTTTTTACAAAAAGGCGAGAGCACCTTTGTGCTAGAGAGAATTTTTATTTTTAAATAAAAACTGTCAAAAAGAGTAAGATTGAATGTACCTAGAGTACAAATTCAAAAAAAATGTAAGTAATTTTCCTCGTGTAACACGCTCGATGCTACAGCAAAGGAAAGAGAGCACTTCTAGTGCGAGATAAATTTTTATTTTTAAATAAAAATGTCACGAAAGTATGATTGAATGTACCTAGAGTACAAATTCAAAGAAAATGTAAGTATTTTTCCTCGTGTAACACGCTCGATGCTACAGCAAAGGGAAGAGAGCACTTCTAGTGCGAGAAAATTTTTTATTTTTAAATAAAAATGTCACGAAAGTATGATTGAATGTACCTAGAGTACAAATTCTAAGTTATAAGCAAAAGAAAATTTTTGACAATTATTAATTATTTTTTGCAGTGTAGTGAGAATTTTTTCACAACGAAGTGCGAAGTACCATTTTTATTTTAAAAATAAATAATGATTTGAGAAACTGTAGATATTTTGCAGTGTAACAATTTTTTGTTACCAAGAGACACGTTAAAATGTCTATAAGTTCTATAACAATTGGATTCCCGAATAAAGTTTCGCAATAAAAATTTTTTTTACAAATTCTTTAAGAATTTCCGTATTGGTTTTTCCGTGTAATGTGACTCCGCATGTGAAAACAACCACGATGAGGGCAACGATGAAAAAATGAAAGTTGCTTTGTTAAATGAGTTTCAACAGGTTTGTCAATAACTAACTTATTTACACTGTGGAAATAAATAAACGGTATTCGCTATGAAATATCAAAATACAATAAACAGTCAGGCAAAACAAAACAGACCACCAATTATTTTATCGATCATTTAGGCAATTTTTGTGCGTCTTGGCACTAAAGAAGGTTTTGATTTTTTATGCGAATAGAGCTTGTTAATAAAGAAGTTTTAGGCTGATTTTTGTGCGTATTGGCACTAATAGAAAACACTGACTTCAGTGTTTCTCAATAAAAAAAATAATTTTTTCACAAATTAATTTTTTGAAAAACTTCAATTTTGCCTTTACCAAATTTCAAATTTCAAATATTCGGCTCGCGAAGGACCATTTTATATGGTCAGGAAAACTGTACGGTCTTACTAAAACATATAAAAGGAGTTGATCAACTTACTTAATGGTTGACCAAGGCAAAAAGGGGGTAATACTATATTTCCACTGGCGTGGTTCGTGTGAAATAAAACAAAGATTTGAAGTTGAACTTTGGTTAGGCAAGTTTAATTTTAATGAGATTTAAATACAAATGGAATTTACAAGCATTTTTGTTATATAATGTGATGCGTAAAATCAAATTATGAATGCTGTAAAAGCCTTAAAAAATAGTTGAAGACGAGAAAAAACATATCTATATATAATGCGTAAATTAAGATTACGAATGCTGTAAAGAGTTTAAATGATCTACCAAATGAAAATATTGAAAATGGGTCTGCTACCAAAAACTAAATACATGCGCATACTGCCTGAAGCACAGCTTCCACAAACCCGCTGTGCAGAATTACCTTGTTGTGGCAGTTATAAAGGTGTTTTAAGGCTTCTAACCCTACACAACGAATAGAGCTTAAAACTGGGCTACAGAACAGTATCAAATTATAGTAAGTAAAAACAAATATAAATTGGAAAATCACTGTAAAATAGCAAATGTTCAAGATGTTTAATCATGATTTCACTGATATGTTATTTAAAGGTAGGTACTACGGTTGACTAACAGGTTGAAAGTCTTTTATTTAAGTAGTCAATGTCGAAGGGAATGCGATTCTGCATTTGAGTATAATTTATTACAGCCCGGATAGCGGCGCTGTATAGGAGAATGAGGATAAAAGTTATTGTAACAAATTTCATCAGGGCTTGCAGCCAAATTCGCTATTAGCATTTAATGTTACTGAGTTTGTGCACGATTGTGGACAATTAAGTGAATATTAGTCAATATATTGGTGACTTTACATGGTAACAATACATTTTTTACCTTCAACTGCTTGCAATTGTTTCATTTCCAAAACCAAAACAGGTAGCGTTTCAGGTTGCACTCGATTTGGTTGATTCACTGCGCAGTCACAGTCATTTTTTGTGTTAGAAATAGGTAATCACTTTATGTAAAATCACGTCTATTTAATGACGAAGGGATAATTATTCACAAAAAATTACTATTGATTTCCGTAGACCGGCATTTGGTAATGTATTGGAAGAATTTGCTGAATTACGGCACTGTAGAAATATAGGTAATTGAACACACGAATTTTTACCAATATCGCGGCAGAGATTTAGGACAGGGTATCCATATTACACAACAATAATGAAGAGAAGTGCTGAGCAGGGCAGCTAAATTTGTAGAGTTTACCGAACCTTAATCGATAAGAATGTTTTTCAGGAATGAAAAACCACATTTTTTGTACAAGTCGCGTTAATTTAAATTGCCGAGAGACAGCACTGTTTGCTTAAGAAAAGCTATGACCGAAGTGACGAGATAGATTTTTTCTATGACGCGTAAAAGGCAATAGTTTCACCCTTTGCCCGACAGAGGGACTATTAGCCAATCGATGGCTCAGAACCGTGTTTTACAAAACATGGAACCTTTAAGTTACGCCTTCCATGGGGACGCGCCGATGAGGCTTTAGCCAATGAAGAGAGTTTAAGAAAGTCATGTGCCAGCAAGTGCTGCTTTCGTGGCAATTTTTAGAAGCATCTTAAGAGGTCATTTATGGTAGGGATGGCGGGAACGGAAAACCGTTAAATTTGAGTTAATGGATTTCGAGCGTTGAATTTGCATTTCAAAGAGGCCGAAGAGCTTAGGAATGCGTTCGGCATTTGGCGGCGATACCAGACAAAGGGAAATCGCGCTTGTGGCTGTAGCTACAGTGGCTGTACCGACATACAGCGGCTGTGCCGATTTGGCGCAGGATATTTGTAATTCTGAGAAAGCTGTAGGTTAGAAGCGGAACGATATTTACATTTTAGCTAAGCTGAGGAGCAAAATAGCCGTTAGAAATTAGCAAGGGATTTAAGCAATAAGCAATATTGTACGGATGCCGAGACATTGGAATGTCGGCGGGCCTTTGATCTCGTTGAGAGACAAAGGGAAACCATTTTTATTTTATAAATAATTCTAATTTACATATTTGGCGGGAAACATGTTGTTTCTTAGAAACGGCGTGTTAAGACGTGAAAAGATTTGTTTGGAATCAACACGAGTAGAGAGAATGGGGAGTTTTTGCATAGCAATAATAAATATAAAAAATGGGTTTAATTTGTAAATTAAGTTTAATTTACCCCAGGGAGGGCTTGTTCCCGAACAGGTCTCTTTGAGAAAAATGGACGATTTCTTCGAAAATTAACAAAGTAAGAATATACAGATAGAAAAAGAAAAATAATTACCTAAATTGCTGAAATTGGCCACCGCCATGCTCCAAGCATAAATTCACACGTCTCTTCATATTTTCGATAGTGTTGACCAGCATCTCTGGGGAAATGTTACCACATTCTTAGATAATCCTTTCTGGTAATTGTTCTAAATTGTAAAAAAAATTTAAAGTAATCTATAACCGTTAAACTAGGTTGGAATTCAATGTCTGATCGAAAACTGATCAATCTGTCGTCGAAAAAATTGCATAATTAGTGAATAGTTTCGGCAGCTGTATGGGCGGTTGCACCGTCCTGTTAAAAATATCCAAAACGTAGTTCGTCGTCAAGTAATAATTGCTCCCCAAATGGAATCAAAATATTTTCTCTATACCGCTGTGCTGTAACTGTGTCATGGAAAAAAATAGGACCAACCATTTTTTTTTTTTCGGGAAACAGCTAACCAGACACCAATTTTTTGTGGGTGCAATGTGGACTCTACAAAAAAATGGGAATTTTCACTACTCCACATGCGTGTATTCTGAGAATTCACATAACCGGAAAGGTGGAACCAGGCTTCATCCGAAAAAAATGTCAGGTCTAATAAATCATTTCTCTCCAATAAAGTTTGGGTAAACCATTGAGAGTAATTCCTGCGTCTTTCAAAATCTGCGGCTTGTATTTCTTGGAATACTTGCACTTTATAAGGAAATAAATTTAGCTGCTTTTTACGAATATTCCTGCATGCTCTACAAGATCTTCCCACTTCTTGGGACAAGCGTATACAATTTGTTGGCGTATTTTGCATTATTTCACGAACGTTTGCAACAAGTCCTTCTGTTCTTACAGATGGTCTTCCTGCTCCTTTTTTGTGTTGTATAGAACCTGTTTTCCTAAACATAATCACGGTTCTTTTCAGGCAATGATAAAAATCCCCAGCAATAAAAGAACGTTAGGAAAATGTTCGTGAAAATCGTCCATGCACAAACCCGGTTTGTACTGCCACTTACCATTTACTCTAACCCCATTTCGAAAATACGCTTCAATCATAAATGTTCTGTGCTGTTCCGTAAAGGCAATTGTGTGAATTGTTCAAGAAATTGGAAAAATTAAAGGATGAATCAAATTACTTGTAACGACTGTCAAAGATGACGGAATAACTGATCAATTGTTAATTCTGGTAGTTACTGACACCCAACAGGTATTTACCTCTACGGCTAAGCATTACGTCCTTAGATGCAAGGCCCTCTTTGATGCAAATAATATTTGCTCGCACGGTATAATCAACTCAATACTTTTTAAAATTGATGTTCTGTAAGTTTAAATTATTTACAACAACAAAAATAGAGAATGGTTGCATTTACAAAACAAACTGCAAAAAATATTAGGTGGGCTGTGAAACAAAAAAATGCAAGAAAGCTTTGATTTAAAATATTGTCGTATATCCCAAAATGGTATGCGATTGGGTTGTGTAGCTTAGATGGTTTTGATTTATATGCTTATTATGTACTGCCCTTATGTTGCGTTATTTAATCAGTAAAACAGTAAGGATTTTTGAAGAGATTTATTTAATGAATAGTTAAGCAATGAGATAATAAAAGATTACAAAAAGTATTGTAAATAAAATACAAATTAAATACTTGCGAGTGTAAAACAATGAATTTAAATAGTTTTCTAATAAGAAGAGAGATTGTCCCCTTTTTACTCACTTTATAAAGGTGTTATTCCAGTAAGTTTAAAAAAACAATTTCCACTTAATAAATAACTCTGACAAAAACGAGAACTATAAAAAATTTATACATAAACGATTAATAAATTTAATCTTGACTTCAAACTGACTAGTCAAACGGACAGAGGTTACCTTTACACTTGAATAATTGATACAACTCTCTGAGTAAGTGATCTTCCGAATTTTTCTACAGTTTTGCAACCCTTATCAACTGGAAGAAGGGGTTCCGTTTTGCTTTGTCAACAATAATTTTGCATGTTAATAAAAGACGGGATATCTCTGGATGTACTATTAGAAATGGAACCCTTTAATCCAATCAATTACAAACCATTATTTTTTATCAACATTCGTCTAATGACTCCTCCTACGAAACTAGAAATGTCCTTGTTCTTGTTCTATACACTATCTTTCCACTTCACCTCTTCTCATCAAGATCAACACCCATTAAGAGTTTTAGCACCACAGCGAAGTATGAGATGAGTAACTCATCCTTAAGGATACCAATCCCTATCCGACAATATAAAATAGTACGTGTCAAAGTTTAAATATGTTAAATTTTAATGATTTCCCTTGAAATTGTAAGCACGTTGAGTCGTTTGAGGTCGGCATTTTGATGCATCTTAAATTTTAAGGAAATAAATCAAATTTTAACTTATTAATTAACACTTTGACACGTACTATTTCATGTTTTAACTCAAAGCCTTCTTCCCTTTTTTTGTTTCACAGCCCATATAAAATTTTATGTCATACCAGTACATTATTGTGTTTTTATATCTTCGATACCATTTACATAATGGATTACTTTATGCCCGTGCGGGCATAAAGTACACATTATGGCCCGCGCGGGCATTCAGTGTTGCATTAAGTGTGCATCTTGTTCCATTTTTGATTTTTGACTTTGACACATTAAACATTTTAATAATGTCAAGGTAATGTCGCAGGTAAAAATAAAAAATTGGTAAAACAAATTAAATTAAAAAAAAATATTTATTATTTAAAACGAACTATTATGACATAAAATTTTGTATGCACCACGGGTACGAATAGATATATACCGTCGGGCGACTTACGAATCCTCGGGCCAGAGGCCCTCGGCTTTGTAAGACTGTGGCTCTCAGGGCATAATCATCTACTTAGTACCCTTGATACATAAATAACTATTACGGCAATTTATTCAATTAATGCAACCCATCCTCTATTATTTTGGTTAAAAATAAATAAAATGCAATTTAAAGAGCACTAATTTAAAGAAGTTTTGTGTTGATTTTGGCTTTGTAGAAGTCACAATGGTATGGTAATTGTAACTTCTTCCCTAAAAATACCGTAT
The DNA here is from genome assembly GCA_963969555.1 of Polydrusus pterygomalis. Taxonomy (NCBI): domain Eukaryota; kingdom Metazoa; phylum Arthropoda; class Insecta; order Coleoptera; family Curculionidae; genus Polydrusus; species Polydrusus pterygomalis. Next base: position 67,199,306 of record OZ018378.1, read on the forward strand.
TAAAACGTCAGTTTATTCTTATAAAGCTAATTTTTTTATTATATTTTCGATATTTCCGGTTTAAAAAAATATAATGGCTTGCGGTTTTCATAGATGTGCATATGTGATGTTGCATAATAGATAATCATATGCAATGGTAAACAACAAGATCAATATCACACTAAAAGCCATTTAAATTTTTGAGAACTACAGTTCGGTTTTTAGTGGTAAGTATATGGTTTATTAACCGCAGCAAGCTAATATTATTATGATGAATGTCAAATTCTATTACAATTACAATTACATTCTATGGTTTCATTAACTCCTATTTCCTATTGGCTAAATTACCGTGATATTATCACTACACAACGGTATAGCAATTTTTGTTGTCTTACAGCAGGAAAACGCTTTACTGTCACGTATAGTATTAAACAGTTGTATAAAGAGTGTGTGAATTCTTATAAGGAAGAGAAGGCTTTTTTCTCAGTGTAACAATATTATTAGTACTAAGAACGATTAATACATAACAAGGAATAGTAATTTGTTTGAAGATGGTAGACAATGAAGTAATATCAAAGAACTGACCTTGTCGGACTTCAAAATGGTTAGAGATACTAACTAACCGAAAGGTTGTGTTACGTAACAAAATAAAAATGAGAAATAAAGCACGGCTAACTTTGAAATATAAAACAGCTGTAGGCCGACGAATTTGATAGCAAAACTATTTAAAAAAAATAACAAACTTACGGAACCAGCGGAGCGAATTGGGGTGCTGGGTGGGGTAAAGTACACTAGGGCAATACTGGAAATAAAAAAAAATATTGTTTTTTCGTTATTTTTGGGAACCTAAGAGTATTTGTAATAAAAATAACAATATATCAAAAAGGGAAAATATGTCAGGCAACCCACCAAACATGTCAACTGAGTTGAATCACAGAAAAAAAGGCGTAGCTCTAGAGCAGGAATAGAATACCCTAGGAAATGCCGATTTATAATTTTACAATTATCTCGGATAAAAATATCCATACAATGTTTAAGGATATGAGACAAGTGAATGTGCTTTATGTAAGTACATTTATTTTAGCAATATTCAAAACAAATCGAATATAGATAGAACTTTTATAATAAACAAGCTATCAATATTTAACTCCATCTTTATCTTTTAATAATGTTGAGGTTATGTTTTAGTTTTGTGTTACGTTTTTTTTGTACGTATATTTAGGTATATTATTGTTTTATTGAAAGAATGCAAGCAGCTAAAAAATCAGAAATGAAATTTATTCACTGTACATAGATAGTAGGTATGATGTGCGTAAGCATATAGAACAAAAAGATAATATTTTTATTTAAATCTGGATAAATTAAAATGTATAAATGGGCATTGTTTTTATTTTTTTCAACTCATCGTTTGGGGGGTGCCACTTTCAACACTTTTTATGTACTATACTATTTTAAACTAATTAAAATAAAAAGTTTTTAATTTTCTATAGTTGAATGAGTTTTTAAGGAGAATAAATATATTCTTCTAAAGAACCAAAGGATTGTAAAATCTGCTAAATTACTTTATATCATGCTTCTCTAACCTCAGGTTAATAGGGGCTCCGCTAATAGCCAGCCAAGTAAATGAGAAATGTTAATAAGTTTATTAAAGAAGGGTCGTTTTAAAGGTAACCCGTTTATCTTGGAAAGTATTTAAGGGAGACTTATGAATGCCAGTTAACTTTAAAAATGGCTCAGTTAAACTTTTATTTATCTACCTAATCCACTCTTATGAATTCACTTTCTTACATTTTTTTTGTATTGGAAGCATGTGCTTTAAATTTGGTTATATGGTTAGACATCCATTAGACAGCGTTGCAGATGTGAGGTTTGTTACTTGAACTACAAATCAATAATAGCACAGCGCTTGTTACTGAACGCACGTTTACTTAGGGTTCTGATCAATCAGTAACTTTCTCGATATGTTTTTAATTTGAAGGAAATCACACCAGAAATTAGTATAGGTATTCACTTTCCATTATTCAATTAGATGCAAATGTAATTCCTGCTATGTTTTGGTTAAACCATTTATGTATTGCTTTACAACACTGACACAGTTTAAAAATAGTTTAACTTAGTTTACAGCCAATTTAAATTTATTGGTTTGATATTTCATTTCAAAAATCCGAGGAAGGTGTTATTTAATGATATTTTCAAAGGTTCTATAGCTCCCTTTTAGGATTTTGTCAAAACAAAAGCCCTATAATAGCATAGATATTTTATCGTTTTATTACTATCTAGGATAATGCAAAAACTACCAAACTAAGCTAAAACTTACATAGTAAAGTACATTTCAAGGTATATCGTCTTGGCATTTGCTACCTGTCATTTATTTTAATAAAACCTTATTCTTGTATAGCTGGAAGGTCTACAGGGTGACATGTTTACAATTTTAATAATGTCACTTGTTTACAATTATTTTGAACAGAAATGTTGTCCTTATTATCAAGAGCAGGTAGGTCCACATCGTAATCGATAAGTTTGTGGAGTTTGCAATTGTTATTTAGGTTAGGCACCATTGTTAATTGACCCCAGGGCCGGGCCTGGTGCAATTTGAATTAAGGATTAAGACTTTTCAACACTAGTCCGTTCTTCATTTTAAAAAAAAATTTTTGGCTGTTTTTGATCCACCCTAATATCCAAAGTCTATAAACTAACTAGGCTGCCTCATAGAGCAGCATTCCGGAGGGGGGTACGTGCGAGTAGGGTGGTAGGAGTGACATCGCCTGGCGACCATGCATTAGGCAGCCGTTAACGCATGTTAAGGTAGGTCAGTTCAAACTAGATAACATAGTTAGACCTTGGCACCTTGCGGACTCAAGTTCATATAGACTTTTTATTACAAAACTCGTGAAAGATTAACCCGTTAAAGTTTGTCAAATACTGAATAAACACCCTATATAATAAATTAATACATAATAAATAAATATAAGTAGGAAGTACATAAAAATGGAACAAAATCTACTTCGTTGGATGTTCAATATAATTGCCATTGTTGTAGGTAAACTAAATTCCCCTAACTAATAGTAGTAGTAGTAACATGTTTTATTTAGCAAAAAGTCACTAATAACTATTTTATAATATATTTTTTTAACACATTTTATAGATTTATTTTTAAATTTTAAAACGTAACCTTTTTTTAACAAAGACAGACAGAAAAGTTAAACATTTTGTAAATTGTATCAAATATAACTTATCATTTTGTTTTTTAATTAAATGTAATTTTAAAGTTTTTTTAATTAGTTTTAATGACTTATGAGATTTAATAGAATTTTCCAAATTATTATATTTTATCAAACCTTTACAAAAAAATAGATTTATAACCTAATGTTTTAGAGACTTTATCCACATAAAAATTTTGATTAGTTCATGTTTTATAATTATGATGGTCATAATTAAAAGAACAAACATTTTTTAAACAATTAGGCAATAAATAATTTTTAATTTTATGTATAAAGATACATACTAAATAAAAAATTAAATTTCTGACATTCAACCAATCTAAATTTTTCAACATAAAATTAATTTTTCTATATTTGTCACAATTTAAAATAATCCGCATTGCCTTATTTTGTAAAATTTTTAATTTATCAAATATTTCCTCACTAGTACAATATAAAATGGAAGAACAATAAAGAAAATGTGATAATATAATAGTATTAAATACAGTTTTTTTAGAAAATTAACTTAACTTAGAACTGATTCTTTTAAAATAACCTACTTTTCCGGAAATGTTCGATATGATACTCTCAAAATAATTTAAAAATTTTAATTTTGAATCAATTATTATCCCTAAATATTTAAAACTGTTTACTAATTCCAATTTTTCACGATCAATTACAATATTTATATTTAGACAATTTAAATTATTACCCATAACCATACATTTAGTTTTTGAAATATTTAATTTTAATTTATTTACTTTTAGCCAATTTAATAATATATTTATCTCAGAATTTAGAGTATTTAGACCATCAAAAATATTTAAAACATTAATGTAAATTAAGGTGTCATGAGCAAACATTTGTAACTTACACATTTTTAAAACTAAAGGCATATCGTTGATGTATAAAATAAATAATATTGGACCTAGTATACTTCCCTGAGGAACTCCTATATTATTTATTTTTTTATTTGAATATATTTTTGATATTTTTGTTTTTTGTGACCTGTTACTTAAATAATTTTTAAACCATTTATAAACGTCTCCGCGAATACCATACTAATACAATTTACTCAATAATCTAGTCCTGTCAATTGTTTCGAATGCCCGCTTAAAATCCAAAAATACAGCTATAACATTTTCCTCTTGATCAATGATGGTTCTCTTCCACGTCTCAATCACACATTTAACTATTCCATAGAATTCCCCATTCTAAACAAAAACTTAATTAATGAAAATGTTCTAGTTTAATTCAAATCCACTAGGTAGATTAAAAGAGCATATAGCACAACTCAAGGTTTTCTGATATTTGAAAACGTTTCCTTTTTCAAAATCCGTTTTCCGAATAAAGTAAATGAACCCATGCGCGAAATTCTTCGCGAGATGCACGTGAGACGGATGCATGCACCCATCTTTTAAATTACATTTTGGCAAGAGCAAAGTTGAAAATTTAAGCCATTTCCAGAATTAAATGAGGTTTCTGCCTTAAAATACAATTTTAAATACTATAGAATGCTGGAAATTGAGTTTATTAAATTCTTGTTTAACCATGTTACAAAAATAAGTAGGTATGTAATTACGATGTGAATCACTGAATATACATTTAAGACATTTTTATAAAATATGAGATAATTCCAAATTTCGATTTTGAAGTCGGAAACTAATAAAAATAGATTTTTTTTTTAATTTATACAAATTCTTAAGGTGTTGCTAACATAAATTAAGTATGTTGTAAGCTTGGAGGCATAAAACTGATATTCATTTGAAAAACTTTGTCTGCACGCCGATTAGAATTTTTCAGCTAAAATATGATAAACAATTTTAAAGTCTGTAGTACTGCAATAAACCATACGAAATAAATGTATCACTTATAGAAAATACTCTGGTGACAAATTCATTATGGCGAAATTATGCTGTCATCACATTGTTTACTTTCTTTTATTTTACAATCTGCAGAGAGATAGATAGTATATTATATCTAATTATTTGTTTCAATAATGTTTCCATTTTGACAATTTACAATTCCAACACTCAGCGCCCTCTTTGTAAAATGAACTTTCATTCGACACATTTATGGAAACATGTTCCAAACATTTCTGAAAAATTTTCGAAACATTTTCGATAAAAGTTTCGATTTTGCGTCGTCACAGCCCGTACCAACCATTTGGAAACACGTGCTAATGCGCCTTTTAAAATGTATACGTTTCGAAAATATTTCCATACATGTTGCCAACAATTTCCAATTTGTGTCGGAAACAGAAACAATAGTTTAGACACATTTACCGTAATGTGTCTAAAAATGCTACTTGGGTAGCAGACGAACACAGCAAAAGCAAAACTTCTGTTTCAACGTTTATTTTCAAGGATTTTAAGGTAAATTTAAGTGGTGTTAAAAACTGCATTCTTGTAAGTTTCTTTGCATTTATAAAAAAAACACTGGTATGTTATTCATCAAGGTCTTCCTGAACAGCCCATCCAAAATAAGTTACTAATTATTTTTTTTAAATAACTGCAAAGTTCTGGAAGTTACCTCTGCATTTAACCATTTATTATACATGATTGATCTTGTGATCTTGATATTTACCGATTAATCGAAGCACATCTGACATATGTATGTTCACTGAATAATTGGTGCTTAATTTATTCAGTTGTTCTCGAGCTGGCTTGAAAACAAACTAACGGATAAACAAAAAAAAATCTTTCTGTCTGCGATTTCCGCTTTTACAAATCCTCACATACTACAAGGTAATCTATTCTCAAAAGCCTTTAGATTTCTCTGAAAGCTTTTAAATTTAAAACAGATTTGCGTTTTAAATAAAACTTCGAATAATGTGATAATAAAAGTTTCTATTGAATAGTACCTAGTAGAGTTTCACGAGACGGGAAATCTCGCATTTTTTAAAAAACTGTCGTCTCATCTCGTAAATCGCGATGAGATTTTTCCAAATTTTGCCTCTCTAACATCTCCCAAGATATTTTCTCGTCTCATCTCACGAGAGTCTCGTAATTTCTTCTTCTCGCAATATGACGTCATAAAGAATATTCTGCAAAAGCTCCAAGTACATAAGGGTTTTTAATATTACCATTACCATGTGATTATTATTTTTAAAATTAAAATGTGACAGTTCTGGCACAGTGTTGCTAATACTCAACTTCACATATTATGAGCCAAATAATAGTACCTACTTATATTACCAAACATAGGTAAGTATATGCATGCATGTATCACTGGAACCGAATTCCGAGTTCGAAGATAGATCCTTTTTAAATATTCCATGCACAAAACGGAAACGCTGGTTGCCTGCACGGGGTGAAACAGAATGCACGCAAGTGCAAAATTAGATCAGTTACCGGCGTCAGGCTTCTAAAAAGTGTCTGTATTGCTTTATCTGTCTTTTTTTGGTAAACTATGTGCATAATATGTTTTAAATATATAGTGTAAATTATCGTTTAATGTTGTTTTAACTGGATAATAAATAAACCGGGACGTTTCCTTGTGTTTTTTTTTCAGTAAACCATTTTGGCAATTTAAGTTTTTATTGTTCGTTGTAATATTCGTTTCGGATTTGTGTGCGTAATAACCTAATAGCAAAAAACAATTTTTATGTTGAAGGTAAAGAAATAAGACACTCTAAGTCTTCCTCCACTGATTTATTAAAATAAATTTTTAAATAAGGGTAAATTCTTTACATGTTTCGACTGTATAAACAGTCATCATCAGGAGAAGGGAATAAGGAAAAGAGAAATATCAGGTGCAAATAGTACGTACCGAGCTAGAGAATGATGGAGAGGACAAATAAAGTAATCGGAACAACGTCCACCGTAGTGGTATAACTAGCAAAAGGTCATTTGTGGGGAATTGGCAGAAACAAGATATAGGTTGATGTAGCAGTAAGCTACTTGTCAAATTAGTGACAACGCACCATCAAATTAGTGACAACGCACCATCAAATCAGTTACATCGCACCAACAAATTAGTGACAGCACACCCTAAGTGTGAGGAGAGATGAAAAACATAAAGTTGGAGTGGTAAATGTTGACTTTTAAAGTAATGAGGAGTGACTGAAAAGTCACATTTTGGTAAACCAGTGACATAAGAGTAAGGAAAGAAATTGGAATACGTAAAATTAATAAAGAATAGAAGAGTAGATGAATAATCACATAATAAGGGTGAAATAGCAAATTAGATATAAGGGGGAAGTGTTTTAAAAATTTTTTAAAAAGGGGGTTTTCTTAATCTGTAATGTAAAAAAAAATTTTGAGGTTAGAATTCTTAACATGAAAGAAAAATTTTTGTAACTTACGTCATGGAGACATCCTTTTAAGAGTAAAAGTAGTGATAATTCATAATCGTAGTTTTAGACAGCGTTAGGCAGAAATAAGCTTTTAAATTAATTAATAGGTGTTAGCTTAAATGGCGCTTGACAGTAAAGAAAAAGACGAGGTAAAATGGTGGAGAAATCTCCTCATAGAGTAAACTCAGGTGCGTGGTAGAAACCTGCACAGAGAGGCTAGTCCTTGATTATCTTTGGTGGAATCACAGAAAAAGGGAGGGATGTATCAGGGAGAGATGACCGTTGTTCGAATATCAACAAATTATAATAACCCAGGGGGTGGGTAGTCAGAGATTAAAACTGTCCAATAACATTCATCCAATAGCTCAGGCAGGACTGACTAGGGCGAATCAACAACAAATCAACAGAGGGTGAACATAGTACATAGCCTAAACTAGAGTCGAATACAATCTAATTAAAAGAAGAGCTCAAAGGAGGTTTGTCATATGGTGTTATGGAATTTTTATGTTATAATATTGTAGTTTGCGATATATAAATAGTGAAAATAAAGCTAGAAGGTTTTGATTGACAACGTCATTATTTTAAAATAATCATTAAAACAAAACTTGCAGTGTTCTAGGATGAAAATCAAATTACCATAGCGCATTAAAACAAGGTAAGAAACTTTATCTACGTTAAAATTTTCGGCTAGTTATGATTTATAGAAAAAAAAATGATTAAAAGCAATTTCCAGAGATAATTGGTCACAATCAAAGTAGTATGTAGTTTTCTTCCCACATTTTGCTGATAGTGGTATAATATGTTATACTTAATTCGCGAAAACGATTATCGTTTATCAACCGGTTCTCTGTATCAAACATTTCGACAAAAACTATAAACGTTATAAAATAAAGGGTCATTTTTCTTTTGGTCTTTGTTTCTATTGTTTTTCTAACAACGTGTCCCGACTTTTCTTTGGCGACCTTGCAATATTAGCAATACAGATAGTTTTTTTATCGAGTGATACTAACGAGCAAGATGAGCACTACATGGCTAGTTTTTGAAAATATTTTTAATAAGAACGGCTTGACCGACACAGAATCTATTGCATTTATAGAAAAACTAGACTTTCAAAAATATTTTTTTAAACTTCGTTCTAACAACAAATTTTTATTACTGTTTATTACAGTTTTTCTAAATATCGTTTGCCAAAAAAATTTATGGCACAATATTTAAAATTTAATTTAATTAGTTCGTCTGACGTATAGACGCACAATAAGACGTTTGACTATAATGCTATTAAATAGCTTATTTTTATTCTAATACCTCTTAGACTGTGATTTAAAACTTTTATTTAATACTACTGCTTCCGTTTAACAAAAATATTTATTTGCAATCTTTTTAGGTCGTGTATAAAGAACTCATAATATAAAACAGCTGGAAATAAATATATGTTATAAATATTTTCTTTTATCGTGGCCCACAGAGAGGCCAATTCTACTTTTAGCACGTCAAAAGTGTACATTTAACACACAAAAGTATTAATTATTGTTAAAAGAACACCACAATAATTTAAATCCGGTAATATTTTTTTTTAAATTCTCCCTCATACTAAATTTAAAACAAGTACCTAAGGGTTCAAGCGTTCTTCAAAATGCACTTATATGAATATGGGATTTCAGTTTTTTTTTAAATTATACGTTATCTAAAATAAAACAAAATTTTGTAAAGTATTTTTCACAATAAATGGTTGACTCCGTTTAACTACCTGGGACGTTTTACAAGAGCTCGGCCATAAAAATGCAGATAAACTGTCGGTCAGGGTCGGATTATAATTTGTCATTATAGCAGGTAATATTTAACTATCTTGTGCTTGCATGTGCTTGTGCATGCATCATGTTAAATAATATATTATTAATAACGAATCAAATATCTAAAGTCCTACCCTGTAGTGTATTTGCTTGTTGATTGTGTATAACAATGGGATTAAACCGGTAGTTTTATTACAGTCAATAAGTCGATACCATTTATGGTGAAAAATACTTTATATATAGATTATTTATTGATTTTGTGGAAAACCCATAGATTTAGATCCGTACAGCTTATCTGGTGCGCAAATAAAAGTTAACTTTTATGGGTAAAAAAATACGTCTGTACTCACGGCTCGCCGGTGCTCAACAGGGATAGGCATGCGCACAACCCTCATATAAATATGAGTTAAATATTTGTTGTTACATTTTCTCTGTGGATTTCTTGTATTCTTTGCTATTAGATACTTTCCTTTTTCTTCAGTTAAAATCTTTGCTTAGCTTTAAGTTGTTAAAGAAACGCTTCGCCAACAAATCATATTATAATCGTATGAGAAATATACTTAACCGCGGTAAAAGAGGAGGATAAAACCTCTGCTGATCTGAGTTAAATTTTTTAATGTCAAACCGATTTGTTCTTTATATTATTTTTCTTAAAATAACTTTTTTAAAGGACAATATTAAATTACCAAAATACTCTGACGTACTGACTTATGCACTAACATTTTTCTATATACGTGGCATCTTGCTGGTAGGGCGCTTTTAAATTGCGTTTTACAAAAACCCCGTTACTGTTTATTAGCAGTCATTTGTCAATGAATAGAAAGAGGCTATTTGCTCCTGCGTCAGCAACAATCTCCTACATATTAAAATTTAAAACCTTCTCCGAGTTATAGCCAAACAAAAGTAATGTATAGTTCTAATTTACTTTTCGAAATAAATAGAAAAAATACACACAATATCAAAAGTCTTGGACCCCACCGGTATTTTGTAATTTAGTTTCTTTTTAAATAAAATAGTGAATGTTTTTAAAGTATGTTAATTTCTGAAGTGTTTTTTCATATTAACAATATTTTTTAAAAATTTAAAGAATTATTGAAACAGCATAACAAAAAATATTGCAATTTTTAAGTTAATTTATTGCAACGAAAATTGAGAAAACTTTTTTTTTATCCAAAATTAACATCAATCAATAGTCAGTATGACCTCCTCTATTTCTGAGTAGCATAATGACACGAGTATGCATTGAAACAATCAAGCGGTTGATCGTTTCTTGAGGAATATTGTTCCATTCCTCTACTGCCGCTGCAACTAACTCTTCCGCATTTTGGGGTGAGTTAATGCGATTGTGAACTGCTCTAGAGAGAAAACCCCACATGTTTTCAATCGGATTCATATCCGGCAAGTTAGCTGGCCAATCTAGTCGGGTAATATGTCCTTGTTCAAGTACCTCATGAACCGTTCTTGCGCGATGTGGCCGGACGTTGTCGTCCATGAAGATGAAATTCTGGCCCAAATCGTTGCGTAATGGATAAATAATGGGCCTAATGACACTTTCAATATAAACTCGACTTGTCATATTTTGAGGTATAGAAATTAAAGGCGTTCGGCGATTGAACATGGTTCCTCCCCAAAACATTACTGTCCCTCCTTTATAGGGAACAACCTCTCTAGGAAAATTTAGTCTCTGTTGACGACCTGGCTCTCGCCAGACCCTTTGCCTGTTGTCATCAATCTGCAGTCCAATTCTGGTTTCGTCTGTGAATATGACTCATCGCCACTGCCGCAAAAGCTATTCGCTATGCTCTCGCGCCCATTGTAAGCGGGCAGCTCGGTGTCGCGGAACTAGAGTAGGTACCCTTAAAGACCTTCTCGCACAAAGATTTGCACGATGAAGTCTTCTTCTAACTGTAGAGGTCGATATAACACGGCGATACGTACGTTGAAAGTGAGCCCTAAGGGCTGAAGCTGAAGCATTTCGATGTCTACGCGCATATAGAACCACATACTGATCCTCCCTTTCATGTGTTATTCGAGGCCGCCCACTACGTGGTCTTCTTTCCACTGTCCCAAATTCTTGGTATCTTTAAACTATTCGCACAATTGACGATCTTGGAATGTTTAACATCCTGTGTATATGATGATTCGAATGTCCAGCATCATGCAGAGCAGCAATCTTGCCCTACCAAAATCAGAAATTGCACGTCCTGGCATTATTTCGAAAGAAAATTATGAAATTATTATAAATATTCAATAAAACTGACCAATATTTTTAAAAAATTTATAACAAATCAACAATATTTTATCTGTTAATATTTATGATCTTGTTTATTCACCAAATACGTCAACTTTTTTGCCTAGCAACAAGAACGCAATAAACATAAAGCAAATAGAAAGGGAAAGAAAAACTCTAAGTCTTCTTCCACTAATATATTCCAAATAAATCTTATTTAAAGATACCTCAACATGTTTCGAACATAGAAATGTTCATCTTCAGGAGAATTAAGATGTTATAAGCAAGAAAAATAACCAGTATTAACGTTTTAAGCTAGGCTTTAAGATAGCGAGAAGGACACATTAACATTCTAAGTCAGAAAAGCACCAAAAAACAAAGAACCGAAGTAATAATTGGCCAGGTGTAGGGTAATAATAGCCCAGTTTAATCCAGATACCAATACCAACTACCTTCATATTTGCAATAAAGGTAATAAATTGGACCTTCTGGAAATTTTAGAAATTAACAAATTATTTAATAATCCCAATTCAGTTTGCTTAAATGATCAAATTCAACATAACAGCACTCAGTTTTTTAATGCTCTAGATTTCTGATAAGATTTCTGTCTCTTTCTTCTTCTTCTTCTTTTTGCGGTCTATCATAGGTTTTATTTCATAACTTCCCTTACAGTTCTTTATTTGTGTTATTATGCCTCCTTACCAATGAACTTTAACCCGCAGTGATTAGTTGTTAGTGATATCACCTACGGCTTTTCTGATATTTCTCCTTAATACAAGTGTTAATCTTGATAATTTATTTAATTTTAAGTCATGTTTTACCTAGGCTTTCAGAGTGTGTGAATCTTTGCCTAATACCATTTTACTAAATTTTGGAAGATGAAAGTGGATTTTGTGACTCTAACGCCATAATCACTTCTCTATGCTGCCACAAGGGATACTTGGTGCGGTCTAACTTTTCTGTGTCGTTCACACGACACACTCTCTTTACTCTGTGCCGTGTTCTTTTTGAGCCATCTTATACTATTACTTGTCACTTCCAAATCCTCAGCTGTTTGGCTCACTGCTCACTTGTTAAAAATTATTTATTTTTTGAACTTTTCTTTAATTATGCTGAACCTAAGACTCCGGGATTACTACACTGAAAAAACAAATGATTTGATTCAAAGAAAAATGGAGTTCGCCGAAACAATTATTTATTTCCTATTAGCGGAACAAATATTTATTTAATAAAGTGACGACATTTATTTGGATTCTAGCAAGGAGATTTATTGATGCCAAACAAATATTATTTAAAGTCAATCCAGAATCCAAATAAATGTCGTCACTTTATTAAATAAATATTTGTTCCGCTAATAGGAAATAAATAATTGTTTCGGCGAACTCCATTTTTCTTTGAATCATTTGTTTTTTTCGTGTGTTGTGTTGTTCTTTTTATTTAATTCAATGAAGAATAAAGAAAGAAAATTTTTGTTATTTTATTAAGTACAAAATACTATAATATTTTAAAGTATAAAAGTGTTAAATTGCCATGCAGTGAAAGTGAAAGTTTTGATGGAAACACATCTTGTATCTTTAAATAATATAAATCCTACATGTCCTAAGTAAATTTTTTTAAATAAATATTTTTTCCCTCAATAAAATATGTATTTAGATAGGTACCTAGGTATAAACCGTCGATAATATAAATAGTTTAAATAAATTAATCCTTTTTTCAAAAATATATATTTTTACTGCAAATAATTTATAATTTTCCCCAAATATCTTTTTATTTACAAGAACTAATATTTATTTGAGTTTATTTACAGAACGCAAAGCATGATGGGACAATAACAGAAACGTACCTACGACGCCATTGTTTGCTTTATTATGCTCCAAATGGAAATATTAAAGCCCTGCGTTCTAAACAAAGATGTTGATGGGTACTCTTAAGCAGCATAAGAGTCCTTACACAATAACACATGCATATATCATTTTTTATATCAAAATTAAGAATAATATAATAACTTATTCTAATGCCTGCGGCGTGAAAAAATTTGCTTTATAAAATATAAAAATAATTATAACCCATAATAGGATTACCTTCAAATACAGGCTGAAGATGCCCCAATAAGCCTTTCTCCAGTAACCATTGCTCCATTGCACAACAATAACCAACCAACACCTGTCACTATATACCAACACATGTCACTAACTAAAGTCAACTAAAAGAGCGACAAGAAGCGCGGTCGCGGAGGCACGACGCGGCGCAAAGACGAAGCCGATTGGGTGCGATTGCCCGGGAAGGTCGAGTCGGACCTTGCTTAGCGACAATAATTTCATGAAATTTAAATAAAAATTATTTGCTTGAAATAATGCATTGTTGGCCATTACAAATTTAATTTAAATTTAAAAAAAGTGTTTGTAGCAAACACTATTTATTGTACGTAACTAATTAAGAAACCAAATAAATATAGAAAATATTTCAAATACCTTAGTTTATTTGATACAAACAAGATTTGTATGAACCAAATAGTATTTATCTTGGACCAATAAATATTAATCAAATAAATCATTTATTTGATTTCTTAGATTCTTTTTTTTCAGTGTACTATTTTTATTCCTAAGAATTTTGAAAGTAAGTTGCATACACACATATTGTATTTTCGCTAACCTGAATTTTCTCTTTTACAGTTAACCTACTACTCACATTATGAAGACCTACTTTAAATTTTAACGCTATTTTTCACTCTTAATTTTACTGTTTTATACATTACTTTCCTCACACTTGATCACTTTTTCTTCCCCTTTCATCAGCATGTTTAAATTCAAATTTTACTCTTTTCCACGGCTGTACTAATCATTTCGCTTCACATATGGGCCTTGCTTCCTTTAATATTACTATTATTACCCTACACCTGGCAAATTAATACTTCGGTTCTTTGTTTTTTGGTGCTTTTCTGACTTAGAATGTTAATGTGTCCTTCTCACTATCTTAAAGCCTAGCTTAAAACGTTAATATTACAAAAAAGTAAATGTCTGGTGTGTGATTTCTTATTATGGCATTAGTGGCCCATACTTTTTCGAAAACACGTGTAACCGTAGGAGTTACCTTGAAATGTTGAAAACATTCCTTTCTAACAACCTACACTGAAAAAAAAGAGTCTAAGAAATCAAATAAATGATTTATTTGATTAATATTTATTGGTCCAAGATAAATACTATTTGGTTCATACAAATCTTGTTTGTATCAAATAAACTAAGGTATTTGAAATATTTTCTATATTTATTTGGTTTCTTAATTAGTTACGTACAATAAATAGTGTTTGCTACAAACACTTTTTAAAATTTAAATTAAATTTGTAATGGCCAACAATGCATTATTTCAAGCAAATAATTTTTATTTAAATTTCATGAAATTATTGTCGCTAAGCAAGGTCCGACTCGACCTTCCCGGGCAATCGCACCCAATCGGCTTCGTCTTTGCGCCGCGTCGTGCCTCCGCGACCGCGCTTCTTGTCGCTCTTTTAGTTGACTTTAGTTAGTGACATGTGTTGGTATATAGTAACAGGTGTTGGTTGGTTATTGTTGTGCAATGGAGCAATGGTTACTGGAGAAAGGCTTATTGGGGCATCTTCAGCCAGTATTTGAAGGTAATCCTATTATGGGTTATAATTATTTTTATATTTTATAAAGCAAATTTTTTCATGCCGCAGGCATTAGAATAAGTTATTATATTATTCTTAATTTTGATATAAAAAATGATATATGCATGTGTTATTGTGTAGAGGCTATAAGGACTCTTATGCTGCTTAAGAGTACCCATCAACATCTTTGTTTAGAACGCAGGGCTTTAATATTTCCATTTGGAGCATAATAAAGCAAACAATGGCGTCGTAGGTACGTTTCTGTTATTGTCCCATCATGCTTTGCGTTCTGTAAATAAACTCAAATAAATATTAGTTCTTGTAAATAAAAAGATATTTGGGGAAAATTATAAATTATTTGCAGTAAAAATATATATTTTTGAAAAAAGGATTAATTTATTTAAACTATTTATATTGTCGACGGTTTATACCTAGGTATCTAAATACATATTTTATTGAGGGAAAAAATATTTATTTAAAAAAATTTACTTAGGACATGTAGGATTTATATTATTTAAAGATACAAGATGTGTTTCCATCAAAACTTTCACTTTCACTGCATGGCAATTTAACACTTTTATACTTTAAAATATTATAGTATTTTGTACTTAATAAAATAACAAAAATTTTCTTTGTTTATTCTTCATTGAATTAAATAAAAAGAACAACACAACACACGAAAAAAACAAATGATTCAAAGAAAAATGGAGTTCGCCGAAACAATTATTTATTTCCTATTAGCGGAACAAATATTTATTTAATAAAGTGACGACATTTATTTGGATTCTGGATTGACTTTAAATAATATTTGTTTGGCATCAATAAATCTCCTTGCCAGAATCCAAATAAATGTCGTCACTTTATTAAATAAATATTTGTTCCGCTAATAGGAAATAAATAATTGTTTCGGCGAACTCCATTTTTCTTTGAATCAAATCATTTGTTTTTTCAGTGTAGAAGAATTGCCTCTCCAATTTAGGAACGAAATAAACTTCTAACAAGAGGGATGCCCTGCGCATTTTGCAATTGAAGTGAGGGAATGGCTTAACAATACAAAAATGACATTTTTCATCCATTTGTGCTATTGTACACCCTATCCGCGGACAGTCTGTATATAAAGTATTTTTTCTGGAGCGATTGCGATAGTTACGTGACATGAGTGGAACTGGTATTCCCAAGAGTTATTTCAAGAAAACATAATTTTAGAAGGGTGTTTTTTAGATGGCGCGCCATTTCAATGCTTCACATAGAAAATTGATTTTCCCACTTCTACGTTGTAATATATTTACTGGTATGTATAGTAGCTTATTTACGTCCTGTAGAAAGCATTAATATTTTTTGCTCATTGTGCAACAAAGTTCTTTATCCGCTAGGCAGGATAGCATTAAATATTTACGTATTACACTGCAGGAAGGAATTCGTCTTATGTAAATTATATGGCAAATGCGGTGATAAGAATCTTTTGTGCCAGGACATATTAATGAAGCAGAAGGTTACTAAATAATTATATTATATACCGAACGGCAATTAATAATAATGATAATAATACTAATAATCATAATATTAAACGGAGAAATTCTACAAAGAGTGGGAGCAACTAACAGACGTTAGATAATTAATTTGTGTTGGGCTACATGCTTGGTGAAACTGTTGTTCCATTGCACAGAAAGAAAAATAATAACTACTTGTTATGTTTCACAAATCTAATCAGTTTCCTGACACGTGTTTTGGCCCTTACGGGTCATTGTCAAAGGAGTACAAGAATATACTAAATTCTACGTGATATTACAAAGGTATTTATATCATATTTTGGTAATTATAAACATGTCATAAAATTAAAATTAGGATTAGAAGATTGAATGGTCAAGTGTGGGTTTTCCTAATTTTTAAAGGTACAGATACATATTTAGCCCTAAATAAGTGTGCTATTAAGAATTAGGGAAGCACCTGAAGGTATTCCGGTTTGATTATTAACAACATTACATTTGTTTTTTATGGCTTTTTTGATAGCTATTGTTTCTAGTAGATTTAGTTTTCTGCTTTTATTGTGTATGTATATGGGTTTTACGTTGTTAGAGATTGAGTAATTGTCTTTTATGCAGTGATCAGCTAACCCTGTTTTATTATTATTTTTTTTTAATAGATGTTTTTTGTTCTTTAAAATTTCTACCTGTTTGTCCAATGTAGATAGACTCGCAGTTGTCGCATTCTATTTGGAAGACTGCACTTTGTAAAAGTTTGTTTTTAGTTTCTATTTTAGCATTGGATATGTGTTTGTATGTAAGTTGTTTTTATTGACTTGTATAGGAATGATATTAAGGTTAAGGGGAAACTGATTAAATTTGTGAGACGTCGGATTATCGGCCCTTAACTTACAGCAAAATGGATTACCAAACATAATCCGTGCGCCACCAAGTCAACAGTTAGTAACTTGGCAGGAGAAAGTTTTGCATGGTACTTAAATACCATACTGCACTTCAAAATCCACATATAGATAGAGAAATGTCACTAAGTTGGTTAGAAAGAAGGCAGCTACATGCTGAGGCCAAAGGATTTATAATTTCTATCCAAGTGTCATTCAAACTAGAAACTATAAAAAGGTCATCTTGAATGGAAATGCGGAAGAAAGAGTATGCAGAAAATGCAATTGCCCTGGAGAATCAGGTAGCCACAGTGGCGCAACCAGAAATTTTGTTCGAGGGGGGCTTAACTGCTTGCGTTGAAGGCGCTCTTTTCCCGAAATTTTTTTTGGGTGCCACGCCCTTTTTTGTGTAAAATACGTATGATTGACGAGAGCGACAGCCCCCTAAAACTTCTGCAATAATACGCCGCTGGCCCTAACTAAATATTTATGAAAAAAAAAATAGAGATTCCATTTTAATTTAAAAAAATGTATTTAAAATACGTAACGCATATGCCGGGCTGCAGCCCCCCCCCCCCCCCCTGGTTGCGCCACTGGGTGGCCAAGATCGCCCACAAAGAATTGGCTCATAAGCTATACCTAAAAGGAAACCTTTCACCATACTATCAATACTCACCCGAACCAGTTCTTGAATCTCCTGAATAGCTCTTATACTAGGACAGGCCAATAATATTGGATAGGACAGTAGACCACAACCATCCGGATATTCTTCTTATCGGTTTAAAACCAGTTTAGACGCGGGCGAAGAGAATAACAAGAAAGCTTTCATAATCGTTATTGGTTACCAATGAACACAAAACCTCTCTAAAACCGAATAGAAGAAGAAGACCAAATATTTAAATTTTGGGTTGTATTCCCGACTAATTAAATTGTTGTGTGTCTCGCATGGGGCAGCAGTTTCCAATAATATGTAAGGCAACCTTTCGTTTAGTCGAGGCGCATAACAATCTAAACAACAAACTACTCTCCTGGACATTGAAATGCTACGCTTGGTATTGAACTGCATTGAAATACACTAGTCCATCCCTTCTCAAGGGAACTTTTCTTGGTGACTATGTTCTTTTCATCGCCACATTGTCCCATCAGGGACCCACCGTCACTCCAACTCTCGCTCCATTTACTCGTTCTATATATAAAACATATCTGTTTCTAATTGAAGACCTCGGTGCAAAAACCAGGTAAGTCACATTATAAAAAGTTTTGAGAAATTAAAAAAAACGTATTGTTTTCTTTAAAAATAGGAAACACAAAACCAATTTATTTTATTGTGTAGGGAAGGTAATTAAAAATACGCCTAATACGAAATTTCATAAAAACATCAACGCAAATTTTTTATTTTTTTTGTTAAAAATTTGGACTTACCTGGTTTTTGCCCCAAACATAGTAATATTAATAATAAAAAAATAATAATAATAACAATAAATAAGTTGCTTATTTTTTTCTCTCATTAGTAATAATAAAATACACATCTAACTTTATTTAAGCCAAATAAAAAGTATAAAACTTACACATGCATTTCCCCCTTTGCTTTTTAAATCTTTCTCACATTTTTCTGCCATTTGTCAGGACAGCGAATGCGTTTCTTGCCTTGTTTAGGAGGGACGTCAATATTTTGTTTTTACTTTACTAACTTTTTTTTTTCTTTCTATGCAATAAAAGGCGCGGATTAGCACGGCTAGGACCCGGAATATTTTCATCACTCGATATATATTCGCTCCCTGACGATTGAAAAGGTTCTTCTTCTGAGGACATTTTCGCGCCTAAGATGACTTGTTGCAGCGCGAACAATACTCTGCTAGAGTTTAATCCAGACAAGTCCAAACCAAATTAAACATGAATTCGATGCAATAACCAGGTATTTTCTGGACTTGCCTGGTTTATGCTGCCAACACTTGATCAGGCAAGTGAAATTCAATTCTATTTTACATTAGAAGCGTTGCACTTACCTGATTTTAGAACCAAACGATCCGCAGTAATCTGAATACTTAGAATATGCAAAAAAGTAATTTTCATAGAAATTGGACTTACCTGGTTTTTGCACCGAGGTCTTCAATTGCAAATGACGAAATGGCGGATTATATGCACTTAAACTCCGCCAAAATATGCGCATATATATGCCTTGTTTGCCTTTAAAATATGCAGTTATTTGCATTTTTTACCAAATATGTATACTGGTATGCAATATTTCTCAGTTTATTATAGTAAAATGTGGTAAAGAAAGACATTGGGTTCCAAAAAATATGTTTATTTTTTAAAAAATGCATAAAAAAACAAAGAAAAATAAAAGTTTTGAACCTAAAATTGTAAAAAAGGCATTTATTACTAAATGTTTTTTTTTAATTTTCAGCTAAAAAGAATTGTCTTTTATTACTAAAAATTAGTGTTGGGATAACTCGAGTGAAAAATAACCTATAATTCGGTTTTTTCAATCACCTGAATTATTCGGTTATCATCGGAATTAATTCGAGTGACGAACATTCGGTTATTATTTTCCAACGCGTTTCCAATTAATTGCTGCCCGCATGCCAATTACTCACTGCGGTTAGAGCCATCTCCTAGCGAGCGACTACACCGAGTGGTTTCGGTTATTGGCGATATTATTCAAATTAAATACTGCATAAACTGCATTACGGGTTGCCTGTGTTGGAGGTTATCGAATTTTCTATGGATTGCCATGTGCAAACGCAGTAATTTCTGCACCCGAAATTAATGTTTAGTGGTGGAATTCATGATTGTGTAGAAAAAATATTGTGAGATATGCAATATCGTAACATCTCAAGTTCAAGTTGTTAAATTGTGAGATCTGGGAACCATGCCAAAAAAATTTGCCACATTTAATAATCCGCAAAAAATCAATCGATTAACAACACCGAGTCAGTTATTCCCAATACAAATGCTGTAGATGAACGATAAACCGCCAATATTAATATTACGCTATCCAGGTGGACTTCTAGGATCGCCTGGAGGGGCCTTGAAAAATTTAAACTGCAACTTAGGTAGAAAAATATAAGGCCCAGATACAACTTCGTTGGATGGTTTACCCTCATAAATGCTTTTTACTGCAGTTAAGTATTTAAATTCTTCATTCTTTTTTACAGTTACATATCCAATTCGTTCCTTACTTGACCTCTTACTTTATCGGAAATGTTGTTACATTTAGCGAAAAAAGTTTCAACAATACTAATTGAGTCTCTTAAACTTAAATTTCTACTCTCCAACGAGGATATTATGTCCGGTAGAAAAGTGAAATTAACCATAATGAAAACAAGATCTTTAGCTACACTTGCACTTTTTAACAACTCTTTACTTTGCACAACACACTGCGAATCGACATCTATATCCAAAATTAGTTCTTTAATGCCTTTAAAATGCTCAGCGTAAAATATTGCGGCCTTAATCCATGTTCTTCACCGGTTAATTATATATTCTGGAGGTAAACTAACTCATGGTAATTTCTACTTATACAACTGCACTCTTTCATGTGCTTTTTGAAACACTTTGTTTACATTGGAAATTAATTTATTAACCAAAGGTTTATTTACCAGAAGTATGTATTAGAAATCAACATACGACTATTCTGTTGTCTTCTGGTTTCCAGAAACATCTGGCATAACGTCTATATTTAGTTGGTTGTGTTGCGTTGATAAAAAGGTAAAATGGCCGCTTTCATTAGAAATTACAATTTTTTAAGAAATAAAAATTCTTTCAGGTACAGTGTGTACTAGATTTTTATACTATGCAATAACATGCATGCAATAAAGACTAACTTTTATCGTCCTAAATTCTAATTCTAGCCCACAGTGCGGCCCAAACAAAAGATAAACCAAGGGAAATTTGCACCGGACGACACCTGCCACGATCCTTTCTTTTTTCGTTTTAGAAATTTATTACCGCAATATTTACAATTGTTCTTCCACGAAAGTTGCTATCCCGAAACCATCAGAAACTTTACAACATATAAAACTGACGGTAATTTATTTTAGTCCCTGAAGGAAACTTGTGATTTCGCACGCAAGGATTTCCTACAAGCATTTTCAATTACATGGCTGATTTTGTTTTGAAGGTGTTTTCAAAGTAAAATGTAAAACAAATCACTTTGCTTGTATCGTACACCAACTTGAATTTTTTGCCATTGATATTTTTATTATAGTATGGAATTTAATCGTAAACCTAAAAGAATCTTATAAACCTAAAGATATTTTAGTGAATAGAAAATTAATTTTCATTTCAACAATCTTCCTGGGCAATATAACGACGGTCGGGGTGAGTAATAGATATTGACTTTTAGATAAGCAAACAATAATCACGAAAGTGGCAAATTTATGACCCCGCGCATGTAAACAAAGCTACACACCATTAGACATGCGCACTGCAACATTATCATTTGACGAGTGGGGAAATAGGCGGGTACGGGCTCAAAAATTTAAGTTCTTGCTCAAGAAATTGTAAAAGTAAACGTTTAATTTATTTTTACGTGTAAACACCTAAAATTTGCCCCAAATTATTGCCAAAAAATTGGAATTTCTTTTCAATTCTTGATAAAGTAGAAAGTAGAGAAATAAGATAGTAATTTCTGGCATTTTTAGCACTTTTAAACAGGATAGAAAATTGTTTTAAAGGGTTTGTTTCTAAAATTTGTTAAAACATGATTCGCCGTCGTGTTTTTAGTTCAAAAAGGAAGAGAACAAGTCAAGTAAACTATAAAACTTATGAAACCGAATATAAAAAATAAAGAAAACCAGCAAAATAAGCAATCTTCGATGTTATCGCGTATCTAACCTCAAGTCAAATAGTAGTTGGTATATAACTTGAATTGATTTTTACAATTTGACAAAAACTTGGGTAGGTACGTGTAAAATATTTTTAAGCACATCTTGTTCAAGAATTTGAAACAGTTCTTGCCCGAGAACTTGACCCGTGAAATACGCTTCCTAGATTACTGGATTATCTAAATTGGAATAATATAAACAAACCTAGGTATTTACTTTTTCTATTATAAATTATAAGTATAAAGAAAAGTACCTTTTAAACTTTTTAAAGCAATTAATTGTCCGAAAAATTGGCGTATATAATTTGAGTACAGAGCTGCAAATAAAATATACCAAATCATGCATCGGGATAATCTATCTTGGTGCGTGTTTCTCTTCATTATCGTACTATGCTTGTGTATTCTAGCCCTAGTTTGATATGTTTAAATTGATCATAATTAAATAAAGTTATATATCAAGACATCACTACTCCATACTTATTGAAAATACGAAATACCAGGTATTTTACCCCTATTTGGGCATAATAAAATCATACAATGGCTGTAACTAGACATTGTTTATATTCCAATTCGAGTATCTGAGTCACTAAAAGCACAAACACAATTCACTAAACTACACAAAAACTAGAAATTCTTAATTATTATTAAACACCCACAATAAACAACAAGGAATCCACAGAGAAACCTCAAAACACAACATGGCACCGAGCCGATTCTGGAGTGTATTTTGAGCATGTCGCTAAAGAAGGACAGGCCGATAACAAGAGGTTTGTTTGCATGCCCGCTGCTGCTGGGAGGAAAGGCAGCTGACCGGTGACCTGTGCGCTCGGACGTATTTTTAGTGGGTAATATGATAAGTGCATCTAATTTTTCCGAAAAAATTTGGAAAAACGAGTTGACAAATTACGTGTCAACGAGTTATTTAAATTTTTTCATAGAAAAATTATATGCACGAATGATGTTTGGCAAGATTATTTCCTGACTAAACAAAAAAGCCTATTTACTATATACCTTATTATATCTAAAGGGTAAAAATATTCTTGATTGTATAGAAATGTTAAATTTTGAATTAAAAACTATATCAAACTGGTTAAAGGTAAATAAATTAAAGTTAAATGTTTCTAAAACAAAATTTATGGTTATTGGAAATAACGTGATTAATACAGATATAAATATTTTTATTGATGATGAAAAATTGGAAATTATACACTCTTTTAAATATTTGGGAGTAGTTTTAGATTCTAAGTTAAAATTTGAATTACATTTTGAAAATCTGGTATCTAAAATTGAAAAAAAAATAATTATTTAAAAAGAATTAGTCAAAATTTAAGTTTATTTTCACGAAAAACAATTTGTAACACTATAATTTTACCTCATTTTTTATATTGTTCGACCATTTTATACACAGCAAATGATGGAGTCTTTAATAGACTCCAAGTTTTGCAAAATAAAGCTATGCGTATAATTTTAAATGTGGATAAATATACGAAAATAAATTTAATGTTAGAGAAACTTCAGTGGTTAAATGTTAAAAATTTAATATTTCTTTTGATTTGTACTTTTATTTTTAAAATACAACATAACTTACTGCCTGCCCATTTGAAATATTTTATAACTCAAAATTTTGAAAATCATAACTATTCAACCTGGCATAATAAAGATTTTTGTCTAGGTAAGGTATCAAAACATTTGACATATAAATCGGTTTTCTATAAAGGATTAAGTGAATATAATAACTTGAATATTTCAATTAAATCACAAAGCTCTTTGAAAAATTTTAAAAAATCATTGAAAAATTATTCATTTAAAAAACAAAATAGTGACTGATAAAATTTTTTTTTTTTTTTTTTTTTTTTTTTTTTTTTTAATACTTTAAAGATGATATTGTTAAATTAGTTTAAATATTTTATAAAAATTGTTAAATTGTAGTACATTGCTAAATAAATCTTGTTACTACTACTACTACTAGTAATATGATAATTTATTCAATCAAAGCCACGTTCAAAGCCTTTAACTGCATTTTTTTTCTGCAATTTTTTATTTTGACAGTACCTACCTATCAAACATTTTTCCGGAAAAATTACTGACAGGAGCTGTCATGCAATTTTTCCACTTAAAAAATTAAATATGAGATACGAATTCTTGTCAGTGATTGGTCAAAATTGATAGGAAGGAAATAAGCACCCATAAAACGTAATTTTTGTTTGCGCAGGAGATAAGCTGTACGTATCTAAAGGTAAATGTCTATGGGGCGGAGGTTGGGTAAGGTGAATTAGATACTTCGCTTTCTATGACAGAAAAATAATGAAAGCTATATAACAATTTTGATAAAAAATACTTCTGACCTGTACTTATAATTGGTATATGAATATATTATGTTTTTAGTGGCAAATCGGTTATTTCACAATAGTATACCATCTTGTTCCTACCTAATGGAAAAGTTACAATTTAACCACTGTCATTGCGCACCACTTAGCCCAACCCTCAATAAACGTTTTACTTATAATTTTTTTTCCATTCTTTATTATTTTCTAATTCAAATATAAAAATGTCATTCGATTTCTCCTGGTCGTGTTTCGACAAAAAATAAAATAATAATTAGTAATAGGCTGACGTCGTTATCGATCTGTTAATGTTTAAAAGCCTGGTTCAACAGAATGCGAACTTAACGCTGTGTGGTGTTGTATATTATGTATATGTCGTAGGCTGATAGTGAAATCCGTCATTTCATGAAAAGCCTAGTAATATCATGCTGCACGCTAAAAGGTATATTGGCAACTGGTTTGTTCGTTGTTCCCCAGAGCATTTTTTTTTAATTTAATTTAAATTTTATTTTTATAAAATAATATTAGTTGAAAAAATTGAAAAAAATGCTCTGGGGAACAACGAACAAACCAGTTGCAATATACCTTTTAGCCACGCTTCATGTTATGACTAGGCTTTTCATGAAATGTCGGATTTCACTATCAGCCTACGACATATACATGTTTATCTATGCCACCGCATACAGCGCGCTAGAGGTGAAAAAAAACTGTTTCACGTCTGGAGCGTCGCAATCGCGAACATTCCTAAAAAAAAAAGCAGCTCTAAAACAACGATACTTTTGAGCGACAAAAAATTCACAATCGGGCGCTTAGCGGCTACGTTACAAAGGGAATTGTTGAGATTTAAAACTTGTGCTGTAAAGGTCATTGAAAAGGTAATTAAAAAGGGAATACGACCCATTATTTACTTTTGCATTTCGGTAATCTAGAGAGCCAGAAAAAAAACTAGCAGTTTTAGCAACAATTGTTACTACAATTTGGGTTTGGCCGGTGCAGACTGTTTTAAAAAAAGGAAATATAGAAAAAGAAAAGCACAAAGTCTTTCTCCACAATTTTTATTTGAAAAACTAGGCGAACCTAGGATAATTCATAATAAATTTTAATCGACATGTTTTGAGTGTAAAAACACTCATCATCAGGAAACTAAGGAAATTGTACAATGCTGATGTTGTTAGCAGTAGAGAAAATAACAAGTCAAACTAAGCCGTAATGGACCTTTCAATGGTACATACAAGGAGTAGTGATGTTAAATTTCCGAAATTTATTTTTTGTTCTGAATGTTTCCGAAATATTCGGATTTTCTTGAAATTTACTGAAATATATTGAAATTTATGGGAACATTCAGTTTTGTACCCCAAATTGAATAATAAACAAATTTTGGCTTTGCCAGCATTTGTTGTCAACGGTATTTTAGATCCTATTGACATCGACTTCGTATAATTTTCTGAGGTAAGGCTACTCTGGCTATCTTGTCGCAATAACTTTAAATTATGAGCCACGTATGTAATCGGTCCTGCTCTTTTAACTGTAAGCCTATTTCTTTTGGCATTGTGTATAAACGCATATGTACTGAAGGACCTTTCGGTTGCAGCAGAAGATGGAGGTAGTGATAATATTGATACAGCTAATTCTTTTAATTATGTTTTTTTACACATGCCAAGCCACCAAGAAATTGGGTTCACTTCGCTTACCGACGCCCAGATATACTGCATCGCCCAAATATCACTTTTTGCGCAGTAATTCACCAATTCAGCAAAAATAATATTTTTTTTTATCTTGAAGTGTAGGATGGATAGACAAACACGTATCGATGAACTCCATAGCAGTTACGTGTTCTTCTTTATTTAAACATTCTCCTCTGTGGCTGGGGTCTGTTAGATTTGCTGCAAAGTGAAGTGGTTTAAGAGCAATTTTCTTTCTGTTTGTTAGAACACCCATTATGTCTTTCTCCTCTGCTTTAGAAATTGGCAATTCAGGTACATATCTATCGAATTTAGTTTTAATATTATTTAAAGCAACAATCACCTGGGAAATTTTAAAGTTGGCGTCGCCCTCTAGAAGAGTAATCCACTTTACAATGGGCTTTAGAACAAGAATAATTTTTTGTAACCTGGTACAAAATATGTCGTAATCTAAAACGTTTTTTTTACGTTCCTTGAAAAATTCATGTCCTCAGTCACCATTAAAACTTGTAATGACGATTTGCATTGAACTAAGCTTACAATGCAACTTAGAATTGAGCCCCATCTAGTTTTAAAAGGTTACTTCAAACCCGACGCGATACGACAGGAAGCACAAAGAACGAAATGTTGGCGGGAAATTAAAAATCCGAATATTCGCTGAAAGTTTCGAAGCGAATATTCGGAAAATTCCGAATGTTACCAAAGGAAGGGCGAATATTTCGGAAATATTCGTAATTTATGGAAATATTCGCATAAAATATTCGCACCTTACATCACTAACAAGGAGTGGAAAATTTTAAATAGTCAAAAAACAGAAAAGATTTCAGCACACTGAAAAGTCAAGGACCATTGCCAAGCCACTGTCTTGGGTGGGAAATGAAGAGAAAAAAGAAAAAATTAGGGAATTTTAAAAAGACTTTGTAGAAATCATTTAAGTGTAAGTAATGAAATTCAGCTGTGTCGGAGACATGTGAAAGTGAAAAAATAAGTGGGAAAGAAAAAAGAAAAAATTTCAAAATTGTTTTTCTTAAAAGTCATGTAGATGCTTTCTGTAAAAGATAAAAAACAGGGAATGTAATAAATGAAATATAATAAAGAAGGTAGACTAGCTTACCATTTAGCTTAAAATAAAATACCGTTGGGGTACCAGGCTTGTTACGGTCCAGTTACCCCCGCAGTAGTGAAAACGCACACATTAGTTTTTGTTTTACAAGAACATCCCCGTTGGAGAAGTTCCACTGCAACCAGCACAAGCAATGTTGAGCCTTAATTGAGCTTTTCTTCCCTGTTACTTTTTTAAAAAAGAGGAGACATTTTTTCAGTATACTTTAAAATTCTTCAATTTGACCGCCAAAACACTTGTCATTTGTTCCCCCTTTTACAATGTCAAGTTCAAGTTCATTTCCCATCTGACACGTGCTGGTGGCAGTGGAACTTCTCCAACGGGGATGTTCTTGTAAAACAAAAATTTTCTAAAAAATAAATAAAAGCGTTTTCACTCCTGCGGGGGGTAATGGGCCGTAACAAGCCTGGTACCCCAACGGTATTTTATTTCAAGCTAAATGGTAAGCCAATCTACCTTTTTTATTATATTTTATTTATTACATTCCCTGTTTTTTATCTTTTACAGAAAGCATCTACATGACTTTTAAGAAAAACAATTTTGAAATTTTTTCTTTTTTCTTTCCCACTTATTTTTCCACTTTCACATGTCTCCGACACAGCTAAATTGAACTAAAGATTTTCATTACTTACACTTAAATGATTTCTACAAAGTATTTTTAAAATTCCCTAATTTTTCTTTCTTCTCTTCATTTTCCACCCAAGACTGTGGCTTGGCAATGGTCCTTGACTTTTCAGTGTGCTGAAATCTTTTCTGTTTTTTGACTATTCAAAATTTTTCACTCCTTGTATGTACCATTGAAAGCTCCATTACGGCTTAGTTTGACTTGTTATTTTCTCTACTGCTAACAACATCAGCATTGCACCATTTCCTTTGTTTCCTGATGATGAGTGGTTCTACACTCAAAACAATATGTCGATTAAAATTTATTATGAATTATCCTAGGTTCGCCTAGTTTTTCAAATAAAAATTGTGAAGAAAGACTTTGTGCTTTTCTTTTTTCTATATCATTTAACTCCACTTTGAGTATGGACTTCAAAAATAAAAGGAAATATTATGTTATTTGCTTGATGCCGCGTTCCAATGGTCACTTGATTTTCAGTTGAGAAGAAGTGAATACTTCTTTAGGTTGTAGTACCTTAAATCTTCTAAGATATTTCCTTTACGGGGTCACCTAAAAACAAAGGTTTACGTAACAAAACCCAAAAATTTAGAGGAACTTGGGCAACGCATTATATACAAAATTCGGCAAATAACCTTGGATATAATACATAACGTCAAGCATGAATTTTACTTTAGATTAAGGTTTTGTCAAAAAAAAAGTTGACAATATTTTCCACTATAATAAACAACTTGCGTCTACATACACCAAAATTTAAAAATAAATAGTGGGTAATTTCTTTTTATGCCCTTTCCAACGATCAATAATACATACTTTTACATTTAAAAAAAGTTTGGGACGGTTTCTACCCCTAAAAATGTCATGAATACACGAAGAAAGTAGTTAAAACTAAAAATGGGCGCAGCCGTAGTATTTTTTTTCAAATAAAGAGGATTTTTAATATTAAATTTACTCCAGTTAAAAATTTCACCCTGTATAGCCAAAAATAGAAATATGCATAATACAGACACTTTTAAGCGTCAAGATCTTAAAAAGTAATTTTTCGGGACCACAATATTCTCCTTTTTGCAAAGAAAGTATTGATGTCGGTCATAGAGTATACGAAAAAAAGGTAATAAAATATATAATACAGGGTGTTACAAATTCGACATACCAGCATTGGAATCTCGGAAACCATAGGAGTTAGAGAAACGGTTAAATAGGGGCAAAGTTGTACAATTCGGTGCTGATTATAATGCCGCTTTAAAAGTTTTCAAATTCCGAATACTTCCGATTTCATTTGAAGAAAACAGAAATTTTGCAAAATCGTTTTTATTTTTTCCTGAGCTCATTTGACTAGCTATTTAAAAATAAATTACACTTTGTCATTGCCACTTTTTCTCCTCTACAAAATGACGTTACTAAACTAAAGATCCGCCGTTTCGTCTCCGAGTTGCCATCACCAACTTTACTGTTTTAAATACGGACCTGGATTTTTTTAACTGATTTTAAAACCCTCCTACCCTAAAAATGTAATGGCGATATTACTTTCTCATAATGATGAATTGTCCTTGCTTATTTTTTAAATTCATATTTTTTACACTTCTTCTTCACGAATCACAATATTAATTAAAAACTTTGCCCCCATTGAACCGTTTCTCTAACTCCTATGGTTTCGGAGATTCCAATGCTGGTATGGCGAATTTGTAACACTGTATATTTAAATATATTACAATAAAAAAATATATTTTAAACATTAACTTCAAAGGAATAATATACCCTGTTGCACCATTACGACATTCTGTAAATAATTCCTACCATCTGAATTTAATTTAGATTCACTGTTGAAACTAAAAGGAAGCTGTTGTGAAGGACATTCACTATGCTAATTGCGGATATCCTCTCCGGATATGAGCCCTTGTAATAAGTAGGATGTTACAAAGGGAGGACTAAGTTTACACATTGTCGCTTAATAGACATTCAGATGTCTTGATTAAAATTTGTTTGCAATTTAAACAAATTTAAAATATACAGTATTCTACTATTTAATTGCAAATACAGTGTGAAACTTTTAACTTGAAATTCGGAATTCAAGCAAAAAATATTTAAAAATATGATTTCTCAAAAGATTTTTATTGGTAAAACTGTTCAACACTTTCTTTTTCGGCAGAACACTCAGTGTCAGACATTGGCGTAGCTTAGGGGGAGCTAGGGGGGGGGGGTGGGATAACCTCCCCTGATATGAAAATAACCCGCTCTGACAAATTTAAGTAAACACATTATTATGCTAACTCCTCTGTGATATCCGTCAGACCCTCCCCCCAACATAAAATCCTAGCTACGCGCGTATTTTGATGATTTCGTTGCCTAAGTCCTAATCTAAAATTTATGGTATTCTCATAATATATACCTAATAATAATCTAACGAGTGCAATGAAAACAACTCGTAATTTTCAGTGTACGCGTAATATTTGTGGGAGAGTTTTATGAAACAAATTTGCGACACCCCGTGTATAGTTAAAAATTTGACGTCGTTATCACAAAAAAAAAACAGTTGGTATCACATTGTTATTAACCTTTAACCGTTCTTAGTGACCAAATATCAAACACATCAATCAAAAAAATATATAATTATGTCACGTTTAGGGCTGATTTATACCTCAATTAAATTAAACAAACTAAACTAAACTAAGAAAATTAAATTAAGAAATTAAGACGATGGTTTATACTTCTTCAACTTAAGCCACTTAATGAATTTACGAGAGAAGAAGAAAGGTGCTCCTAACCTATCTTATTGGTTTGTTTTCGTTATTTAATGAATATTATTGTTTTAAAACATGAATAAAAAAAATTATTTATTTTGTTATTGATGCTGATGACAGTCTACTTATTCAAAAAAAAAAGTTCTAGACGGCGGATTAGACGGTACGGAGTAAAACCAATTAATAGATTTAGAACAGAATGTGGAATGTTCAACAATTTGATTAAGGCTATGATAGATCACGATAGGGAATGCTTTTTTAAATACACCAGAATGACCGTAGATATATACAGTGACCGGCAAAGAGTTCGCAACATATGGGAAAAAATTTTATTAGCGGAATATTGAAAAATCTTTTTTGGGGGATTGGATGTGCATGTCCCATAACCTTAAAATCGATTTTGACATACGCCACGTGACCAATGGTATGGCGGGAAAATTGAGAAAACCAATATGAAATCATCATAAATCAGATAAATGATGAGATATCAAAAAAATTCCAAGAATAAAAAGTGTTTAGAATTCCATTAGAATCTTAAATACAATGTTTGGGATATCTACTTGAAAAAACATAAAATCGAATATTTTTATAAATATTTTTTTACCAAATTCAAAATTTCCATATTTTTCCTTTCTTAAAGCTTCTTTAAAGTAAAACTGACATCTGGTGACCACAACTAGAAATATTCTTTTGTTTTTCTGACAATTTGGAGCAATAATTCAAAAAATTCGTTTACACTTGGATACCATCAGCTGTTGCAGTAGTCTATTTCTAATAACCTTATCGATATTTTTTATATCGAAATATTCTATTATGTTAAGAAATCCTTAAATTCATTAATCCAAAGCAAATTTTATTTATAACCGTAAAAAATTATTTTGAATTTCGCAAAAATCTAAAATAATTTAAATTTTTATTAATTTTTAGATTTTTTTAAAGATTTCTGCGAAATTCAAAATTATTTTTTACGGTTATAAATATAATTTGCTTTGGATTAATGAATTTAAGGATTTCTTAACATAATAGAATATTTCGATATAAAAAATATCGATAAGGTTATTAGAAATAGACTATTGCAACAGCTGGTATCCAAGTGTAAACGAATTTTTTGAATTATTGCTCCAAATTGCCAGAAAAACAAAAGAATATTTCTAGTTGTGGTCACCAGATGTCAGTTTAACTTTAATGAAGCTTTAAGAAAGGAAAAATATGGAACTTTTTAATTCGGTAAAAAAATATTTACAAAAATATTCAATTTTATGTTTTTTCAAGTAGATATCCCAAACATTGTATTTTAGGTTCTAATGGAATTCTAAACACTTTTTATTATGATGATTTCATATTGGTTCATATTGGTTTTTTCAACTTTCCCGCCATACCATTGGTCACGTGACGTATGTCAAAATCGATTTTAAGGTTATGGGACATGCACATCCAATCCCCCAAAAAAGATTTTTCAATATTCAGCTAATAAAAATTTTCCCCATATGTTGCGAACTCTTTGCCGGTCACTGTATATATTTTATCACCTACCATCGTGAAACATTTTGGAATAATCAAAATTATAATTCTAAAATTAAACAAGAATTTAGGGTTATGTGCACAAATTCTTCTTTACTACATTCACCGAAATGACAAATGACATGACGGGATTCACGGATTATGCCGATCAAACTATGTCGATTCAACTAAGAAAGTTAAAAGTTCGGCAACTTTTTAGTTTAATTTAATTCCTTAATTGTAGATATAAATGCGTCCATATTATTATGATGGTGGTATTTTAACTTCTTAATTTCTTAGTTTAGTTTAGTTTAGTTTAATTTAATTGAGGTAGGTATAAATCAGCCATTAGGAAATATTTCGATGGTAAATATAAGCCAAAACTTTGAAAATCTTAGCCCAAAAAATACCAAACGTTCAAGATCGTGTCTATTGGCGCAGTTTGAATCATTTGGAAAGGGAAAAAAATGTAAATTGGGTCTGGACACTACTGAGGAACATTTGATTGTCTTTATGGAGGATTGGGCAACTAATATGAGAAAAAGAAATGGCGATAAGTGAAGGGCGGATTATATGCACTTAAATTCAGCCAAAATATGCTCATATATATGCCTTGTTTGCCTTTAAAATATGCAGTTATTAGCATTTTTTTCCAAATATGCATACTGGTATGCAATATTTTTTAATTTATTACAGTAAAATGAATTACGTTACGGTCCAACGAAAAACTGTTTTTAAAAAACAATTTATTTGTGTAAGATACAAGTTTCGAGATGAATGGCTACAATACAACTGACTATGATTTGTTTCTTAGGTATATTTATAACATATCATGTGCTTATACTGCAAAAGATAATATATCGCTAAATAGGGACTCTTAGGTGAATATAACTCCTCCGCCCTTAGCTAAAAGCATACCCTTATGGGTGTGATTTTTCAAAATTTATTTTATTTTTGAAATTAATAAAATAATATATTTATTCTTAAAAGCATAAGAAAGTTTTAAATAATTATGTCGTCGTTAATAGGGGCTTTTGAAGGTTTCCTAAAGTACCTATTTTTACATAATTTATATGCTGAAAAAATAAAAATGGTTATGATTAGTAAATACAATAAGATTGTCCAAAAACTGATTCTTTCCATAGATATCGGTGTGGTCATCTCATTGATTATTTTCTTCTGTTCTTGAAGTTGGGCTTCAATTTCTTTTGTTTCTTTTAAATTGACAATATTCAGGTCCAGGGACGGCGGGTTGAATATTTTTTCGTTTTGATTAAAATATTCTTTTGGCAGGTCCAATTCTGGTAGAGAGACATCTTTATAGGTTAATTGGCTTGGTTGATAAGTGCGTAGAATTATTGACTTAATTTGTAGGCTACATTGGTTGGATGTTTCAATTAGGTATGATCCAAACAGTGGCGTGTTGTCTTTGGAATTTTGGCAGGAAATTGGAACGACAAGGCGGTTGGGTACCGTAACTATCCATTTTCCATCAATTACTTTGGTAATTTGTACATCTTGAAGTTTGATGCGGAATGGCTGACATGTAGTGGCATTTGATCGATACGTAATCAGTTGAACGGCACATGGAGGTGCGTCATTGATATAGGTTATGTGTGCTTCTGTGCAGAGGTACTCGTTAGGCATCAGTTGGCTGCATTTTTGATCCATGTAGGCGTATTTAGCATTGCTAAGCGCTAGGTAAGGTTTGTGTGGAAGGTTGAGATAGAATTCGGATGTTTGGTTATTAGGAATTGGTATTGGTAATAATTGATAATAGTGATAAACATCTGATTCAACTAGCGGTATTTCTAAAATGAACGTAATTATATTATTCTTCGAATAACTTTTGATTTCGATAATTTTTTCGAAGTTTAATGTATTCTCGATATTTGCCTCCAAGGGTAGTACGTCTGTATCCAAATTTAATTTAAAAGTTTGGATTTCTTTAATAAGTTCTATAGGATTAACAATTGAGTTATGAAGTATATTTATTTTTGCGAAAGAAATGGCAATTTCTATTTTTTCGAAAATATCAAAAATTGTTTGATACATCATTGTAATTTGATTAATCACTACATGTATTCTAAAATATTGATGATCGGTATTTTGTTGTAGAGCTACTTCTTTAATAGTGATTTCGATTTGCAAAATTCTTGATTTTAAGACAAGTTGATTATGGGAAATATTTAATATGGTATTTTGAAATTGATTGATTGACTTTTCTAGTAAAGTAATTTGATTAAAAGCAATATTTTAAAGTTTATTTTGATTTTCTTGTAATTGTTTAATCTGTTGGTCATAATGTTCTGCGTCTGTTTGATCGAGGTTACCTGTTATGCATTTTATTATTGAACCAAGAGGGTCAAATATTCCACGTTTTTGTTTTTTATTAAAATTCGGGTTTATTTGATAAATTTGGTTTTCGATTCTTTTTTCGATTGCTACTAATGGAATGAAGGTATTTTTATACTCTTCGCGATAATTAGAATTATTTTGAAGGTTATTTATTAAGTTACTTGAGAAGCTTTTAAGTGTATAAAATTCTTTGATTATTGGGGATAAATCGTAAATTTGAATTAAGGACCAATGGTTAGAACGAATTTTCGCGGTTCCTAGTTTATAGGGGAGTAGTCCTGGGTATTTGTTTAGATCATGGATTTTTACTTCGTTTGCTCCGATGAGGACGAGTCTGATGCATCTGGAACAATTGGCATTATTTTAGTTTCGTTTATGTGAATTATTTCTGTGCGTTTAGTTTTTGGGTTTTCGATTTGTAACTTGTTATTTTCTAAGATTTCTTTTATTACAAATGGACCTGTAAAACGGCGTTTTAATTTGCCTGAACGTTTGTCTTGTTTTTTATATACTTGAGCTCCTACTGTTATATTTTGGGGCTTTTTATTTTTGTTGGCTTTATCGATAGTTTTTTGTTTTAATTCTATTGATTTATCTTTGATTTGATCATATAAAGCTTTTGTGTTGGTTTGATGGTTGTTGACGTATTCTGCGAATACTTGTGCGGGTATTAATTTCATTGGGTCACGTGAATCTGTATGACCTAATACTAATTCATATGGGGTGTACTTTGTACTTGAATGAATTGTACTATTATAAGCTATAACGGCATATGTCATTAAAGAAATAGTGTCCGTTTTGTTATCTTTTTCTTTTAAAATTCGTAGGTGTTCAATTAAAGTAGAGTTTAATCTTTCTACCGGTGAATTTGATTCGTGGTGATAAGGTGTTGTAAAATGAATTTTTATATTATGGGCTTTTAATAACTCATTCATTACGTCATTTTTAAATTCGGTGCCATTGTCTGCGACAATTTGTTTTGGTACTCCGAAAAATGAAAAGAAATGTACTAAGTTTTGACAGGCTGAGATAGCTGTCCCAAAATATGGTAATGCTTGACCAAATTTTGAAAATTTATCTAAGATAACTAGAAATTTTTTATTTTCTACTGTAAGTGTGTCAACATGTAAAATTTCAAAAGGTTTAGATGGTGTTTCTGTTAGTACAAGGGGTTGATCTGGGGGTCTTCTATTATATTTGGTTCTTTGGCAAATTTCACAATTATTTATAAATTTGGTAATATCCGATTTCATTGATTTCCAATAATAATTAATTTTTAGTCGCGTTATTGTTTCTTGTATTCCGCGGTGATTTGTTTTTCCTTCGTGAGAAAATCGCATAATCATTTCCCGTTCGTCTTCGCTTACGTTGTTTATTAACTTGGTACATTCTATAAGATTAAAATTACAAAAGTGCTTTGTTAAAGCGTCTTGAAAATTATTTCTAAGTTCCGGTGATAAGAAATGTATGTAGGTGGTTTTATCTTGCAAGTTCTCTTTAAGAAAAGTAATTATTGCTTGGGTGTTGTCTGGAATAATGGCGTGGATTATTCTATTACCGTCAAATCGTTCGTATTTAGTTTTTACATAGGCGTCGTATGGGGATTTTTTGACAATAAATTGATTTAATTTATTATTGATTATTTCGTCTAATAGAGGTATTTCTTTCAGGGTTTCATTACCGGCTGTGCTGTGTTGGGTATCCGATTGATTATTTTCAGCGGGTGGATTTATTTGGATATCTTGAATAATATTAACTTTTGGTATATTTGAAGTTGTGGGTTGTTGATTTTCAATATCTTCGAGGGTTCGACTTACGTCATCGGGATCGAGATTTTCTGGATTAAATTGGCTGTAACTATCTAGTAAAAATTTGTCAATATCAAAGTTAATATCGCCAGCGTTATTTTGAACTGATTGGGTTTCTAAAGCATTCATTTGGATTCGCGATAACGCATCTGCGTTTGTGTTTTGTTTA
The DNA here is from genome assembly GCA_963969555.1 of Polydrusus pterygomalis. Lineage (NCBI taxonomy): Eukaryota > Metazoa > Arthropoda > Insecta > Coleoptera > Curculionidae > Polydrusus > Polydrusus pterygomalis. The sequence continues at coordinate 67,235,944 of OZ018378.1, forward strand.
CCGCTTTTATAAATTATAGTGTAGTCGTATTCTTCTAATTTCAGTCTCCATCTGACTAACTTAGAATTTGGTTCTTTAAGATTAAATAGCCAAACTAAAGGTCTATGATCTGTATAAATTTTAAATTTTTGACCGTATAAATATGGACGAAAATATTTGCATGCCCAAACTATGGCAAGTAGTTCTTTTTCGATTGTCGAATATTTTTGTTCGGTTTCGTTTAAAGTGCGTGACGCATATGCTATAGGGTTATCATTTGGTGGTGAAGATTGTGATAAAACGGCTCCTAATGCTACGTTTGAAGCATCTGTTGTAAGAACAAATGGTTGTGTAAAATCAGGATATTTTAAAATCGGTGCATTAATCAAAAGATCTTTTAAGTGATTAAATGATTGAATAAATGCTGGTGAATGTTCGACTTTTTCTCCTTTCTTTAAACAAGTAGTTAGGGGTTTCGATATTTTGGCAAAGTTTTTTATAAATCGCCTATAGTAACCGGCTAATCCTAAGAATGATTTTATTTCTTTTTGTGTTCTAGGAATAGGGAAATTTTTGACTGCGTCAATTTTTTGTGGGTTTGGTTTTACTCCGTCATTGGTAATTTTATGTCCAAGATAATCGACTTCTTTATGTAAAAATTCAGATTTATCTAATTGGATTTTAAAATTTGATTGTCTTAGGCGTTCAAATATAGATTTTAATCTTTGGATGTGTTCTTGTAGGGATGTTGAGAAAATTATGATGTCATCGAGGTAAACTAAGCATATTTCATTTTGAAAGCCGCGTAATACGTTGTTCATGACACGTTGAAACGACGCAGGCGCATTTTTCAAACCGAAAGGCATTCTTTTGTATTCATAGTGCCCTGTATCTGTCGAAAAAGCTGTTTTGGGTATATCTTCGGGATTCATTTCGATCTGATGAAAACCGTTTGCTAAATCGAGAGTTGTAAAGTACTGTGCTTTACCTAGCTTGTCTAAAATGTCATTAATATTTGGTAAGGGGAATTTATCATCTACCGTGACGTCATTAAGTTTCCTAAAGTCACATACTATACGCCATTTGCGCTTGCCCGAGGCATCTAACTTTTTTGGAACGATCCAAATGGGACTCGACCAAGGTGAATTTGAATTTTGAATTATACCGTCATTTAACATTTTATTTATTTGCGTTTTGACTTCGGTTTTATGTACTTCCGGATATCTATATGATTTGGTAAAAATTGGGGTTTCATTGGTCAAATTAATTTTATGTTTTACTTGGTTTGTAAAAGTTAAAGGTGTACCGTCTACATAGAATATATCTCGATATTCATAACAAAGATTACGGATGGCTTTATATTCTTCGCTGTTACAATGACTTAACCTTAAATTTTTTAAATTTTGTTTTTGTAAATTGTCAAAGTATTCGTTGCATTCAATATCGGTTTCCATTTTTTCGACAAAATTAATTTCTGTTTCTTCTAATAATTCAATATCGAAAGGTTCTAAAATTTCGATTTGTAATGGGTTCTCGCCTGTATTGGTGATAATTGTTAGTGCGTGAGAATCAATAATTTTAACAAGGGATTCTGGCATTTCTGCGTTACCTAAATTTACATAATTTAAAATTCCTATACCATTATTTGCTTTTACTGGTACTTTAATTTTTTGTGACGCCCGTGGTGGTATTATTATTTTAATCGGCTGTTGTTTTATTTGCGTGGGTGTTATATTATGCATTGAATTTTTATTTTGATAGTACAAAGGCAAATGTATTTCTGGGGTTTCTAAAATTGAGTTTTTTAAATTAATTTTTGCATCTATTTGTATTAAAAATTCGATACCTAGTAATCCGTCAAATTTATCTGAAAAATCAAATAAATAAAATTTGTGATTACCGTTTGTCTGAAATGAAGGAAATATAGGTATATCCATAACTTCATTATGTACTGAAGTTGCGTGAGCAGTTTGTACTGAAAAATATTCGTTAAAAATAAATTGGGGGTAAAGTTGATATGCAAGGTTTGGGTTAATAAAACTTTTTCCGCTTCCTGTATCTATCAAAAATTGTGCATTAATTTCGGGGATAAAAATTACTGGAAGGTTAGAATGTACATTGTTATTAAGATATATTACGTCACTTTGTCTATATTCGTGGGAATCTGAAAATTTTGGGTGTTATAGTCGTCATAGGGGTTAAAATTATCTTCTTGATATTGATCGTATTGGTTAGGTTCAAACGATAAATAGTTTTCGTCAGTTTGATCATAATTTTCGTAATTATTATAATCAATATTTAAATTTGGGTAATTTGATGTTGTAGGGGTATCAGAATTTTTTGATGGTGTGTCATCACCTGTTTTTTCGTGATTTTTTAAACTGTTATCAAAAAGTTCTTGAGTTACCATATTATTAATTCTTTGTGCGGGTCTTTGTACAGAATCGGCACGTGCAAATCTACCTGAGGTAGTATCCATTGTTTCTTGCACATTACGCGAATTTGTGAACTGATTGTTATTTGGGTTAAACGGATAAGATGGTCTTGGGTTGAAACGAGGTTGTTGCACTAGTTGGGGTCTATTAAAATTATGTTGAGGTTGGTTATGGAAATTCTGGTTTCTGAAAATATTATTACTGTTGTTATGTTGAAAATTGTTATTATAATTATTAGGCCTGAAATTTTGATTAAAATTGGGTGTAAAATTTGGTTGTTGTCTAAATAGGGGTTGTGGTCTGAAAAAAGATTGCTGGTTAAAATTATTAAATGGGTTGTTAGGTGTTTTATTTAATTGCGGTCTCATTTGTTGAGGCTGTTGTGTAGTAGGCATATTTTTATTGTTAAAATTAGACCTATTTTTGAAATTTAAAAAGTTTTCTTCTTCGCGGACATAGGACATGGCTTGTTCTAGTGATCCGGGATTTTTTAATCTAACAACGAGTTGCATATGATAATTTAAACTGTTAATAAATGTTTTTAAACACGTATCGTCATATTGCGTGATTTTTAAAAGTTTTAATGCAGCATCTCCTTGAGAGTTGTTAATTTTTGTAAATAATAAACTTCGTGCGTCTTGGATTCTAAGACCGAAATTTTGAATAGGCTCATTTTTCTCTAAGCGCATGCATATTATATCCTGTACCAAACAGTCTTCAGATCGTTGGTCAGAAAAAGTTGTAATAAGGGCATCTTTTATAAGCTGCCAAGAATTAAGTTCCATACGCGAGGCTATTAAATCAGCGGCTCTACCCGTTAATTTACCAATAATTGTATCAAACAAACAGATATTGATTTGAGCTTCGACATTATTGCGATCTTGGTGGTTTTGTAAGAAATGTTCGCATGAACGTAAAAATCTACTTAGTTGTTTTGCGTTTCCGTCAAAATTTGGAATGTTATCAGCTTGATAGCGAATTAAGGCATAATTTGGGTTCGCGTTTGCCATAACTTCTTGATTTTCTATAAGATTTTCAATTAAATTGACTTGATCGGGTTCTGGCGCGATTGCCAAATTTCCTAATAATTCTGCAAGGTCTTCCGTTTTGAAAATTGGTAAAAATTATTATGAGACAAAATTTGTAAAAGTAATAAAATTAAAAAATGGTTGAATCAAACACTTTAACACTAAAAAGGACTGAAAAAAAAAGGAAATGTACAAAAGGAACTTACAATGCTAAAATGATGGTTTTCATTGACTCTTCTTATGTCTAGATCCAATAGGAAAAGCGATGCTTGTCTTCTCCCTGGGACTACCTATAGAGTTTGGACGATGTTTGTTCCTCCCTCTGCACTCAGGATTCGACGATTTTTGTTCTCCTCCCTTAAGTCTTGGAGCAGATTGCACCCTCTCTTGAAACTGTGTCCGTTCACGTATTTTTTTTATTGACAGTTAATTGTTAAAACAAAAAGTACGTTTTTTGATTGTCACTACCGGGTTTAAGCAAAGGCTAACTTAAATGTCCACGGTTTCCGCTTAGGCACAAGTTTTTCCGGATTTTTCGTAAAGGCTAGCGAAAAACTGGTTTTCCTCGAACTACGCGTTTCGAATCAAAAACTACCCTGTCAATCCTACCGACTGCGCCAATTACGTTACTGTCCAACGAAAAACTGTTTTTAAAAAACAATTTATTTGTGTAAGATACAAGTTTCGAGATGAATGGCTACAATACAACTGACTATGATTTGTTTCTTAGGTATATTTATAACATATCATGTGCTTATACTGCAAAAGATAATATATCGCTAAATAGGGACTCTTAGGTGAATATAACTAATGAGGTAAAGAAACACATTTGGTTCTAAAAAATATGTTTATTTAAAAAAAAATTATTTGCATCAAAGAGGGCTTCGATTAAAAAACGTAGGGCTTGGTTTAGATCAAAATGATATGGGGACGATTTATCTAACCAAATCTAGGTTAACATTTTGTCAAATTTATATTATGACATGATATGTCAAACTAATGAGTAATAAAATAAGTAGACAAAAACAAATTTATTTTTGTTTTTTACAAAATTAACAAAGTAAGAATATACAGAAAGAAGAAGAAAAATAATTACAGAAATTGCTGAAATTGGCCACTACCATGCTCCAAGCAGAAATTCACACGTCTCTTCATATTTTCGAAAGTGTTGACCAGCATCTCTGGAGAAATGTTACCACATTCTTGGATAATCCTTTCTTGTAATTGTTCTAGATTTGCAACTGGTGTTTTAAAAATAGGGTTCTTTAAATGAGGAAAAACGAAGTAATCCATGACCGTTAAACAAGGTGATTAAGGTGGGAATTCAATGTCAATCTGTCGTCGAAAAAATTCCGAAAGTAGTTAATAGTTTCGGCGGCTGTATGGGCTGTTGCACCGTTCTGTTGAAAATATCCAAAACGTCGTTTGTCGTCAAGTAATTGCTCCACAAATGGATTCAAAATATTGTCTCTATACAATACCCTCTGAAATACACAGAGGGTATTGCTCTATACCGCTGTGCTGTAACTGTGTCATGGAAAAAAAATAGGACCAACAATTCTACTTAGGGAAACAGCTAACCAGACACCAATTTTTTGAGGGACTCTCTTTTTGTGGAAAATAGGGATTTTCACTATTCCACATACGTGTATTCTGAGAATTCACATAATCGGAGAGGTGGAACCAGACTTCATCCGAAAAAAATGTCAGGTCTAATAAATCATTTATTTCCAATAAATTTTGGGTAAACCATTGAGAGTAATTCCTGCGTCTTTCAAAATCTGCGGCTTGTATTCCTTGGAATACTTGCCCTTTATAAGGAAATAAATTTAGCTGCTTCTTAAGAATAGTCCTGCATGTTCCATAAGATGTTCCCACTTCTTGGGACAGGGGTCTTATACAATTTGTTGGCGTATTTTGCATTATTTCACGAACGTTTGCAACAATTGTTTCTGTTCTTACAGATGGTCTTTCAGCTCCTTTTTTGTGTTGTATAGAACCTGTTTCCCTAAACACAGCCACGGTTCTCTTCAGGCAATGGTAAAAATCCCTAGCAATAAAAGCAATGTTTGTGAAAATCGTCCATGCCCAAACCCGGATTGTATTGCCACTCACCATTTACTCTAACCCCGTTTCGAAAATAAGCTTTAACCATGAATGTTATGTGCTGTTTCGTAAAGCCAATTGTGTGAATTGTTCAAGTAATTGGAAAAATTAGCGAATAATCAAATTACTTGTAACGACTGTCAAAGATGACGGAACAACTGATTGATTGGTAATTCAGGCAGTTACTGACAGCCAACAGGTATTAAGCTCTACGGTTAAGCATTACGTCCTTAGAAGCAAGGCCCTCTTTGATGCAAATAATTTTTGCTCGCACGGTAAAAAATAAAAAAAAATAACTTATTGATGGCACAATACAGTATTATTTCATAATGGTTGAGTTGCTAACTGTCAATGAATCTTCTTTTAACTTTTTGTTTTGTTGACAGAACTGGTTATTTTGATGTTTAGTTGTTTTTTTACGATTCTCAAAATATATGATTATTTTTGCTAGCTCATCGGTTTTGTCACATAAAAAAAAATGTTAAAATAAAAATACCTTTCTAACCTGTAAAAGTAAATCGACAAACGCCAAATTAGTTACTGGGGGCGGGGCATATTCTATGCAGCTTTTCATTAGCCAGTAATAAGAAACTTACAATAGAAAATCCATTTCAATATCTTAAATTTTGTTTCTTGTTGCTAATTAGTTAAAACTTAATTGTGTCGCAATTGATTTGTTTCTCCGTATCAAATCTTACTTCTGTTGCTTATTGCTTCTCGCCTAATACTTATTTTTATATCGTGTCTCGGCATTAACAGACTATGCCATAATATGCCTTATAAGTTATCATACTTGGCCTGTCAGCAGTTACTTATACCCGATCTAAGTTTTAAACTTCTTTAGCGACTACGGTAAATAAATTTGTTCAGTTCTTAAATTAATTTTGTTATATTTAATTAATTAATTCAATAAAGAATTTATTTTCTGTTCTAATCTTTAAAAAAATTAAACTTCGAAACTTTCTTTAATTAAATGTAAAAATAGATACGTTTTGAAAGTTTTCACCATATGGGGACGAAATTGCAGAGGGAATAGTATTAGGAACAAAACTGTTAAACTAAAGTAATTTAATTAGAAAGAAAGTTGTGCCTGCTTCAAACTGGGTTGGCTATGTCTAAAACTAACTTGATAATAATTAAAATTTGTGGCTAAACAAGATATCCGATAAGGGATTTTTAATGTTCTCTATAAATCTATGTTGTTTCATTAAACATGTAGGTATGTGTATTTATTTGCACCGCATTTAACTTAAATTTCTTTAGCAATAGTTTTCAATACAGTGTATAATACCGGGTGGTGCAATACCAGAATGGCTATGAGAAATAACCTGCAAATTTTGCTACCCTCAATTATTGGCGATAGAGGTACTCCATGGAAAATATATTGGCGTAGCTAAAATTTTATCTTAGGGGGGCTGATGGGTACCACAGAGGCGTAAAGCCCGCCGCAAAAAATTTTTAGACCAAGCCTACATTTTACTAAAATTAAAATTGATGAAAAATTTAATTTAAATGCTTATTACTTTATCACTTAGTGCCATTTTACACAGACGTAATTTTAACACAAATTTTGTGCTAAAATTTATGATAATATTTATTAGTAAAAATTTATACCAAAAATATGTACAAAATTACATGGAATTTTAGTGTGTATGACACAGTAATAAATTTGGATGCAATTTTTGCAAGAAATCATGCGTGCAGTGACGCATTGTTAAATGTCAATGTCAAATTATATCTGACCCAGCTTTTCGGTAAATAAAAATAAAGTAATTTAGAAAATAGGGCATCTGCATAACTTGACAGTTGACACTAATGACAGTCGCCCTGAGGAAAATCGACGTTTATGGGAAAAACATATTAATATTTACATTAAGGTTAATGCAGTTAATCGATTTTTATTAATTCTTTTTGTGAAAAGTATTAGCTAGTTATCCTAAGATATGCCGAGATTTTGCTTAGTGGTTAAATGTGGTAGTAATAATTCAAGAGACAAAAAATAAAATAAATAAGAAAAAAATACCTGTAAACTAACGGTAAAAACAGGTTACAGGTATTATTGATATTGACAGGTTTACAGGTATTTTTGGTGTTTGGATGTCCTTTAGTGTTTTTTTGGTAGTTTTTCTGTGCGAATAATAAGTATAATTATTGTAGGCAGTATCATATTTTTTGGATTTTATTTTATAAAGAATATTCGCTTTGGTTTTATGTTTAATGTTTTCCCTCAGGGCGATTGTCATTTAGTGTCAACTGTCAAGTTGTGCAATCATGAAGTCTTGTCATGATTTGACAAACAAACTAACCTGAAAATATACAGTTGTCAACGTCATAAAACTAACCTTAATATGTTTTTCCTCAGGGCGACTGTCATCTGTCAGGTTGTGCACATGCCCTATAGCAAATATAACCTCCGAATGCCAATTTCAATCAAACGTAACCTTTCTTTTTCGGTTTTTCTTAAAAGATTTTGACAAATGTTATTTTAAATTACTGCGCATATTTTGGCGCACTTTTCCTAATTTTTTTGATAAAATATAGAAATGTTTCTATATTTTCGTAAAATATTATAATATTTTTCTAATAAAATTTGTAAATTGTGTATTACACGTTAAAATTTAGTTGTAAACAAATTTCTGCTTAAATTTATCGTCCAATTTGCTACTTTGTAAAACGATACTTATAAATGAAAAAAATATGACCACAATAATTAATATAATTTTTTTTTTAAAACCGACCAGAAAACTTACACTTTCTGGACAATTTTTCGTCTAGAAAATAACGTTTTTTCGATCGCAAGACCGGAAAAGTTACATTAGAGACCGGAAAAATCTTTTCCGGACTCTAATGTCACTTTTCCGGTCTCTAATGTCACTGTCACCCTGTTTTTTGTTTTTCCAATCGCTCTTTGATAATACAAGATACCTTGATTTCGTTATTATGACAACAACATATCGATGTATTGTCGAGTGACAGTTCGTTGATTTTAAATTTTGTTCTTTATGTCAAACTTGTTTTGCGTAGATTATAAAATATATCGAAGTGTCGGTCTTAAAAAAAATATGGTACGTCACGCAACCGAAAATTAGTGTTTTCCAGGTCTCTCCAAGCTACCAGGACTCGCCTATGGCTCGCCCTGGAAATGCTTGTCTCGACCTAAAAACACTACTTTCCGGTCTTGTAACGTAAATTACTATTCCCGTTTACTCAAGCAGCTGCCAAATACTCTCTGAGTAGCAAGTATCTACCGTTTAAAGTTTTAAAAAAATTATTTGATAAAATTAATAAAAACAAAAAACACAATAATTTATAGTCATATTTGCTCATATTTCTTTTTCTGCATTTATAAAACCGATTTCGCAGTTTTACATTCACAGTTAAATGAAAACGAAGTCAAGTGCAGGCGCGCAGATGCTTTGAGAGTGGCGGGTGACGGAGTCGCGGCCGAGCTGTTGCCGCTTGCCCTTGTTCCCTGTTTAGTTTGGTTTATTCCTCAGACCAGCGGTTCCCGAACTTTTTAAGTCGCGGAGAACTTTTCGATAGGAAAATTTAACGCGGAGCACCAGAGTAGGCCGTTTGATGGTTTCAACTGCATGTAACTAGATATAGGTTTTTGTTCGATTTTAGAAACGTGCATTGAAAAAAAAATATTTATTTCGATACAAAAATGGAACATAAAACATACATCCAAAAACAAAACTACAAATACTTAATAAAACCACCAACTTTTCTAATAAGCAGGATGTGCTTGTTTTAATTTGCTTAATGCTGTTATTTTAGGTTCAATTTCGGACAACTGTAAACGAATATCAGGCTCTGCATTAAGGCGCGATCGGTATTTAGTTTTGGTCATGAGATAAACAGAAAATCCAGCTTCACATAAATAAGTAGTAGCAAAAGGAAGCAGAATAGTTTTTGCTTTATCTGAGAAACGATGAAACTCATCTCTAAGTTTACACCAAAATTCTGATATTGATGACTTTGTTAAACATATATCTCCTATTCCAGAATCAGATGTCAAGTCGATCAAACATTCATATTCTTCAGACATCAAACTAGCTTGCTTTTCAGGTATTGCGTTATATGGGTTTGCAACCCAAGATTGGAATTAATTTTGTCATGAAATTCTTCTGGAAAATATTCCTGGTAATTTTTGCCTAGAAATAGTATTATTTGATAGTGGAACTGTAGTAACTAGTTTTACATCCTTTTAATCCATCATAGTTTCAACCTTTGACGCAAGGCTTGATTAAAGTTTCAACAATAATATGAGACTTGCCCAGTAGTGATAGATGGTATGTTCTGCGCCCACAGGTCCACAGGTCCAAACTGCGCATGCCCGAGCAGCTCGCAGACGTGGGCGACATTAATTATGACGTCACCTGTCATCTGTCACCGGTCACCTGTCACCTGTCATCTGTCATCTGTCACCTGTCATCTGTCAATGTCAATGTCAATGTCAATGTCAATGTCAATGTCAATGTCAATGTCAATGTCAATGTCAATGTCAATGTCAATGTCAATGTCAATGTCAATGTCAATGTCAATGTCAATGTCAATGTCAATGTCAATGTCAATGTCAATGTCAATGTCAATGCCAAATGTCATCTGTCAAATGCCATCTGTCCAATGTCATCTGTCAAATGTCATCTGTCATACGTCATCTGTCAAACGTCATATTGTTGGACGTTATCTACATTAGGTCCTAGATACTTGGGGCGCTAGCTAGATGTTTAGGATGACGTAATGAGTTATTATTAACCATCCCGAGACCCTCAGGTCGAGGTGTACTAAAGATATATGCTCGCCTACAGCTTGTTAAGGTTGTTAGGGATAATATAGCATGTGGCTCGTATTTAGGGTGAATAGCAAGTTATTTTGAAAAAATTCCGAGACCGCAGGTCGAGGTGTACTAAAGACATATATTCGCCTACGGCTCGCTAATGTTGTTAGAAATAATGTAACATGTGAATCGTATTTAGAGTGACGTATCAAGTTATTATGTAAAAATCCCGAGACCCTCAGGTCGAGGTGTACTAAAGATATATGCTCGCCTACGGCTCGTTAAGGTTGTTAAGGATAATATAGCATGTGGTTCGTATTTAGGGTGAATAGCAAGTTATTCTGAAAAATCCCGAGACTGCAGGTTGAGGTGTACTAAAGTCATATATTCGCTTACGGCTTGCTAAGGTTGTTAGAAATAATGTAACATGTAAATCGTATTTAGGGTGACGTAACAAGTTATTATGAAAAAATCCCGAGATCCCTTAGGTCGAGGTGTCCTAAAGATATATGCTCGCATACGGCTCGTTAAGATTGTTAGGGATAATATAGCATGTGGTTCGTATTTAGGGTGAATAGCAAGTTATTTTAAAAAATCCCGAGACCGCAGGTCGAGGTGTACTAAAGACATAATTTCGCCTACGGCTCGCTAAGGTTGGTAGAAATAATGTAACATGTGATTCGTATTTAGGATGATGCAACAAGTAAATATGAAAAATCCCGAGACCGCAGGTCGAGGTGTACTAGGACTATATGTTCGCCTACGACTCGCTAAAGCTGCTAGGGATAGCGCAACATGAGGCTCGTATTTAGGACAGCGTAACAAATCATTAGGAAAAATCCAAAGACGATCGGTCAACTGGTTTGAGAGATATAGCTTTTGCGATTAGGGCCCTTATGCCTAAAGGTAGAAAGGCGAAATTTGGTAAACAGGTATAAGATGAGCATACCTATTGACTAGTGAAAGAATATTTTAAAAAATATCAAGTAATAACGGTGCTAGAGGTATAAAACCATAGAGCCCTAGCACGATCTAGACAAAATTCTTACTATGCAAGGGCCAATACCCAACACGAGGCGAGATCATCAGGTTTAGAATTAATATAGTAGTTAAATGTCGGGGGTAAGACTAACTAAGTATTGCATTAAAAAATATGTAATTATTCTGTGAATATAGCAAGCAATTAATATTCAATGCCAACAGGCATGGTCGGAGTAAATAAGCAATTAATATGCGTCTAAATTATGGTATATACGATAGGATTCCAATGGGTAGAGATCGCTTATAATCGCCAAACCACGGAAAAATTAGTCGTTTCCGCCACTAAACGAGAGAAAAAACAGATAAAAGCTAACCTATACATCGCCTACCGTGTTAATACCTATAATCTATATAATGTAGTACAGTTTAAATCGACAAACCACGGAAAAATTAGTCGTTTCCGCCACTAAACGAGAGAAAAAACAGATAAAAGCTAACCTATACATCGCCTACCGTGTTAATACCTATAATCTATATAATGTAGTACAGTTTAAATATTAAACAACCAATAACCTTTCTGATGGAATAAAAACATTAAATAAACCATTAAAATACCTAAAAAATGACATTTGAACATATAAAACCCCCCCCCCCCAGTATACCTACACAAGTTCTGACAGACCTATACTTGGGCTATGTGTATGATTATTAGTGCTCTAGAACCGTCCTATGATTGTCCTATACTAGTCTTATAACGTTTGGACATATAAATATACTATTACATGATAACATATTTAACAACACCTATATACAAAATAAACAATCAATAAACACTCTGATAGGATAAAAAAACATCCAATAATCCATTAAAGCACCTAAAAAAGGACTTTAAACCTATAAAACCCTATTTAACAGTCTCTATACAAAACAAACAACCAATAACCTTTCTGATAGGGTAAACATCAAATAATCCGCTACAGTAGCTAAAAATGGTCTATGAACCCATAAAATCTCTATTTAATAGCTCCTATACAAAATAAATAACCAATAACCCCCCTGATTGAATAAAAAGCCACAAATAAACGATTAAAATAACTAAAAAAATGTTCTGTGAACCCATTAAACGGCTATTTAACAGCTCCTATTCAATAATAAGTAGCCAAAAACAGCTCTGAACTGGCCGAGTCTGGATAAAAACATCCAATAATCCCACTAAAGCAGATGCTTGCAAATACAGTAACTAGATAATATTAAATAGCATGAACACGAATAATTGCACCAGAAAATATGTAATAATTATACATATCTCTAAAAATATAGCATCTGATTAACATCCAATATCATTACCAGCTTTCTATCAATAGGCTAGTGACTAGCTATCATCCTATCTATGAAAGTAAAAACGCAAGAACATAAACTTATGCGAATATCGGATTAGAATCCTTATGTCTAATAAGCAGCTAATGAACAGCTTTGAAAGGGTATACACAGTTATGAACAGCTATGAACAGCAAATAAGACGCTATTAAACTACTAATCAACCGCTAATCATCCGCTAACCTACCCCTATTAGGGCAACTAATGAACACCTTTGTACCAACAAAACGGCTATTTAGCAGCTTCTATACATAATAAACAACTAAAACCTCTCTGTTCTTCAAAGGGTAAAAACTATTAAAACAAACCACTAAAGCAGCACAAAAACAGCCTTTGAATCTATAAAAACGTTTATTAAACAGCTCTTAAACCATACAAAAGACGTTTAATAAACATCTAAGAACCTAATAGGTAGCTGAAGCAGCAAAAGTTCGTTTTCACACCTCGCCTACGGATCATCGGGCATATTATCAGACTATAGTAGAATGCATGGTATAACACCTTAACTCGCTAGAAAAAACCAAGGATGATCCTTAGAACGGGCGGTGTTAAAGATATGAAGACCTAAAAACCCAAAACGAGATATTTGAGACATATCAGATAGTTGTTTCAGTAAAATTAAGACAAGGGCAGGAGGTTATAAACGCAGAATATATAAAGTTTAATATAGTGAACTAAACCAAATTCATAAAGATTAAGTGCTAAGGAATGATTAAGTGAAAATCAAGCGGTCAAATAGCCAACTTGGGAACATATTGTTCTAAGTGATCATATACAAAACATAGAGGTTAGACAGAGAACTCACAACACCCCCATAAAAATAAATCTAAAATCTGTTATACATATCTGTTTATTTAACAACATGTCTATCAATAGAAAAACACTTAGCGCTATACTAAATTAGGGGGTTATAATTCTTAAAAGCAATTTGGCGGTTCCGAAATTGTGTGTATTGTTGAGGAGTAGCCTTATTAAATATCTTATATGCACCAAAACTATTCATATACAAACTAAATAAAGGAGGCAAATGAACAAGTGTTAGTCATGCAAATAAATAATATAACAACAACCGACGGTTCTATGCTAAAAACTACCCATTAATCTGAAGGCTGGGCCATTGAAGTTCCTTAATAGTCAATGTAAAATGCTGTAATACAGTGATTCGTAAGAAGCCGATTGAGATCGGGTAATTGCGTCAAAAGGCGTAGCCGAACGATTCCACTTGCTGAAATCTAACGCGAAAGTATGGTTAAGTCATATGTTGAGTACTAAAATTCAACTGCTAAGATCAAAAACACACACCATATAAAATTATTATATAATACATTATTGCAGGGCCAGTCGAATGACTGAAAAATCAATTGAAACAAACTACGAACGTATAGGGGTGGCAGAAAAAGAAGCAGATAGGCATTGGCTACTATTACGATTATAACGACGAGAAATCAATAACTAACATCTGAATCAGATACATACAACCACCTATGATAAACCTCCTTGAATGAAAATGCTGAAATTATCCGCTTCAACAGGTAAAAACACCTTATGATCTGAAAAAATTAATAGCTAAAGGACGGGGATACAGAGAAACATGAATAGAGTACAAGACAAGCAGCTAAACACAACAAAAATTAGGATCGTCTACATTTAATTTGTTAATAAGCAAGAAATAATAAGTATGTAATTTAAATAGACTTAAATCGAAAGACATTACAGAGAACGAATAGCTGTTGGATAGAACCTTATCCATCAAAAATATCCCTCTGAAATGCTAAAAAGTAAGACTAAGTAGAGAAAAAATACCTAGAACTTTAGGGTAATATTGCTATAAAGACCAGCTAGCTCCTACAAAAGCATTTATGTAACACGAATGCAAGACGAACCTAACCTAACTTCTTAGGTGTGATAATTCTGTATAAAGACCAGCTAACACCAAAAAAAGGGGTATGTACGTTCAAAAAAGTATATAGGTATAATACGATCATCCTCTAATATTAGGTATACCGAAGGAGAATACTATACAACTACTTACAGGAATCGAATTAAAGTTAAAAAATAGGGGGCATGTAAAGTATTTAAATTATCGAATAATCAGCCCAAATAAATAAAATTCCCATTTAAAATGTTATGATAACTACATGAAATGTATAAATTTGGAGACTTCAGGGCGATCATACTCATCTAATCGATCTTACAACATATGAAAAAAATAAATCAATTAATTAGATAAATGTCTTCTTAACGGGGCTTCCAATAGACAAGTGGCTAGACATCATCTAAACTATCAAAAATAAAGCACAAGAGCTGTAAAAATTATTTATCGAATCACAAAATTTGGCACATAACACATGAGGAGAATACCTTCTAATATCAATTATTCGTGAATGTTCGAATACAATCGTATAACTATCAAAAGCAGATATTGGTCTACGACTCGGTAAGGCTATTTGATAATACTTGCTGATAGAAGCATATACAGCGCAACATCACAAGGCACCTAGAAAAACCCAAAAACCTCATCAGGCAACTAGGTCGAGAGTTACGATTAGAGCTGCTATATCGAGAGAGGTGGGAAGGGGTGGGGGTATAGTAAACGGATAGAGGTTAAAACCCTCTAACAACTTGTAAAAAATTATTTCAAAACCTTATTGTAAAAAAATATTTCAAAACCTTAAGTCATAAATGTATTAGATTGTATAAAATCATTAATGTCTTAATGGTGGTGATAGTGAATATTTTTTTTTTTGCAATAGGTAGATATCGAAAAAAATACCTATGGAAACGATTAATCCATTAAAATAATACAGGCAATAACAATGTGAGGTACATAAAATACAGTTTTAAACGGGAAATTCGATTATATGCATATAGAAACTAACACGCTAAGGATCAAAAACATAATCCAGCTAAGCTGTTTAAATAATATAAAAGTAAGAATATGAAGACGTTTGAGATATTCAAGACGGAGACAGGATGGAAATTTGCAGAAAAATACGGGTAAACAAAGCAAATAATGTAACAAAATAATAAAGTAGTAATCTAACTGTACATTAACCATATTAGTAAAAAGTGTTGCAGAGAATAAAAATCTATAACAATTTTATCAAGTATTAAAAATGTATCCCAAATACTATTTACTTATACAACTAAGTAGAACACTATCGAAATATCGAGGAAGGAGGGGCGGTGACTACAGGTATAAAATTTAACAACTATTGGTAAAATATACCGAAAAATATCAAAAATACCACCAATCTCGCCAGAATGCTTATTGTCAAAACCGTAGAACTCAAATATACATTAAAAAATTAAGCCGGAATTAAATGACTTATTTGTCTATTTAATTATTGAATGAGGGTCGTGTGTAGAATAAACTATTCATGCAAATTACCTATAACGCTAAAACCATCCAAGCTTGGCAGGCAGTACTCCACACAAGCCAAAAATTAGTATTTAATGTAAAAATAGAGACTTCAATTCCTATAAAGCACACCGGTCAAAAAAAAATTTACGTATGAATTGGGTGAGGGCGAGGTGTTATTATAGATATAGTAATATTGTTTTTGTATGCTATGTATATAAGATTACGCTCGCAATATGATAAATTATGATAATACTTATTTAAAAGCAAATAAAAACACAGCTATTTTTTATAATATATTTATTTATAAAATTCTATAATGCCAAGTCTTTCAAGCTCCTTAAGAATGGCTCCTATCTCCTCTCTATTACTGTAACGGTCGGATCCAAATTCTTCTAAAAATTTAAAACGTTCAACTAGGCCGTTGATGCTGTTATATACCATCGGGACGTCGTCAGTCTCAGCCTCGTCCAAATTAGCCAGCTCCTTTTCTGCAAGTTCTACTCCACATAGTAGAGTTGTAGGTGTTTCTACTTGCACTCTGTCAGATATTTCATCATTATTTCTGCTATTTTTAGACTTTGGATCGTAACGTCTTTTAGGCGGAAAAAGCTTAGAAATTATATTTGTATACTTCCAGCTAGAACTCGATTTAATATGCTCGTTTTGTTCAAAATTTCTCTTATGCAAATTTGTAAGTAATATTAGTTCTTTGTACAACTTTAAGTCGTTCTGGGAATATGCTTTAGGATGCATACTTGTTAATAAATCCAACAAACCGTCAGATAGTGTGTATAATTCATGGTCAACCACCATTTGATCATTTTCAAATTTAACAGGAGTATTTCCAAGAAACCAGATAGAACCATCGGTTCTAAGACCAAATACGTTTCCCGTAGGTATGTTTAATAGCTTAAGTTTTATTCTTATGCTTGCCATCTTACTACTTTAACGTATGAGGTACTGATGAAGTATTCGATCAAGTGTTTAACTATTTAATCACAACAACAACACAACAACAACACAACACCAACACAACAACACAACAACACAACAACACAACAACACAACAACAACAACAACAACAACAACAACAACAACAACAACAACAACAACAACAACAACAACAACAACAACAACAACAACAACAACAACAACAACAACAACAACAACAACAACAACAACAACAACAACAACAACAACAACAACAACAACAACAACAACAACAACAACAACAACAACAACAACAACAACAACAACAACAACAACAACAACAACAACAACAACAACAACAACAACAACAACAACAACAACAACAACAACAACAACAACAACAACAACAACAACAACAACAACAACAACAACAACAACAACAACAACAACAACAACAACAACAACAACAACAACAACAACAACAACAACAACAACAACAACAACAACAACAACAACAACAACAACAACAACAACAACAACAACAACAACAACAACAACAACAACAACAACAACAACAACAACAACAACAACAACAACACAACAACAACACAACAACGACACAACACAACATTAAGACACAAATACTAGACGACTAAAACAAAATGACTACACAAATCAAACACAACGTATAGAAATAGCTATCAATACGCAATACGCCTGGATAATACCATTAAACATAAGAACATATTTTATGTAAAATGCTATCAGAGGTTCTAGTAACCGTGCTCTATATTAATTGAATATAAGGCACAGGTACCAATCATCAGGATATTTTTATATCATCTAGCGTTAGTGGTCATTTAATAAAACACAATTGATATTATTTTAAAATACTTTTAATTATTTCTCAGCATCTATAATATGTTGAGTTATCTAGCCATACTTCACACCTTGCATAATTAATTGCTTCTCGTATCTCAGGATCTTCAAAATATCCATATAGCCGTTGAACTTCTTCAAAGTTCCCCAACTTGTTCATATCGCATACAAATTTCAAGGTATTTGGTTCTTTAAAGTAGCTTTCACATACATCCAAAGCTCTAGCTATATTTTTTTTAACCATCGGATGGATTCCCAATTCTTCTTTGCGTTTTTGAAGTGTATTATATATATCCTGAATTACATGATGTGCATCATTATTTACTATATTCTGTGCCTTATCCATGATATTCAATTGATTGCGAGTATAGCAAGTAATTAGGACAGCGTTCTGACTTGAAATAAGACTCAGTGCTTCTGCTGATAGTAAATATATCAACAGGCTTAATTACTCGGTGAAACCTGAATCTATAGAGGGGGTTTTCGGGGTTAGTCGGGTTCATTAGGATTCTAGGAATTTATTTTGCTTGACGTAGTTTTTAAACACAGCCACGACGGCCTTCTCCCAAAATTTTGCAAATTTCGTGAGCCTTTGGCCGTCGTGGCTGTGTTTAAAAACTACGTCAAGCAAAATAAATTCCTAGAATCCTAATGAACCCGACTAACCCCGAAAACCCCCTCTATAGATTCAGGTTTCACCGAGTAATTAAGCCTGTTGATATATTTACTATCAGCAGAAGCACTGAGTCTTATTTCAAGTCAGAACGCTGTCCTAATTACTTGCTATACTCGCAATCAATTGAATATCATGGATAAGGCACAGAATATAGTAAATAATGATGCACATCATGTAATTCAGGATATATATAATACACTTCAAAAACGCAAAGAAGAATTGGGAATCCATCCGATGGTTAAAAAAAATATAGCTAGAGCTTTGGATGTATGTGAAAGCTACTTTAAAGAACCAAATACCTTGAAATTTGTATGCGATATGAACAAGTTGGGGAACTTTGAAGAAGTTCAACGGCTATATGGATATTTTGAAGATCCTGAGATACGAGAAGCAATTAATTATGCAAGGTGTGAAGTATGGCTAGATAACTCAACATATTATAGATGCTGAGAAATAATTAAAAGTATTTTAAAATAATATCAATTGTGTTTTATTAAATGACCACTAACGCTAGATGATATAAAAATATCCTGATGATTGGTACCTGTGCCTTATATTCAATTAATATAGAGCACGGTTACTAGAACCTCTGATAGCATTTTACATAAAATATGTTCTTATGTTTAATGGTATTATCCAGGCGTATTGCGTATTGATAGCTATTTCTATACGTTGTGTTTGATTTGTGTAGTCATTTTGTTTTAGTCGTCTAGTATTTGTGTCTTAATGTTGTGTTGTGTCGTTGTTGTGTTGTTGTTGTTGTTGTTGTTGTGTTGTTGTGTTGTTGTGTTGTTGTGTTGTTGTGTTGGTGTTGTGTTGTTGTTGTGTTGTTGTTGTGATTAAATAGTTAAACACTTGATCGAATACTTCATCAGTACCTCATACGTTAAAGTAGTAAGATGGCAAGCATAAGAATAAAACTTAAGCTATTAAACATACCTACGGGAAACGTATTTGGTCTTAGAACCGATGGTTCTATCTGGTTTCTTGGAAATACTCCTGTTAAATTTGAAAATGATCAAATGGTGGTTGACCATGAATTATACACACTATCTGACGGTTTGTTGGATTTATTAACAAGTATGCATCCTAAAGCATATTCCCAGAACGACTTAAAGTTGTACAAAGAACTAATATTACTTACAAATTTGCATAAGAGAAATTTTGAACAAAACGAGCATATTAAATCGAGTTCTAGCTGGAAGTATACAAATATAATTTCTAAGCTTTTTCCGCCTAAAAGACGTTACGATCCAAAGTCTAAAAATAGCAGAAATAATGATGAAATATCTGACAGAGTGCAAGTAGAAACACCTACAACGCTACTATGTGGAGTAGAACTTGCAGAAAAGGAGCTGGCTAATTTGGACGAGGCTGAGACTGACGACGTCCCGATGGTATATAACAGCATCAACGGCCTAGTTGAACGTTTTAAATTTTTAGAAGAATTTGGATCCGACCGTTACAGTAATAGAGAGGAGATAGGAGCCATTCTTAAGGAGCTTGAAAGACTTGGCATTATAGAATTTTATAAATAAATATATTATAAAAAATAGCTGTGTTTTTATTTGCTTTTAAATAAGTATTATCATAATTTATCATATTGCGAGCGTAATCTTATATACATAGCATACAAAAACAATATTACTATATCTATAATAACACCTCGCCCTCACCCAATTCATACGTAAATTTTTTTTTGACCGGTGTGCTTTATAGGTATTGAAGTCTCTATTTTTACATTAAATACTAATTTTTGGCTTGTGTGGAGTACTGCCTGCCAAGCTTGGATGGTTTTAGCGTTATAGGTAATTTGCATGAATAGTTTATTCTACACACGACCCTCATTCAATAATTAAATAGACAAATAAGTCATTTAATTCCGGCTTAATTTTTTAATGTATATTTGAGTTCTACGGTTTTGACAATAAGCATTCTGGCGAGATTGGTGGTATTTTTGATATTTTTCGGTATATTTTACCAATAGTTGTTAAATTTTATACCTGTAGTCACCGCCCCTCCTTCCTCGATATTTCGATAGTGTTCTACTTAGTTGTATAAGTAAATAGTATTTGGGATACATTTTTAATACTTGATAAAATTGTTATAGATTTTTATTCTCTGCAACACTTTTTACTAATATGGTTAATGTACAGTTAGATTACTACTTTATTATTTTGTTACATTATTTGCTTTGTTTACCCGTATTTTTCTGCAAATTTCCATCCTGTCTCCGTCTTGAATATCTCAAACGTCTTCATATTCTTACTTTTATATTATTTAAACAGCTTAGCTGGATTATGTTTTTGATCCTTAGCGTGTTAGTTTCTATATGCATATAATCGAATTTCCCGTTTAAAACTGTATTTTATGTACCTCACATTGTTATTGCCTGTATTATTTTAATGGATTAATCGTTTCCATAGGTATTTTTTTCGATATCTACCTATTGCAAAAAAAAAATATTCACTATCACCACCATTAAGACATTAATGATTTTATACAATCTAATACATTTATGACTTAAGGTTTTGAAATATTTTTTTACAATAAGGTTTTGAAATAATTTTTTACAAGTTGTTAGAGGGTTTTAACCTCTATCCGTTTACTATACCCCCACCCCTTCCCACCTCTCTCGATATAGCAGCTCTAATCGTAACTCTCGACCTAGTTGCCTGATGAGGTTTTTGGGTTTTTCTAGGTGCCTTGTGATGTTGCGCTGTATATGCTTCTATCAGCAAGTATTATCAAATAGCCTTACCGAGTCGTAGACCAATATCTGCTTTTGATAGTTATACGATTGTATTCGAACATTCACGAATAATTGATATTAGAAGGTATTCTCCTCATGTGTTATGTGCCAAATTTTGTGATTCGATAAATAATTTTTACAGCTCTTGTGCTTTATTTTTGATAGTTTAGATGATGTCTAGCCACTTGTCTATTGGAAGCCCCGTTAAGAAGACATTTATCTAATTAATTGATTTATTTTTTTCATATGTTGTAAGATCGATTAGATGAGTATGATCGCCCTGAAGTCTCCAAATTTATACATTTCATGTAGTTATCATAACATTTTAAATGGGAATTTTATTTATTTGGGCTGATTATTCGATAATTTAAATACTTTACATGCCCCCTATTTTTTAACTTTAATTCGATTCCTGTAAGTAGTTGTATAGTATTCTCCTTCGGTATACCTAATATTAGAGGATGATCGTATTATACCTATATACTTTTTTGAACGTACATACCCCTTTTTTTGGTGTTAGCTGGTCTTTATACAGAATTATCACACCTAAGAAGTTAGGTTAGGTTCGTCTTGCATTCGTGTTACATAAATGCTTTTGTAGGAGCTAGCTGGTCTTTATAGCAATATTACCCTAAAGTTCTAGGTATTTTTTCTCTACTTAGTCTTACTTTTTAGCATTTCAGAGGGGTATTTTTGATGGATAAGGTTCTATCCAACAGCTATTCGTTCTCTGTAATGTCTTTCGATTTAAGTCTATTTAAATTACATACTTATTATTTCTTGCTTATTAACAAATTAAATGTAGACGATCCTAATTTTTGTTGTGTTTAGCTGCTTGTCTTGTACTCTATTCATGTTTCTCTGTATCCCCGTCCTTTAGCTATTAATTTTTTCAGATCATAAGGTGTTTTTACCTGTTGAAGCGGATAATTTCAGCATTTTCATTCAAGGAGGTTTATCATAGGTGGTTGTATGTATCTGATTCAGATGTTAGTTATTGATTTCTCGTCGTTATAATCGTAATAGTAGCCAATGCCTATCTGCTTCTTTTTCTGCCACCCCTATACGTTCGTAGTTTGTTTCAATTGATTTTTCAGTCATTCGACTGGCCCTGCAATAATGTATTATATAATAATTTTATATGGTGTGTGTTTTTGATCTTAGCAGTTGAATTTTAGTACTCAACATATGACTTAACCATACTTTCGCGTTAGATTTCAGCAAGTGGAATCGTTCGGCTACGCCTTTTGACGCAATTACCCGATCTCAATCGGCTTCTTACGAATCACTGTATTACAGCATTTTACATTGACTATTAAGGAACTTCAATGGCCCAGCCTTCAGATTAATGGGTAGTTTTTAGCATAGAACCGTCGGTTGTTGTTATATTATTTATTTGCATGACTAACACTTGTTCATTTGCCTCCTTTATTTAGTTTGTATATGAATAGTTTTGGTGCATATAAGATATTTAATAAGGCTACTCCTCAACAATACACACAATTTCGGAACCGCCAAATTGCTTTTAAGAATTATAACCCCCTAATTTAGTATAGCGCTAAGTGTTTTTCTATTGATAGACATGTTGTTAAATAAACAGATATGTATAACAGATTTTAGATTTATTTTTATGGGGGTGTTGTGAGTTCTCTGTCTAACCTCTATGTTTTGTATATGATCACTTAGAACAATATGTTCCCAAGTTGGCTATTTGACCGCTTGATTTTCACTTAATCATTCCTTAGCACTTAATCTTTATGAATTTGGTTTAGTTCACTATATTAAACTTTATATATTCTGCGTTTATAACCTCCTGCCCTTGTCTTAATTTTACTGAAACAACTATCTGATATGTCTCAAATATCTCGTTTTGGGTTTTTAGGTCTTCATATCTTTAACACCGCCCGTTCTAAGGATCATCCTTGGTTTTTTCTAGCGAGTTAAGGTGTTATACCATGCATTCTACTATAGTCTGATAATATGCCCGATGATCCGTAGGCGAGGTGTGAAAACGAACTTTTGCTGCTTCAGCTACCTATTAGGTTCTTAGATGTTTATTAAACGTCTTTTGTATGGTTTAAGAGCTGTTGAATAAACGTTTTTATAGATTCAAAGGCTGTTTTTGTGCTGCTTTAGTGGTTTGTTTTAATAGTTTTTACCCTATGAAGAACAGAGAGGTTTTAGTTGTTTATTATGTATAGAAGCTGCTAAATAGCCGTTTTGTTGGTACAAAGGTGTTCATTAGTTGCCCTAATAGGGGTAGGTTAGCGGATGATTAGCGGTTGATTAGTAGTTTAATAGCGTCTTATTTGCTGTTCATAGCTGTTCATAACTGTGTATACCCTTTCAAAGCTGTTCATTAGCTGCTTATTAGACATAAGGATTCTAATCCGATATTCGCATAAGTTTATGTTCTTGCGTTTTTACTTTCATAGATAGTATGATAGCTAGTCACTAGCCTATTGATAGAGAGCTGGTAATGATATTGGATGTTAATCAGATGCTATATTTTTAGAGATATGTATAATTATTACATATTTTCTGGTGCAATTATTCGTGTTCATGCTATTTAATATTATCTAGTTACTGTATTTGCAAGCATCTGCTTTAGTGGGATTATTGGATGTTTTTATCCAGACTCGGCCAGTTCAGAGCTGTTTTTGGCTACTTATTATTGAATAGGAGCTGTTAAATAGCCGTTTAATGGGTTCACAGAACATTTTTTTAGTTATTTTAATGGTTTATTTGTGGCTTTTTATTCAATCAGGGGGGTTATTGGTTATTTATTTTGTATAGGAGCTATTAAATAGAGATTTTATGGGTTCATAGACCATTTTTAGCTACTGTAGCGGATTATTTGATGTTTACCCTATCAGAAAGGTTATTGGTTGTTTGTTTTGTATAGAGACTGTTAAATAGGGTTTTATAGGTTTAAAGTCCTTTTTTAGGTGCTTTAATGGATTATTGGATGTTTTTTTATCCTATCAGAGTGTTTATTGATTGTTTATTTTGTATATAGGTGTTGTTAAATATGTTATCATGTAATAGTATATTTATATGTCCAAACGTTATAAGACTAGTATAGGACAATCATAGGACGGTTCTAGAGCACTAATAATCATACACATAGCCCAAGTATAGGTCTGTCAGAACTTGTGTAGGTATACTGGGGGGGGGGGGGTTTTATATGTTCAAATGTCATTTTTTAGGTATTTTAATGGTTTATTTAATGTTTTTATTCCATCAGAAAGGTTATTGGTTGTTTAATATTTAAACTGTACTACATTATATAGATTATAGGTATTAACACGGTAGGCGATGTATAGGTTAGCTTTTATCTGTTTTTTCTCTCGTTTAGTGGCGGAAACGACTAATTTTTCCGTGGTTTGTCGATTTAAACTGTACTACATTATATAGATTATAGGTATTAACACGGTAGGCGATGTATAGGTTAGCTTTTATCTGTTTTTTCTCTCGTTTAGTGGCGGAAACGACTAATTTTTCCGTGGTTTGTCGATTATAAGCGATCTCTACCCATTGGAATCCTATCGTATATACCATAATTTAGACGCATATTAATTGCTTATTTACTCCGACCATGCCTGTTGGCATTGAATATTAATTGCTTGCTATATTCACAGAATAATTACATATTTTTTAATGCAATACTTAGTTAGTCTTACCCCCGACATTTAACTACTATATTAATTCTAAACCTGATGATCTCGCCTCGTGTTGGGTATTGGCCCTTGCATAGTAAGAATTTTGTCTAGATCGTGCTAGGGCTCTATGGTTTTATACCTCTAGCACCGTTATTACTTGATATTTTTTAAAATATTCTTTCACTAGTCAATAGGTATGCTCATCTTATACCTGTTTACCAAATTTCGCCTTTCTACCTTTAGGCATAAGGGCCCTAATCGCAAAAGCTATATCTCTCAAACCAGTTGACCGATCGTCTTTGGATTTTTCCTAATGATTTGTTACGCTGTCCTAAATACGAGCCTCATGTTGCGCTATCCCTAGCAGCTTTAGCGAGTCGTAGGCGAACATATAGTCCTAGTACACCTCGACCTGCGGTCTCGGGATTTTTCATATTTACTTGTTGCATCATCCTAAATACGAATCACATGTTACATTATTTCTACCAACCTTAGCGAGCCGTAGGCGAAATTATGTCTTTAGTACACCTCGACCTGCGGTCTCGGGATTTTTTAAAATAACTTGCTATTCACCCTAAATACGAACCACATGCTATATTATCCCTAACAATCTTAACGAGCCGTATGCGAGCATATATCTTTAGGACACCTCGACCTAAGGGATCTCGGGATTTTTTCATAATAACTTGTTACGTCACCCTAAATACGATTTACATGTTACATTATTTCTAACAACCTTAGCAAGCCGTAAGCGAATATATGACTTTAGTACACCTCAACCTGCAGTCTCGGGATTTTTCAGAATAACTTGCTATTCACCCTAAATACGAACCACATGCTATATTATCCTTAACAACCTTAACGAGCCGTAGGCGAGCATATATCTTTAGTACACCTCGACCTGAGGGTCTCGGGATTTTTACATAATAACTTGATACGTCACTCTAAATACGATTCACATGTTACATTATTTCTAACAACATTAGCGAGCCGTAGGCGAATATATGTCTTTAGTACACCTCGACCTGCGGTCTCGGGATTTTTTCAAAATAACTTGCTATTCACCCTAAATACGAGCCACATGCTATATTATCCCTAACAACCTTAACAAGCTGTAGGCGAGCATATATCTTTAGTACACCTCGACCTGAGGGTCTCGGGATGGTTAATAATAACTCATTACGTCATCCTAAACATCTAGCTAGCGCCCCAAGTATCTAGGACCTAATGTAGATAACGTCCAACAATATGACGTTTGACAGATGACGTATGACAGATGACATTTGACAGATGACATTGGACAGATGGCATTTGACAGATGACATTTGGCATTGACATTGACATTGACATTGACATTGACATTGACATTGACATTGACATTGACATTGACATTGACATTGACATTGACATTGACATTGACATTGACATTGACATTGACATTGACATTGACATTGACATTGACATTGACATTGACATTGACATTGACATTGACATTGACATTGACATTGACATTGACATTGACATTGACATTGACATTGACATTGACATTGACAGATGACAGGTGACAGGTGACAGATGACAGATGACAGATGACAGGTGACAGGTGACCGGTGACAGATGACAGGTGACGTCATAATTAATGTCGCCCACGTCTGCGAGCTGCTCGGGCATGCGCAGTTTGAACCTGTGGACCTGTGGGCGCAGAACATACCATCTATCACTACTTTGCCCGCTTTAGCGATTCGGTAACTAACTAAGTAGGATGCTTTTAACGACTTTTCGTTGAGTATGTCTGTGCGTGAAAAGTTATACTTTTTGTGTATTTTTTAATTCACCGGACTTTCTTTGAAAAAAACATTCGGTTTGTCTTTACATTCAGAATGAACTCCTTCCAAATGTCGTCGCATTTTTGCTGGAAACATAGCACTGTTGGGTAACACTTTACCGCATATTACACATTGTGGTTTATTGTCGTTGGTTTCAATGAATCATATATCCAGGTAAGAATCATGGTATTTTCGTTTGGCAATTTTTTCTCACAAATATTCATCTTTGATGGACCAGCTGTTTGACAATCAAGTACTTCAGCTGATGTTAGTACACTTGCAACAGGCTCGGATTTTCTCAAAATCTGCAATTCTGTGTCTTCAGTGTGAGCTATTACCCTGGTTTCTTTTTCCATATTGCTAAAAACAACACTCGATTCAGACAAATACTTTTAAAGTCGTTGCCACACACAGTAATTTTTATTTCACGTCAAACGTTAAGTATCCCATTTTACCCATATTTCCCCTAGTTTAAGATGTCCAAATCCATACGTGTTACTTACGAGTGATAACTTGTCCCAACTTCAATTTAATTAGTGAAATTCAAAGGCACAATCACAAAAAATAAAGAAAAATTGTGTAATGACTGTAATCTCTTTACGGCGCAACCGACACACATTTAACGAACGTAAATCGTATGTTTCAGAAAGAACAAAACATATCGTTTGAAAAAAATAAAGATGGTTTTCGAGATGTTCGGGCGCACATTAGATCAAAGTGCGGCGGGCCGAAGAGGCGAATCTTTGCATTAGTAAGGGGCGGAAAATATAATAATAATAAAATTTAACATGTAGATATTATTTGATTACGATATTTCTCAGATTATATCCGCGGAGCACTTGAAAACGTACCGCGGAGCACAGTTTGAGAACCGCTGCCTCAGACCAAGCACTATTTTTATTCATTATTAGCGTTGATTGAATAATTATTCAATCAACATTATTAGTCAGTAGCTAATTATAAGCAATAACACGCAACAAGATTAAATTTGCTTAGTAATGTATTTGCTTCAATTTGTCAAAGGGGACTATTTTAATAACAGCGGGCTTAGCCCCCTCCCTCCCCCCCCCCCCCCCCCCTTCTTATCAACGCCAATGTTAAAACAGTGCTTGGAGACTAATTAAAGTATTCTCTGTATTATACCATACCTATCTAGTCTTTTTCGAAATTTAGAATGAAAATTTATAATTATTCTTCTGAGAAGTTTTCAAAATGGTTAAATTCATTTAGTAAACATGATTTAGTGGGGTTTTAAAAACATGCATAAATAAAGTGAGTAAATAATCAATCTTAATCTTATACTAAACATTACTTAAACTTTATGTTTACCACTTCAATTTTATGTTGATATATTTTTTGCATAAATATTTGCTTTTTATGTACTTAGGTATTTAATTATTTATTCGCAACCTCTACAGTTAATCCAATTACCGAGTAGGAGTAACCAAATGTTCTGGATTTATTAATTTACGATGGCCACAGGATTTTATACTGTAATTATTAATTTTGAAGCAATTTAAAACTAAATTTTTTCAATAACGACCGATGTAAATTTACCAAGTAAAATCCAACGCTGTCGAAATTAACAATTTTATAAGAAATCAAGGAAGATAATATTCCGGTTATTGAATTTTCTGGCGACCCTGTAACATATTATGACATAAGAGTATTAATACAAAATGGTATTTTGAACCACTTAAATACAGTGTCACCAGTAAAGTCCGCATCATATGGGATTTTTTTTTATTAATAGCTTTATTCAAAATTTGAATTTGGCATCAAGTTCTGCTTCGATCGAGATGAAAATTAAGCAAAAGTCACGTGATTCGCATTATCTGTCAAATTTTAATTTTTTCCAAAAAATAATTCAACAGTGGGGTGATTATTGAAAATATCGAAAAAGTTATTAGAAAAAGTTTTTTAAATTCAGTTTCTAGCCTACATGCAAAAATTCAGCTTCATAAGATAATTTTTATTTATACCTATATTTTGTAAATTGCACCACTTTTGCAAAATAAGACTCAACGCAACCTACATAAGACTTCTTAGTTTTGACAATGCCTTATTTCAGATACATTTTGTTTAAAGTAGCGCCACATTAAATGTGTGTTTTTCTACAAAATCAAAATTGGGCTATTAAAATTTGGTCGCATGTGATGCAAAGTTTATTTGTTTTTGACCCTGTATAAGGTAACTTCATAAAATAAGTATTGAAAACGTAGTTTGTGTGTGAAAATAATTCACCTTAATATTAAGACAAAAAAAAAAACAGTATCTTTAGTAAAGTGTTCATTAAGTGGAAAATAAATTTTAGTTTAACTTACCGTAAAGTTTATCTATTTTCAACGATTTAATTTAAAAACCCTTTACTTTACTTTTTATTTTTTTACTTTCAGACACAAACTACGTTTTTAAAAATACTTATTTTATGAAGTTACCTTTTACAGGGTCAAAAACAAATAAACTTTGCATCACATGCGACCAAATTTTAATAGCCCAATTTTGATTTTGTAGAAAAACACTCATTTAATATGGCGCTACTTTAAAGAAAATGTATCTGAAATAAGGCATTGTCAAAACTAAGAAGTTTTATGTAGGTTGCGTTGAGTCTTATTTTGCAAAAGTGGTACAATTTAAAAAATATAGGTAAAAAAACAAAATTATCTTATGCAGCTGAAATTTTGCATGTGGGCTAAAAACTGCTTTTAAAAAAACTTTTTTAAGTAACTTTTTTCGATATTTTCAGAAATAACCCCACTTTTGAATTATTTTTTGGAAAAAATGAAAATTTGACAGATAATGCGAATCACGTGATTACTATTTTTTTTGCTTAATTTTCATCTCGATCGAAGCAGAACTTGATGCCAAAGTCAATTTTGAATAAGGCTATTAATAAAAAAAAATCCCATATGATGCGGACTTTACTGGTGACACTGTAGATAAATAGGTTAAAACAAAATTTAACTACATCACGTACTCTTTTAATTAAAGATGAGAATTAGTACCAAATCAGTATGTTCTAAAACATAATTTTATTAGTAGTGTTAAAGTATGGGCACGTCCTAGCTTCATTAGTTTGACACAAGCTGCTGAATGTTAATAAACCATCGGTTACACTACTGCAACCTAAATTTACAAGAATAAATTATCCTCGAACTAAAATTAATTGGTTTTGCAGAGACTTTTGTTACCGAGAACGAGAAGTGGGTTTTGGATTTATTACTATTTATTTAACCAAAGTTAAAAATGAAATACTTTTTCAACTCTAAAAGAGGTCTCACAAAAAAAATTTGGAAGGAGTTATTTTCACTTATAATCTTCCTAGCAGCAGAATTATTACCGATAATTTTTTTTTAAGGTCACGAATGGTTTTGTTGATAGAAAAATATATATATAAAATTTTCTATCAACAAAATCAACAAAGAATGAGTGAAACCGAGAAAAAAATTATCGGGGATTAATTCTGCTGCGTGGGAGATTCGGTAAGAAAATTTCATAAATTGGGGTTTCTTTGAAAGTTCCTGAAATTTTAGTAAGGTTTTTTTTAGTAATAAAAATGAGTTACTAAGTGCTCAATTTCTTTAGCAGTCGAACTGATTCATTACCAAAACGAATCATTTTTTACACAATATTAGTGTAACAATAAATATCACGGGTACGACTAAAAAACTGATTTTTACTTGCTGCTGGTTTGTCTCACCTGTCACTTCGAAATTACTTGACATTTGAACTAAAATTAAGTCGTAGTAGTATACCTAAGAAAAATTATCCCTTATTAGTTTCATTAGGTTAATAGGCTATTAGACTATCGCGATAGTCTCCCGTTGCTATAAGCAACGTAAACAAAAAGGAGCCTTCTAATTGGTTGAAAATAAATTTATAAAATTTTCTTGGAAAAACGGTTCTATAGAGGGTTTAAACCTGATTCACAACACGATAGAATAAAAACTAGCATATTGTATACACAATTTTTAAATTCCACACTGAGGAAAATGATCTAATACAACAGGTTTGCTAAGACATAGTTTGATTTGATAGCTTATTTTTTATTAACCCATATTAAATAAATTGCTAGTGTATCAAACCCGCTTTAGCGATATATCAATTCCAAATTTGCTCGAATAGCGTTTTTATTGGTAGAAATCAGGTCCATTAGCAGCACGGTCTTGTTAAATAATGAACTACTTTTAATACAGCAATTTTGTTAAGAAATAAATTGTATCTTCTCAATGCGACGCATTTGTTCCCAGTAAAGCGCTTTCTCTACAATTAAGAAAGCAGAACAACGTTCCCAAAAATTAATTTGTATCCGTTAGAACCCAAAATCCGCAAGACGTTGGTGGAAGTTCGTAGCGATCGGCAATCACCGCGCGATGTATTATTAGTTTTAACGTATTTGTTGCGCAGGTCACATCGTTGTTCCGAGTCCTCTAGCTGTCCTGTCTGAATTTGAATTTTATTGATCGTACCAAAACCTGTTTCTGTTTCGCACCTGTTCCTGATTCTCAATTCATCATTTGTATTGGACTTTATAATCTATGGACGAATTTAACTATCCCTGTAAACCATGTTGCATAATAAATAATCATATGCAATGTTAAACAACAACGACAATATCACACTAGAAGATATTTACATTTTTGAGAACTACAGTAGGTACTAATGATATAAAATCAGATTACACCCCCAATAGAACTTAATAATTATTGTTAGTATTTAGAGCCATAATGACTATAAACCATTCTAAGGTAGCAGTAACTCCTATTTCCTATTGGCTAAAGTACCGTGATATTATCACTACACGGTCTAGCGATTTTCCTCGTCTTACAGTAGGAAAGCGCGTTGCTGTATGTGTGTTGTAAATCTACAGTGGGAAACGTTTATGAACGACTACAAAAACATTTTTAATCACTGCTTTCCCCGGGTAATGTCATATAATAAGAATAAGAAAAACAATGCAAAGGTTTCTGAGGAAGTAAAACGATGTAAACACAAATTAGACATATTGCTGGTTGCTTCTCAGCACAACGTACAATACAGGCCTGCATATATTGAGACGAAGAAGCAGTACGATAATCTGCTTAAGTCAGAAAAAATCAAGGAATACCTGAAAAGGATTAATAAGAGTGACAACAAAATAAAATGCATGTGGAGTATAACCAATGAAATAAACGGAAAATTAAAATGCGCAGAGAACAGTTTTGAAAATAACATGCAAAAAATTTCTAACGATTTTAACGAACATCTATCTAGATCAGTGATAGCATTACAAAAAAAGCAAGAACATGTACCCTTTGAATCTAACATTGGTGCTAGCACCCAATCGCTGTACCTTAAACCAGTCACAAAAGATGAATTATTAGATGTGTCACGTAGACTAAAAAACAAGTACAGCAGCGGCGAAGATGAGATTCCAACAAGCATTGCTAAAATGTCAATGTTTAAAATTACAGATGTTTTGACATACATACTTAATAATTCATTAAAGTTTGGAATATATCCCAATCAGCTTAAACTTGCAAATATTAAACCTATATATAAAAAGAAAGGACCAATGGATGACTTTGATAGTTATAGGCCGATCAGTCTACTTCCAAGTTTTTCAAAAGTATTTGAAATCATTGTATGCTCAAGACTTTTAGAATTCGCAAAGAAAACTGACATTTTTGCGAGTAATCAGCATGCCTATTTGAATGGTCGATCAACATCAACTGCAATATTTCAATTTAATCAAGCTATTTTAAGGCATTTGGAACATAGAGACTTGGCACTAGGGTTGTTTTTAGATTTAAGTAAAGCCTATGACTGTATAGATCATAAGTTATTGTTAAGTAAATTAAATAGATATGGGATTGGAGGCAACGCATTAGCATGGCTTAAATCATATCTAACGGGAAGAACCCAGAGAGTAACAATAAATAATGTTAAATCTGATACAGGGCACATTAGCATGGGAATACCACAAGGAAGTATATTAGGTCCCATTTTGTTTAATCTATATATTAATGATCTTAGTGAACTAGAAAATAATTTCTTACTTACTAATTATGCAGACGACACTAACTTGTTGGTCCCTGGCGTGAATATACAGCATATTGTGAATAATTCAGAGTCTGCACTTAAGGCAATTAAAATTTGGTTCAGTCAAAACAAACTGATTATAAATGAAAGCAAGACCAACCTAATTTTGTTTAAAACGAAACAAAGTAAAATAATAAAGCCAGAACAAATAAAGCTGTTGGAGCAAGACTATACACTTAAAAGCCAAACTAAATTCTTAGGTCTGATAATTGATGAGTACCTTTCCTGGGATCAACAAGATGATAGTCTATGCTTAAGGTTAGGAAGGATTGGATATGGAATAGGTACTGTGTCTAGATATGTAAACGTCACTTCATCAAGGATATTATACTGTGCGAACTTTGAGTCCGTGATGAGATATGGGATCATTTTTTGGGGTAGTTCACCAGATGTTCAGAGAGTTTTTGTTGTTCAAAAAAGAATAGTTCGCGTTATCAGAAAGTTGGAATTTATGAGTACATGTCGAGGTAGTTTTAAAGCTCTAAAGATTATGACAGTCTACGGTTTGTATATATTTGAATGTTTGATGTTTTTGTATAGACATTTGGATAGATTTACTGATCAAGATGTAAACGATCAAAGATATAACACTAAACACCGTGATATTTTGTACCCGGCACACAGGTTAACCCTAACTGAAAAAAACCCTTATTACATGTGCATCAAATTGTTCAATAAATTGCCCAACAGTTTCAAAGATATTAAAAGCATAACATTATTTAAAAGGAAAATTAAAATATTGTTGCTAGAGCTAGAGCCATATAACCTGAATGATTTTTTGAATTATAGTTTTTAAGATAGGTAGGTTAAGTTGACGTCGGTTCATTTTATGTATTTATGATTGTATAATTGTACCTATGTAATTTGAAATAAAGAGCTTTATTATTATTATTATTATTATTATTATTATTATTATATAGTATTAGGTTAGGTTAGGTTGACATATAGTATTACACAGGTGTATAAAGAGTATATTGTGAATTCGTATAAGAAATAGAAGGCTTTTTCTCAGTGTATCTAAATCTTTAGATGGTGCCAGAATGCAAAATAATTACGGGTTGCTTGCTATTATTCAGTTACAGGAGAGTATAAGCTCTCTGAAAGCTACTATATAAGTTACTTTAAAATTCAACGTTGTCAAGTTTAAAGTTCCAGTTTCCCCGCTTATATTTAATAAGATTTCGGCGTGAAGTGATTTACAAGTCCTTTTTAACTTAACTACGTTAATAGCAAACTAACTTTACTTTTAGTTTTCTTAAAAATCTTTTATTTTATAGCAAAGACCAAATTTATTATTTTGATAATGCTTATGCTTTGCAGGTTTTAAATTATTTTCTAAATGCAATAAGCATTTGGTATCCGCTCTACTATACATTAGTGACATTAGCATTGTTAAAAGTAAATATATGGTTATTAAACCGATATTGAATCCATAAACATTATAATTTATAAATCGTAACCTATTTATTGGCCAACAAAATTGTGTTCTGTTTTAAATATATTTTATAGATAAAGCGTTTAATATGAAGCAGTTAAAATTATATTCAAAATATTGGGTAAGTATTAGGGGTATCCATCCTTACTAATCCTAGTCGAAATTTTTGGGTGGTGTTTTACATACAGGGTGGCGCACCAAAAACTTTCCACTCAGGTTTATTTTCTTGTTAATAAATAAATCATAATTCGCTCGAACACGGGAACCTAAGTTCTCAGAGGGACATCTTTTTTTGCTATTTTCACCCCCCCCACCCCCCTGCTGGAATCCTTACGACGAGGTGGCTTCCACCCTTAAAACCTTAAATGGAAATAGGGGTCGAGTGATTCTTTATTTTAAAGGGAATTAAATTGCCTTCCAAACGCGACCTTGCTCGTTTAAAACGAGTGAATAGTTCCTGAGAAATATGGCTAAAAAGAAATTTAAAAGTAATAAAATTTATTACCGCTTGTATCAATCAAGTAAATGTTGAAAATGTCCACCTTCAACCTTCATGCAATTGTAAAGGCACTGTTCAAAATGTTCGCGAACATTATGAAGCATTGTGGGAGTTATTTTTCGGCACTCGTATAATATTCGTTGTCGCAAGTCTTCCAAAGAATTGGATTGGGTGGAATGAATTTTAGACTTTAAATGTCCCCTCAAAAAAAAGTTCAGTGGCGTCAAATCAGGAGATCTTGCAGTCCTTTTAATAGGACCTCTTTTTCCAATCCATTTTCCTGGTAAATTTTTATCCAAAAACTGTCTAACAGGGAACGCATAATGCGGGGTGCTCCGTCTTGCTGAAAGTAAATATTTTCTGGCCAATAACGGTCATTTTCTTCTATGGCATTCGTTAAAGCAGGGTTAATAGTGGTTTCCAACAGGTTCAGGTAAATTTCACCTGTTAAATTTCCAAGTATTAACACATTTAATTTTTCGGAATGTTGAGTATGCACTTCTCTAAAAATTCTAGGGTTGGAATCCGACCAATACCTGCAATTCTGTCGATTGACAATACCGTGAAGAAAAAAGTGCTTTCATCGAAGAAACAAAATAAATTGTGGATTGCTAATGATCATTTCACTAATTAACTTGCAAAATTGCAAACGGCGATCGCCATCGTCTTCATTATGCTCATGTACCAGTTTTATTTTATAGGGATGTAACTTATGCGTTTTTAAAGTATGCTGAATCGTTCTACGAGAAACACCCGATACATCTAACACTTTCCTCGTGCTAAGTGTGGGATCGATGGCAATATGACCCAAAACTGCAACTTTTACAGTTTCATTTCTTACAGAATTTTCAACAATCCTTTTTTTGTTTAGCACTGATCCTGTTTCATGAAATTTTGCCACTAGTTGTAGCACGTAAATACCTATGAGACAAATGTGCATTTAGATGGAATGCATTATAACACAGTGCGGCAGCTCGAGCACAATCGTTACTTCTAAAGAAATGTGAAATAATTTTAACCCTTTTTTGAAGAGTGTACATCATTTTAATCCGTTATTGAACACACTGAAATGTAAAGCAAAATGAATTTTTATTCTTACTATGAATTTGATCGATGCCAAAAACAAACTGAGTTTTTTCGACTGAACAAGTGGAATTCCAAATCCCTTTTGTTAAGATTGTATCATTTTTTGTGTATTTTATACCATTTAATTTGTTTACATGTGTTTGGTCAACTGCTGATTTTCTTATAGTCTCTATTTTGACACACCCACGAAGCGCTGCTGAGTTTATGCATGTGTAAATTATATCCCTTATAGACTTGTGTTAATACCATTTTTATTTAAAGCATCTTTAAGCCATTTATTAAAGTCCGGGTTGTAGCAGCATGAAAGTTTTCTAATTGTTAAAATTCATTTAGTTTCAGCCATTGGTCTTATATTTTTGGTGTCTTTAATACAAAAAAGAATAATTGCAGCTTCGCTAAGTTCCGGTTTTACTATAAAAAGGGGAATTTTAATAGTGGTTGATACCTGTTTAATTTTTATGTTTTAATTCTTTCAGGAATTAACATTACTATTCGGAGGACGTAATGATATTGTTAATATTTATTTCTGAAAAGGTCTGAATTCTGTGACCCGTCGTTAGGGCCAACAAAGCAATCAATTTTATAGACAATTGAATGAAATTAAATAAGGATACTGCATTTCTAGGTATCTAGGCCTTTGATTGTATAATCCTTTTAGAAAGCATTTTAAATCGTCCTGTTTCTCGGCTTTTATAGTAAGTATTAATCTTAAAGTAGACTTACAATAATTAATGGAAGCATACTTAAAACATATTATTTAAATTCGAATAAGTATAGCGGGAATGAGGGCAGGCAATGAAATAACACAATTGTATTTATCCCAATATTTCGTTTTATATAAAAACATTTTTCAGGGTCAATAAAAAGGTCTTTAAGCCTGTATATTCATACTGTGGAATATGACAATACATTTTCTCAAAAACATATTGGATACATGTATACAGTGTGTCCCCGGATGGAGTTGACAAGAGGAAAATGATCTTTATTATTGATTTTACGACGAAAAGTTATTCTTTATAAAAAATTCTGCTTGTCGAGAAAATAAATTTACCATATAAAAATTTTTGATTAGATGTTGATAAATTAAGAAAACATAAAAATGCTTTAAGAGAGGTATCATTATTTATTATTTTACACAAAATGTTTATAAAAAAAAGTTGTTTATATTCCAAAATAAGGCCTAAATACAAAATTTGAAATCTGAATTATAATGTTTGTTTTTTATTTTTTGCAATAGAATTTATGAACATTCAAAATGAAAACCTAAGAGTGCTGACCTATTTATTTAATTTATTTATAATTTGGAGAAATGTGTGCAGGTTGGAGGAGGATATGTAGAATAATAACTTTTTCTACAATTGTGCTTTTGTGTATTTAGGTATATTATGATTACATTATTACCTATTATAACATTATTATCTACCTTTATTCATAAAAACAATATGGATAAAAACGATTCCATTGGATAGAATGTATGGTATCCGTTGTTTTGCTGGCTTGCTGGCATGGCCAATTATTGATATTAGGGGACCAACGGGCAAAACGGGGTACTTAAGCCTTAAAATGCCATATAAAAGAAACTATAAATTTTAAGGAACTCAAAATAAGGCAACAATCTTATTGTAGTATTGACTATTTATTCATAATATTTTAACTTAAAAAAAAGTAATCATGAACGATAAAACAAGAAAATAACATAACTACGTAACTTACCCCATTTTGCCCATCGTGTAGGGCAAAATGGGGTAGTATTATAGTAAAGGTGAAAAGACATTACTGATAATGCTCACAAACAAGTACTGCTTCGTCGCCTTTATTTTCTACCCCTGCAAAAGAATTATGAGCCCAGTTGTGGTAACCTGAACTGCATTATGTTATAGTCAGAACGAATAATCGCACCTTCATATCTTTAACATAACTGACAAGTTCGTCTTCTTGTTGAGAACTAAAAATGGGCTTTTTACTGCCCAAAACCTTTGAAACCGAGTTAGTTAGCCACGTTATCTCGACGTTTCTTAACATAACGCTCTAAGGTAGTCTGTGGAACAGAGAAGAAAATAGATGCGCGATTGTAATCCATATTACCACTTACTACAGCATTTACGCCTGTTGCATATTTTCTGTTGACCAACTTTGCCTATTAGTCTTTCTTCTGTACTTAAACACCATCTAGAAATTAAACCAATAACTTATACCTACATCTTTATTTAATATATTACGTATACCCCATTTTACCCGACAATCCCCATTTTGCCCGACCATAGGGTACCCCATTTTGCCCGATGAGCAAATTTTGTGGTTAGTGCTTGTTTTTTGAACTAAAAATTTGTGTTTTTTTTTAAATATAATAACAAAGAAAGATGTTAAAAACTATACACTTTTAGTTGACAATAATATTATTTAATTATAAATTGATTTAATATTACTTACTCTAAATTTAATCTGTCGAAATATTATAACTTTGTATATTAAAAACGCACATATGCTCTTACTGAGGTCCTCAACCGTATGGCACAGAACGGACCCAAACGTGATGACGATATTCCGAAGACGTAGTATAGATGGAGCGACTGGGTTAGAATAAAAGTAGGGTACCCCGTTTTAGGCGCCTACCCCGTTTTGCCCGTCGGTCCCCTAATTGATTTGCGCAAGCCTACCAGCTGATACCAGCTCAATACCTTTTTTAAAAACGTGTTAATAAATTTCCTTTATTGAAAACCTTAAAGTTGCCTTTCAATATGCGCAATTAATTTAAGAAAACAATTTCAATTTATGCAAAGTAGGGGTCTGACCTATCAACTGAGTAAACTGAAAGCTTTGTATCATAAAGTTAATAACTTCATAGGGATATAGTCTAAACTCTATAACAAGTATGGCGTTAATCCTCTTAACAGCACAGAACCTTATGTAAGATTACTTCATGAATATGCACCAAACGAGATATTTCTGCAAGTTATGGCCAATTCTAGATAATACTCAAACAGTTTACGGTTTAAAACTACGTGGAAATTGAACGGTCACGGTAGTTAGATTATACTAATCAAATTTTATTACTTGGCAAATAAATTTCTTAAATGCGTAATTAAAGGTTATCGCTTTTGGATGCATATAATATGTAATTATTTATGCACCGTAAATATTATTAATAGAGCACGATCTAGTTAGCTTTATCGTAATATATTAAGTCGTCAATAGGGTTTGTTACTTAATATCAATTCCACAGGTCTGCATTTTTTAACACTTTGAAAGTTGATTTAAAATTTTTAACTGTTTTCTAGTAATTGGGTAGCGCTGATTTCAAATCTGCTTTCAGTTTTTATATATCACGTAAGGTTATTTTTCAAACCGGTAAAATCCAAAAATATAGAAAAAACACGCTTTATTTCATTTATAAGCTAGTTTTTTAACATATTAAGGAAAAAAATACAAAAATATACAAAATATACACATATAAACTATTATAAATGGTTATTTATTCGTTACGCTTCTTCAAAAAATGTTTTCTTTTTTCCGACAAGCTTCTTTTGGTTGTTTTTCTATTCCAACAGAAATCGGCCATCATTTTTGTGTCCCAGCGCCCCTGGTATATTTTTTCCATCTCTTTAATATATTGATGAAATCTTTCACCTTGCTCTTTACCCACGTCTCCAAGATTTTCCGGGAATTAGTCCAAATGGGAATGTAAAAAGTGAATTTTTATGCTCATATTCTGAAATTCCTGAAATTTTCCAGCATATTTTCAACGATTCAAGCTGCTAATCTACGGCCCAGCAAAGATTCCCTCCTTTAATTTTGCCTCTGACAGAGCCGGAAATATTTTACACAAATATTTAAAACAGTATCCTTCTTTGTTTAATGCCTTAACAAATTGTTTCATACGTCCAAGTTTTATGTGAAGTGGTGGAAGTAAAACTTTTGGAGGGTCAATAAGACTTTCGCGAATTACATTTTTGTTTCCAGGTGTTAAAGTCTCTCTTTGTGACCAGTCTCTTTTTATTCAATGCTGTTCTCGCTAGCTAGATCACTCGCACAGGAAACATGGAAATTTAGTAAATCCAGACTGCTGACCTAAGAGAAGACTTAAAATGTTTAGATCTTCACGCACTTCCCAGTTGGGATTTTCATATTGTATTCTTTAAAGTAATTCCCCTAAATTTTCATAGTTTTCCTTTAACTTAACTGTATGGCCGACCGAAACAGAAGCAAAAACATTGTCATTATGTAAAAGAACAGCTTTAAAGCTCCTTTTTGAAGTCGATAAAAAGTCTCCAGTCGGAAGGTGTATGTAGCACCACAGAAAATCATTTTTTATTCATCAATCATTTAGAATTTGAAGTACTACATTCATTTTAAAATGTATTAAAACGCCTATTATAAGTTTTTTTTATATTTTTTCTTTTTTTTGCAAAAAAAAAATCTGTGGGTGATAGAGACCAATTGTATTTTAATTAGTTATTTCTATATAAAAACTAAGCTCAACAAACAAAAATCACATGATCACAAATTTCATGCAGGCCTGTGTTAAATCAGTCGTGTGATTTGTACTGTTATTTACACAAAATTAGTACAATGTACTTTAGATCAATACTGATCATTTGTATAAAATGTGCCAACATTTTAAATCATGTTTGATTTGAGGGATTTTAAAAGGCCTTGGAAGCGGCTGACACATGCGTAACACGCAACAATTTAATCAATAGGGAGTAACACCTCAAACTTTTCTTGTAGCAAGTCGTTAGGTGATTATCAGTCTTTGGCTTTGAATAATACGTGTTGTTCGCACGGTGCCGATTCATTTTCTCTTAGTGTGTGACATAAGGAAGTGGGTGGTTCTACAAACACTAAAGCCAAATTTTACGTGGTGCATTTGCCTTAAAATGTTTTTAAAACTACCAATTTTATCTAATAATATGATTTTGACAAAAAAATACTTTATAAGGTGAAGGTTTCTTTGAATACACCCAAACAAACTCGTCAGTAACACATTCTTATCTTAGAACAAAATTAAAACGCAAATTCTCAAAAACTAATTAAAATATCGAGATAAATAAAGTACAACTTTTTTACGTCTAAAAGACCCTTCTTTGATAATTTGAGGTAAAGAGATGAGAACTGTGAGATGCAAAAAATATATGCGAGAATTTACCAAACTCATATTGTGTAATACATACAGGGTGTTCATTTGAAAACTTCCCACCTTGATTTTCCTGCTTTAAAATAAAAATGTGGAAAATCGCTCGGACCCGTCGATTTTTGTTTCGAGGGGGACATCTTTTGCGTATATTGTCAATCTTGTTACTTCAAGCCCCTAGGAGGGAGGGGGGGTAAGATCTAAATCTTAAATGGATACCCCTATTTTATATATTTTTTTTTAGATTCTGCATAAAATTCTGAACATTTTTTAATAAAAGCATTATTAGTCTATACTTAACAGTTTCCGAGATATTTACTCTTGAAAAATGACATTTTTGAACTTTGACAGCGTCTAGCTTTCTAACTGTACGTCTTAGAGCAAAACGGCTTACATGTCCCTATCTTCGATTTTTATTATCTTTCCAATAGTGTGAACTTTCGGTTAAACCGGATGTAAGAAATATAGTACTTCCGGTTTGACCGGAGGTTTACACTATTGGAAAGATAAAAATCGAAGATAGGGACATGTAAGCCGTTTTGCTCTAAGACGTACAATTTAAAAGCTAGACGCTGTCAAATTTCAAAAATGTCATTTTTCAAGAGTCAATATCTCGGAAACTTTTAAGTATAGACTAATAATTCTTTTATTAAAAAATGTTCAGAATTTTATGCAGAATGCAAAAAAATTATATAAAATAGGGGTATCCATTTAACATTTAGATCTTACCCCCCCCCCCCCACTCACTCCTAGGGGCTTGAAGTAACAAGATTGACAATATACGCAAAAGATGTCCCCCTCCAAATAAAAATAAATGTCATTTTTCAAGAGTCAATATCTCGGAAACTGTTAAGTATAGACTAATAATGCTTTTATTAAAAAATGTTCAGAATTTTATGCAGAATGCAAAAAAATTATATAAAATAGGGGTATCCATTTAAGATTTAGATCTTACCCCCCCCCCCCTCACTCCTAGGGGCTTGAAGTAACAAGATTGACAATATACCCAAAAGATGTCCCCCTCCAAATAAAAATCGACGGGTCCGAGCGATTTTCCACATTTTCATTTTAAAGCAGGAAAATCGAGTTGGGAAGTTTTCAAATAAACACCCTGTATACATTTATATATGATTAATTACAACATAGTCTGTCTTGCACTTATAAACATAACTATATCATTTTTTATTTAATTGTGACGTTTTTTCAAGTCTAATATCTCCTGTGGCCCCCTTAGTTATGGAACATTCTGTATACATATACAATAAGTTTATTAATATATTACCGACTGAACTTTCGGTAAGTCGCTTATCAAAATATAAATTAGAGAAACTCATTTGGTATATGGGCAGCTTTTTTAAAAGATAGAAATAATAATAACGATAATAATACGAAATATTATTTTATAGCATTAAAATGGCCGTTTATATATTATAATATGATTTTATGGGCTAATAAATAAAAATACTAGATAATCTCATATTGAATAGCACCTATATACAGCCAGCACTAATATTATTATTTAATATATTTATATAAAAAATATAAATATTTTATTTTTATTATAGGATTTGTGATCTGTTTATCATATTTATTTCTATAAAAAAATTATGTCTATTACAAAAATAAAATGTTGCTTTTAACAATAAATAAACCATTAATATTCCAATATTTTTATTAAAGCAGTTTGTAAAATGCGGCTTATTATGGTTATAGATAAATTAAAAGGGAAATAAATACCGTGCGAGCCAAAATTATTTGCATCAAAGAAGGCCTTGCATCGTTGGACGTAATGCTTAGCCGTAGAGCTTAATATCTGTTGGATGTCAGTGACTACCTGAATTAACAATCAATCAGTTATACCGTCATCTTTGACAGTCGTTACAAGTACTTTAATTCATCGCTAATTTTTCCAATTTCTTAAACAATTCATTGATTGAAGCGTTTTTTTCGAAACGTGGTTAGAGTAAATGGTGAGTGGCAATACAATCCGGGTTTGTGCATGGACGATTTTCACGAACATTCTCCTAACGTTGCTTTTATTGCTGGAGATTTATATCATTGCCTGAAAAGAACCGTGGCTGTGTTTAGGGAAACATGTTCTATACAACACAAAAAGGAGCAGGAAGACCATCTGTAAGAACAGAAGAACTTGTTGCAAACGTTCGAGAAATAATGCAAAATACACCAACAAATTGTATAAGACGCCTGTCCCAAGAAGAGGGAAGATCTTACGGAACATGCAGGACTATTCTTAAGAAGCAGCTAAATTTATTTCCTTATAAAGTGCAAGTATTCCAAGAAATACAAGCTGCAGATTTTGAAAGACGCAGGAATTACTCTCAATGGTTTACCCAAAACTTATTGGAAAGAAATGATTTATTAGACCTGACATTTTTTTTCGGATGAAGCCTGGTTCCACCTATCCGGTTATGTGAATTCTCAGAATACACGCATGTGGAGTAGTGAAAATCCCCATTTTATTGTAGAGTCTACATTTCACCCTCAAAAAATTGGTGTCTGGTTAGCTATTTCCCGAAAAAGAATTGTTGGTCCTATTTTTTTCCATGACACAGTTACAGCACAGCGGTATAGAGACAATATTTTGAATCCATTTGTGGAGCAATTACTTGACGACGAACTACGTTTTGGATATTTTCAACAGGACGGTGCAACCGCCCATACAGCCGCCGAAACTATTAACTACTTACGCAGTTTTTTCGACGACAGATTGATCAGTTTTCGATCAGATATTCAATTCCCACCTAGATCACCTTGTTTAACGGTTATGGATTACTAAGATTACTTCGTTTTTCATCATTTAAACAACACTATTTTTAAAACATCAGTTGCAAATTTAGAACAATTACAAGAAAGGATTATCCC
The DNA here is from genome assembly GCA_963969555.1 of Polydrusus pterygomalis. NCBI lineage: Eukaryota > Metazoa > Arthropoda > Insecta > Coleoptera > Curculionidae > Polydrusus > Polydrusus pterygomalis. The sequence continues at coordinate 67,279,837 of OZ018378.1, forward strand.
AGAATGTGGTAACATTTCTCTGGAGATGCTGGTCAACACTTTCGAAAATATGAAGAGACGTGTGAATAAATGACCCCCCCATTTAAAATAACCACTAGCCGCCACTGATCTCAGCAATAATAAATTGAAATTGATAGTAACAAATTTCTGTCATACTGATTAATAAAGAAAATCTTTCGGATCTCGGCAGCGGAAACTTTAAATTCAATTACAGCAATCTTGTATGGCAGGTCAGCAAATATCCCGAATAAGTTTTATGAAAAGTGTTACATCTAGACGTTATTTGATGGCAAAGTTTGCGGTATTTTTGAGTCAGCGGGGAATTGTAGGATCAACTTTTGGGGTTGCAAGTAGGAATTATGAATTTGCATGCCCGTTGGGATTAAAAGTTTATCTATGCTTCATTGCTAGTTCTTAATATTACATAAAAAAATTCTAGTCCAATTATACAAACAAGTTTTTTTTTACGTTTCGAACGTAAAGTTGTCTCCAAGAACGTTTAAACCTTTTCTCCAAAAAAAAAATTAGAACAAACGGTGTTTCCAAGCGGTCACACATCCCAATATTAACCTTATCAGATATCGCTTGGCTTAACGGATCGGAGGGCAACTTTCTTACTGAAACTATTTATTTCATGCCTATTTAAACACAATAACGATGATTGATGGTACGTTTCACTAGGATAAAGATATTAAATTAAGCCACACCCAGACAATGCACTCGGGCTAGATCAGGCGATGATGGTAGCGGGGAAGGAGGGGAGGGATACCGTACCCATTGGGTTACCCCACATGTTTTTTTAAAATAATTCAATTTAATAAAAAGGTAAATCGAACATTCACAACGAAATAAATATTTCAACCATCAAACATTTAAAAAGTTATTTACGATCGAATATGTTGAAGAAACGATTATATAGCCCCCCATACACTAGCGGATAACTTAACGAATTTGATATGGCACGAGCCAAATATACACGATAAAACTTTACGTGTATGTGGCTAGCCGAGCTTTAATCAGCCGGTTTTAACCCGTCAGTAGATGCGCTAGGTTAATTTGGGACGCGTATCAAGTCGTCCAACTTGGTTTAAGGTTAAATTAAAATAATAATAATAATAACGAATTATGTCTGCCGATTCACGTTACTTGTCAAAAGAATTTATTTTCAAATATACTTACACCATACTTAACAAATGTCTGAAAGTATCATTAACCATCCTTAAATTGTTACGGAAATCATTTGGCTCGTCTTGTTGAAGTTCTTTCAAGAGTAACATATGACTCAGTTCATCTCTACGAGAAATCCATATTTTTACCCACTTGCTCAGTTTTTTTGATTTTTGTTTATTGGCAATAAATACATATGCTATGGCACAAGCTATAGAGCTTCTTCTACATTGGTATTCATTTTTAAAACTCACCTAGTACAAATAAATCCTAGTCGATCTAAAACCACTGGTTAAATTTTTCAGGAATTCCAAAAGATCGCGAGCCAAGGCAAAACTGCTATAAAACGTGAAGTTTTGTCTCATTAACGAGAAGATTTAATCAGGCGAATCTAGTCGGCGAGCCAAATTCGGCTGCCCAAAAATGACGATAGTTTTCTAGCTCGCAGACCAAATTCGATCGGATCAAATCGGTCCAACTTATATGTTGGTGTATGGGGGGCTAATGGTTTAGATATATATAAAACATTGAACGTAAATAACGATTAAGTTATCAATCAGTTTGCATTCATAAAGCCACGAAGAATGCAACTTAAAGACTGGAACAACATCGGTAATTAATGAGTTCCTACTTGAAAATAACTTTTATTTATTCTTGGCACTTTTTTTATTTATGATTTATCTGCTAAAGTCGATTCAGCCAGTAAACCTGCAAGATGGCCGACATGTCATATGATAAAAGTCATATTCCAGCTATTTAATTTTTAGTAAGAATAATATTGGCAGCAATAGGTCAGAAATGAGAATTAAATACAAATGTCTAAAAATACTTGCCGGCAACACAATAGCACAATGAAATAGCTCTGAAAAGAACTGTTTTTAGAATTAAATAAAGTTTCAAGGCACAAAAATGGATAAAAACGAATTAAAATGACAAATCAAAACACCAAAATTGAACAATGTCAACTAAAACCTTAAACATTAACTCGAATATTACTTTATAATAATTATATCTCTGTCTAACACGTTATATTCCGTTCAAGACGTATTGCGTGTTGCTACTCCTGGAAACCTCGGAAACGGTCTCTAATACTTACGCTTTACAACAGCGATGCCTGGCCTGCCCTGTGATCATATAACGGTTCGTGTTGGTTAGCACCGGTATGTGTCTCTCTCTATCATGCATTTAACTCGATACGAAGAAACAAGAAAGATATATGATTTAGGGACTTAATAATAGTTGGTTTTACTTATGTTTGGAATTGAATTTTAATAATTTCTGGTGTGGATCCTAGTAACTTTGTGCCTAAATTTATTTGTGATTGGAGAGCGCTGACATGGATTATGCGCCGTCATCTTGCAGGTTTACTGGCTGAATCGACTTTACTATTCGATTCCGTTTCCTATATTTGTTTTTTGTTTTTCTACTTTTTATATGTTACTATTTGAGTTGTTTGTATTTTTGTTTTTAATGTCATTTTTTTTGTTGCAAGGGCGGAATAATTTTTTTTTAGAAAAGGGCAAAAAAAACTATGTGTTTATACTAAATATGGTTTATTAAGTATATATTTATACATTTTTCGGGAAAAATTAAATTTGATTTAGAGAAAAAGGTGTTACATATATGTAACGCTAGCCAGTGTGCGCATACAAAATTTCTTATTTAGAGTGCAAAATAACATTACACTCCAAGCATAAACCAACATCACATTTTGAACACATGGTGCGTGTGCTTGCTGCACATCCTTCCCCAGCACATCGTCTTCTCTTTTTGTTTGGAATAGTCGTCAACAAATGATCCATCCGATCATATCGAATGTCATCAGACACCCGATTTAGTGAAACACTTGCTTTTGGGGTCGCCATTCTTCCTGGTCCTTTTGGTGCTTGGCCATATCTAGCTAAATATGTCTGGACAATTTGACGTCAAAACTCCAATTGGGTAGGTGATGATTGATTTTTTATTCGCCTAGAAATACACCATGCATTAACCATAGTAACAACGAGTAACCATGAAAAAATGGACCACCACCACTTTTTTCAGCGAATGGATATTCTAAACCTAGATATCGAACCGGGTCGTTTTTGTATTTTTTTTGACTGGTTGTGTCTGGAAAGCACGACGGATGTTGTTTCATCAGTATCTAACATCTCAATACCTGTTTCTAAGACTGGATTTTGAAAAACCAACTCAGCTTTTGGAAGTAACTGCCGGCCACTGAGATTATCTATGAATCCACCATCATCCTCGTCTCCAGAATCCTCATCAGTCAATACATCAGCATCTGGAGGTTCAATATATATATCGCGTATGTCCAGATTTTCATCATAGGCCATTCTGATGGCTTCTTCTAAAGTAAAACCACGCCTAAAAAGCAAAAACAAGTAACATACCATATTTGTAAATTTTGTCTCCTGTGAACTGCTAGCGTTATATATATGTAACGGCATTGTTTACGTACTCACAAAAGTCAAATATACCTAAATTTAAATAATACTTGAATGCAGTCTAAAAAAAATATATATTTTTAACTATATTTTACAGAAAAAATAATCAAAAAACTCAAAATATAAATATAATTGAACTTACTCTAGCTTTATGTCCATATTTTTTGCTTCCTAGAAAATGCTTTGACTTCTTACACCTATATTTACTAAAAGTAGCAAATCAGCTCAAACAATCCGACGGTTTACTACACTATCATCTTTTAAGATGCCACTGATGCTAATTTGCACAACCTTGAATCAAAACTCTGACGGGGTTGCCAAGTTTAAAATTTATACTTTAGCGTTACATATATGTAACGTTAGCAGTAGAGTGCAAACCCGGAAAGCCACTCTCCCCCCACTCCTATGACGTCACACATGACCTTGACAGCACAAGTGTGCAGGTGTTTATTTGACCTTGAGATGTGTAGTTGACCTTGATGCGTTTATATGTTCTTTGTTTACTCATGTGACCTTGACCAAACTCTTTGGCAGATAGTTAATAATGACCTTGGGTTTATTTACGACCTTGGATGTGGTCGGATGCAGGTGTCTGTTTTACATTGTATGACTTTATTAGCCCTACTATAAAAAGGGAGGAGGAGTTGGATATTTCAGTATTTGCTCGCCAATCGACTGTGTAAGAGTTCCTATCTGTTACCATGAATAATTACGTGTGTGAAAAATGTGGACTGACATTTACGCGAAGTTATAATATGTTGCGTCATAAAAGAGAATCATGTGTATTAAGATTCGCTAATGTGGGTGAAGAGAAACGTCGCAGACTAGATGGTAGTGCTTCGTCATCACGTATGCAGATTTGCGCTGTATGTAATGTTACTTTAACAGCAAATCAGATGGCAGCTCATCAAAGAACATTACAACATAGAAATAATGCTTGTTCACCATTGTCCCAAAATGTTCAAATTATTGACACTGCATTTAAAAGCAGAATTATAACCTACCGCGTAAATAGTGATAACGAGCATATCAACTTTACAGTATTCTTCAACGAATTAAGATCGAAAGTGTTAGATTTGATAAAAGAGTTGTTGGTAGTACACCAGTCATTAAAAATAAATATGGTTGTGGTGGGACGATACAGTTTACCATCACAAGACATTATAGCCGAAAAATCGTTTAATACGTCAAATGAGGTAGTTGTTGCAGGCAGCGATTTAAATATGGTGTATGGAATATTTACGGAAGCAATGAAAACCCAGTCAACTGAATTTCAAGAAAAAGATTCAGGTATGTTAAACGTTTTAGTGTATTGATAGAAATGGTATTAATTGCGCATTGTTTTTCTTTACAGGATGGGCATTGGAGAAAATACTCTACCTTGAAGTAAATATTAATAAGTACAGTCCGATGGGGGGGTCATCCTATATCGCATTACCACGTCCAATTCGAATTAAGAATGCCATTATTAATGTCACCAATCAAGACGAGTGTTGTTTTGCATGGGCGATAGTGTCAGCTTTGTTTCCTGCTACAACAATGCAACAGCAGATATCATCCTATCCTCATTATTCTAGCGTACTTAACTTCACAGGTATGGATTTTCCAGTAAAATTATGTAATATAAAGAAATTTGAAGAAATGAATAATATTTCAGTGAATGTGTATGGTTTAGAATCTTTATTTGAGGCTAAAAAGTTAAAATATGAAATTGTCGGTCCATTATATTATTCGGGAAAAAAACGTTTAAATCATGTTAATTTGCTACTATTGACAAAAGACTGCAATGTAAAAGACAATAATAGACACAATTGTAATGAAAATTGTTCAAAAAGTCATTATTGTTGGATTAAAGATTTATCACGTTTAGTGTCTTGTCAAATATCACAAAATCATTATAAATTATTCTTTTGTGATGGTTGTTTGTCCTATTTTAGTTCAGAAAATAAATTAGCAACACATCAACAATATGACTGTAACCATACATATTCACTGACTCCCTCAGTGGATTTTAAAATTGATAAATTTGGAAAGAATGTAGCTGAAAACATTTTAAAGTTTGAAAACATTGAGAAACAAATGCGAGTTCCGTTTGTAGTGTATGCAGACTTTGAGTCTATTTTAAAACCAGTTGTAAATGTGGAACCAAACCCTCAGAATTCTTACACAATGCAAAGCTTTAAGCATGAGCCATACTCTTTTTCGTATTTAATTAAATGTTCTTTTGACGATTCAATTTCCAAGTTTGAGTTATATAGGGGGGTTGATGCGGCTCAAGTTTTTGTTTCCCGGATTGAAAACGATTTAAGGTTTTTCTATAATACATATTTAAAGGATATAAAAGAAATGAAAGACTTAACGGATCAGGAAAAGGAAGAGTTCACAAATGCTAATATTTGTGGTATATGTGAACACCCTTTTACCGACACAGATGTAAAAGTAAGAGATCACTGTCATATAACGGGGGAAAAAAGATTTGGTGCCGCACACTCTATTTGTAATTTAAATTATAAATTACCCAATTTTATTCCGATAGTTTTTCATAATTTAAGTGGTTACGATAGTCATCTTTTTATAAAAGAATTGTGTAAACATGGGGATAGAATTGACGTAATAGCTCAAAGCAAGGAAAAGTATGTATCGTTTACAAAGAGCATTTACGTGCACGATTATGTTGAGAAAAAGAGTGGTATTACTAAACGTAAATATTTAAAGTTACGATTTATTGATAGTTTTAAATTTTTATCATCGTCCTTGGAGAATTTAGGCAATGGGTTAGATATCACTGAATTTAGAGAAACAAGAAAGCTTTTTCCCAACACTGATCAATTCAATATGATGCGCAGAAAAGGGGTTTTTCCCTATAGTTTCGTAGATTCCATTGAAAAAATGAACAATACAACACTTCCATTAAAAAATGAATTTTATGATAATTTACGGGAAGAGCACATTAGCGATGAGAGTTATGAACGCGCTAAAGAAGTATGGCATATGTTTGGATGTAAGAATTTGGGGGAATACTCGGATTTGTATCTCAAGTCAGATGTATTATTACTAACAGATGTTTTCGAGCAGTTTCGAGATATGTGTTTACGTGTTTACAAGCTCGATCCTGCGCAGTACTACACGCTTCCAAGTTTATCATTTGATTGTATGCTGCGCATGACCAAGGTAGAGTTAGAACTACTGACTGACATAGACACAATACATTTTTTTAAAAAGGGTATTCGCGGCGGCTTAAGTCAGTGTACGGAAAGAAAGCATATTGCCAATAATATATATTTACCAAACTACGACGCAACAAAACCATCTTCATTTATAACATATCTTGATGCTACTAACCTATATGGTCATAGTATGTCACAGGCATTACCATTTGGCGGTTTCAGGTGGCTGACAGAACGTGAAATAATTGATTTAAATATTATGGCGATTGACGATAACAGCCCCCAAGGTTATGTTCTTGAGGTGGATGTGCATTATCCAGAATATTTACATAATGCTCATGCCGACCTTCCATTTTTAGTGGAAAACATAGTCCCTCCTACAGAAACAGCAAAACTACCGAAATTAATACCAAATTTAAACGATAAAAAGCGTTACATTGTACATTATAGAACGTTAAAACAAGCCATCAATAACGGTCTAATGGTAATGCAAACACATAGAATTTTAAAATTTGATCAATCTAAATGGTTAAAAAAGTACATAGATTTTAATACTGAGTTGCGAAATAAATCCACAACGAAGTTTGGTAAAGATTTATTTAAGTTAATGATTAACGCGAATTTTGGTAAAACAATGGAAAACGTGGAGAATCGTAAAGATATAAAGTTAATAACTGCCTGGAATAATTCTTCAGGTAAGGTAGGTGCTAGAGCTTTAATCGCTCGCCCTAATTTTAAAAGTGCTTCAATATTTTCAGAAGATCTAGTAGCAGTTCATATGGGTAAAACAAAAGTAATTTACAATAAACCAATTTATATTGGATTCTCCATATTGGACATGTCAAAAACAGTTATTTACGATTTTTTTTACAATTTTATTAAGGCAAAGTTTGGTAATAATGCTTCCTTGCTATACACTGACACCGATTCTCTTATACTTAAAATTTATACAGATAATTTCTATCGCACTATTTCAGAGAATCCGGATAAATTTGATACATCAAATTATCTCGAGCAAAATTTGTTTAATATTAAAAAAAGTAAATCGGTATTGGGTAGAATGAAGGATGAATTTCCAGGTGACCCGATAACATGTTTTTACGGTACTGGGGCAAAAGCTTACTATGTGAGCTCGTTAAACAACGAATTAAAAAAGGCTAAGGGTATTAAAAAATGTGTTGTTGAAAATCATCTACACCTTGAAGATTATCGAAAAATAGTAGAACGCGGTGGCCTTATATTTAGAAAAATGAAAACTTTTCGTAGTAATAAACATGATGTATATACGGAAGTTCTAAATAAAGTTGCTCTTTCCCACAACGACGACAAACGTTACATTATTCCATCGACGACAAAAACTTTACCTTGGGGTCATCAAGACATCGAATTTTATCAAAGCAAGCCCGAGGATAATTTGGAAATGTTGCTTCAAGTTATCGAATCCTTTAATGAGAATGAAAGTTCATAAATAATTTTAACCTACTGGAAAATCCATATTTGACGCTTTTATATATATGATAAACAATTTGAGAAATAATATTTTAAATAGTTTTTTTATTGAAAATAATATTTTTTATACTTATTTTGTAACCTTTCAAACTACACCGAGGACACATTCCACCCCAAGCAGGTAAAATAACCTTACAAATAAATACGTAATTCGAGGAAAAATACATTATGGTATTTGGTATTTTATATACCTATTTTGTTACCTTTCAAACTACACCGAGGCCACATTCCAACCCAAGCAGGTAAAATAACCTTAAAAATAAATACCTAATTCAAAGAAGAAGAATACATTGTAACACACAAGGACGTACCTGAACCTTGAGGGTATGGTGTATCGGATTCTTGGAACTGCATAAGGTTGGGATGTTAAGGAAGGGATAGTAGAAGTGGGGTGGAAGTAGGTAGGTGAACATAAAAGAATGAACAGCAGCCAAATTTCTTCAGTTTAAATCTTTCAGTCGTTGTCATTCAGTTGTATTTGTGTTCGTGTTAAGTCTAAAGTGTGCTCAGTTTTGTTTTGTAAAGTTGAGATAGTTAATTTAATATTCTACATAATATTAATAATGAGTTTGCCAGTGCTCAACGGTTGCGATATTGATATGGGTTTGGGTGATCTTACCCAGACCTTCTTAAATGAGATCACTACCACAGCATTCGATGAGGACATTATGCCGGAGATGGATTCGGTACAATTAGAAGAATGTGAACGATTTTTGGACGAGATTACATCGCGTCAAAAATCCGAAGAAGAGGCTCGGCGAAAAGTCAATATTATAAGTAATGTGGTAGTTGTGCCTGCCATAACGCCGTCAGAGACTCCGTCAACACGTGATGTGGTGGTTGTGTCTCCAATAACGCCGGCAGAGTCTTCACCAACAACATCCAAGTTGGCGAAATTATTAACAGGCCCTAGACCGGCGAACAAAGCTGATTTTTATTCATCAATAAATAAAAAGCAGCCAACTACGTCTCGAGGCAAGAAACGTGTATGGGCGGACGAACCCCAGCCATGCACCAGCATTCAAAAATCATCGCCAACACCATCACCTGTCAGAAGCAATCGGAGGAAGCAAGAAAAAAAATTTATTTTTAAGACACCAAAAAACCCACATGTGTTGCCTCAGTGGGTGAGAACAATTGAAACCAATGTCAAATCCGAGCGTCCGGAATCACCGACCGCTGTCACCAGCGAGCGGCCGCAATTGCCGACTACTATCATCAGTGAGCGACCGCAATCGCCGACCACAATCATTACCGAGCGGACCCAATCGCCGTCCACTGTAACCGTCGAGCGGCCGCAGTCGCCGATTCTTAACACTAAGCGGCGAGGAAAGTGTTTGAGAGGGAAAAAGATGGTGTACGAGACATCAGTATCGCCAACTGTGGTCCAGATCCAACCATCTACTCCAGACTGGGTGACCGATGGTTTTAGCCAAGACGACGAAAGAAAAATCATTAAAGACTTTGTTAATATGAAGAATGAATGGAGAATTAAAATAGACAATGGTGAAAGTGAGATTGTAGATTTAGAAAAAACAATTTTAGATTTAGAGAATAAGTTAATGGAATCTCGTGAGCGTTTAGGTGTAGTTAAGAGTAAGGTATGTAGGTTTAAGGTTAAGTTAGAAACATATGGTAGTAATGTACAGTAGGTTAAGTAAATTATTTGTAAATAAATGTTTAGTTATAATTAGATTAAGAATAGCAATAAGTTTTGTAAATGAAGAAAAAGTCTAAGTCATAGGTTAGATTAGTATTTAAGATTGTATATATAAATGTAGTTATTATAAATAATATTTTTTTAAACATAAAAGACATTGGTAAAAAAAAAGAGATTTCATAACTTAATTTAACGAAATGTGAATTTAAGTTTGTATGTAAATGTGTAGAAAGTGTATAATGTGTATATATTGTATTTAAAATAAAAATAAAATTTGATTTTTAAATTACCATGCATTATTTTTTTACCATTTAAAATAAACTCAATTTAAAGAAAAAAATTCTAAATATTGGATGTAATATGTTGTTTCTTGATACATAAGTACCATTACTTATTATACAGTGTGTGTCCAGTAAAGTTCACATCATATGGGTTTTTTTTTATTAATAGAAAAAAAAATAGTAGCACATGATAAACATTATCTGTCAATTTTTCCAAAAATAATTCAAAAGTGCGGTTATTTCTGAAAGTATCGAGAAATGTTATAAGAAAAAAGTTATTTTAAATACAGTTTCTAGCCCACATGCAAAATTTCAGCTGCATAAGATAATTTTGATTTTTACCCACCACGAGCGCAAATTTCTCGGATTTTGGCAAAAAAAAGTTTAGCCTGCAACTGCCGTGACAGCGTGGGATTCGACCCTGCTGTCTTAATCCCACCTTTCCCACCCATCATAAGACGGCGAAGGACGAACCAACGAGGCCACGGCGACGGCCAATTAAAAGAACTCAAACTTTCTAGTGTACAAAACTCTACAAAAATGTCTATAAGTGCGAGAGAGACTCTCTCTACAGCTAGGCGCGGTATCAGGGAGTATTGAATTTTAGCTCTGTAAGCTACACATGTTTTCCGATATTCTAAGAATTATTATACATTAATTCAATAATACCTACGTTAACAACCGTAACAGACCGCTGTAAGTACCCCTAAGCATTGCGGCGTCGGGGGCGGCGAAGCCACACACATGTCTATAAGGCAAAACAATACGTTCCAATACAACTTTTAACTCGTGAATATAATCATCTACTACATAATAAATATATAACAGCAGAAGCACTTACCAAATAAAATAAATATCCATATATCCAATTTTAACGTATTTTTGTCACACACTAATTATCCGCTTTTACCGTAAAATAAATTCTCACTATTAAAAACACTACACTACACACGGTTTTCGGTCCTTGTTCGAACAAATTGATTTTACTACGCGCTTTCGAAATTTCGGTAAAGACACACTCACGTTTTTTTGAATTTGAATCCGTAACAAATTGATACAAGAATCCAACTGTCTACTGCAATTGAATAGTCATTTTCATTAAAGTTTAAACTGAGCCTTTCCTAGATTTTTAGTATAATATTTTCATTAAGATAACATAATCCCTCAACCCTTAATCCTATATGGAATAGAACATAAGTGCTTGCCCCCATTTTTAGTAAGAAATGCACCTTTTAGAATTATTTTGACCCATAATTAAAAATGCTAGACATGCACCTTTTAGTTAATTAGTTTAATGAATGTAAAATGTGTTTTTCTGTACATGTATGATTTTTCTAAATACTAAATTTTGATAGGAGATATTTTTTCGTATTTCTACCGTCAATATACATACCATCTTATAATTTTTCATTGATATTTTTCATCATCATTTATTTACTTAATAACATATTTTAAAAATAAACTAAAAGCTGCCGAGACGACAGCCGAGTCCGCCACATAAGCGGCACTTCCTAAATGATACTTTTATTGTATGAAACAGAGTCTTATTTTTCACTGTATAAAGTTTTTTTATTAGAAAATGTTGTTTGCACTTAAAAGTTATCCATAATTACCAAAAACAGTTCTTGGGCGATTAATAAACTTAAATACTTTAAATACGTTAAAACAGACGGAGCGGTTTTTGTCGAGCCGGCAGCCGAGTCGTCCGCTTCGACAACTGCACTAAATAATAAAGTACCCTTATTTTTCACTGTATAAAGTTTTTTTATTAGGAAATGCTGTTTGCATTTAAAAGTTATATACGAACACCAAATTTCAGCTTGGTAGCACAAAAAAAAGTGTTTTTACAGATAGAAGCTAAGTAAGCTATAAAGTCAATTTTTTAACAGTTCTTGAGCGATTAATAAACATATACATAACTTACTTTAACTTGCTTCAAATACGTGAAAATAGACGGAGCGGTTTTTGTCGAGCCGGCAGCCGAGTCGTCCGCTTCGACAACTGCACTAAATAATAAAGTACCCTTATTTTTCACTGTATACAGTTTTTTTATTAGGAAATGCTGTTTGCATTTAAAAGTTATCTACGAATACCAAATTTCAGCTTGGTAGCACAAAAAAAAAGTGTTTTTACAGATAGAAGCTATGTAACTTATAAATTCAATTTTTTAACAGTTCTTGGGCGATTAATAAACACGTACACAACTTACATAAACTTGTTTTAAATACGTTAAAACAGACGGATCGGTATTTGTCGAGCCGGCCGCCGAGTCGTCCGCTTCAACAACTGCCCTAAATAATAAAGTACCCTTATTTTTCACTGTATAAAGTTTTTTTTATTATGGAAATGTGGTTTGCATTTAAAAGTTAACCACGAATACCAAATTTCAGCTTGGTAGCACAAAAAAGTGTTTTTACAGATAGAAGCTAAGTAAGCTATAAATTCAATTTTTTAACAGTTCTTGAGCGATTAATAAACATATACATAACTTACTTTAACTTGTTTTAAATACGTAAAAATAGACGGAGCGGTTTTTGTCGAGCCGGCAGCCGAGTCGTCCGCTTCGACAACTACCCTAAATAATAAAGTACCCTTATTTTTCACTGTATAAAGTTTTTTTATTATGAAAATGTGGTTTGCATTTAAAAGTTAACCACGAATACCAAATTTTAGCTTGGTAGCACAAAAAAGTGTTTTTAGAGATAGAAGCTATGTAAGCTATGTAAGCTATAAATTAAATTTTTTAACAGTTCTTGAGCGATTAATAAACATATACATAACTTACTTTAACTTGTTTTAAATACGCGAAAAATGGAAAACTTTTTTATTATTACTTTTACGAAAAAAATGTATTCTTAATAAAAAGTTTTGCATGGTCTAAAACCTTAAATGCAACTATCAGATATTAAATTATTTGAAGCGTATACGGGGTTTGTCAGAAATATATATTTTGCCCAAGAGCAAAGTTCATAATTTATTTTAAAGAAAAAACTAAAGGCGGGCACTATCTAACTTATTGTGTTGTATTAAGATGGTACGAAAAAAGCATTAATTGCTATTATTTAGTATTTTAATAATAATCTCAGTGGAGTGAAAACCCAAAAACTTCATTTCAATAATTTCAGTGGAGTGCAAATGCCAGAACTGACTCCTCCCCCCACCAACCCTATGACCTTAACGACACACGTGTTTGGATGTTTATTTGATCTTGAGGTATGACGAGTGTATTTTAAATAGTTTTTACATATATACACTTGAGTGTGGTCATTTCACCTAGATATGGGATATTTATTTTTAATCGATACTTTGGAAAAAGTTCCTAGAGTTTAAGCTTACATGTTTATAGTAACAACTTCGACAATATGTTCTATACAATGTGGTATAATAATTTCTTGTAACCTATACTTTTTCTATGAAATAAACGTTGCATTTTTCCAATAATAATATGTAAAGAACTTTTAAATATTTCCTATTAAGAGAGAGTCTTAGTTATTCCAACCGTTTAGCTTCGGTCGAAAATCGTATCATTTAGTGACCTACTAACTACTTTGAATTCTTATTAGCCTCCGAAGAGGCAGGTAGCCCTGAAAAGGGCTGATTGCAAGGAAAAATGGAGGGTTCATTTGAGATGCGGCTAGAGTGGCTGCTCTCCCCTCGCGATTTGCACCGACCGCGGCGCCGGTGCTCGGCGGTTTCGAGGCCTTTCAGCCTGAAGCCGCCTTACAGCGCGACGTTCGCGTCGGCGTTCCGAAAGCTCTCTTAAAAGAGCATCGCGTTCCTCAGGCCCGAGGACAAATTCCTCCCCTTCCACCATCTCGACAGGCTCGGTAGGAACCTGCGGAGGTGGTGGTGGTGGTGTCGGAATCCTACGTACAGTTTCGACAACCTGAGTCGGCTTATGGCTGTTCTTTAGCCTCCATTTTTCCCAATAATCCGCAATAATTGGCTCTCTTGTTGACTTAAGCATAAGTCTCGACATAGTGAGTCCAGCGGAGGAATGACGTTAGCCAATCCACCAAAATACTTAAACTTATATTATAGAAATTCATTGGTTACATATTGCGTTTAGCGCCATCTCTATGAGTAGTACATAAGCTAATCAGTACTCCTGTACGATCAATAAATGTGTCAAGAAAGAAGTACTAGAGTCTGACGCTTGGTTCGAGAACCGCAGCGTTAGTTTCTGAAGTTAATATAAGAGGGCTCCACTGCTTAGTTCACACCGTCTGGTAACTACATAAATTATTCATATTTGAAATCTATTTGTTATTTCTTCATGCAAAACCAAGTCATGGCTGAAGGCGAACGACCTGAAAGCAGGTCATCTTCCCATTCGACTTGGAGTGCCGCAACTTTCGAAAATGTCGAGTGGAATGTTGCTTACGACCACGGTTTGCCTCCTTCTGGCAACAGTGGGGGTGATTGTGCCGCACAGCCCGATTCTACAACATCCTCAGCAGGGTCGTCTTTAGACGTCGTCGATGACGAATTTAGCGGCCCTTGCGACTCCACTTCATGGTGGGACTTCGAGGACGCTGTAGAATCTGGCCCTGCGGACTCAAGCACACCGTAAAGCATCCTTTCACTCAATGTTGACGACCGCTGCGCACCTGGACTACCCGCCCTTATGGGGCACCAAAATATTTTAATGTAGTTTTAGTAGTAGTACCTTATAGTTACAAAATAAAACACAGAATATCTATTTTATGAGTTTATTTCTAAATTACGTGAATAATAATATTAACTTAAAATTAATACATTGATTTATTAGTAACGGAACCGTTTAATATATTGTAGCTAAAGAATGCGTCGTGAATTATAAGTGCGTATACTTTAGTGTCTTTTGGAAATTTGCCCTTACGTGTTTCAAACTCCAACTTTACGTCCACAGTAGATGATTTAATCGCTTCTGGTTGATGACTGCAATCGATTACGAATATGGGATTATTCAGGTACTCGGCAAAGCTCATCATTGGGTCGTTCATTTCTCGTTGGTAGTAGCTTACTTGAAAATTCTCATAGTTGTAATATGCTGGCGCATACAGTTTCTTCGCAAAATTCAAATTCCATTTTTCATAAGGAAATACCGTAGAGTTAAGATAAAGCCTAATGTCGCTGATATCAGCGGTTGTAAATTGAGTAGCATCCTTTTCTCTATTATCGGAAGCGGAGATTGACTGGAACCCGATAATCAAATATCTTGGTTTTTCAAGATTCGTACTTGTTCTTAAGGCCCATACATCTGATGATGTTTGTCGCAAAGCAGGTAGTTCGTAAAGATCCCATTTACGATATGCCATTGGAATGGTTGCATTATTTCCGCCTTTATTAATGCGAGACAAAATTTTTAATTTTTGCCGATCGTCGGGAATAATGTGACGAATTTTCCATTCTATTTTTTCTATAGTAATGTCTGCATCCACTTCACCAATGTAACAATTGGTAAAAGTGCGGGCGATAATAAAAATTAGTTCTTGTTTAACATTAAATATTCCCTTCGTATAATCCTCGGCAAACCCCATCAGATATTTAAGAGGTAACTTTCCCGAAAATACATTGCTGGTGGGATCAAAAATACACTGGTTTTTATCATCCAAACCCCATCCACATGCCATGAGAGTCCTTTTTTGGGATGCACCCAACGACGTCATAGTTTTCAATGTTGAAGTAATGCCGGGTTTTCGAACGAGGACAACTTGCTCACCACCCATTTCATAGCGGATTTCATCGAACAGAAAAGCGATGGCATTATTTGATAGATAACATTTTTTAGTAGCATCTTTACTTTTAAATTTTCCTTCGATGTAAATGTAACTGTCTGATATGTCCAAAATTATATCCTGAAAGTGCACTGGGATGCGAATTTCGTCAGAGTTGTTAAACGACGGAGAACCATATGGCTTGTATGTGTGTTCCTGTAAACTGATTATGGAATTATCGAAAATGGGTTCGGTAAAAACTTCAATTTTGTCACTGGTGCTAGCCATTTTTATTTTCGTATTTTCAAACCAATCGATTGTAGAAATTTGCGATCTTTCGCTGACAATTGTTTACGTCTTTTCACTCTAACGTCTGGATTGCGAATGAGTCTGGGATGTGTTATATGTTGACTTTTATGTTTAATGCTTCTAGAATTCTTAGTGTTTGACAACATATTCAGTTGACGATTATAACAGAAACCCATATTTATAAAATTCTTTTCAGTTCCAGTTTAACAATAATTTTCTCACCTCGAAAATTTATCAAAACACCGTTATCGTCCAAGATGCGTAGAGTAATGTTGTCTATTGACTGACGTCCTTCTGGCATTATCGACATATAAATATTATTTTGAGGTTCTTTGGAAATTTTGTAACCGGGCTCAACATCGATGTCAAATTCGAATAGGGTGTGGCTTTCTTTGGAGTTCAGATATGCTCCGGAAATAATGTTACAATCCACCCTTATAATACGAACTTTCATTATGTCCACGTTACTAGTTGACTCATGTAGTTTCCCACTTTCTAACACAACCGGTTCGTAGCCCAATAACCCACCGATACTGTTTTTTCCACTAAAATCAATCCTATATAACGACCTGAGTTCACATTTTAATGTATTATTGTTGGCCACTAATGAGAATAATCCATCACACTTTTCTTGTTTGCACGACTTTTCTAAGCTTGTGTGCATGGCATTGGCAATTTCATTTATTTCATAAGCTCCTGGTGGAATCCTTACATCAATCGACTTTTCACCATCGTTTTTCCTGTAGGCAAACCAACAATTACTTTCATCGACGTTGAAAATTGAATTATATGTGTAAAATCCCAACAATGCGAGACCATACTTATGGGCTGGATTCAATTCAATAGGCGGGTAAAAATCCGCGTTTAAAACACTAGAGTGTCCTGTTAGCGTGAATGTGTAAGACATGACTGATGATGAAACATATTATGTGGGTATTTTATTGTTGTTTACAACAGTTTAAAGGGTTTAAGCTGGGACTTCGTTTCAATCTTTCAGCTTTTATTTTGACATCGCTGATTTTACAATAACAACAAAATAATCTTTTAGGTGTTGGTCCATCTCCTTCGTCATATTCCAAATTATTTCCGGTGCTGCTACCGATGCCGCTACTGCTGTCGTTGATATCGTTGTAATGTTCATTACAGTACTGATATTTTAACATGTCGCAATCATTTTTTAAATGTGCAGGTAACTTATGCCAAACCCATGCAATTTCATTTGGGGCTAACGCTATCATCACTTCCTTAGGCATATATTCTAGTTGTTTTGTAGACATTTTATTCAATCCACCGACTTGATTGTATGCTTTTAGTGATAACAACATTTTAGTGTAGTTATCGCGATCCATTTGTGGGGTGATCACATCCATCATTGTTTCCATTTTCGGAGAGAAACTTCAAACACAAATGTCCGCACCAGACTGTTCCAAAATCTTGTTGACGCTCATATGTATAGTAAATTTTCTTTGATGCTTCGGGCCCCCTATGCAGATAATGCACCACTTCGATGGGAGGGGGTAAATCTCCAAAACTATCATAATATGTTACGTTTAATCGGTTTTTTCTATATGCCACCCAATGAGTCCCACCTCCCGATATACTATCCAAATTAATAATTGCGGCTTCGTAACGTTTCGGTCCTCGCAGAGGCAGCGCATCTCTCATATACACCCCTCGAAAATGTGGTATTTTCATTAGCAACGCATACTTTTCTAGATCGATATTGGATAGCGGTCTTCGAGGTAGGGTCTCAATTAGTTTTTTGGATTTCCACCATTGTTATTTAGATATAAGCCCATGCCGTTACGATATGGTTTAAGGAACAGCCCACTTCCTTTTGAACATAGACGTAAGGTGGCACCTGTTTTTTCAGCATTTGCATTTTTTACAGTCTTTAAAGCCCGCACAATCCCTGCTGCACCTCCTGCTAGGGACCCCAATGCTGACAATCCTGCGAATATCGGTATTAGCGGTAATAATCCACCAGTTTTAGGGATTGGTATAATTCTGGGAGTGCGAATTTTCCGTTTACCACCGGTTGACTTTAAAGATTTACGTGCTGCTGTTATAGCTATTTTCGATGCTTGCATTAGATTTTTTTCAAGAACCTTTTTTCCCCCTGCAACAGCTTTCAGTAATTGAGATCGAATTGGTTGTCTCAAAGCAGATCCAAAAGCTTTCTTGGGTTGATGACGTCTTCGTTGCGGTCGACGTTGTCTAAGCTTATTCACCCGCGCTTTCTTGGGTTGTTGACGTCTTCGTCTTGGTCGCCGCCGTTGTCTAAGCTTATTCACTCCCTTCCCTTTTGAAACCTTTACACGTCGAAAGCGACGACGCTTATTTCGACTAGTCGTTGACATACCCATACCGAAACGTTGTTTTGCTTTCATAATGTTTGTTACTAACCAAGCTGCTGCTTTTTCTTTTGCACTAGCCTCCTTCGATTTTACTCTTTTCCAAGCACTTTGCTCGAGTTCGTAATCGGCTTGGTGACGTGCACTTAAATCTTCGCTGTTATGCAAATAGGCTAAATCGTGTTTTTTGCATGCGGCATCCAATGGATTTATTCCAAGATCACCACGTTTAACACGTTTTACTACTTTGGTACCGGGTCCGCAATATTGATAACCGGGGATATGCAACTCAACTGGTAGCCTATTAATAAGTGAATTAGCAATACCAGCTCCAGTCTTACTTGATAAACGAGACCGTCTACTTCGCTTGACGGATAACATCTGAATGATTGCCTACGCGAAAACAATAAGCAAATATAGTAAAAATGAAAATTGTCGAGCTTAAACAGAAACTGCGAGTCGATAATTTTGATGAAAAGGTTGGATCCGGTCATGAACCAAAAGTATTAAGAAGACATGGGCCGCTGCTTCCATCATCTATTCGCGGATTACTAATTGGACCGTCGAATTGTGGAAAAACCAATGTTATGATATCATTGTTAACCCACCCATTGGGTTTACGTTTTGAAAATATCTATATTTACTCAAAGTCGCTTTATCAACCGAAATATGAGTATTTAAAAAAAATTCTTTCTCCAATTAAAGGGCTTGGTTACTACACGTTTAGTGATAGAAATAATATAGTGGAACCATCAAATGCAAAACCAAACTCTGTATTCATTTTTGATGATGTTATGTGTGAGAAGCAGGATGTTATAAGATCTTACTTCAGTATGGGGCGACACAAAAACGTGGATGCCTTTTACTTAGCCCAAACATATTCACGTGTTCCAAAGCAACTAGTGCGAGATAATGCCAACTTTATTATAATGTTTAAACAGGATGAGATGAATATGCGACACATATTTTCCGACCATGTTTCACCCGATCTAATGTTTCCACAATTTCAAGAGATGTGTGCCAAATGTTGGGATAATAAGTATGGTTTTTTAGTTATCGATAAAGATAGTGAAATCAATGCGGGGAGATATCGCAAGGGATTTGATAGCTATATATATTTATAGATGTAACCCTAGAGGTTCATTTCACCATTGACCGTTAATTTGAAAACATCATGAATGAAGAAATCGATTTAAAGCGTAAGCTATTGGAAACTACCAATGCTGTGAGAAAAAAATTTAAGCAAATTAAAGCAGTTAAAGAGCAAAGTCATGTCGATTTAGAAAAGTTTTACGAGCCGATTACTAAACCACTATCATCCATATCCAATGTAGTAAAACAACGACAGCAGCAGCAGAAGCAACGACAACCGTCTCCATCACACACTAAAACTAAACCATCAAGTCGTCGCACTTTAAGCAAAACTAGGGACTTATCAAATATATCGACTGATGCATCAGATGAAGATAAATCTGATGAATTGTTGAAGGAAACATTTCAAACATCCACACCAAAGCATAGCCAGTACGAATCGGTTTTTGCAACACCCTCTCCATCAAACCAGTCGGAACAAACATCAAATATATCTAATGCATCTACATCACCTTCTAAACGTATTCATAACTATTTATTAGGGTTACAAAAGCACCCATCTCATTATGATACCGTTTATGGTGTTCATTATGGATTAGGAAAAACTAATAAAGAAAAAACTTATATTGGCGACGTGGAGGTGCGTTTTAATAATGGACAAGTTGCATTATATAAAAACGAGAGAAATATTGCTAGATTTGATGGTAATACTGTTCTTTATGATCTGATTTTCCTAAAGTCACCAAAAATCCTAGGCAACGAAGATAAATTGAATAAAGACACTCTTCAAAATTATAAAGATATTTTGGAGGTAACAAATGCCGCATACGTCAAGTATGATAAAAATAATGGTTTAACAGAAACTAGATGGCCAAAATATAAACAAATCATTAAACCATTAATTGAGGGAACTAAACTTGGCGCTGGAGTAGTGCGACAAAAGAAGACGGCTAAAATTCGGTTGCCAGTAAAGAAGACACTATCATCGAAGAAATCTCAATATGTCTATTGGAATAAACCCAATGAGTTGGTGGATCGATTACGTCTATTGTGGAGTTCAAAACTAGCCGGACATACAGGGCATGATAATGAAATTATGTCAATTATTGAAGAACTTCGAGAAGAGGGAATAATATATTAAGTATTACAATCAGTTACTTACATTAGTGTTAAGCAAACCTTAAGACAAGCTACTATGGATCCTAGCCCCGAAAAACTTAAAATTGTAAACGAACTACACAGAAATGCAAGAAAAAATTTTAATAGAAGACACACTATAATAAAGGGATATAAAGATTTGTGGCAAATTGATTTGGCTGAAATGCAACAATATGCTGATGAAAACGATAGTTACCGTTACATCGTCGTCTGTATAAACTGTTACTCAAAATTTGTTTATACTAGAGCTGTTAAAAACAAGACCGGTGTTGAAGTTACTAATGCGATGAAGAGCATAATTAAAGAGGCCTCATATACACCATCCAATTTGAATAGTGATCAAGGAAAAGAATTCTATAATAGTAACTTTCAAGCTCTTATGAAAAAATATAATATAAACCATTATTCCACTGCAACACGGTTTTTCCCTCTAAGGGATGGCTTTGAAATTAAATAGGAAAATACCAGAAAAAAAAATATTTGAGTGAGGATCGATACAAGGCTATAGCTGCTCGTGTCACAAAAAAAAATATATGCCCGGCGGGTGTGAATCCGTCTGCGCCACCAACTCTGAGCTATTGAGCTGGAGATATACTGCCGATCTTATTGCAGCTTGTTTCGATCCTTTCTCATATCCTTTAGTTTATACGTCCTGAAAGATCAATGGCAAAATAAAACAACAGGTAATTAAAGGTGACTAACGATACAAGTTTATTTTCCTCATATTACCATTACGTTATTGTCGTTAATGAATGTTCTAATTTTACAAAATGCAATATATTGGGCAATGATTGTTTATTTAAAATACATAAATATAAATTAAAACCTGAAATTATTTGTATGACATGTATGCAACAATTAATGAAATATTTATTAGCAAATGGCTAGGCGGGTGCGATATGGCGATCGCACAAGAGACTTGATGAAATGGTAGTTACATAACCTAGCGTAACCCCACCCTAATGCATAGCATGACCAAAAGAAAATTTATAAAATAAAAACAATTAACATCAGTAGAATTTGCCTTTAGGCATGTATACAAAAATATAACCTGCAAGAAAATATTTATAATTAAAATGTAACCAATAATTTGTTCGAACACTAGTGATCACCTGGTTTTACATTATATGTTCAACTTCATATTACATCAAATAACCAAAAATACCGAATTTAATTAATAAGAAATATTCAGTTCAGTGAATAATTAATAAATGATAAGAAATTTTGTCGATGACTTGTCAGGCCAAGCATTCACCATCAAACGTTATCAATACACGATAGTCAATGTAGCACGGATAAAAAAAAAAACAGGTAATTATGAGTTAAAACGCCGTGGTGGATACTAGGCCTAAGCTAGGCAAAATATTGAGAAAATGAATTAAAACCAGAAAGTAAGTAAAATTATAAAATCTTAGCTTGGTTGGGTTTCATATCACCAAATCATCTGACTTCAGCAGTGAAGGTGTAGCTAGTTTTCGGGAGAACTAGCCGGTCCATGGCCCAAGAACGGAAACCAAATGAGAACAACTGCTGGCACTATCACAACCCCGTACCTTAAGGTAAGACTGATGGTAGGAAGAACCCCAGCAATCCGGAAGGAAGATAGTAATCCACAAGCAGGATAGCAATCCGGAAGGAGGATAGTAATCCGGAAGGAGGATAGTAATCCGGAAGGAGGATAGTAATCCGGAAGGAGTATAGTAATCCGGAAGGAGTACCCTAAAAACCCCAAAGCAGGCATTAAAATAAAATAAATAAGAGCAAAACCCCTTAATGAATTTAGTCTATGCATTACGTTATACAATCGATAATTGATGACCCCCCAACAAGAATAAAATCAAAATTAAACCCCCCATTTACGAATATATATACATAACACCGCTTCCACTTACACTAAAGCGTATTGAAATATTATAGTAAGTTAAAAACTAATAGTATACTATAGAGAAATTAAAAAGAAAACCTCCCTTTGTCAAAGGTAAGTCGCTCCCCCTTGATAAATCAAATCCCTATATTCTATAAACAAAATTTCCCATAATCATACCGCTACTAAAGCTTTCAACACAGATTTCTGCATTACTTTAAGAATCTAACGTTACTAATTTATGACATATTTAAATTTAATTAAATAAGGCAACAAAAATATATATATACAAAATTTCACCCTCTAGGCCCAAAACATATAAAGTAGTAACAAAAGAAACATAGTTCAGCCATAAAAGAAAATTTAATTAGCTTTTCTTACGCTAATTAAAAGGAAGCCCCCTCCCTTTAAAAGTTACCGAGGAATGCTACATAATCTAATAAGTTACTCAAAAACCCCCTTTTTATTTTACTCCTAAGAATGAGAATCAAGAGCACTTCGGTGTTGTAGAAAAATACATTAAAATCACAGTTAAATGGTCAACCGTCTAATTAAGGTTAAAAGACAGTAAAAGTATAATTACCTCTGAGCTAGAGGGTATCTTCGGTGAATTTTATTTTTCTCTGGTAAATGAAGCTCATGAACGGCGTGTAGCTTGCGTTCTTTCCTTGTCGGAAGAATGGATGACCAAGATTTAGACTGTAACCAAGAAAAGCAAAGAAAAATTACTAAAACGTCCCCCTTCAACAACGTGGTGTTGTCCAACTCACCAGCAACAGGCATTCAAAATCCAAACATTTGGGTCGTAGTGTAATGATACGAAAAGTAAAACGAAGCAAAAATTAACGAAAACACATTGCACTACTTTTTACGATTTAATTTCTACCGAATTGCTTTAAGCTGGGACTAAATTCCCATGGTAGAAAAGAAACACAGCCCGTGTCTGCCTTATTAGACGGCCATCGATGAAAAGGGCAGACAATCATAAATTCCTTGCCGTTCTAGAAAATTAACAAAAAACTTAAAATTTTTTGTGGCTATAAAACATCTTAGAAATAGGGCGGAGCAAGACGTCGAAACTTTAGAGATGGTCGATATAAGTAACACTACGAATTCCAGTCATAGAATAAAAGTTATAATGAAATATAGACTCAGTGCAGATAGCCATGTTATAAAACTCAAACTTTGGGAAATAAAAAGTCCAAATGCATACAAAAATTGAATTAGAAAATTGTAATCGATACATATAAACTGTATCGATTAAAAAAGCACATACCTATAAGATGTTACGGGCTGACTCTCGATACGAGGCGCTACCGTCTGTGACAGAATGATGCGATTGGTTGAAAATGACAGCAATGACAAGAGTTGTCAAAATTAGACTTCTAATTTTCAAAAGTTCAACGTAAATAAAAAAAAAACAAGGGAGAAAAGAAAAATTCTGATATAAATTAACACTTAAAGGTAATAATTTAATTGCTCACAGATATCACGCCAACCAAAACATTCTTTGCAGAAAACCAGTAACGAAATCAACAGTCAGGGAAGAGGTTATAACACTGGCAAACTAGGCCCCAAAAGGCAGCCGCAAGCCCGTAAAGAAGAACCAAATACAGTCAAAATAATAA
The DNA here is from genome assembly GCA_963969555.1 of Polydrusus pterygomalis. Lineage (NCBI taxonomy): Eukaryota > Metazoa > Arthropoda > Insecta > Coleoptera > Curculionidae > Polydrusus > Polydrusus pterygomalis. The sequence continues at coordinate 67,304,172 of OZ018378.1, forward strand.
CAGAAAGACTCCTTTGTATTTCGCCGTCAAAACAGGGATGACCTGCTATCTTCAAGGCTCAATTTAAACAGGTAAAAATCTAATAAAAACAAACAGTTTACAGCAGTGTATCAGGGTAAATTAACGTTATTTTGAAAGTTTCTAGGCCTGATCTAGTACAACCTATGGCCCTTAGCCTTTGTGTCAGTGCAAATTAAAGTGACACACTTCTGTGTAAATGCCAAGGAAACACAATAAAACCCCTCAAACATCCACAGATAAGCTTTAAGCCAAAAGATGATTCAGAGACTGATATAGGTTGCCCCATAAGGTAAGAATAAACAAACTTTCATTACGTAACGTTAGCGAGCAACAGGTTGCCCCTGAATTCTTGAGATAACAACATAAATCAGATAAACTTTAAAATATCTCCAAAAAGTTACTCGTAAACTGGTTAATTTTAATTTCAAAACTACAACAGACCTCTGCACTTAGGTATCTGCCACAATTAAGGTATTTAAAAGGTAGAAAGCAAATTATAGGTTAGAATATTAAAGAATTTTCGTAAAATATGGTAAAACTAAAGGTAGTAAGTGGCAAAATTCGTAGTGACCAAAACTAACTGTTACAACACCCCCTCTCCTTGGGAAGGAGATAAACTTCCTGTAAGAAGTTTTTCGACGATAATCAAACTGTTACATATAACTTAATTATTGGAAATAAAAATGAAGTTACTACAAGGGAAGCGACAAATACTACAAGCGCTACTAACGTAGCCGTCTAAGAAAACAGTAGATCTAAATAAACTATAAAAGGAACTAAAAATATTTCAGTGATCGCTCTGCCGCCGAGCACCCATGACGACCTCAAGAGAAGAAGGAAGTAATTCTGAGCTGCTTGTATGGTATAAAGTTCCAAAAGTAAAAATGCGTCAAACTAAGTGAACTATGCTGGATAACGGACTTTAGTTAGCATTGCGTAACAACCAAATGCGACTTGGTGAACCTCGTATACTAACCTCATACAAGCTAACCCAAAACACAACCAACTACCCCCAAGAGAAATCAAAGGAGATCGGCCGCACAACAATACCTGAAAGGTGGAAAACTAAAAATAACCGACAAATCAAAAATAAAAATTGTAACCCAGGTGTTCCACCGGTCAGAAGGGAGTATATTATAGTACATACTAAACTGAAAGATACCTCAGTGTCTGAGACAGCTGTGTATCGCAGTCTTATAAAGACAAAAAAAAACTAAAAGGGTACTCCGAAGAGAGCCACTGATTCCGACTCGACGTATCGTGCGAATCCACGGACGAGGTCATGAGCAGTAGTTTCGCCCTCCTTTGCGCCGTAACGCAATGCACGGGCTGTCCCTATACAGGGTGCAAAGGCCAGACTAGACCCCCCACAACATAACTCTGCCCGTAAGATTTGCCCTCCGCAGAACAAACGTCTGCGTTAATGAAGGCGACGAAGCGCCGCCCGGAATCACCCAGAACTACTCGGCCTATAATAAAATAGAAAAAGACTGCAAAGCGTCCCGTAGGACTAGGTAGAGGTCAAAATTAGGAATAGTAAAACGCCCCGTAGGACTAGATAAAAGACACAATCGGGAATAAAGAAATGGTCAAAATAGAGAGAATACTCTATTTCGACACCAGGACTAACCATAATCGTTAGACCATAATATGCCTAAACGACGAAATCAATCAAACTAAAGTCACGTATCAGGGTACCTCAGTATTTATAACCTGGATGGCTTAGTGGACACAAATTACCAAAAAGGTTTATCTACCTCTATAAAACTAAACGAAGCAAAAATCAAGCACGAAGCAAAAATCAAGCAACAAATCAAATCAAACAAAAATAGAGGCAGAAGCTTTGTTTTCAATGCACAAATTCCGACAATCGGTTTTTAAATATACTACAAGGAAAACCCCACTAAATCCAGATAAAAACAGCAGAGATAAAGAGAAAACAAAAATATAATAAGTCACGATAGGTAAATAACACCTAAAAGACCAAGAAAAATACATCAAGGTAAAGGTAAGTCAAAATCAAGGTAATTAAAAGTCAAAATCAAGGTAAGTAATAGTCAAAATCAAGGTAATTAACAAATGAAAATTTTGGCTAGGCCAAACTTTCACAAAATAGAGTCAAAATCGGTATAAGATCAATCGCTACATAATCAACTAAAAGAAAAGGAAATTAAATCAAAAAGAGGTAATTTGGAAAAGCAAAGAGGAGAAGTTAAAAGAAGGTACGATAACATAAGCTTCACAAGACTAGGACTAGCTAATAAAATTGGTCAGAAAGCAGAAGGCTCGAATCTCAAAATTAAAGTAAAAGCAAATATAGCAAAGTACATAAATTAAGTATAAAAGGAAATAAAACAATTTTTATGCTGAAGGCTGAACTAAACTGACCCAAAAGCAATGCAACCACTGAAGGTTAGCTACACTACGCACAAATAAAATGATAAAGCCGACGGAAGGTCTAACTTATCACACAGAACGTAGTAGACTAGCTGAAGGCTAGGTCCACTACACAAGAAACAGACCAGCTGAAGGCGAATGGTCTATAACTGCACTTGGTAGAGTTCTACTACCGCCTAGATCACGGCACGGAGTTTTCCTAACTAACTAGGTCCGGAATCATCAAGTTACGCGCCGAAACAACGCCGAACTTTGTCAGAAACCCACGTCCGCTGGATGCAAAATCATGAAAATATAGATTAAAATAAAAAAAAATTACTAGTCCTAAGAAATGAGAGCAAAGTTACGCAGGGTACAGGATGCCAAAATAAACAAGTAAATAAAATTTGACAAGTAAGAAAACGGGAAATTAATTAATAAAGTACAAAATTAAGAAAAAGAGAAAGAATAACGTAAAATAATAATAAACAAATCGTGTAGCTTAACTAATGGTCGGTTTGAGAATCATTAGATGACAGCAATACTATTCGATTCCGTTTCCTATATTTGTTTTTTGTTTTTCTACTTTTTATATGTTACTATTTGAGTTGTTTGTATTTTTGTTTTTAATGTCATTTTTTTTGTTGCAAGGGCGGAATAATTTTTTTTTAGAAAAGGGCAAAAAAAACTATGTGTTTATACTAAATATGGTTTATTAAGTATATATTTATACATTTTTCGGGAAAAATTAAATTTGATTTAGAGAAAAAGGTGTTACATATATGTAACGCTAGCCAGTGTGCGCATACAAAATTTCTTATTTAGAGTGCAAAATAACATTACACTCCAAGCATAAACCAACATCACATTTTGAACACATGGTGCGTGTGCTTGCTGCACATCCTTCCCCAGCACATCGTCTTCTCTTTTTGTTTGGAATAGTCGTCAACAAATGATCCATCCGATCATATCGAATGTCATCAGACACCCGATTTAGTGAAACACTTGCTTTTGGGGTCGCCATTCTTCCTGGTCCTTTTGGTGCTTGGCCATATCTAGCTAAATATGTCTGGACAATTTGACGTCAAAACTCCAATTGGGTAGGTGATGATTGATTTTTTATTCGCCTAGAAATACACCATGCATTAACCATAGTAACAACGAGTAACCATGAAAAAATGGACCACCACCACTTTTTTCAGCGAATGGATATTCTAAACCTAGATATCGAACCGGGTCGTTTTTGTATTTTTTTTGACTGGTTGTGTCTGGAAAGCACGACGGATGTTGTTTCATCAGTATCTAACATCTCAATACCTGTTTCTAAGACTGGATTTTGAAAAACCAACTCAGCTTTTGGAAGTAACTGCCGGCCACTGAGATTATCTATGAATCCACCATCATCCTCGTCTCCAGAATCCTCATCAGTCAATACATCAGCATCTGGAGGTTCAATATATATATCGCGTATGTCCAGATTTTCATCATAGGCCATTCTGATGGCTTCTTCTAAAGTAAAACCACGCCTAAAAAGCAAAAACAAGTAACATACCATATTTGTAAATTTTGTCTCCTGTGAACTGCTAGCGTTATATATATGTAACGGCATTGTTTACGTACTCACAAAAGTCAAATATACCTAAATTTAAATAATACTTGAATGCAGTCTAAAAAAAATATATATTTTTAACTATATTTTACAGAAAAAATAATCAAAAAACTCAAAATATAAATATAATTGAACTTACTCTAGCTTTATGTCCATATTTTTTGCTTCCTAGAAAATGCTTTGACTTCTTACACCTATATTTACTAAAAGTAGCAAATCAGCTCAAACAATCCGACGGTTTACTACACTATCATCTTTTAAGATGCCACTGATGCTAATTTGCACAACCTTGAATCAAAACTCTGACGGGGTTGCCAAGTTTAAAATTTATACTTTAGCGTTACATATATGTAACGTTAGCAGTAGAGTGCAAACCCGGAAAGCCACTCTCCCCCCACTCCTATGACGTCACACATGACCTTGACAGCACAAGTGTGCAGGTGTTTATTTGACCTTGAGATGTGTAGTTGACCTTGATGCGTTTATATGTTCTTTGTTTACTCATGTGACCTTGACCAAACTCTTTGGCAGATAGTTAATAATGACCTTGGGTTTATTTACGACCTTGGATGTGGTCGGATGCAGGTGTCTGTTTTACATTGTATGACTTTATTAGCCCTACTATAAAAAGGGAGGAGGAGTTGGATATTTCAGTATTTGCTCGCCAATCGACTGTGTAAGAGTTCCTATCTGTTACCATGAATAATTACGTGTGTGAAAAATGTGGACTGACATTTACGCGAAGTTATAATATGTTGCGTCATAAAAGAGAATCATGTGTATTAAGATTCGCTAATGTGGGTGAAGAGAAACGTCGCAGACTAGATGGTAGTGCTTCGTCATCACGTATGCAGATTTGCGCTGTATGTAATGTTACTTTAACAGCAAATCAGATGGCAGCTCATCAAAGAACATTACAACATAGAAATAATGCTTGTTCACCATTGTCCCAAAATGTTCAAATTATTGACACTGCATTTAAAAGCAGAATTATAACCTACCGCGTAAATAGTGATAACGAGCATATCAACTTTACAGTATTCTTCAACGAATTAAGATCGAAAGTGTTAGATTTGATAAAAGAGTTGTTGGTAGTACACCAGTCATTAAAAATAAATATGGTTGTGGTGGGACGATACAGTTTACCATCACAAGACATTATAGCCGAAAAATCGTTTAATACGTCAAATGAGGTAGTTGTTGCAGGCAGCGATTTAAATATGGTGTATGGAATATTTACGGAAGCAATGAAAACCCAGTCAACTGAATTTCAAGAAAAAGATTCAGGTATGTTAAACGTTTTAGTGTATTGATAGAAATGGTATTAATTGCGCATTGTTTTTCTTTACAGGATGGGCATTGGAGAAAATACTCTACCTTGAAGTAAATATTAATAAGTACAGTCCGATGGGGGGGTCATCCTATATCGCATTACCACGTCCAATTCGAATTAAGAATGCCATTATTAATGTCACCAATCAAGACGAGTGTTGTTTTGCATGGGCGATAGTGTCAGCTTTGTTTCCTGCTACAACAATGCAACAGCAGATATCATCCTATCCTCATTATTCTAGCGTACTTAACTTCACAGGTATGGATTTTCCAGTAAAATTATGTAATATAAAGAAATTTGAAGAAATGAATAATATTTCAGTGAATGTGTATGGTTTAGAATCTTTATTTGAGGCTAAAAAGTTAAAATATGAAATTGTCGGTCCATTATATTATTCGGGAAAAAAACGTTTAAATCATGTTAATTTGCTACTATTGACAAAAGACTGCAATGTAAAAGACAATAATAGACACAATTGTAATGAAAATTGTTCAAAAAGTCATTATTGTTGGATTAAAGATTTATCACGTTTAGTGTCTTGTCAAATATCACAAAATCATTATAAATTATTCTTTTGTGATGGTTGTTTGTCCTATTTTAGTTCAGAAAATAAATTAGCAACACATCAACAATATGACTGTAACCATACATATTCACTGACTCCCTCAGTGGATTTTAAAATTGATAAATTTGGAAAGAATGTAGCTGAAAACATTTTAAAGTTTGAAAACATTGAGAAACAAATGCGAGTTCCGTTTGTAGTGTATGCAGACTTTGAGTCTATTTTAAAACCAGTTGTAAATGTGGAACCAAACCCTCAGAATTCTTACACAATGCAAAGCTTTAAGCATGAGCCATACTCTTTTTCGTATTTAATTAAATGTTCTTTTGACGATTCAATTTCCAAGTTTGAGTTATATAGGGGGGTTGATGCGGCTCAAGTTTTTGTTTCCCGGATTGAAAACGATTTAAGGTTTTTCTATAATACATATTTAAAGGATATAAAAGAAATGAAAGACTTAACGGATCAGGAAAAGGAAGAGTTCACAAATGCTAATATTTGTGGTATATGTGAACACCCTTTTACCGACACAGATGTAAAAGTAAGAGATCACTGTCATATAACGGGGGAAAAAAGATTTGGTGCCGCACACTCTATTTGTAATTTAAATTATAAATTACCCAATTTTATTCCGATAGTTTTTCATAATTTAAGTGGTTACGATAGTCATCTTTTTATAAAAGAATTGTGTAAACATGGGGATAGAATTGACGTAATAGCTCAAAGCAAGGAAAAGTATGTATCGTTTACAAAGAGCATTTACGTGCACGATTATGTTGAGAAAAAGAGTGGTATTACTAAACGTAAATATTTAAAGTTACGATTTATTGATAGTTTTAAATTTTTATCATCGTCCTTGGAGAATTTAGGCAATGGGTTAGATATCACTGAATTTAGAGAAACAAGAAAGCTTTTTCCCAACACTGATCAATTCAATATGATGCGCAGAAAAGGGGTTTTTCCCTATAGTTTCGTAGATTCCATTGAAAAAATGAACAATACAACACTTCCATTAAAAAATGAATTTTATGATAATTTACGGGAAGAGCACATTAGCGATGAGAGTTATGAACGCGCTAAAGAAGTATGGCATATGTTTGGATGTAAGAATTTGGGGGAATACTCGGATTTGTATCTCAAGTCAGATGTATTATTACTAACAGATGTTTTCGAGCAGTTTCGAGATATGTGTTTACGTGTTTACAAGCTCGATCCTGCGCAGTACTACACGCTTCCAAGTTTATCATTTGATTGTATGCTGCGCATGACCAAGGTAGAGTTAGAACTACTGACTGACATAGACACAATACATTTTTTTAAAAAGGGTATTCGCGGCGGCTTAAGTCAGTGTACGGAAAGAAAGCATATTGCCAATAATATATATTTACCAAACTACGACGCAACAAAACCATCTTCATTTATAACATATCTTGATGCTACTAACCTATATGGTCATAGTATGTCACAGGCATTACCATTTGGCGGTTTCAGGTGGCTGACAGAACGTGAAATAATTGATTTAAATATTATGGCGATTGACGATAACAGCCCCCAAGGTTATGTTCTTGAGGTGGATGTGCATTATCCAGAATATTTACATAATGCTCATGCCGACCTTCCATTTTTAGTGGAAAACATAGTCCCTCCTACAGAAACAGCAAAACTACCGAAATTAATACCAAATTTAAACGATAAAAAGCGTTACATTGTACATTATAGAACGTTAAAACAAGCCATCAATAACGGTCTAATGGTAATGCAAACACATAGAATTTTAAAATTTGATCAATCTAAATGGTTAAAAAAGTACATAGATTTTAATACTGAGTTGCGAAATAAATCCACAACGAAGTTTGGTAAAGATTTATTTAAGTTAATGATTAACGCGAATTTTGGTAAAACAATGGAAAACGTGGAGAATCGTAAAGATATAAAGTTAATAACTGCCTGGAATAATTCTTCAGGTAAGGTAGGTGCTAGAGCTTTAATCGCTCGCCCTAATTTTAAAAGTGCTTCAATATTTTCAGAAGATCTAGTAGCAGTTCATATGGGTAAAACAAAAGTAATTTACAATAAACCAATTTATATTGGATTCTCCATATTGGACATGTCAAAAACAGTTATTTACGATTTTTTTTACAATTTTATTAAGGCAAAGTTTGGTAATAATGCTTCCTTGCTATACACTGACACCGATTCTCTTATACTTAAAATTTATACAGATAATTTCTATCGCACTATTTCAGAGAATCCGGATAAATTTGATACATCAAATTATCTCGAGCAAAATTTGTTTAATATTAAAAAAAGTAAATCGGTATTGGGTAGAATGAAGGATGAATTTCCAGGTGACCCGATAACATGTTTTTACGGTACTGGGGCAAAAGCTTACTATGTGAGCTCGTTAAACAACGAATTAAAAAAGGCTAAGGGTATTAAAAAATGTGTTGTTGAAAATCATCTACACCTTGAAGATTATCGAAAAATAGTAGAACGCGGTGGCCTTATATTTAGAAAAATGAAAACTTTTCGTAGTAATAAACATGATGTATATACGGAAGTTCTAAATAAAGTTGCTCTTTCCCACAACGACGACAAACGTTACATTATTCCATCGACGACAAAAACTTTACCTTGGGGTCATCAAGACATCGAATTTTATCAAAGCAAGCCCGAGGATAATTTGGAAATGTTGCTTCAAGTTATCGAATCCTTTAATGAGAATGAAAGTTCATAAATAATTTTAACCTACTGGAAAATCCATATTTGACGCTTTTATATATATGATAAACAATTTGAGAAATAATATTTTAAATAGTTTTTTTATTGAAAATAATATTTTTTATACTTATTTTGTAACCTTTCAAACTACACCGAGGACACATTCCACCCCAAGCAGGTAAAATAACCTTACAAATAAATACGTAATTCGAGGAAAAATACATTATGGTATTTGGTATTTTATATACCTATTTTGTTACCTTTCAAACTACACCGAGGCCACATTCCAACCCAAGCAGGTAAAATAACCTTAAAAATAAATACCTAATTCAAAGAAGAAGAATACATTGTAACACACAAGGACGTACCTGAACCTTGAGGGTATGGTGTATCGGATTCTTGGAACTGCATAAGGTTGGGATGTTAAGGAAGGGATAGTAGAAGTGGGGTGGAAGTAGGTAGGTGAACATAAAAGAATGAACAGCAGCCAAATTTCTTCAGTTTAAATCTTTCAGTCGTTGTCATTCAGTTGTATTTGTGTTCGTGTTAAGTCTAAAGTGTGCTCAGTTTTGTTTTGTAAAGTTGAGATAGTTAATTTAATATTCTACATAATATTAATAATGAGTTTGCCAGTGCTCAACGGTTGCGATATTGATATGGGTTTGGGTGATCTTACCCAGACCTTCTTAAATGAGATCACTACCACAGCATTCGATGAGGACATTATGCCGGAGATGGATTCGGTACAATTAGAAGAATGTGAACGATTTTTGGACGAGATTACATCGCGTCAAAAATCCGAAGAAGAGGCTCGGCGAAAAGTCAATATTATAAGTAATGTGGTAGTTGTGCCTGCCATAACGCCGTCAGAGACTCCGTCAACACGTGATGTGGTGGTTGTGTCTCCAATAACGCCGGCAGAGTCTTCACCAACAACATCCAAGTTGGCGAAATTATTAACAGGCCCTAGACCGGCGAACAAAGCTGATTTTTATTCATCAATAAATAAAAAGCAGCCAACTACGTCTCGAGGCAAGAAACGTGTATGGGCGGACGAACCCCAGCCATGCACCAGCATTCAAAAATCATCGCCAACACCATCACCTGTCAGAAGCAATCGGAGGAAGCAAGAAAAAAAATTTATTTTTAAGACACCAAAAAACCCACATGTGTTGCCTCAGTGGGTGAGAACAATTGAAACCAATGTCAAATCCGAGCGTCCGGAATCACCGACCGCTGTCACCAGCGAGCGGCCGCAATTGCCGACTACTATCATCAGTGAGCGACCGCAATCGCCGACCACAATCATTACCGAGCGGACCCAATCGCCGTCCACTGTAACCGTCGAGCGGCCGCAGTCGCCGATTCTTAACACTAAGCGGCGAGGAAAGTGTTTGAGAGGGAAAAAGATGGTGTACGAGACATCAGTATCGCCAACTGTGGTCCAGATCCAACCATCTACTCCAGACTGGGTGACCGATGGTTTTAGCCAAGACGACGAAAGAAAAATCATTAAAGACTTTGTTAATATGAAGAATGAATGGAGAATTAAAATAGACAATGGTGAAAGTGAGATTGTAGATTTAGAAAAAACAATTTTAGATTTAGAGAATAAGTTAATGGAATCTCGTGAGCGTTTAGGTGTAGTTAAGAGTAAGGTATGTAGGTTTAAGGTTAAGTTAGAAACATATGGTAGTAATGTACAGTAGGTTAAGTAAATTATTTGTAAATAAATGTTTAGTTATAATTAGATTAAGAATAGCAATAAGTTTTGTAAATGAAGAAAAAGTCTAAGTCATAGGTTAGATTAGTATTTAAGATTGTATATATAAATGTAGTTATTATAAATAATATTTTTTTAAACATAAAAGACATTGGTAAAAAAAAAGAGATTTCATAACTTAATTTAACGAAATGTGAATTTAAGTTTGTATGTAAATGTGTAGAAAGTGTATAATGTGTATATATTGTATTTAAAATAAAAATAAAATTTGATTTTTAAATTACCATGCATTATTTTTTTACCATTTAAAATAAACTCAATTTAAAGAAAAAAATTCTAAATATTGGATGTAATATGTTGTTTCTTGATACATAAGTACCATTACTTATTATACAGTGTGTGTCCAGTAAAGTTCACATCATATGGGTTTTTTTTTATTAATAGAAAAAAAAATAGTAGCACATGATAAACATTATCTGTCAATTTTTCCAAAAATAATTCAAAAGTGCGGTTATTTCTGAAAGTATCGAGAAATGTTATAAGAAAAAAGTTATTTTAAATACAGTTTCTAGCCCACATGCAAAATTTCAGCTGCATAAGATAATTTTGATTTTTACCCACCACGAGCGCAAATTTCTCGGATTTTGGCAAAAAAAAGTTTAGCCTGCAACTGCCGTGACAGCGTGGGATTCGACCCTGCTGTCTTAATCCCACCTTTCCCACCCATCATAAGACGGCGAAGGACGAACCAACGAGGCCACGGCGACGGCCAATTAAAAGAACTCAAACTTTCTAGTGTACAAAACTCTACAAAAATGTCTATAAGTGCGAGAGAGACTCTCTCTACAGCTAGGCGCGGTATCAGGGAGTATTGAATTTTAGCTCTGTAAGCTACACATGTTTTCCGATATTCTAAGAATTATTATACATTAATTCAATAATACCTACGTTAACAACCGTAACAGACCGCTGTAAGTACCCCTAAGCATTGCGGCGTCGGGGGCGGCGAAGCCACACACATGTCTATAAGGCAAAACAATACGTTCCAATACAACTTTTAACTCGTGAATATAATCATCTACTACATAATAAATATATAACAGCAGAAGCACTTACCAAATAAAATAAATATCCATATATCCAATTTTAACGTATTTTTGTCACACACTAATTATCCGCTTTTACCGTAAAATAAATTCTCACTATTAAAAACACTACACTACACACGGTTTTCGGTCCTTGTTCGAACAAATTGATTTTACTACGCGCTTTCGAAATTTCGGTAAAGACACACTCACGTTTTTTTGAATTTGAATCCGTAACAAATTGATACAAGAATCCAACTGTCTACTGCAATTGAATAGTCATTTTCATTAAAGTTTAAACTGAGCCTTTCCTAGATTTTTAGTATAATATTTTCATTAAGATAACATAATCCCTCAACCCTTAATCCTATATGGAATAGAACATAAGTGCTTGCCCCCATTTTTAGTAAGAAATGCACCTTTTAGAATTATTTTGACCCATAATTAAAAATGCTAGACATGCACCTTTTAGTTAATTAGTTTAATGAATGTAAAATGTGTTTTTCTGTACATGTATGATTTTTCTAAATACTAAATTTTGATAGGAGATATTTTTTCGTATTTCTACCGTCAATATACATACCATCTTATAATTTTTCATTGATATTTTTCATCATCATTTATTTACTTAATAACATATTTTAAAAATAAACTAAAAGCTGCCGAGACGACAGCCGAGTCCGCCACATAAGCGGCACTTCCTAAATGATACTTTTATTGTATGAAACAGAGTCTTATTTTTCACTGTATAAAGTTTTTTTATTAGAAAATGTTGTTTGCACTTAAAAGTTATCCATAATTACCAAAAACAGTTCTTGGGCGATTAATAAACTTAAATACTTTAAATACGTTAAAACAGACGGAGCGGTTTTTGTCGAGCCGGCAGCCGAGTCGTCCGCTTCGACAACTGCACTAAATAATAAAGTACCCTTATTTTTCACTGTATAAAGTTTTTTTATTAGGAAATGCTGTTTGCATTTAAAAGTTATATACGAACACCAAATTTCAGCTTGGTAGCACAAAAAAAAGTGTTTTTACAGATAGAAGCTAAGTAAGCTATAAAGTCAATTTTTTAACAGTTCTTGAGCGATTAATAAACATATACATAACTTACTTTAACTTGCTTCAAATACGTGAAAATAGACGGAGCGGTTTTTGTCGAGCCGGCAGCCGAGTCGTCCGCTTCGACAACTGCACTAAATAATAAAGTACCCTTATTTTTCACTGTATACAGTTTTTTTATTAGGAAATGCTGTTTGCATTTAAAAGTTATCTACGAATACCAAATTTCAGCTTGGTAGCACAAAAAAAAAGTGTTTTTACAGATAGAAGCTATGTAACTTATAAATTCAATTTTTTAACAGTTCTTGGGCGATTAATAAACACGTACACAACTTACATAAACTTGTTTTAAATACGTTAAAACAGACGGATCGGTATTTGTCGAGCCGGCCGCCGAGTCGTCCGCTTCAACAACTGCCCTAAATAATAAAGTACCCTTATTTTTCACTGTATAAAGTTTTTTTTATTATGGAAATGTGGTTTGCATTTAAAAGTTAACCACGAATACCAAATTTCAGCTTGGTAGCACAAAAAAGTGTTTTTACAGATAGAAGCTAAGTAAGCTATAAATTCAATTTTTTAACAGTTCTTGAGCGATTAATAAACATATACATAACTTACTTTAACTTGTTTTAAATACGTAAAAATAGACGGAGCGGTTTTTGTCGAGCCGGCAGCCGAGTCGTCCGCTTCGACAACTACCCTAAATAATAAAGTACCCTTATTTTTCACTGTATAAAGTTTTTTTATTATGAAAATGTGGTTTGCATTTAAAAGTTAACCACGAATACCAAATTTTAGCTTGGTAGCACAAAAAAGTGTTTTTAGAGATAGAAGCTATGTAAGCTATGTAAGCTATAAATTAAATTTTTTAACAGTTCTTGAGCGATTAATAAACATATACATAACTTACTTTAACTTGTTTTAAATACGCGAAAAATGGAAAACTTTTTTATTATTACTTTTACGAAAAAAATGTATTCTTAATAAAAAGTTTTGCATGGTCTAAAACCTTAAATGCAACTATCAGATATTAAATTATTTGAAGCGTATACGGGGTTTGTCAGAAATATATATTTTGCCCAAGAGCAAAGTTCATAATTTATTTTAAAGAAAAAACTAAAGGCGGGCACTATCTAACTTATTGTGTTGTATTAAGATGGTACGAAAAAAGCATTAATTGCTATTATTTAGTATTTTAATAATAATCTCAGTGGAGTGAAAACCCAAAAACTTCATTTCAATAATTTCAGTGGAGTGCAAATGCCAGAACTGACTCCTCCCCCCACCAACCCTATGACCTTAACGACACACGTGTTTGGATGTTTATTTGATCTTGAGGTATGACGAGTGTATTTTAAATAGTTTTTACATATATACACTTGAGTGTGGTCATTTCACCTAGATATAGGATATTTATTTTTAATCGATACTTTGGAAAAAGTTCCTAGAGTTTAAGCTTACATGTTTATAGTAACAACTTCGACAATATGTTCTATACAATGTGGTATAATAATTTCTTGTAACCTATACTTTTTCTATGAAATAAACGTTGCATTTTTCCAATAATAATATGTAAAGAACTTTTAAATATTTCCTATTAAGAGAGAGTCTTAGTTATTCCAACCGTTTAGCTTCGGTCGAAAATCGTATCATTTAGTGACCTACTAACTACTTTGAATTCTTATTAGCCTCCGAAGAGGCAGGTAGCCCTGAAAAGGGCTGATTGCAAGGAAAAATGGAGGGTTCATTTGAGATGCGGCTAGAGTGGCTGCTCTCCCCTCGCGATTTGCACCGACCGCGGCGCCGGTGCTCGGCGGTTTCGAGGCCTTTCAGCCTGAAGCCGCCTTACAGCGCGACGTTCGCGTCGGCGTTCCGAAAGCTCTCTTAAAAGAGCATCGCGTTCCTCAGGCCCGAGGACAAATTCCTCCCCTTCCACCATCTCGACAGGCTCGGTAGGAACCTGCGGAGGTGGTGGTGGTGGTGTCGGAATCCTACGTACAGGTTCGACAACCTGAGTCGGCTTATGGCTGTTCTTTAGCCTCCATTTTTCCCAATAATCCGCAATAATTGGCTCTCTTGTTGACTTAAGCATAAGTCTCGACATAGTGAGTCCAGCGGAGGAATGACGTTAGCCAATCCACCAAAATACTTAAACTTATATTATAGAAATTCATTGGTTACATATTGCGTTTAGCGCCATCTCTATGAGTAGTACATAAGCTAATCAGTACTCCTGTACGATCAATAAATGTGTCAAGAAAGAAGTACTAGAGTCTGACGCTTGGTTCGAGAACCGCAGCGTTAGTTTCTGAAGTTAATATAAGAGGGCTCCACTGCTTAGTTCACACCGTCTGGTAACTACATAAATTATTCATATTTGAAATCTATTTGTTATTTCTTCATGCAAAACCAAGTCATGGCTGAAGGCGAACGACCTGAAAGCAGGTCATCTTCCCATTCGACTTGGAGTGCCGCAACTTTCGAAAATGTCGAGTGGAATGTTGCTTACGACCACGGTTTGCCTCCTTCTGGCAACAGTGGGGGTGATTGTGCCGCACAGCCCGATTCTACAACATCCTCAGCAGGGTCGTCTTTAGACGTCGTCGATGACGAATTTAGCGGCCCTTGCGACTCCACTTCATGGTGGGACTTCGAGGACGCTGTAGAATCTGGCCCTGCGGACTCAAGCACACCGTAAAGCATCCTTTCACTCAATGTTGACGACCGCTGCGCACCTGGACTACCCGCCCTTATGGGGCACCAAAATATTTTAATGTAGTTTTAGTAGTAGTACCTTATAGTTACAAAATAAAACACAGAATATCTATTTTATGAGTTTATTTCTAAATTACGTGAATAATAATATTAACTTAAAATTAATACATTGATTTATTAGTAACGGAACCGTTTAATATATTGTAGCTAAAGAATGCGTCGTGAATTATAAGTGCGTATACTTTAGTGTCTTTTGGAAATTTGCCCTTACGTGTTTCAAACTCCAACTTTACGTCCACAGTAGATGATTTAATCGCTTCTGGTTGATGACTGCAATCGATTACGAATATGGGATTATTCAGGTACTCGGCAAAGCTCATCATTGGGTCGTTCATTTCTCGTTGGTAGTAGCTTACTTGAAAATTCTCATAGTTGTAATATGCTGGCGCATACAGTTTCTTCGCAAAATTCAAATTCCATTTTTCATAAGGAAATACCGTAGAGTTAAGATAAAGCCTAATGTCGCTGATATCAGCGGTTGTAAATTGAGTAGCATCCTTTTCTCTATTATCGGAAGCGGAGATTGACTGGAACCCGATAATCAAATATCTTGGTTTTTCAAGATTCGTACTTGTTCTTAAGGCCCATACATCTGATGATGTTTGTCGCAAAGCAGGTAGTTCGTAAAGATCCCATTTACGATATGCCATTGGAATGGTTGCATTATTTCCGCCTTTATTAATGCGAGACAAAATTTTTAATTTTTGCCGATCGTCGGGAATAATGTGACGAATTTTCCATTCTATTTTTTCTATAGTAATGTCTGCATCTACTTCACCAATGTAACAATTGGTAAAAGTGCGGGCGATAATAAAAATTAGTTCTTGTTTAACATTAAATATTCCCTTCGTATAATCCTCGGCAAACCCCATCAGATATTTAAGAGGTAACTTTCCCGAAAATACATTGCTGGTGGGATCAAAAATACACTGGTTTTTATCATCCAAACCCCATCCACATGCCATGAGAGTCCTTTTTTGGGATGCACCCAACGACGTCATAGTTTTCAATGTTGAAGTAATGCCGGGTTTTCGAACGAGGACAACTTGCTCACCACCCATTTCATAGCGGATTTCATCGAACAGAAAAGCGATGGCATTATTTGATAGATAACATTTTTTAGTAGCATCTTTACTTTTAAATTTTCCTTCGATGTAAATGTAACTGTCTGATATGTCCAAAATTATATCCTGAAAGTGCACTGGGATGCGAATTTCGTCAGAGTTGTTAAACGACGGAGAACCATATGGCTTGTATGTGTGTTCCTGTAAACTGATTATGGAATTATCGAAAATGGGTTCGGTAAAAACTTCAATTTTGTCACTGGTGCTAGCCATTTTTATTTTCGTATTTTCAAACCAATCGATTGTAGAAATTTGCGATCTTTCGCTGACAATTGTTTACGTCTTTTCACTCTAACGTCTGGATTGCGAATGAGTCTGGGATGTGTTATATGTTGACTTTTATGTTTAATGCTTCTAGAATTCTTAGTGTTTGACAACATATTCAGTTGACGATTATAACAGAAACCCATATTTATAAAATTCTTTTCAGTTCCAGTTTAACAATAATTTTCTCACCTCGAAAATTTATCAAAACACCGTTATCGTCCAAGATGCGTAGAGTAATGTTGTCTATTGACTGACGTCCTTCTGGCATTATCGACATATAAATATTATTTTGAGGTTCTTTGGAAATTTTGTAACCGGGCTCAACATCGATGTCAAATTCGAATAGGGTGTGGCTTTCTTTGGAGTTCAGATATGCTCCGGAAATAATGTTACAATCCACCCTTATAATACGAACTTTCATTATGTCCACGTTACTAGTTGACTCATGTAGTTTCCCACTTTCTAACACAACCGGTTCGTAGCCCAATAACCCACCGATACTGTTTTTTCCACTAAAATCAATCCTATATAACGACCTGAGTTCACATTTTAATGTATTATTGTTGGCCACTAATGAGAATAATCCATCACACTTTTCTTGTTTGCACGACTTTTCTAAGCTTGTGTGCATGGCATTGGCAATTTCATTTATTTCATAAGCTCCTGGTGGAATCCTTACATCAATCGACTTTTCACCATCGTTTTTCCTGTAGGCAAACCAACAATTACTTTCATCGACGTTGAAAATTGAATTATATGTGTAAAATCCCAACAATGCGAGACCATACTTATGGGCTGGATTCAATTCAATAGGCGGGTAAAAATCCGCGTTTAAAACACTAGAGTGTCCTGTTAGCGTGAATGTGTAAGACATGACTGATGATGAAACATATTATGTGGGTATTTTATTGTTGTTTACAACAGTTTAAAGGGTTTAAGCTGGGACTTCGTTTCAATCTTTCAGCTTTTATTTTGACATCGCTGATTTTACAATAACAACAAAATAATCTTTTAGGTGTTGGTCCATCTCCTTCGTCATATTCCAAATTATTTCCGGTGCTGCTACCGATGCCGCTACTGCTGTCGTTGATATCGTTGTAATGTTCATTACAGTACTGATATTTTAACATGTCGCAATCATTTTTTAAATGTGCAGGTAACTTATGCCAAACCCATGCAATTTCATTTGGGGCTAACGCTATCATCACTTCCTTAGGCATATATTCTAGTTGTTTTGTAGACATTTTATTCAATCCACCGACTTGATTGTATGCTTTTAGTGATAACAACATTTTAGTGTAGTTATCGCGATCCATTTGTGGGGTGATCACATCCATCATTGTTTCCATTTTCGGAGAGAAACTTCAAACACAAATGTCCGCACCAGACTGTTCCAAAATCTTGTTGACGCTCATATGTATAGTAAATTTTCTTTGATGCTTCGGGCCCCCTATGCAGATAATGCACCACTTCGATGGGAGGGGGTAAATCTCCAAAACTATCATAATATGTTACGTTTAATCGGTTTTTTCTATATGCCACCCAATGAGTCCCACCTCCCGATATACTATCCAAATTAATAATTGCGGCTTCGTAACGTTTCGGTCCTCGCAGAGGCAGCGCATCTCTCATATACACCCCTCGAAAATGTGGTATTTTCATTAGCAACGCATACTTTTCTAGATCGATATTGGATAGCGGTCTTCGAGGTAGGGTCTCAATTAGTTTTTTGGATTTCCACCATTGTTATTTAGATATAAGCCCATGCCGTTACGATATGGTTTAAGGAACAGCCCACTTCCTTTTGAACATAGACGTAAGGTGGCACCTGTTTTTTCAGCATTTGCATTTTTTACAGTCTTTAAAGCCCGCACAATCCCTGCTGCACCTCCTGCTAGGGACCCCAATGCTGACAATCCTGCGAATATCGGTATTAGCGGTAATAATCCACCAGTTTTAGGGATTGGTATAATTCTGGGAGTGCGAATTTTCCGTTTACCACCGGTTGACTTTAAAGATTTACGTGCTGCTGTTATAGCTATTTTCGATGCTTGCATTAGATTTTTTTCAAGAACCTTTTTTCCCCCTGCAACAGCTTTCAGTAATTGAGATCGAATTGGTTGTCTCAAAGCAGATCCAAAAGCTTTCTTGGGTTGATGACGTCTTCGTTGCGGTCGACGTTGTCTAAGCTTATTCACCCGCGCTTTCTTGGGTTGTTGACGTCTTCGTCTTGGTCGCCGCCGTTGTCTAAGCTTATTCACTCCCTTCCCTTTTGAAACCTTTACACGTCGAAAGCGACGACGCTTATTTCGACTAGTCGTTGACATACCCATACCGAAACGTTGTTTTGCTTTCATAATGTTTGTTACTAACCAAGCTGCTGCTTTTTCTTTTGCACTAGCCTCCTTCGATTTTACTCTTTTCCAAGCACTTTGCTCGAGTTCGTAATCGGCTTGGTGACGTGCACTTAAATCTTCGCTGTTATGCAAATAGGCTAAATCGTGTTTTTTGCATGCGGCATCCAATGGATTTATTCCAAGATCACCACGTTTAACACGTTTTACTACTTTGGTACCGGGTCCGCAATATTGATAACCGGGGATATGCAACTCAACTGGTAGCCTATTAATAAGTGAATTAGCAATACCAGCTCCAGTCTTACTTGATAAACGAGACCGTCTACTTCGCTTGACGGATAACATCTGAATGATTGCCTACGCGAAAACAATAAGCAAATATAGTAAAAATGAAAATTGTCGAGCTTAAACAGAAACTGCGAGTCGATAATTTTGATGAAAAGGTTGGATCCGGTCATGAACCAAAAGTATTAAGAAGACATGGGCCGCTGCTTCCATCATCTATTCGCGGATTACTAATTGGACCGTCGAATTGTGGAAAAACCAATGTTATGATATCATTGTTAACCCACCCATTGGGTTTACGTTTTGAAAATATCTATATTTACTCAAAGTCGCTTTATCAACCGAAATATGAGTATTTAAAAAAAATTCTTTCTCCAATTAAAGGGCTTGGTTACTACACGTTTAGTGATGGAAATAATATAGTGGAACCATCAAATGCAAAACCAAACTCTGTATTCATTTTTGATGATGTTATGTGTGAGAAGCAGGATGTTATAAGATCTTACTTCAGTATGGGGCGACACAAAAACGTGGATGCCTTTTACTTAGCCCAAACATATTCACGTGTTCCAAAGCAACTAGTGCGAGATAATGCCAACTTTATTATAATGTTTAAACAGGATGAGATGAATATGCGACACATATTTTCCGACCATGTTTCACCCGATCTAATGTTTCCACAATTTCAAGAGATGTGTGCCAAATGTTGGGATAATAAGTATGGTTTTTTAGTTATCGATAAAGATAGTGAAATCAATGCGGGGAGATATCGCAAGGGATTTGATAGCTATATATATTTATAGATGTAACCCTAGAGGTTCATTTCACCATTGACCGTTAATTTGAAAACATCATGAATGAAGAAATCGATTTAAAGCGTAAGCTATTGGAAACTACCAATGCTGTGAGAAAAAAATTTAAGCAAATTAAAGCAGTTAAAGAGCAAAGTCATGTCGATTTAGAAAAGTTTTACGAGCCGATTACTAAACCACTATCATCCATATCCAATGTAGTAAAACAACGACAGCAGCAGCAGAAGCAACGACAACCGTCTCCATCACACACTAAAACTAAACCATCAAGTCGTCGCACTTTAAGCAAAACTAGGGACTTATCAAATATATCGACTGATGCATCAGATGAAGATAAATCTGATGAATTGTTGAAGGAAACATTTCAAACATCCACACCAAAGCATAGCCAGTACGAATCGGTTTTTGCAACACCCTCTCCATCAAACCAGTCGGAACAAACATCAAATATATCTAATGCATCTACATCACCTTCTAAACGTATTCATAACTATTTATTAGGGTTACAAAAGCACCCATCTCATTATGATACCGTTTATGGTGTTCATTATGGATTAGGAAAAACTAATAAAGAAAAAACTTATATTGGCGACGTGGAGGTGCGTTTTAATAATGGACAAGTTGCATTATATAAAAACGAGAGAAATATTGCTAGATTTGATGGTAATACTGTTCTTTATGATCTGATTTTCCTAAAGTCACCAAAAATCCTAGGCAACGAAGATAAATTGAATAAAGACACTCTTCAAAATTATAAAGATATTTTGGAGGTAACAAATGCCGCATACGTCAAGTATGATAAAAATAATGGTTTAACAGAAACTAGATGGCCAAAATATAAACAAATCATTAAACCATTAATTGAGGGAACTAAACTTGGCGCTGGAGTAGTGCGACAAAAGAAGACGGCTAAAATTCGGTTGCCAGTAAAGAAGACACTATCATCGAAGAAATCTCAATATGTCTATTGGAATAAACCCAATGAGTTGGTGGATCGATTACGTCTATTGTGGAGTTCAAAACTAGCCGGACATACAGGGCATGATAATGAAATTATGTCAATTATTGAAGAACTTCGAGAAGAGGGAATAATATATTAAGTATTACAATCAGTTACTTACATTAGTGTTAAGCAAACCTTAAGACAAGCTACTATGGATCCTAGCCCCGAAAAACTTAAAATTGTAAACGAACTACACAGAAATGCAAGAAAAAATTTTAATAGAAGACACACTATAATAAAGGGATATAAAGATTTGTGGCAAATTGATTTGGCTGAAATGCAACAATATGCTGATGAAAACGATAGTTACCGTTACATCGTCGTCTGTATAAACTGTTACTCAAAATTTGTTTATACTAGAGCTGTTAAAAACAAGACCGGTGTTGAAGTTACTAATGCGATGAAGAGCATAATTAAAGAGGCCTCATATACACCATCCAATTTGAATAGTGATCAAGGAAAAGAATTCTATAATAGTAACTTTCAAGCTCTTATGAAAAAATATAATATAAACCATTATTCCACTGCAACACGGTTTTTCCCTCTAAGGGATGGCTTTGAAATTAAATAGGAAAATACCAGAAAAAAAAATATTTGAGTGAGGATCGATACAAGGCTATAGCTGCTCGTGTCACAAAAAAAAATATATGCCCGGCGGGTGTGAATCCGTCTGCGCCACCAACTCTGAGCTATTGAGCTGGAGATATACTGCCGATCTTATTGCAGCTTGTTTCGATCCTTTCTCATATCCTTTAGTTTATACGTCCTGAAAGATCAATGGCAAAATAAAACAACAGGTAATTAAAGGTGACTAACGATACAAGTTTATTTTCCTCATATTACCATTACGTTATTGTCGTTAATGAATGTTCTAATTTTACAAAATGCAATATATTGGGCAATGATTGTTTATTTAAAATACATAAATATAAATTAAAACCTGAAATTATTTGTATGACATGTATGCAACAATTAATGAAATATTTATTAGCAAATGGCTAGGCGGGTGCGATATGGCGATCGCACAAGAGACTTGATGAAATGGTAGTTACATAACCTAGCGTAACCCCACCCTAATGCATAGCATGACCAAAAGAAAATTTATAAAATAAAAACAATTAACATCAGTAGAATTTGCCTTTAGGCATGTATACAAAAATATAACCTGCAAGAAAATATTTATAATTAAAATGTAACCAATAATTTGTTCGAACACTAGTGATCACCTGGTTTTACATTATATGTTCAACTTCATATTACATCAAATAACCAAAAATACCGAATTTAATTAATAAGAAATATTCAGTTCAGTGAATAATTAATAAATGATAAGAAATTTTGTCGATGACTTGTCAGGCCAAGCATTCACCATCAAACGTTATCAATACACGATAGTCAATGTAGCACGGATAAAAAAAAAAACAGGTAATTATGAGTTAAAACGCCGTGGTGGATACTAGGCCTAAGCTAGGCAAAATATTGAGAAAATGAATTAAAACCAGAAAGTAAGTAAAATTATAAAATCTTAGCTTGGTTGGGTTTCATATCACCAAATCATCTGACTTCAGCAGTGAAGGTGTAGCTAGTTTTCGGGAGAACTAGCCGGTCCATGGCCCAAGAACGGAAACCAAATGAGAACAACTGCTGGCACTATCACAACCCCGTACCTTAAGGTAAGACTGATGGTAGGAAGAACCCCAGCAATCCGGAAGGAAGATAGTAATCCACAAGCAGGATAGCAATCCGGAAGGAGGATAGTAATCCGGAAGGAGGATAGTAATCCGGAAGGAGGATAGTAATCCGGAAGGAGGATAGTAATCCGGAAGGAGTATAGTAATCCGGAAGGAGTACCCTAAAAACCCCAAAGCAGGCATTAAAATAAAATAAATAAGAGCAAAACCCCTTAATGAATTTAGTCTATGCATTACGTTATACAATCGATAATTGATGACCCCCCAACAAGAATAAAATCAAAATTAAACCCCCCATTTACGAATATATATACATAACACCGCTTCCACTTACACTAAAGCGTATTGAAATATTATAGTAAGTTAAAAACTAATAGTATACTATAGAGAAATTAAAAAGAAAACCTCCCTTTGTCAAAGGTAAGTCGCTCCCCCTTGATAAATCAAATCCCTATATTCTATAAACAAAATTTCCCATAATCATACCGCTACTAAAGCTTTCAACACAGATTTCTGCATTACTTTAAGAATCTAACGTTACTAATTTATGACATATTTAAATTTAATTAAATAAGGCAACAAAAATATATATATACAAAATTTCACCCTCTAGGCCCAAAACATATAAAGTAGTAACAAAAGAAACATAGTTCAGCCATAAAAGAAAATTTAATTAGCTTTTCTTACGCTAATTAAAAGGAAGCCCCCTCCCTTTAAAAGTTACCGAGGAATGCTACATAATCTAATAAGTTACTCAAAAACCCCCTTTTTATTTTACTCCTAAGAATGAGAATCAAGAGCACTTCGGTGTTGTAGAAAAATACATTAAAATCACAGTTAAATGGTCAACCGTCTAATTAAGGTTAAAAGACAGTAAAAGTATAATTACCTCTGAGCTAGAGGGTATCTTCGGTGAATTTTATTTTTCTCTGGTAAATGAAGCTCATGAACGGCGTGTAGCTTGCGTTCTTTCCTTGTCGGAAGAATGGATGACCAAGATTTAGACTGTAACCAAGAAAAGCAAAGAAAAATTACTAAAACGTCCCCCTTCAACAACGTGGTGTTGTCCAACTCACCAGCAACAGGCATTCAAAATCCAAACATTTGGGTCGTAGTGTAATGATACGAAAAGTAAAACGAAGCAAAAATTAACGAAAACACATTGCACTACTTTTTACGATTTAATTTCTACCGAATTGCTTTAAGCTGGGACTAAATTCCCATGGTAGAAAAGAAACACAGCCCGTGTCTGCCTTATTAGACGGCCATCGATGAAAAGGGCAGACAATCATAAATTCCTTGCCGTTCTAGAAAATTAACAAAAAACTTAAAATTTTTTGTGGCTATAAAACATCTTAGAAATAGGGCGGAGCAAGACGTCGAAACTTTAGAGATGGTCGATATAAGTAACACTACGAATTCCAGTCATAGAATAAAAGTTATAATGAAATATAGACTCAGTGCAGATAGCCATGTTATAAAACTCAAACTTTGGGAAATAAAAAGTCCAAATGCATACAAAAATTGAATTAGAAAATTGTAATCGATACATATAAACTGTATCGATTAAAAAAGCACATACCTATAAGATGTTACGGGCTGACTCTCGATACGAGGCGCTACCGTCTGTGACAGAATGATGCGATTGGTTGAAAATGACAGCAATGACAAGAGTTGTCAAAATTAGACTTCTAATTTTCAAAAGTTCAACGTAAATAAAAAAAAAACAAGGGAGAAAAGAAAAATTCTGATATAAATTAACACTTAAAGGTAATAATTTAATTGCTCACAGATATCACGCCAACCAAAACATTCTTTGCAGAAAACCAGTAACGAAATCAACAGTCAGGGAAGAGGTTATAACACTGGCAAACTAGGCCCCAAAAGGCAGCCGCAAGCCCGTAAAGAAGAACCAAATACAGTCAAAATAATAACAGAAAGACTCCTTTGTATTTCGCCGTCAAAACAGGGATGACCTGCTATCTTCAAGGCTCAATTTAAACAGGTAAAAATCTAATAAAAACAAACAGTTTACAGCAGTGTATCAGGGTAAATTAACGTTATTTTGAAAGTTTCTAGGCCTGATCTAGTACAACCTATGGCCCTTAGCCTTTGTGTCAGTGCAAATTAAAGTGACACACTTCTGTGTAAATGCCAAGGAAACACAATAAAACCCCTCAAACATCCACAGATAAGCTTTAAGCCAAAAGATGATTCAGAGACTGATATAGGTTGCCCCATAAGGTAAGAATAAACAAACTTTCATTACGTAACGTTAGCGAGCAACAGGTTGCCCCTGAATTCTTGAGATAACAACATAAATCAGATAAACTTTAAAATATCTCCAAAAAGTTACTCGTAAACTGGTTAATTTTAATTTCAAAACTACAACAGACCTCTGCACTTAGGTATCTGCCACAATTAAGGTATTTAAAAGGTAGAAAGCAAATTATAGGTTAGAATATTAAAGAATTTTCGTAAAATATGGTAAAACTAAAGGTAGTAAGTGGCAAAATTCGTAGTGACCAAAACTAACTGTTACAACACCCCCTCTCCTTGGGAAGGAGATAAACTTCCTGTAAGAAGTTTTTCGACGATAATCAAACTGTTACATATAACTTAATTATTGGAAATAAAAATGAAGTTACTACAAGGGAAGCGACAAATACTACAAGCGCTACTAACGTAGCCGTCTAAGAAAACAGTTGATCTAAATAAACTATAAAAGGAACTAAAAATATTTCAGTGATCGCTCTGCCGCCGAGCACCCATGACGACCTCAAGAGAAGAAGGAAGTAATTCTGAGCTGCTTGTATGGTATAAAGTTCCAAAAGTAAAAATGCGTCAAACTAAGTGAACTATGCTGGATAACGGACTTTAGTTAGCATTGCGTAACAACCAAATGCGACTTGGTGAACCTCGTATACTAACCTCATACAAGCTAACCCAAAACACAACCAACTACCCCCAAGAGAAATCAAAGGAGATCGGCCGCACAACAATACCTGAAAGGTGGAAAACTAAAAATAACCGACAAATCAAAAATAAAAATTGTAACCCAGGTGTTCCACCGGTCAGAAGGGAGTATATTATAGTACATACTAAACTGAAAGATACCTCAGTGTCTGAGACAGCTGTGTATCGCAGTCTTATAAAGACAAAAAAAAACTAAAAGGGTACTCCGAAGAGAGCCACTGATTCCGACTCGACGTATCGTGCGAATCCACGGACGAGGTCATGAGCAGTAGTTTCGCCCTCCTTTGCGCCGTAACGCAATGCACGGGCTGTCCCTATACAGGGTGCAAAGGCCAGACTAGACCCCCCACAACATAACTCTGCCCGTAAGATTTGCCCTCCGCAGAACAAACGTCTGCGTTAATGAAGGCGACGAAGCGCCGCCCGGAATCACCCAGAACTACTCGGCCTATAATAAAATAGAAAAAGACTGCAAAGCGTCCCGTAGGACTAGGTAGAGGTCAAAATTAGGAATAGTAAAACGCCCCGTAGGACTAGATAAAAGACACAATCGGGAATAAAGAAATGGTCAAAATAGAGAGAATACTCTATTTCGACACCAGGACTAACCATAATCGTTAGACCATAATATGCCTAAACGACGAAATCAATCAAACTAAAGTCACGTATCAGGGTACCTCAGTATTTATAACCTGGATGGCTTAGTGGACACAAATTACCAAAAAGGTTTATCTACCTCTATAAAACTAAACGAAGCAAAAATCAAGCACGAAGCAAAAATCAAGCAACAAATCAAATCAAACAAAAATAGAGGCAGAAGCTTTGTTTTCAATGCACAAATTCCGACAATCGGTTTTTAAATATACTACAAGGAAAACCCCACTAAATCCAGATAAAAACAGCAGAGATAAAGAGAAAACAAAAATATAATAAGTCACGATAGGTAAATAACACCTAAAAGACCAAGAAAAATACATCAAGGTAAAGGTAAGTCAAAATCAAGGTAATTAAAAGTCAAAATCAAGGTAAGTAATAGTCAAAATCAAGGTAATTAACAAATGAAAATTTTGGCTAGGCCAAACTTTCACAAAATAGAGTCAAAATCGGTATAAGATCAATCGCTACATAATCAACTAAAAGAAAAGGAAATTAAATCAAAAAGAGGTAATTTGGAAAAGCAAAGAGGAGAAGTTAAAAGAAGGTACGATAACATAAGCTTCACAAGACTAGGACTAGCTAATAAAATTGGTCAGAAAGCAGAAGGCTCGAATCTCAAAATTAAAGTAAAAGCAAATATAGCAAAGTACATAAATTAAGTATAAAAGGAAATAAAACAATTTTTATGCTGAAGGCTGAACTAAACTGACCCAAAAGCAATGCAACCACTGAAGGTTAGCTACACTACGCACAAATAAAATGATAAAGCCGACGGAAGGTCTAACTTATCACACAGAACGTAGTAGACTAGCTGAAGGCTAGGTCCACTACACAAGAAACAGACCAGCTGAAGGCGAATGGTCTATAACTGCACTTGGTAGAGTTCTACTACCGCCTAGATCACGGCACGGAGTTTTCCTAACTAACTAGGTCCGGAATCATCAAGTTACGCGCCGAAACAACGCCGAACTTTGTCAGAAACCCACGTCCGCTGGATGCAAAATCATGAAAATATAGATTAAAATAAAAAAAAATTACTAGTCCTAAGAAATGAGAGCAAAGTTACGCAGGGTACAGGATGCCAAAATAAACAAGTAAATAAAATTTGACAAGTAAGAAAACGGGAAATTAATTAATAAAGTACAAAATTAAGAAAAAGAGAAAGAATAACGTAAAATAATAATAAACAAATCGTGTAGCTTAACTAATGGTCGGTTTGAGAATCATTAGATGACAGCAAAAATAAATACGTAAGGTAATTTTAATTGAAAGTAAACAACCCTTCTACAAGAAAGGTCCTCAATACATCAATGCAATTAGGCTAAGTAAAAGCAAAGGTAATAAGCTAAACGCAGCTAAGGTAATAAAGTAAATAAAAATAAAGGTAGTACGTAATTAGAGAAATGCAAAAGTAATAAACCAAATTAATCATAGTCAAAACTCTCAGTTAGGTGTGAAACGAGGTTGTCTATACAGTTACGAGTTTCTTTCCCTAAACTCGAACAGCAAAAGCTAATTTAAAGGTCACAATCGGTGCAGAATAAAACGTCGAAACGACAAAGGCAAAATAGAGATAATTAACAAAAAAGAAGTAGAAGTTTAATCCAGGTACAAATTCAGTCAACACTGCAGGGTAAGGACTGCACCTGACACATCCATCCCTATAAAACCTAAGACAAACCCTACTACGTCATCAATCAGGAAAGATATGCTAGACGGCCTAAACCGATCTAAACACACCAGAAGTATACTAGGCGGCCTAAACCAATCAAACTACACCTCAACAAAAGACACAATCAGTAAACAGGTGCTAGAAGGCCTAAACCTAACTACCACCACGAAAAGTACACTAGACAGCCTTAACCAATCTAGGTACAAGATTCCCTTTAGATTGTCCAAAACTCGATCCAAAATCTAAAGGAATCAACAAATCAACAAAACTCCTTCTAGGAAACCAGGTTACATAACCCGCAAATCGGAACTACATCCATACCTAGAAGAAAACTAAAAAGTCAACGTAAGGCAAAAAAAAAAAAAAAAACAATTCACTCTAAGTTGTGAGATTACATAAACGCAAAATCTCATCCAAAACCCAGATGAATACTACAAAGTCAACTATAAGGTAATCAAGCAAATGCAAATTCAAGGTAGGTGACAAATTAATACAAATCAATCAATACTAAAGTAGGAAACTAGACAAAGTCATTAGACAGTTCTAGAAAAATTTAAACATGGCCATAGGGAAAGAAAATATAGACTGACTTAATAATGACGTACTACCAATAAATGTAAACACACGCACATAATCAAAATTCAGAAATAATAATGACATCAAAATAAAAATAAAAAGGAGACAAGGTTCACAAAAACAAATATCCTTTCGATAAGATGGCCGTCCAAGTGTCAAGTAACCAGCAAAATCCAATTAAAACCAGGATAAAAACCAGTTGTCAAAATTGCAGGGTAGTCAACATAAATCGATAATAAAAGCAAATACCTAAACATAATAAATCAGATAACCAAAATAAATAATCAAAGTCAATAAATTTATACGTAATATTCAAGTAAATTTCGGTTAATAAATGTTTACTACCTGCAATAATTAAAAATATTGTTCAAACCATAAGTATCAATATCAAGAAATACCAAAAATATTCAAGTCAAATTCAAAGTCAATGTAAACACATATGCATTAAGGTGGTCACTATTTTGGTTTAAGTCTCTTTCGCCTTTAAATTACCCTTAATCGTGAGCTCCAAATTTACAACGGGGTTAATAATAAAAAAAAATTAAATTATATCGAGTAAGCTTCAAAACGTTGTCAAATTTGCAAAGGCACACAAAAAAGTGAAATTAAATAAAACGTGCCCCACACGTTGGCGCCAAATTTGCAACACGGTTTTTCCCTCTAAGGGATGGCTTTGAAATTAAATAGGAAAATACCAGAAAAAAAAATATTTGAGTGAGGATCGATACAAGGCTATAGCTGCTCGTGTCACAAAAAAAAATATATGCCCGGCGGGTGTGAATCCGTCTGCGCCACCAACTCTGAGCTATTGAGCTGGAGATATACTGCCGATCTTATTGCAGCTTGTTTCGATCCTTTCTCATATCCTTTAGTTTATACGTCCTGAAAGATCAATGGCAAAATAAAACAACAGGTAATTAAAGGTGACTAACGATACAAGTTTATTTTCCTCATATTACCATTACGTTATTGTCGTTAATGAATGTTCTAATTTTACAAAATGCAATATATTGGGCAATGATTGTTTATTTAAAATACATAAATATAAATTAAAACCTGAAATTATTTGTATGACATGTATGCAACAATTAATGAAATATTTATTAGCAAATGGCTAGGCGGGTGCGATATGGCGATCGCACAAG
This sequence comes from Polydrusus pterygomalis, assembly GCA_963969555.1. Lineage (NCBI taxonomy): Eukaryota > Metazoa > Arthropoda > Insecta > Coleoptera > Curculionidae > Polydrusus > Polydrusus pterygomalis. The sequence goes on from OZ018378.1 coordinate 67,334,007, forward strand.
AGACTTGATGAAATGGTAGTTACATAACCTAGCGTAACCCCACCCTAATGCATAGCATGACCAAAAGAAAATTTATAAAATAAAAACAATTAACATCAGTAGAATTTGCCTTTAGGCATGTATACAAAAATATAACCTGCAAGAAAATATTTATAATTAAAATGTAACCAATAATTTGTTCGAACACTAGTGATCACCTGGTTTTACATTATATGTTCAACTTCATATTACATCAAATAACCAAAAATACCGAATTTAATTAATAAGAAATATTCAGTTCAGTGAATAATTAATAAATGATAAGAAATTTTGTCGATGACTTGTCAGGCCAAGCATTCACCATCAAACGTTATCAATACACGATAGTCAATGTAGCACGGATAAAAAAAAAACAGGTAATTATGAGTTAAAACGCCGTGGTGGATACTAGGCCTAAGCTAGGCAAAATATTGAGAAAATGAATTAAAACCAGAAAGTAAGTAAAATTATAAAATCTTAGCTTGGTTGGGTTTCATATCACCAAATCATCTGACTTCAGCAGTGAAGGTGTAGCTAGTTTTCGGGAGAACTAGCCGGTCCATGGCCCAAGAACGGAAACCAAATGAGAACAACTGCTGGCACTATCACAACCCCGTACCTTAAGGTAAGACTGATGGTAGGAAGAACCCCAGCAATCCGGAAGGAAGATAGTAATCCACAAGCAGGATAGCAATCCGGAAGGAGGATAGTAATCCGGAAGGAGGATAGTAATCCGGAAGGAGGATAGTAATCCGGAAGGAGTATAGTAATCCGGAAGGAGTACCCTAAAAACCCCAAAGCAGGCATTAAAATAAAATAAATAAGAGCAAAACCCCTTAATGAATTTAGTCTATGCATTACGTTATACAATCGATAATTGATGACCCCCCAACAAGAATAAAATCAAAATTAAACCCCCCATTTACGAATATATATACATAACACCGCTTCCACTTACACTAAAGCGTATTGAAATATTATAGTAAGTTAAAAACTAATAGTATACTATAGAGAAATTAAAAAGAAAACCTCCCTTTGTCAAAGGTAAGTCGCTCCCCCTTGATAAATCAAATCCCTATATTCTATAAACAAAATTTCCCATAATCATACCGCTACTAAAGCTTTCAACACAGATTTCTGCATTACTTTAAGAATCTAACGTTACTAATTTATGACATATTTAAATTTAATTAAATAAGGCAACAAAAATATATATATACAAAATTTCACCCTCTAGGCCCAAAACATATAAAGTAGTAACAAAAGAAACATAGTTCAGCCATAAAAGAAAATTTAATTAGCTTTTCTTACGCTAATTAAAAGGAAGCCCCCTCCCTTTAAAAGTTACCGAGGAATGCTACATAATCTAATAAGTTACTCAAAAACCCCCTTTTTATTTTACTCCTAAGAATGAGAATCAAGAGCACTTCGGTGTTGTAGAAAAATACATTAAAATCACAGTTAAATGGTCAACCGTCTAATTAAGGTTAAAAGACAGTAAAAGTATAATTACCTCTGAGCTAGAGGGTATCTTCGGTGAATTTTATTTTTCTCTGGTAAATGAAGCTCATGAACGGCGTGTAGCTTGCGTTCTTTCCTTGTCGGAAGAATGGATGACCAAGATTTAGACTGTAACCAAGAAAAGCAAAGAAAAATTACTAAAACGTCCCCCTTCAACAACGTGGTGTTGTCCAACTCACCAGCAACAGGCATTCAAAATCCAAACATTTGGGTCGTAGTGTAATGATACGAAAAGTAAAACGAAGCAAAAATTAACGAAAACACATTGCACTACTTTTTACGATTTAATTTCTACCGAATTGCTTTAAGCTGGGACTAAATTCCCATGGTAGAAAAGAAACACAGCCCGTGTCTGCCTTATTAGACGGCCATCGATGAAAAGGGCAGACAATCATAAATTCCTTGCCGTTCTAGAAAATTAACAAAAAACTTAAAATTTTTTGTGGCTATAAAACATCTTAGAAATAGGGCGGAGCAAGACGTTGAAACTTTAGAGATGGTCGATATAAGTAACACTACGAATTCCAGTCATAGAATAAAAGTTATAATGAAATATAGACTCAGTGCAGATAGCCATGTTATAAAACTCAAACTTTGGGAAATAAAAAGTCCAAATGCATACAAAAATTGAATTAGAAAATTGTAATCGATACATATAAACTGTATCGATTAAAAAAGCACATACCTATAAGATGTTACGGGCTGACTCTCGATACGAGGCGCTACCGTCTGTGACAGAATGATGCGATTGGTTGAAAATGACAGCAATGACAAGAGTTGTCAAAATTAGACTTCTAATTTTCAAAAGTTCAACGTAAATAAAAAAAAAAACAAGGGAGAAAAGAAAAATTCTGATATAAATTAACACTTAAAGGTAATAATTTAATTGCTCACAGATATCACGCCAACCAAAACATTCTTTGCAGAAAACCAGTAACGAAATCAACAGTCAGGGAAGAGGTTATAACACTGGCAAACTAGGCCCCAAAAGGCAGCCGCAAGCCCGTAAAGAAGAACCAAATACAGTCAAAATAATAACAGAAAGACTCCTTTGTATTTCGCCGTCAAAACAGGGATGACCTGCTATCTTCAAGGCTCAATTTAAACAGGTAAAAATCTAATAAAAACAAACAGTTTACAGCAGTGTATCAGGGTAAATTAACGTTATTTTGAAAGTTTCTAGGCCTGATCTAGTACAACCTATGGCCCTTAGCCTTTGTGTCAGTGCAAATTAAAGTGACACACTTCTGTGTAAATGCCAAGGAAACACAATAAAACCCCTCAAACATCCACAGATAAGCTTTAAGCCAAAAGATGATTCAGAGACTGATATAGGTTGCCCCATAAGGTAAGAATAAACAAACTTTCATTACGTAACGTTAGCGAGCAACAGGTTGCCCCTGAATTCTTGAGATAACAACATAAATCAGATAAACTTTAAAATATCTCCAAAAAGTTACTCGTAAACTGGTTAACTTTAATTTCAAAACTACAACAGACCTCTGCACTTAGGTATCTGCCACAATTAAGGTATTTAAAAGGTAGAAAGCAAATTATAGGTTAGAATATTAAAGAATTTTCGTAAAATATGGTAAAACTAAAGGTAGTAAGTGGCAAAATTCGTAGTGACCAAAACTAACTGTTACACCACCTACAGCACAAAGAAAGCTGCTATTGTTGAACGCGTTATACGAACTCTGAAAAATAATTTGTATAAGCAATTCTCAGCTAGGGGGTCATATAGATGGTTGCAAATATTACCATCTATAACGAAAGCTTATAACAACACTAAACATCGAACTATTGGAATGAAACCGAAAGACGTGAAAGAGGATACGCCAATTAATGCTTATGACTATTTGAAAATCTTTCCAAAAAAAAGAAAATACCGTTGGGGTGATATTGTTCGTATTAGCAAATATAAGAGTATATTTGACAAAGGATATACACCTTCTTGGTCAACGGAACTGTTTAAAATATCAAAAGTTAATGTAACCAACCCACCAACATACCTATTGGAATCGTTGGAAGGACAGCCGATTAAAGGATGTTTTTACGAGCCAGAGTTGCAGAAAACAAACAGCCCAGATGTTTATTTGGTGGAAAAAGTTCTCAGAAAACGTAAGAAAAATCACGTTGATCAGTTGTTTGTTAAATGGTTAGGGTTTCCAAACCAAGCTAACTCTTGGATAAATAAGTCTAATATTGTATAAATCCATCATTTTCATAATATTTATCATGAAGAAAGTAACATTTAAAGAAGAAATAAATACAGTACACCTAACATTTGTTTGGGCATTTGCATATAGGCAGGCTCGAAAAAGCAACTTTCAACAGCTTAGGGCTGATAGAGACCGTTTTCAAAGAAGAATAAACCAAATGGAAATAGCTTTGGCAAACATTTTGGATTGGGATTATAGAAAAAAAATATATGAGGAACGATTTGTTAATAATAATTGATTGTACCAACTCATGGATAGAAAAGTATAATATTGTATAAACGATAGCTTATGTACTCTATGTAACAACATCATTATAAAGTGTTTTTTTTTTTGAAATGTGAATGTATAAATAAATTTTATTGAGAGTGATTTGTTAATAATAATTGATAGTGTATGCAAAAAGAAATAAAAAACGCTTATAATTCTAAAATATTGTTTTATTACATATTTTACATTTTTTATTATTATATACTATGGTCTATATCCAAACTGGAGAAGTTCATCCTTCCGTAAGCAGATGGCGCGAAATCCTCGTTCTTCATTTTCGTCATCATCTGTATCATCATCACACTCCTCACCACCATTGAAATACTCTTCGTCTGAAGTGTCAAGCGGTGCATCCGGCATTGATGGTGATGGGCTTCGTCCTACTGGTTGACTTATTGTATTATTTCCTGCATCCTCCTCTTCATCGCTTACAACGTTTTCGTCACCTTCCAATATATTAGGTGTTTGAATTGGATTTGGTCTTGTTGATGACGATGATTGTTCTTGTATTGGGAACTCTTTTGTGCACCAATCGCAGAAACCTCTCGTCCCTCCTATTATTTCCCAATGCTCGCAATTGAAACACATTTGAAGACCATTTTTGGAAAATGGGTAAACCAATGCAGTTTGACGTTTTGACATTTTTTTTTTTTTTTTAGTTTTGAGAAGAATACTTGACAGATGCGTATGGATGTAGGTATACAGAATGAGTAACCACTATTTGTGTGTGTGTGTATTTATACATAACAGATAACCTTCTGTTAATTTGACCTTCAAGGATTTTTTGGGAGTGGGTAAACCAATGAAGTTGGATGTTCAATATTTGACTTTTGGTTTTCCTGACCTTGGGACGACTAAATAGGTGGATGCGTTTGTTCGTCCTTTCTCAAGGGCTACAATTCTCATCTCAAGGTCTGAGATAACCCTATTAGTTTTTTCCTCAAAATCACTTTGAAGTTTATTGAAATGGGGAAAGTAATCCTTATTCATTGCTTCAAATACCTGTTTGCGTAAAGTGTGAATTTCATTAAAAACATATATTCGAGTTGTTGCATCATTATCTTTAGTTGGGCTCGCAACATTTGATAAAGTCTTTCCACCAATGTCATATTGTCCGTCTGAGGTTAGTTTAAAACCAATACCAGGCAAAGCACGCACTAATTGCACTTGTTGTTGATTTACCCTATGACGCCCAAATTTATCAATTGTGTTGTTAACACGACCCATTTCTCTTTACAACTAATCTGTTTTTAATATTACATTTACTTATATATACTTATTTATGTTTTGGTGGAAATAAAACATTGTTTTACATAAAAGATAATTTATTTACAAATTTTCATTATAAAAAATTAGGTTAATGCATTTGCTGCACCAATCATTAATTGCTTCCCCATTACTGGCGGCACCACCACCACAACACACATACAAGGAATTGTATTTTTCTTCTTCTGCTACTTCTACTTCTTTTTCTTCATCTTCTTGTTCTTCTTTATTCAATTCTTCTTTGCTTTCTTTAATCCCCAAGTTGCTGGTATCAGTTTCATCTTTGTTATGGTCACCATCATCGTCTACGTCCATCTTACCATAATTTAACAATGTTTCTTTTGAAATATTTGGAATGTCAATAAGAAACTTTTCCAGCTGTTCATTAAACATACCAGTACAAAATTCATCTAAACCAATGGAACCATATATGAATTTTTGGCAAAGATGAGCTCCAACTGCAAAACGTATTGAATCCACCATATCCTTTTTGTATTGACTTGGATTTAAAAACAAACCAAAACCGGGCTGGTCCCAGGTTGACTTAAGAGCTTCTTCACCCATATCACATAATTTATGTGATAATTCATTAATATATGAATCTTGAGCGGCTCTAATAGCGTCTTCGTCACACATCTTAAATAGAAAATACTTTAAATTATTGTGTATGTGCTTCCTCACATGTGTGTTGTTGTTTTCCACTATTATATTACATATTCAGCTAATGATTAAATAATATGATAAACAATAGGATTAAATGAAAATTTAAAAAGGTTACTCCAAGCAACCAAAATTTATAATTGATCGTTTGACATTTCCCGGTGATCCATTTAAACTTTGCCCCAAATAAGTTAATGTATATTTATCGCTTGATATATTTACAATATCGATAATATCGACAGTAATTACATCAACAGCACGTTTAGGTAAAAATGTTTGAAATGTTGCATCATGTAATGAATCGTATAACGTGGCAACAATAGTTTTACCAAAACGTGATGTGGTTGGTTGAAGCTTTTTAATGATATAAACTTTTCCCACCTCCAAGGTTGAAATACTTCTACGCTCAGGAAATTCCATATCTTTGTTTATCGTATTATTAATTTCACTCAAGGTTTGCTGTGAAATGTTCATTATTGAAATATGTAATAAAACAATTTAAACTACCTTCGATATACACTCTCGGAACACACACACACACAATACAAAAATATTTCTATTCACTTTTCAATGTCACAGTTAATACTACTGCTATGCTTGTGTGACTGTAAACAGTTTAGAAGGTAAATCAAATTTATAGGAATTTTCAAGGTCGACAACAATGAGAGCGGAGTAGCCACTGTAAGGGGTAGAAACACTCATGGTGGTCAAGGACATCGACAACATCTAAGGTAGTAAATAAACCCAAGGTCATTAAAAACAACTGCTAAAGAGTTTGGTCAAGGTCACATGAGTAAACAAAGAACATATAAACGCATCAAGGTCAACTACACATCTCAAGGTCAAATAAACACCTGCACACTTGTGCTGTCAAGGTCATGTGTGACGTCATAGGAGTGGGGGGAGAGTGGCTTTCCGGGTTTGCACTCTACTGTTAGCCGTTGATGGGTTAATTAAAGTTAAGTGTCGAGTTTCGAGTTGACATTTTTTTTGCAAATAAAAGATTTAAAAAAGAATGGGTTTGCTTTGCTGCACGTACACTGCACCAAAAGTCTTACACCCTCACAAACACCTTCACAATAAGCTGCAAATAAATAAACAAGTAATACGATAAAACCGAATCCCAGGTACACCGGTACCTAGGTCTAGGTAAAGTACGAAGCACAGCATGCACTAGGCGAATAGGGCGGAAATACTAAGCGAGTGGTCTAAAGGTTTACACGCCTATGGCACGGAAACTGCAGGAACACGGGGGGTTTAGTCGGTAGGCAGCCCAATCAGGGTTAAATCCGACACTTCTCTACCTCACAGGATGCCAGTCTTTAGAAGATTCTCCTCGAAAAAAAAAAAACTTACCACTAAAAATCAGTACTGTTGTTCACAAAAATGTAATATCTTCTATTGTGATATTGTTCTTGTCGTTTAACATTGCATATAATTATCTATTATGCAACATGTTCTACTGAGATGGTAAAATGCGTCCATAAATTTTAAAGTCCAATACTAAAGTAGGGTTGTGCGAAATAAGAATATTCTATTGCTTTATCTGACATGCAAAGTTTAAAAAAACTTAAATATAAATTAAAAATAAATTAATTGAAACAGGTAGGTATTGGTACGATCTAGATAATTCAAATTCAAACAGAACAGCTAGAAGACTCCGAACAACGATTTGACCTGCGCAACAAATACGTGAAAACTAATAATACGTGGCGTGGCGATTGCGGATCGCTATGATCCCCCACCAACGTCTTGTGAATTATAGGTTCTAATGGATACAATTCGTTTTTGCTTTATTAATTGTAGAGAAATCGCTTTATTGGAATCAAAATGCGTCGCATTGAGAAGATACAATTTATTTCTTAACAAAATTGCTGTATTAAAAGTAGTTTAATATTCAACAATACTGTGCTGCTAATGGAACTGATTACTATCTGTAAAACCACTGTTTTAGCAAATCTGGAATTAATATACGTAACACTAAAAGGGGTTTGATACACTAGCAATTTATTTACTATGAGCTAATAAAAAAACTATCAATACAAACTATATCTGAGCAAACCTGTTGTATGGGATCATTTTCCTCAGTGATTCAGTGTCAAACTTACCGTTTTGCTGAAAATCGCGAAAAACTCATTTTTTTGACCTTTGACGTCGAGTAAAATTTTTTCCATACACGGGAATGATGGGAAACTTAAAATTTTTATTTATAATTAAATTTTGAATAATTTTACTGGTTTTCAGCTTGTTGTAACTTTATGTATCTTCACTCTCATTTTTTGGTCTAGATTGACCGGACTATTACACTCAAGGAGGAGTTAGTCTACTTGTAAGTACCTAAATAACAAACCCAACGATTTTAAAAAGGATTTATTATTATATTAAAGGATTTTAAGTAAGATTCAAGCTAAGTTGTTTAAATAAGCCAACTTTGTTGGAATTCTTGTAACTCCAGAATCATTAAAGAAAAGCCATTTCAAACTTTTGAAAGGTTTGGTTGTTGTTCCTTTTCACCACTTAGTAAATTTAAGTGATTAAAGATAATGGGTGACATTTGCTTAAATAGGTAATGTGAAACAAATCGACAGTAAAAAGACAAAAAAAATTTATAAGATTATTCACAGACAAAAATAGTCTTTATAAAAGTTGCGAGATTTAATTAAATATTATAGGTGGCTCTAAAAGTATTTTTAATGACCCGGGTCCAAAAAGGAAGGAGAAAATTTTAAAATGCAAAAACTTGGATTTTCAAATAAAACACCTTACATTTATTGGGCTCTTCTTAGACAGGGTGGCCGAACTTGGGTACTATAAAAGATAGAAATACGGTTAAGTGGGAAAAGTTTTAGGGAATTATGTTAGCAGTGTATTGGTGCTTGCGGATTAATTCTGGTACTTTCGGTTTTTGAGATATTTTGAATGAACTAAAATCTTGCATTTCCTTAGATCGGTTGTAACTATCTTAGTTTCCAATATTTTTTTAAATCTGTTAATACATTTTTACAGCAACTACTTGGTAATTATCGAATCAAACCTTATTTAAATAATGGGGTGCTCGTTCCACTTCATTCTTTATTAGTTCACATAATATGTTTTCCATGGGACTAAGGTCTGGTAAAGCCGCTGGTCATGGAACTGTTGCATGTATGCAAGCTTGAGTATAGGCAGAAGTATGGCATCTTGCATTATCCTGCTGAAAGCGTCATCCGTCTGGATAAAAACATGAACCGTTTCAGGAAAGAAACCATTTAGAATGTCACAATACTTTACACTATTAACGGTGCCATCAAATATACAAAAAGGGGTAGCACCACGCCGAGATATTGCTTCCCAAACCATTATTTTAGTGCGAAATTTGAACGGTAACATTTTTTCTTGATAGGATTTTTAGGTGATCGTCAGTTATAAAAATATTTCTAAAATCAAATTTTTGAAAACGTCTATAAATATTCTTCGTTGCCTATGTAAAGGCGTCATTGCATGGATATTTTTTGTTTCCTTGATAATATATTATTCCAACCAATTACAAACAAGTATTTTTATAAACATTCTAATTCTGACTCCTACTACTAAACTCAAATGTCACTGTCTCTCTTCTACACACAAGTTTTTTTATCACACCTTTTTTTGCGATAAGCTCCGCCACCTTAAGAGTCTTTACACTGCAGTTAAGTTACAACTATTTCATCTAGCCTTAAGGGTGCCAATCCATATCCGACAATATTGCAGCCTTGACTTTTTAGTGACATGCGTACAGTTTCTGAACACACTTTTATTCTTCGTTGATTTCCAAATCTATTAGTCACTTTTCGAAATACTAAGCGCGGATTTTGTCGCCCTAAGATCACTGAAGCTTTTAAATTATTTCCGCAAATCTTACGTGGTCTTCCCGAAACTGGTCTATGGCTCATATCTGCACTACTTCTTTTGCTCTATATTGTCTTATATACTGCACTCTTTCCAAGTTTAGTCAATTGCAGTAATTTTTTAACGTATTTTATTATTTCAAATCTGTTTATTGTTTACATGTATGTTACATTGCATATCTTATACTAATTTACAATTTATATTGTATTATGTTCTTCCTGATTTTATAATTACCTGGGATGCGCCCTGCAATGCATGGTGGCTGTTGTTGGCCGTGGTATAGGATTAATGCATTTAATTTTATTTAGGCAGCCAGTTCCAGTAACCTTCTACGGCTATGCGTGAATTCCTTTTTATTTTATTTTAAAAAAATTTTGATGTTTTATATTATTTAAATGCACGGGTTTGTATTTGGCTTCACTGGAAAAACAGACGAAAAACCAGCTTGATTCTTATTTTTTTAACGTGTCGAACACCTTTTCTATTGAATAATTCCACCTTTTTTCTTTTTTCTATTTTTGACATTATTTCACAAATCGTAAGCCTAATTATAATCAAAAATATTTATAACTGGAGTTTTCATGCCATTTTAGCCATAGCGAACTATCGGCACAACCTACTTGATGCAGGGTTTTTGTCTTAAAATATTACAAAAAAAAAAGGTTTAAATTAGAAAAAACGTAAAATGCCGGATACTTCCTAGACGCACTATATGTAATTCTATAAACTAAATTTGTGCCAACTTTTAAAAATTAATTCTATAAGTTTACTCTCGCTACTTTAAGGGGATTTTAGAAAAGATACGTAATATTAAAGCGTTGTAAAAGTAAGGGAGCAGTAACAAGGCGTAGCCGAAGAATTATCTGCTGGAAAGCTTGACGTAACACAGAAGATAGAGGGCCCGCACCATAAATCTCAGAGTTACCCAAATTTTATGTGGCATCCATGTTAAGTGCTCAATCAAACAGAGGCGTCGGTCGGCAATAATTTTTACAAAAAAAAAATTAGAACAAATAATATTAAACTTTTTGTAAGTTTGCAATGATTTATTTCGTCAGTACGGCGAGTGGCAGGAAATTGGTTTAATTTATGGCTACTTGGCCCCAATTAAACCTTTGCTTAACTATCTCTTCCCGTGTACGAGATCCCAATGGTAAACGTCAAATTTGTAACCCTGTAGGAGCCCATCAATTGAATATAACCCATTCTTTCTTTTAAAATTCTGTTATCTGAGAAGCGAGAAAAATTTAGATAAATGTGATTTTTTTTATTGTAAATACTATTATTGTAAATACTATTGGAAATAATTTTTTTCTGGCACAACCCTGTCCTAAAAGTAAATTCATTAATATTAATTAGTATTTTTGTATAGGATTTTTTTTTTCGCGTATTATTGCGGTGCACCATCCTGATAAAACTATATTCGATCATGAAAACCTGTTAGTGTTTCAAGAAACAATAAATCTCGCACTTTTTAAAAAACTCGTCTCGCAGATCGATACGAGATTTTTTCTAAATCTCGCCTTGCTAACATCTCGCAAGATGTTTTCTCTTCTCGTCACGCTAGATTCTCGCAAAGTCTCGTTTTCGCAATTTTTCGTTCTCGCAAAATTTCGATATAAACGGTTGGTTATATTGGTTACTGGCTTGCCAGATTAAAAAATGTCTTGCTATTTTGACGATTTTACCCAATGAACCTCAACTATTGGCAATACCAATAATTGTGAATCTGTCTTAGATAATAATACATAATAATATATTATGGGTTTGGCACTACCGTAAACATTTCGATAATAATATTATACATGGGTCAAAATTTAAAAATAAACAAATTTCCACGATTTTTCAGATCCAAAACGACTTATATAGCTAATTTTTTATTACGTATTGTGTTTTTGGTAATAGACACTTGAAGTGATGCCATCAACGTAAACGTAAACGTGTAAATTGACATCTGCGCAGCCGCAGTAAAATATTTTTCCCGTTGGCGCTATACAGACTACGTAGACTTGCGTTCTTCCACGGTCCGTTTAACGTTACCCGAAGCGAACCGATTCGCTGCCGAACCTATCCGATTGTCAACTGTCCATCATCTGTTTGACTTTTGTTGTTCTATTTTTAACCTAAAATTAGAAAGGTCGGTTTTACTTTTAATTTAACAACCAAGTTTTTCTAAAAATTTTGTAAGTGCAGAGTTACAAGTGACTAACGGTAAGTGGCTTGACAAATCTTAGGCAAAATAAAACAAACAGAATTATTGAAAATCAGCACAAGAAAGCTGATACGATTCGGTTTTAGAATGTTAGGTTAGAAGTTAGAATTTTAAGACCTGACATTTGACATTTTTACGTACGTACGGGAAGATGTACTCCAACTATGCTGCATAAGGACTCGCAAACGTGTAAATTCGCGCGTTTACGTCCACGTTAACGGTGATCGCTTCAAGTGTCTAATGTGTGGTTTTCGTAGGGGGCAAGTGCTTTCATAAGGCCTTAAAAATGGTAGCCGCCACATGTTTTAGTATTATCATGTGGTTCAAATTTTAGAATATTAAAAGTAAGATACACCTTTTTTGACTATTCAAGGCACAAAGCGGCCACGCTGGTTGCCTGTAGAATCACGTGGCAGAACAGAATGCACGCAAATGCAAAAATAAATCAGTTACCGGCGTCAAAATTCTAAAAACACGTGTCTGTTTTGTTTGTCTGTATTTTTTTTTGTTAAAAAATGTGTGTTATATGCTTCAAATGTAGTGTGAATAATGTTGTTGTAACAAGGATAATTAATAAATCGGAATGTTTCCTTGTGTTTTTTTCTCTAAACCATTGTGGAAATTTAAGTTTTGTTTGTGGTCGTTGTAATATTCGTTTCGTTTTTGTGTATGTATCTACCTAATAACAGCAAAAGCAATATCGGTGTTATAATATTGTAGTTTGAAATAATATTATTGTCTGCATTTAAATAGTAAAAATGAAGGTGATTGTTTTGATTGACAACGGCAGTATTTTAAAATGTCAAGCCAAAAACAATTCTTGCAGTGTTCCAGGGTGCCAATCAAACTTTATCTACCTTTAAATTTCCTGCCAGTTATGATTTATAGAAAAAAAATTATTAAAAGCCATTCCCAGAAAAAACTGGAAACCAACATAATATTATACTTAGCTGGCGGCGCCGATTATCGTTTATCAAATGGTTCTTTGTATCAAATTTCGACAAAAGCTATAGACAGACACATACAACAAGACAAAAATGGTTTATTTTTTCTGTTGGCCCTTTTTTCATTATTTTTCTCTGGCCACCTTGCAGTATCGGTAATAAAGGTAACGTTTTTTCGGGTGATAGATACTAACTGGATTCTTTTTAAAGTTTATCACAAATCCCAATTAAAATCTTAAAATTTTGCGAAATTTCTCGCTCTCGCATATTTTTGTCTCGTCTCACGACATTCTCGCAGAAAAATCTATCGTCGCGTCTCGCAAGAGACCGGACCACTCTCTTCTTTTTCTGGTCTCGTCTCATCCCGCGAGAACGAGACGAGATGAGAAAAACGAGACAAGAGTGAAACACTACCTAGGTGGTCCATTTATGGTGTAATTTCATCCTATTGTGAGTCCACCGGACACGTTTGGACAAATACTCCTACTACTCGTACATTATGCGTAGTACAACACTTCATTTAAAGCCAAATACCTTCTTTTTTAGGTACAACTTCTTTTAATGAAGGTACCATTTGATTTTGAAAAAGTTCCAAATAATTTTACTTTCCCATATATTGTTCTAAAAAAAAAGATCCATTAATCCGATGTCCAAATATGCCCACCAAAAGATTTCTGGTCAGTTACTTTTTGAATCTTTATTTGTACAAATCTGTATTAATTTTTTGTAGTACTCCAATACCTACAATTTTTGCCTGAGAATTCCCTATCGTTATCATCCTGAATATATGCTTATGCAAGATGAGTAAATAAAGCAGACAATGCTGGAACAAGGCACCTCGTAAAAAATTAGATATACAAAAAATTGGGCTAATGGTTTTTTATTGGTTAATATAAAGCAGCATCATAACATCTCAGAATCTGACAAACGAATAATAAACAAGCCGAAAACAGAGTTGGCTTTTTTTAGTTAAGGGTTTCGTCGATAACTTTTTATGTTTGGATAACGGGTCACAATTTATTTTCTTTTCCTGAAATTAACAATAAATAAAAGTTTAGTCTTATAAGCTGCCGTATTGTAATAGGCTTACGATAAATTTGTAAACATAAAAATCAAAAATCAAGATATTATAGTTGAATGTACTTATTTGTTCGCGGAAGCAGGAGTACTATTGAATGGCGAACGAATGAACAATTTTAGATGTGCCGATGACACCGTCATTTTTGCCGACACTTCACAGGGACTACAGCTTTTGATGGACAGTGTAGTCAAAAGTAGTAAGAAATATTGCCTAGAGGTTAACACTAGTAAAACAAAGGTGATGATAATTAGCAGAGAAACAATTGGTAGAGTACAATTTATCATCAATAAGAAAGTAGTAGAACGAGTGTCAATATACACATATCTTGGCACGGTACTAAATAAACAGTGGGACCATTCCCAAGTATATAATAGTCAAGAATTGAAAAAGCACTAGCAGCTTGCATCCAAATGTCGAAATTGTCCAGAACACATAATTGGAATTTAAGATTAAAACTCATACTGCTCCGATGCTACATATTCTCCATCTTGTTATACGGAGTTAAGTCTTGGATCTTGACTGAGGACACAACAAAGAGATTAGAAGCATTTGAGATGTGGTCATATAGAAGAATCCTTAAAATATTATGCATGGACAAAGTATCAAACACCCAAATACTCAAAAAACTTAATAAAAAATGAAATAATGTACACAGCAAAAAGAAGGAAATTGGAATATTTAGGTCACATTATGTGAAACGATACCAAATATAAATTAACGAAATGAATTCTGCCAGGAAAGATTCAGAAGCATTGGTAGGAGACGAATATCCTGGCTAAAGAACTTAAGAACCTAACCTGGTTTGAAACATCCACCATATGACTATTCAGAGCAGCTACAAATAAAATAATTATTGCTAGAATGGGTGCCAATATTCGGTAATGGATAGGCACTAAAAGAAGAAGAAGTACTTTTTGTATTGACATTGGGATCTAATTAAATTGTTCCAAAAATGAAATTTTGTCAAATTTGCCTATAAATTATTTTTCTTTTTATGTTAGTTTATGTTGTTGCATTTAAATAATATTGGTGTTTTATTATTTATTTTTAAACAAGCTTTATTCAGCTAAAGAGAGAAATGGCGGGTGTTGGGGAAAAGTGATCTAATTTAAAACTCGAATAAAAGAAATTTAAAACTGCTTAAGGCTCTTATTTTAAAATAACTTAAAATGCGTTCGTAAGGTACGATTTGAATTAGCATTATTTATTAAAATTTCATATAAGCAAAAAACTTTACCCAAAATTTTTGAAAAAACACATAACATGTATCGTTTTACATAAAAATAAAATAAAACATGAAGAAAAACCTTCCATTCCTTATAAGAATTCTCCTTAGATACGTCGATGGTCTTATATTTGTCTTAAAAATAAAGATGCCCCTGAATTAAGATAGGTTTTACATTATTTATATGCACAAACACTAAGAAAAAGGCCTTCTATTCCTTATAAGACTTCACAAACTGTTTATAAAACTGTTTAATACTATATGTGATAGCAACGCGCTTTTCTGCTGTAAGACAATGAAAATTGCTAGACCATTGTGTAGTGATAATATTACGGTAATTTAGCCAATAGGGAATAGAAGTTAATGCTACCATAGAATGGTTTATAGCCATTATTGCTCTGAATACGCACAGAAATAATCTAAAATAAGTTCTATTGGGGGTGTAATCTGGTTTTATATACTGTATTAGTTCCGACTGACACTTGTAATGAAACTTGACATTAAACATAATAATATTTGCTTGCTACAGTTAATAAAGCATATAACTACTTACCACCAGTAATGTAGTTCTGTAGTTCAATTTAAATCGCTTCTAGTGTGATATTGTTCTTGTCTTTTAACATTGCATATGATTATCTATTATGCAACATGCTTTACTGAGATGGTCAAATTCGTCCATAGATTATTAAGTCCAATACTAATTATTATGAGTCGTGCGAAATAAGAATCTTCTATTGCTTTATTTGACATGCAAAGTTAGAAAAAAACTTAAATACAATGTTAAAAGAAATTAATCGAAACTGGTATTGATACAATCAATAAAATTCTAATTTAGACAGAACAGCTAGAAGACGATGTGGCCTGCTCAATAAATACGTTAAAACTAACAATACGGCGCGCAGCAATTGCCGATAGTTACGAAC
This sequence comes from Polydrusus pterygomalis, assembly GCA_963969555.1. Lineage (NCBI taxonomy): Eukaryota > Metazoa > Arthropoda > Insecta > Coleoptera > Curculionidae > Polydrusus > Polydrusus pterygomalis. The sequence goes on from OZ018378.1 coordinate 67,350,213, forward strand.
CCCCACCAACGTCTTGGTGGATTATAGGTTCTAACTGATACAATTCGTTTTTGAGGACACTGTTCTGCTTTCTTAATAATAGAGAAAGCGCTTTACAGGGAAAAAAATGCGTCGCATTAAAAAGATACAATTTATTTTTTAATAAAACTGCTGTATTAAAGATAGTTCATTTGCTGCTAATGGAACTGATTACTACCAATAAAAACACTGTTCTAGTAAATCTGGAATTGATATAACACTAAAACGGGTTTGATACACTAGTAATTTATTTAATATGGGTTAATACAAAATAAGATATCAATACAAACTATGTCTCAGCAAACCTATTGTATTAGATTATTTTCTCAGTGTAGTTGGTATATTTATCAACCAAGTTAGTATCGCAATCCCTGTCACTCTCAGCCAATGTATGCGAACATCCTTTTAATAATTAAATTTTTACATTTATTTTCATTTATACAAATTTATACATTTTTTTAAATGATTCAGAGTGGCATTTCATTATTCATGTTGATCCCAAAACAAATAATGCGTCACACTTGTCACTAAATTGTAAGAGCATTTTCTTAAGACAATTTCTATGCTCCTTAAGAAAATAAAAAGATACCACGTTTCTTGTTTTAAATATTGTCAACATTAACAATTTAAATCCCACTCTAATACCTTTTTTTAAAAATTTTAAATATCAGGTATTAACAAGGTCCATAAAATTTGTTTTATTAGTTTTAAACTCGAAGTAATTCGAGATAGAATGCCGATTTTTTCTTGAAAAGCATAAAAAACTGTCTTAAGTAAGTGCTTTTTGTTTTTAAAAATAATCAGTATATTTTCGTAAAAAAAAAAATACAAAAAATTTTTTTTTCGGTTTTTTTCGTATATTTCCGGAAGTTATCGGAATATTTTTAATTTGTTTTAAACTAATTATTCAGCATTAAAATATGCAACATTGCTTTTAGTCAACCAAATCTCTGTCCGTTCTACCAAAATAGCAGTGCTAATGCATCGAATTTGTAACACCCTGTAGATAACGCAAGCGCCTATGTACCCAGAACTTTCGCGATTTTATGTGTCATTCCCAACGAATTAAAACAAAAACTCAAAGTATAATTTTATTTAAAGGATGTAAATTATAAATATTTTTAAAATAATAGGAATTTCTAATTATTGGGTATTTTTTCCAATTCACCTTTTTAATTATCCATTTATTGCCATAATAACCATAATGATGTCTTTACTAAAATTACTTGCATATGAGATACCTTATTATTAAATTGATTAAATTATATTTTTGTTTAAATGGCATTTGGCTAATTAGTCACACAGCCAATCGCAAATTATATTATTTTGAACCTCAAAAACTTGTTATTAAACCAAAGATGAGCTAGTTAACTATAAGATAATATTAAAGTTAACCTGAAAAAGTTGTAATTTGTACTTCAAGAAGTATGCATTATATTGTTAGGTTAAAACTACAAAGATAAAGTCGACACCACTGACTGCAAAAGTGCCGATAAAGACGATTGAGACAAACAAGCCTGTTACTCGAAGCACTATGTCACGCAACTGTCCCCCAACGAAAAGTTCTCTTCTGACAAGATATCCAAATGGCCCTTAAAATTTTATTAGGGAATTCTGACTGTAAATTATATCTTCCCACTGCGATAACTTTTACCTTAAGCCTTATGAATGTTATTACTTACACGATTCCTAAACAAAAATATTTTTTAGACATAACAATATAATATCTATTCAATTTTATTTTTTTATTTTCTGTTATTTCTTTACAAGCACTGCCCAAGTTAATGAAAATAAAAAAGTAATCTTATGTTTAATGGAGGGTTAGGTACATATTTAAAGTAAATTTGTTTAAGAAAATCGTATAATTTTGGCCGATGTGATAAAATTAGGGATTTCTAATTATTGTATAGTTATGTTTAATTGTTACGTTTTATCGACCAGTATGTCTAAAAACCATGATATAAACTTCATTCATAGTAGTTCATAGTTAGTTCTAGTAGGTGGTATCGAAAAGATATTACTCAGACGTGTTTCCCTTGAAGGCACATGCAACCCTGTTTGATTAAGCAAAAGAGGGAAGTGATATTTATTAGGTAATATAATATTTATCATTCTAAGGTCTTTTGGATCCCGGCTTTGACAGAGTGTTGTGATCTGAATATCAGATTCCAGTTACGAAATATGTTAGCTGTATTATATTAAGTTTGAAGGATATGTATTTTTTTTTGGATTTTATTTAAAATCCTTTCTATATTCTGAATGTGTACCCGGTGCTCAAATAAGCGAGGACGTCGGCTTTATCTCGGAATCCATTAATCGTACAACTTTCGGAAATATTTTTTTATGAGTAAAGTGGTCAAGAGAAATTGCTGGAAATTACTTTTAAGTTCCTCATTTCGCCGCAAGGGGCACAATTAAAAATTTTTTTTTTAAATTATAAATTTCTCTGAAAATTCCCATATTAAGATATAACTCTGATTACATCATTGGAAAGCTTAGACAATTCTGCATCATTTTGGTTTAAGACTCATTGGCGTACCGACCTTGATAAGAGTGGGGGAAGCTATTGAAATTGTAAACATTAAAATCGCTGTTACTTCTAAACAACTTATCCGATTTTACTAAATTTAAGCTTGTTTGAAAGGGGAAAATAAGCATCTCCAATTGCCTTATCCAGCAGTACACGATAGTGTTTAATAAAATTGCCAGAGGGCGCAATTTGTAATAATAACAGTTTTTTCGATTTTATCCCAAAAATTAAAATCATACGGTATAATTATGACATCATAATCGAAAAGTAAATGAAATTTGCAGAAAAAGATGTGAAGACCGCATTTCGATATCTTTGTTCGTTTCAGAGTTATTGCCAAAACAATAATTTTTAATACAAATTGCGCCCTCTAGCAATTTTATTAAAAACTATCGTGTACCATTAGCTACGACAATTGAAGGTACTTCCAAACAAGCTTAAATTTAGTAAAATCGGATAAGTCGTTTAGAAGTTACAGCGATTTAAATGTTTACACTTTCAATAGCTTCTCCCACTATTATCAAGTGAAAGTGTAAACATTCAAATCGCTGTAACTTCTAAATGACTTAACCGATTTTACTAAATTTAAGCTTGTTTGGAAGAAAAAGGTAAGTACCTTCAATTATTGTCGTATCCAATGGTACAAGATAGTTTCTAATAAAATTGCTAGAAGGCGCAATTTTTATTAAAAATTATTGTTTTAGCAATAACTCTGAAACGAACAAAGATATCGAACTGCGGTCTTCACATCTTTTCTTGCAAATTTTATCTACTTTTCCATTATAATGTCATAGTTATACCGTATGGTTTGAATTTTCGGGATAAAATCGAAAAAACTGTTATTATTACAAATTGCGCCCTCTAGCAATTTTAATAAACACTGTCGTGTACTATTGGATACGGCAATTGAAGATGCTTAGTTTCCCCTTCCAAACAAGCTTAAATTTAGTAAAATCGGATAAGTCGTTTAGAAGTTACAGCGATTTTAATGTTTACACTTTCAATAGCTTCTTCCACTCTTACCAAGGTCGGTACGCCAATGAGCCTTAAACCAAAATTATGCAGAATTATCTAAGCTTTCCAATGATGTAATCAGAGTTATACCTTAATATGGGAATTTTCGGAGAAATTTAGAATTTAAAAAAACAATTTTTAATTGTGCCCCCTTGCGGCGAAATGAGGAACTTAAAAGTAATTTCCAGCAATTTCTCTTGACCACTTTACTCATAAAAAATCTTTCCGAAAGTTATACGATTAATGATTTCCGAGATAAAGCCGACGTCCTCGCTTATTTGACCACCCGGTACATTATAGCAAGGATTTAAGACACTAAATTAATAAGTAATGCAGTTGTTTAATTACTTTAGTAATCGTAAATTCAACGATAACGCGATTCATGAATCCGAGAAGGTGAAGAGATTTAGAGAGGATGTTCTCTATGTGAAGCATACAAGTAAGTAACATTTGAATCTATAATCAGACCTAAATTTTTTATTTGTACTGTGTGTCCACGGATAGAGTTTTGAAGAGAAAAAAACTTTTTTATTAGTAGGTATAGAAGAAAAAGTTATTCTTTATAAAAGCGTCTACTCGTGCTGAAACTACAATTTCGAATAACAGATTTGCGATTGCTATACAGAGTTCGTCACAAACGACATTTTTCCTTTTTTGAGTATTTTTTTTTAATTCCTTGATTTATTAAATGAATTTTGATAATGTTGAAAATACAATTTTAAGTATCACATTTGCGATTACTATAAAGGGTTCATCAGAAACAGCATTTTTAGATTTATGGATTTTGTTTAAATAAATTTACGTTAAAACAAACTATTGTTGCTTTCTTACTTCGAATATGATTTTATATCTGGCCGAGTATCAATTTGGTTGTAAGAAAAGCATTTTTTATTTACCTACTTTTGAAGTATTTTTATTATTACATGTCATATTTCTTCGATTCATTCAATCATAAATGTTTCTTGTGAAGTAGTTTCAGCACAAGCAGAAGTTTCTAGAAATAATGACTTATTCTTCTATACCTACTAATAAAAAAAATTTCCTCTTCCAAACTCTATCCGTGGACACACTGTATATTTTAAAATAAAAAAGGCTGTTCAATCTCCGACCTACTCTTACGAAAAATGGTCCAGTGGCACCTTAAAGCATTCAGCTCCATACCATTGTATAACACGCTACCAATTTGTCCAAGTCGGACTGAAGCTTTAAACAATCATTAAGATTTTCATGCACAATTTTAAATCATCAGCAAAGAGAAGGAACTGTACTTCAAATGCGACGTTAGGTTATTAGTCAATAAATTAAACTAAAACGGACCCAAATGACCATTGGGAATTTGTTGAATCGGACTATTTGGGAGCGCCAAGTCAAATAAGTCGTATCCAGAGCAGTAACGGACCACCAACACTCAGACCTTTCAAGGTTAACCACATCAAATGCCTTGGATATGTTAATATAGAATAAGTCTACTTAAGAGGTATTCTTCAAGGCGTCCAAAATAAAATCAAGTCGAGTTCAGTATTCTTTCCAGTTTGAAAGCCAAATTGTCTTGAAAAAACATATTGGCTCAATAAAGAGATCAAATGTTCAGTTAAAATTTATTTTCAAATACATCAGGAATGGTAATACTCTGGATGGTAATTGGTCGATAAGTCTTTATTAAGTAATTTTTCCTGATTTATGAATTGGTGTTAGGTAACTTAGTCTCCAAAATTTCGGAAATATTCCATTAGTTACAAATAAACTAAAAATAATATGTAAAGTACGGCAATAATAAAGCTGCAGTACTTAAGATGTAACAGAGGTGGTCGGGGTTTATTATGTAAATATAGACATATAAGACATGTTGTACTTTATGGCTCTGTGGTTGTTGGTAATCGAGACAGGATTCACTACTATAATAAACCTGAGAAAACTGGTGTGCAATCACGTTGGCAGTTTATTAATTCAATAATGCCATGGATTAAGGCATATTTCACATAATTGGCAGTCGATATCAATAAACCAAAAGTAGTTAAACTGTTTAACTACGGTAAAAATAGCATATTTGCAAATAGTTTTTGGAATGTCAAATCAAATTATTTTGGGTCGGCAAGACTGCCATACTTGCAGATTTGCAAAGTTGCTGGTATGCATTTTGTGTAATCTCACCCTAAATGTGCAAGATATTTCTAGTAGGGTCAAAAATAATTTTACATGTTTGGTAATTTGTCATTTGCTATTCTTTCACTTTCGTATTAACATTATATCGAATTGTCAAAATACAATTTGTTATGTAAGGATATATTCCAAAACGTTAAGATAAAGTGGCCGAAAATTTTCGTTCAGGCCAACGCCGACGATATATTTATTATTGATTACCCGTTTATAAGATGTACGGAAAATGTATCTTTACTGCATTTATGTATTTGATGCGAGCTGTTTGGCAAATTATAACGTTCAATTTAATAAGGATGTATTATTTTATAAAAATTATGTCTAGATAAGAACAAAATTATGACCATTATGTGTAGTAAAATATTAATTTTTTGATGACACCTGTGTCTATAAAATAGAGCTTAGAATAAATTTAAATACCAAAATTGTATAATCTTAAATTTGTAAAATATAAACTTTATTTCTACATCAATATGTAAGGTTATTTTGTGGTAAATTAAAGGGTTTTTTGAAGTTATTTAGGGATTTTTTTGCAACATTTCTCAAATGATTTTGATATTTTAATTTCTTGAAAAACCTCACGTTTTGGTGCATTATCTTTGATCACGTACAAATTATAAAAGAAAATTTAGTTATAAAAATGCCTCAAGTGGGTCGGAATTGTCATGGTTAAAATCCTATCTTAAAGGTAGAACTTAAAAAGTGTCCAAAATATTACAAATTTATCATAGTACATTACAGAGAAGCATTCTAGGGCCACTTCTGTTGAATATAAATGTAAATGACTTACTCATAGTTTAATTAAGCCCATTACCAGCGATTGTAAATTATGCCTCTGAAACAAATCTACTAATAATTAGCAACAAAAATATCATATTTATTAAGTATGTCGGACAACTTTTTTTAAAGTGGTTTTACATAAAAACATAATGAATAGTTTTTAACTATTTTTACTTTTAACTTTACTTTTAAAAATTTACATTTTTTTTCACTAGTAGAAATAGGCCATCTATAATCATTATTTTCATCAAATAAAAGACCTGTTGTCTACCAACAACCACTTAATAATAGGTGTATAATTCTTGTATAAGTAAACGCCAGAGAAAATTTTCATAATTTCTGATAAAATACCTAGGGCTATTATAAATTCGTAATACTCCGAGAGCCACAACTAAATTTTAATAACCAAAATCGGAATTGCGGATTGTGAATTATATAATTAATGAATATTAAGATGTATCAGATAGCCGCAGTCCATCCTACCGCTGGTGTTTCAGCTTCATTACAACATAAAATTATTCATTATAACATACAATTAGTTTCATTATAAGTAAAAATAACCTACCGGAAAATATCTGAGCAAAAAAACTCGCAGACTTAATACTGATGAAATACGATGAATGGTTGTAGATTAAGCATAATATTTACACAACGGTCTAGCAATTTTCGTTGTCTTGCAGTGGGAAAGCGCGTTGCTGTCACATATTATAAAATTAAACAGTTGTGTAAATAGAATGTGAATTCTTATGAGGAGTAGAACGCTTTTTTTTCAATGTTTGTATATAAATAATGTAAAACCTTTTTTAATTCAAAGGCTCTTTATTTTTAAGAAAATATATAGGTTTATCGACGTATCTAAAGAGATCTAGTTGCTATTGCTACATTCTAAATTAATTTTTTATTTTGGTTTCATAAGGTCTACTTTATGAAACTGGATCTAGTTCTAAAAAGCTGTGTAACGAAGATACTATGTTTTTCCGGGGTTTTTTAATATTTTTACCGAATGTTATAAATTTTTAAAACGGTTAGTATGCGTGTCCGTTTTTAACTTTCTTATTTTTTATGATTCAACGTCCGTTCTTGTCTGTAAATGATTCGTGTAATTTATACTGTTCAATTATTTAAAGTTTTCTGTCGCAAAATATCGAGAAAGCGTTTTTTATAATTTTCCGACACGTCCGTTAGTAATTGTATAGAAGCCGCGAAGCAGAAGCGCGTACGGTACCTCCCGGTTCCTACGTCGCTGCTTAGTAAGTCAGGAGTCACACTGAGCGACCATGATCGACCGGCTACGACCAACAATCAAAATAGCTTAAATTCAGGGTTCTAGTCACACTGGTCGACCGACCACAGCTGTCGACCGCTCGTACGAAAATGTCAAACCTGTCAAATGTCAAGATTCTTTTGTAGATAATACTTTGTCTATATAAACACAAATGACCAAGAGCAAATTATACCAGCGTGAAAAAGTAGGGCTAGGTTTTAGAGTTGCACGCCACTTCCACTTGGTGTAAAATAAAAAAAAAATAAAAAATTTTGTCATGCGCATTAAGTGAGATGGTCTGAGACCGACCAAAATTTCCAGCAGGTTGGAATTTCAAACAGGGTCGACGTAGATCGGTTGCGGACGGTCGAGGACGATCGTTCAGTGTGATTTTTGTGGTAAGAATGTTCGTGTTGGAAATTTGATCGTCACTGGTCGATCGCGGACGGTCGATCATGGTCGCTCAGTCTGATTCTTCCCTAAAGCAGCAGCGCTCGATACCACCAGGATCAACCATGGTCACGTGGTATCGCGAGACTATTTAAACCACAGAACTCCAATAAAGAGAAACGTTATAAACGTGCTAATTGGTCGGTGCCGCCGTGACTCTGAAATGACATCAGATAGATGCGAATGCAGCGCCATGTGTAGTGCGGTTGAACTAATCATGGCGGAAGGGGCTAGAAGGAAGCAACCATATGTTTTCATTTTTTAAAGGTCAAATTAATATTTTTAAATTAAAAATTTGTTGTAAATAATTTTATAAAAAATACGTTTTCATTACCAATAAATACAATTAGCACTGCACGATTTGTAATAAAAACGTATTTTTATTAAAAATTATTTATAACAAAGTTTAAATGCCAAAATATTAAATTACCTTGATTATCGAAATTCTTGAGCCTCAGTTTTAGTAACACAAACTTTAGTGTAACTTTTTTATTGCACAAAATCATTTAAATATAGGTACATACTTTAATAAGTATATAAAATAAATAAAATATTATTACAGTTTTTTTCATTCGTATAAATCAAAAAGAATGAAGGGTTGTGTATTTCATCAATAAAGAAATAGATTTCATACCAGGTCACAGAAAGATGTTAACGGAAAATTAGCTAACCACACAACTTAACAAAATCACTTCTACGAATGTTATTTTATTAGTCATTAAATGGTTCAGGTAGTCAATCAACGATGAGCTAACCGAATAACTTGAGTTGTAAAAAACTAAATCCGATTACCATATATATATACCATTCTTCTTAACTATATATAATTAAACTTATTGGTCACATACCTTCACACCGAGTCTCATGTCCAATCTAAAATTTCAAAAAACCATTGGTAAAAAGTAAAAATATATAAGCCATACAATGCACTAAAAAGTATTCTTAAATATAAACTTTGAAGATCCTCTATGTGATATAATAGTATTAGGTTTGAAAAGCTCGAGTCTTCTCTCCAGACTTGCCAAAAGTTTTCGATACAAACTCACGATATGATAATATGACATATAAAGCATTATTTACATTAATCAGTGAAGAACTACATTCCAAGATAATTGAATTACTTCTGCCCGAGATAAAAGAAAAAAATTTAACAAATTATTTTAAAATAAAAATTTAGAGTCATTGACCTTTACCTGATGGAAAATTGGAACCCTATTATTTTTAAATCCTTAAAAATAGGTATAATGTAAAATATATTAATCCAAAACTTAACCAGACAGGTAATTACATTTTCTTTTTCATTCCCAGCAAGATCTTAAAAACTACCGAGAAAATTACAAAAAAATTCATCGGCGAACCGCCATGATACTCCATCAAAAAGACTGCAAGGACGAACACAAACCAAAACAAACAGGTTGGTTAAGAAATGAAGCAATGTGATTGGTTGCCATTGAGATATCATGTATTTTAATTTGAGTCAATCTTGTGACGCCATATGTAGTGCGTGACCATGGTAACCAGTGACTTTAATGACAAGTGACAGCTGCGATTTTTTGTATCTCGGTTTCATACCGATGATTTAAACTCGGGAGCTCCTTATTCCGTATTTTCATCAGAACCTCCCGTGCTCATTTTCTAACAGGTCACTAGTCCAGCCACAATACAGCAGCGAGCCGACCAACACCGAAACCGCACGAACACCACAACGCACTGATCAACCTTTGGACCGAAACACTGCCGTCTTCGTTGTCACAAGAATAAATAACAATTGTTTATTCTTGTGTCGTTGTCGTATACTACTGCACGTTCTGGTAACATTCTCACTCTGACACATACATTTTAAGTTCTGCTTTCTCTCATTCACATACCGGGTTGAGAATATCAATTATTTCTCTGCATACCCAAGTAGCTCTATCTCGTTCTAACAAATCAACACAGGGTCGCTCCTTTGCTAATGACTTCCTACAAACGGGATCGAACTACGTCAGAAAAAACTCGAGTTGCCCTGTCTTGTTCTAGCAAATCAACACAGGGTCGCTTATTTTCTAAATGAGTTCTTACAAATAGAGTCGAATTAAGTGTCAGGAAAAACCTAAGTGATCCTATCTTTCTCCGACTTACTTACACACTTAACACCGTCCTTGTCACACACTTAAACTGATTATCTTTCTCTCTGTCTTAAACACTGTTTAAATGCCAGAACGTGTACTTTCGCGAAAATAGTTATTAGCCTTGCATGCGTAGGGGAACCGATGCCTTACCAAACCGCTACTAAATGCTGGTCATACTATCGCTTGGCTGAAACTTTTTACCGACCCGTTAACGTTAATTGTCCGCGCCCGCAAGTGGTGAACCACTTTAGTCCAATATCAACAATTGAATACGTCCGTATGTTGTTTTTACAAGTTACCGAGCTGACCTTACCTTTTCCGTACCTTTATTACACTCGAGACCGTCCTTGCAGATCCGCCACAACATCCGTCCGTTTAAACCAGCCATGTCAAACTCAAAGTCACTGGTGGGCCAAAAGCATGAAGACTATAGACAAGGTGTGCCGCAAAACCTTATCTTAAAAAAGACAAACTGCTGAAAATCTTAACGAAAAAAAGTACTATTATAGGACAAGTATATTTATTAAATTTTCAATAAAAAGGGCATTACAAAAAAGTACAAAAATGAACTTTTTTGCCAGATATTTGACATCTTTTGTCTTTAATTAAGTTTTCTATTTGTAACGTGAATTTATCGGAAATAACTTTTAAAACTGCGTCCAAGTGTGCGTCCGACAAACGCGATCTTGCGGGAGATTTGTTTCCTTTCATAAAAGAAAATACTTATTCACACTTATATAGGTACTTCCAAACATTGACAGGATTTTGCAGGCAAATTTTCTCATTTCTTGGTATTGAACAGGCAAGTACTTATAAAATTCGAACGTACCAACACTATCAAATTTATTTTTCAAATGGGTCTGACACTGAATCTCAATCACTTCCATCTGCAAGTGAGGGGAACTTTATTAATATCGATAGTGAATAGACCAGTATATAAAGAAAAATTGTTTTCTTGGGACCGCGGGCCGCATGTTTGACATGGCTTGTTTAAACGCTACGGCCAAAAATACCGCTAGCGCTCTTGCGAATTTGCTTCAACGCGCGCCTTGTTAAGAACCCATAACCTTAAACACACCGACGTGACGTCACTTCTTCATTTTTCCTAAAATGTATGGTATTGACAGCATACGCGCATGCTTCCCTTCTTTCTTTTTAGTACCTTATTGAATTTATACCTATCTCTTTCAGATTATATTATCTGAGTATAAATCTGCAAATTGTTAGGTCATATTTACCGTTTTTCGCTTGGCAATAGCATATGTTTTACAACCGATTGTTTTATTTTTTTTTTCCAAAAATTGTTTCTTTTAGGCCGCTCAAATTACAAGAAGCCGCAAGTACACACTTTATGCGTAGTCGGCCCCTGGTTTAATTTTATTCACTGTAACAAGCCCCCAGTGCACGTGGGCCCATTACGACCTTAATCCAAGGGGTGGGGCCCGAGATACCATTGAAAAAGTGTCATTTTTGTTCGCACCGAAAATAAAAAGTCACTTTACAGCTGAACTTTATGATGTCTACTTACATTTTATTTTTTCATGTCGGCAATAAACATACTTTCGTAAAAGTACTATAACTAGAGAAATTCGTGCTTTTAAAAGCAATTTTAAAGATACATACTATTTTAAAAGGAGTCAAGCATTGGCAGAGAACAATACAATGGCCCCTAGGGAATTTGCAGAAGTTTTATTGTGACGTTTTATGGACATTGACTATTCAATGTATCGTAGTACAAACAAAAAGTGTTTTTCCATCAGCTACCAATATGAATAATAATTTCTTTTATTTTCTAATTTGCAAAACAATTTAAACTTATATTGCATAATTTGCTAAAGAGTTTTTAATATAAAACCTCTATTTTTGACAGGTGTTTGAAAGCATCGACATATTTCAGAACAAGGTTAAGTCGCACAAAGGGTTTGCACGATAATAATTAACTAACCACTTTGATGCTAATTTCGATAATATTGACAAAACTGGTGTACACCAACACAGTTGGTTAGTTGGTTAGGCTAACCTCAGTGGCGGATCCAAGAAGGAGGGAGGGGGCAATTTCGCCCCCCTTGGACATTTAAGTTTGGTACGATATTGACACAGAATATATAATCGATCATTTCTCAAAACCAGAACGTCTTATTATCATATATATTATATTTTGTCGAGCATTTTGTATTATATTAGTTATTCACAAAAAGTTATATACTCGTATATGTACAGAGTGTCTCACGGTGATCGTTCATTGGAATATTTTTGAAAGGAATGCGTTCTTAATCCTACAAATTTAGATAATGGGGTTTTCAGAGACACTGTCTTTAAATGAAGTAACAGCGACCATAATATGCTACTTTAAGTTATAACAGAAGTTGTCTCAAATTTGCTTATTTTAAATGGAGCAAATAATATATATTTTTTATTTCCAATAAATTTTTTCAAAAGTTATTTTGTCCTATTCTATCCGTATCTGAGAAAAAAATTATTCTAATTGTATCTACAGGGGCGTGTCGTTGTCGTCAGTTGTAAATAATACTTTGTTTATTACGGCCTTCCCTTCTTGCCAAAAATCAATAAGGCTGTTTGATATTTGGGGAAAACCCGTAAATGAGATTAAAAACTATTCTAATTAGTTATAGTGATGTATTCGGTGGACAGATAGATTAAGTTCTCTTTAACATATCCATTTAATAAAATAGCAACGTAGCATCGTATATTATATAAATAAATTTGTTAATAAAGATTAAGCCTGGACCTGTCTATTTTCCCATTCGTCAAATGATTATGTTGCAGTGCGCATGTTTAATCGTGTGTAGCTTTGTTTACATCCGGCGCTCGACCATACATTTTCTACTTTCGTGATTATGGTTATTAGGTAAATATCTATAGATTTCCCATGGCCATTCTGACGGTACATTACCTGACATATTATAATGTTAAATTAAACTTTAAATAAATGGAAGTTAATATTTTTTTGATACTTACCCTGTATTTAGCAAATCCAAACTATACCCGATTTGAGCAGGGTTAATACCGAATCCATTAACAAAATTTCGTCATTCCCATCAAGTAGTTTTAACCTTTCGAAACGACAGACAGGCCGAGGGAAATGGAAAACGTGTTTTTCGTGATCTAGGGTTCTCAAAACGTGGAGGCCTCTTGTCCGTCACAGACAATATTTATTTCAGCATAAAGTTATATAGATATACAGGGTGAGTCGGCAGGAACGGACCAAACTTTAGGAGCGTAATATACACGCAAAAACAATTTGAAAAAACCCATATGTTCTTATTCGATAATCATTTGTTTTCAAGTTATAGCGTAATACCAAATAAAGAAAAGTTCATAATATATTAACGGTTTCCTAATCATAGCGTTCTTTTAATAAATGTTCAAAAATACCGTCATTGACTTCTAAACATTTTCTGCTTCGTCTACAAAGATGGCCTTGCCCCGTTGCTCTTCTAATTGCGTCATATCTTTCTTTTTTAAAATTGGCTGCACTTTTACTTTGTACACTTAATTTTTAAACCAGCCTCATAAACAATAATCTAGTGCTGTAGGGTCTGGCGATCTTTCAGGCCAATTAATAGGCCCACCGTGACCAATCCCACGCCCTGGAAATATTTCGTCTAAATGTTGCTTGACCTGACGAGCAAAATGTGCAGGAGCTCCATCGTGGTGGTAATACATTTGCTTTCTGATATTTACAGGAACATCTTCTAGTAATCCTTGTAACTCATATTGTAAAAAAATTAGGTAGTTGTCTCCTGGGAGGCGATTCTCCAAAATAAAAGGGCCAATCAAATAGCTATCGAGCATACCACACCCCACGTTAACCAAAAACGTATGTTGAATATTTCCCTCATATGTTAAAGTTCCCATAAGAGAAATGCAATTTTCGCAAAATTACAGCGAAAACAGCACTGCCAGAAATCGAAAATTGCATCGCAAGTTTATATTGTTGACGAAACGTCAAAGCGGGATTTTATTGTTAACAAACGTCAAAAAATGTAATATTCTGACAATTAACGTCATCTTATTTATTATTATACGAGCAACCGCCGTATCAAAACTTGACAAAAAAGGTGTTGGAGAACAACAGTTAATTAAACTAAGTGGACACTCAAATACCAAGTCACTGACGCCTAACATTCAGATGGATGAGAACCACCATATGCTTTTGATTGAAAAAATGCGGGACAATGACCAACCGTCAAGCTCAAGAGAGTCCCCCGCCGAAATAAGCTCTCGCTCGTTGACTGCATCAACCACCATGTCTACGAATTCAAAGCAAAATATTGTTAATTACAATAATTGTACTTTTCATTAGAATTCTTGTAATTTTTAAGCATTTTAATTTTATTGTTAGTATTTTCTGTTAAATAAAATATTTAAATTTACTTGATTCGAGTTCTTAATAAATTTGGGAAATATTCAAATAAATTACACTCGTGCATAAAAATAACCAGATAATTTTTTTATTCAATGTGTTTTTTTTACAAATTGCAATCGTTTGTTTTCATATTTTACGAAAATGCCCTCCTCCTGCGGAGTCGGGCTTTTTCGCGAAAATATGAAAACGAACTCTTGCAATTATAAAAAAACACATTTCATTCAAAAATTATCGGTAATTTTGATGCACTTGTGCACTTACCCCCGAAAATTACTTTCAACTGTTGCGTGGGGATATTCGATTGACCATACGTGAGAGTTACGAGTATTATTAATACCGTCACGGGTGCATGTTGCTTTATCTGTAAAAAGTATGGGCGACACAACACGATGATTATTTATCCACCGACTTAAATTCAATACATTTAGCATAATCTTCCGGTTTTAGGTGCTGTACTCTCTGTACATGGTATGGATATAAGCCTTACGCGTGGTGTGTGTTTAATACTCTTTTTTGTGGAATGCCCAATTGAGTGCCAATTCTTCGTGAGCAGTTGCATTTTCTTCTACTAAATCCAGAATATTTTCTACTTCTACCAAACCTTGTCGAATAGCTCGTAGCAGATGTAATGTTGGTACTGGGAAGCTTACCATTCTCGCACAAATTGTTAAAAACTCTGATAAAGATATTTCTAGTCGGATGTCTGGGATGTGGATAACGTTGATGATATTTTTCAACAGCAGCTGTAGCACTTCCATTACAGAAACCATAAGTAAACACCATATTTGCATATTCTAAATTTGAATAAGAATTTGGCATTATGTAACACTTTAATCACTCAAACTTGAAAATAAATGTTTAATTACTGCCACAATACACAGACACATTATCAAGACAACATAGATATCAAATAGTTTAGAGTCTTGAGCATGGCATACTCTAATTACGTGAAAATTTTGATAAAAGTGGGACGTAGAAAAAAAGTTGATATTGCGCTGTAACTTGTCTTTTTACATTGTTTTTGCGTGTATAATACACTCCTGAAATTTATTTTTTCATTTAAGGGCTAGGCTAAAATTAGTATGAAAAAGTAAGTAAAGAAAAGTTTCTACAAAATTCCGTTTTCTAGAGCCGTGTTCGGAGCATAGATCAGGGAGTAAAATAAATCCAGCAACAGCCGATTTCGTTTTCACAATGATAACGATAAACTACAAATTTCAGAACAAATTTACTACTCCACAACAATTATGTTGTTATATTAGGTGTTTTATAAAAAAAATCTGTTACTTATAACACTTTATAAATACAATATTTGTATTTGGGAAAACAGTTAGTAGGTGAGTATGAAAACCTTTTATGGCAAAATTAACGTTTGCAAAATTTTCCAGTCAAAAATTGGCAAAATTAAGTTCTAGATTCCGGTTATAGAAGCAGGGGGAAGTAAAAATTACTACTTTTTATATTCCACAGTTTTATTCAGTTTCCTGACACGTGTTTCGACTTTCGGGTAATTTTTAAAGGATTAAAATGCGCATACAGTGTAGGACAAAAAAGTTGGGACCATTCAGATTAAAGTATAGGCTCCTATGTGGCGCCCTCTACAAAATGCGAAAAAACGGTGGGCAAATTTGTATTCCTCATACCGAAAAAGCCCCGTATACAAGATTTCGTCAAAATATTATAAGCGGGACAAAAGGTATTGCAAAAAAAACTGTAAATAAAATTAAACTTTAACACCCTATAACTCCGTTAATAATCAATTTTCGAGAAAAATGTTATGAGAGGAGCAAACTTTTTTGCTTATCATTCCCCAACACCCTGTATATTAGGTTGGTAATAAAAATATTTTATTATACACTAACTATTACCGTGTGTTACATTTATTTTATTACAGTCTATTAAATATTATATATTAGTACTTTACGCTAAAATTTTTTATTTTAAGCTTGGACAAAACCAGGCAAAAATTTAATTATCGAAAAATGGCCTATCCACATATTATATAGGTCAAAGAATATTTTTTTAACATGATGGTTTATTTTGGAAACAATAAAAACGAAAATTTACCAATAGAAATGATATTAAAATATTGAATAGTTTTTAACATGTTCAATATGGTAGTATTGAAAAGGTCAATAAAAATAAAACTGAAATATTCCAATTTGAGGTTTATAATTTTCGTTAATAAATAAAGTTGTAGGTAACGAAAAAAATGCAACAGATTTATTTTAAAATAAATTGTTGGTTTTAATATCTGTCTACATTATCCATTGTTTTAAAACGTGTTTAGATGATACGTAATATTTTATCTGAATACAAATAACAAACCGAGCTCCCTTTAAGAGATAGAACTACTGTTGAGATTTAGGTGTGAAGAGGTGCTACTAGTTGTCACCAGTTTATATGTTACATGTTATTATTATTGAGTTGTTAGTAATAAATAAAGTAATTTGTCAAGAGCTTGTCGTAGTTTTATAGACTAATTTTAACTAATTTCAACTGGTTATGGGCCCAGGAGTCTTGAAAGCAAGCGAATAATAAGATATGAGCAAAAATTGCGAAAAAAATTTATTAAAAAAAAGGTTTATTTAAAAAAAAAATATGACTTCAATGACAGCTGTTCCATCGAACTTTGAAAAACTGGAAAGAAGTTCAAATTTTATTGACTGGAAGTATGCAATGGAAATTCATCTAATAAACTGTGAACTAATAGATTATGTTGATGGAACCAAGAGCGATGATAAGTTGAATAAAAGGGCATTAGCAGTAATAGTATCAGATGTTAAAACTCATATTTACACAGAAATCAGAGAACTAAAAACAGGAAAAGAAGTTTGGGATCGCCTTTCAAGTGTTTATGAGGCAAAAGGATTTTCCAGAGTGGCAACTCTTATGAAACAGTTGGTAGAAATTCATTATGAAAATTGTGTTGGCATGGATGATTACCTAAATAAAAAGACAAAGATTGCACAACAGTTAAAGGCTATTGACAATGAAATTAAAGACGGTGTTTTGGTTGCGTTAATATTTTGTAGCTTGCCTGATTATTATAAACCTTTAATTATGGCACTAGAGAATTGTGGAGCTAAGTTAACAACTGATTTGATTAAAGAAAAATTATTATCAGAAGCTAAAAGGTATGAAAATGATAAAAGTAATAATGCATTGTTTACAAGAAATTATCAACCAAACTTTAAATAAAAAGCCATTTACGGTTAAATGTTACAAATGTAATAGATTTGGTCATCTTGCTAAAAACTGCTATGCTCAGAAAAACGCGGAAGAAGGTCTTATGGTGCATACAATGATAGCTTTAAATGCTATAATTATATGTGCAGATGATTGAATGTTCATCTGACTGGAAGATGTGATTGGTTAAAAAATGTGAGACAATTACCATCTGAAGGAAATGGCACAGTAATGACTGCATTTGGTGACCAATTTTCTATCACTGCTATTGGGGATACTACTGTTTTATTGGAAGTAAATGGAAAGCCAGTCGAAACTCCAATGTCAGTTACTTTAAATTTAAAGAATTTAAGTGCCAAGCAGAAAACGAAATGTCATGTAAAATAAAATATTTACGAACTGATAATGGAAAAGAGTATGTAAACCGTGATTTTCAAAACTTCTTATTAAAAAATGGAATACATCATCAGACCACCATTATTTACACACCGCAACAAAACGGAATAGCGGAAAGAACAAATAGAACATTGGTTGAAAAAGCTAGATCAATGTTGTATGATGCCAATTTGTTTCAAAGTTTTTGGGCTTTTTAAAAAATAGTTGTCCAACAATTGCTGTTAAAGATTTAACCCCTAAAGAAGCCTGGAGTGGAAAAAACCAAATTTAAATTTTTTACGTATATTTGGCTGCCCAGCACATATGCATATTCCTAAAGAAAAAAGAAAAAAGTGGGATGCGAAGTCAAAAGAAATGATATTTGTTGGATATTGTGAAAATTCAAAGGGTTATAGGCTTATTGATATAAAAACAAAAGAAGTAAAAAAATCCAGAGATGTTATATTTGACGAACATAAAATGTTCATAGAGAAAGACAAATTTGCCATTAAAGAAAATGAATCAATGAATGCGTCACTAGAATTTTTTGGGAAAGAAAACATAGATGATCAGGAAATTTTGGAAATTAATGAAAATGAGAACACGCCAGAATTGGAATACGTTGAAAGTAATGAAATAAGTGATGTGGAGAGTTGTCATGATAATACTCCAAACAATCTAGATGGTGATGGTAGCTTTAAGGAAGAAACAGACGAAGAAGAGAAATCATATCATCATTATCCAATGAGAGTCCATCAACCACCTAAGAAATTTCAAGATTTTGTTATGTATACTGCCATAAGTATTGATATGGATGGGGATCCAAAAGATATTCATGATGCTCTTTCACGATCTGACGCACTTCAATGGAAGAAGAATACTTTTCACTTATGAAGAATAATACTTGGGAATTAGTTGATCTTCCACCCAATAGAAAACCTATTAGCTGTAAGTGGGTTTTACGAACCAAAAAGGATGGAGATGGAAATATTATTAGATAAAAGGCAAGACTGCTTATACGAGGTTTTTCACAAGTACATGGTATCGACTATGATGAGACATTCTCGCCTATGGTGAAAGGATCTACCTTACGATATTTTATTGCCCTTGCAGCATCATTTGATTGGGATATAGACCAAATGGATGCTGTAACTGCCTTTCTTCAACCAGAATTAGATGATAAAGATATTTTTATGATGCAACCCGAAGTATTTGAAGAAGAAACAAACCCGACAAAGGTGTGTAAATTAAATAAGGCTCTGTATGGTCTAAAGCAATCAAGCAGATTATGGAATCAAAAACTTGATAATTAGTTGCAGGATATGGGTTTATTACGAGCTATTTCGGATGTTTGCGTGTACTGGTTGCGAAAGGAAGAAAAACTACTTTTTGTAACCTTGTATGTAGATGATTTATTGATTTTTAGCAACAGTAATACTACAAAAATTTGGTTTAAACAAGAATTAGCTAAAAGAATAGATGTAAAAGACTTAGGTGAAGTACATCATTGTTTAGGAATAAGAATTAGAAGAAACCGTGCAGAAAGAAAAATATGGCTTGATCAAACGAGCTACATAGAAACAATTTTAAGGCGTTTTAAAATGGAAGAATCCCATCCTGTAAAAACTCCCCTAGAGTGGGGTAGAAAACTAAGCAAACTGATGGAACCTAAAAATAAAAAAGAGCAAGATGAGATGTCCCATGTTCCATACCAGATGGCAGTAGGAAGTATTCTGTATGCCGCTCAATCTACCCGCCCAGATATTGCTTTTGCAGTGGGGGGTTTTAAGCAAATTTAATGCTAATCCTGCGAAATAACATTGGAACGCTGTAAAACGTATTCTACGATATTTACGTGGAACAACTAACTACAGTATTGTTTATCAAAAAAATGAAAATCTAAATATATGGGGTTATACAGACGCTGATTTTGCTGATGATAGAAAATCTGTTAGTGGATATATATTTAAATTTGCAGAAGGAGTTATCAGCTGGTCCAGTAAGAAACAGCAAACTGTTGCCAGATCTACCACTGAAGCTAAATACATGGTACTTGGACATGCCACACAAGAAGCTTTATGGTTTAAAATGTTAAATGAAGAACTTGGACTGACAAAAAACCCAATAACAATTTTTTGCGATAACAAGAGTGCTATTGATTTATCCAAGAACCCAATGCATCATGCTAGAACAAAACACATTGATGTACAGCGCCACTTTGTTCGTGAATCTGTACTTAATAATTCAATTATAATAAAAAAGATTCGTACAGAGGAATTGGTTGCAGACTCCCTAACAAAGGCAGTAGGACGTCAGAAGCATGAATTTTGTACCATGAAGATGAGTTTGGTTCCTTGGTCAACCGGCACCTCGTCAAGTGGGGGTGTTGAGATTTAGGTGTGAAGAGGTGCTACTAGTTGTCACCAGTTTATATATTACATGTTATTATTATTGAGTTGTTAGTTGTCATAAATAAAGTAATTTGTCAAGAGCTTGTCGTAGTTTTATAGACTAATTTTAACTAATTTTAATTAATAACAATATGCAATTTGTGATTAATATTTTTTTTATTTCTTGTTGTTTTCCCGATTTTTAGATAAAATGAATAGGCAAACGATATATATATTTTTTTAAATTCGAAATGATGAAAGCGTAAAAAACCTTAACTGATAATGTTAGAGTTATAATCATAGTTTGTTTTCTAACAAGTGTGGAAAGTGATACGTATAAGCGACTGCCGTTGACCGAAAGACGCTCTTAGGACTGACAAAGCCCCAGAACTTGAAAACTGGCGTTGAAAAGTTTTAGGTGGTCCGACAGGGACAACGCAAAATCAAAAGAGTGCTTCTTGTTAATTTTTCCAAAATTGTCAAGAAAATTTTCAGAATCAATAAAAATGTTCAATTTAGATTATTCCTGAAAAAACGATTACCGTGCTTTTAATGTAACGACAACTATAATAGAGCATCAAAAAAACATTGAAAAACTGGCATTTATGGAATACAAAGGAACGCCATTTACGTATGAGGAGAAAAAATTAGGAAATATAGTAACCAAATCTGTTTCTAAGAAACAAGTTTTTCGTGGCCGATAGGGATCAAAAAAGGTTTGGGTGACACACAAAATATTTGGGTTCCTCGTCCAAAGCCTTATAGGCTTAATTTTTTAAAGTGATATTTAAGGACGAAACCACTAATAGTAGATTCTGTAACGAGGTTGGAATGAAAATTCGATCCGAGTGGAAGATTCCGAACGCGAGCGTAGCGAGCGTGAGGAACCACGAGTATCGAATTTTCATTCTAACCGAGTAGCAGACTATATTTTCTCTACGACCATCCAGTTCCATATCTGATTCATCCGATTTTTCACTCATTTTTTGACTTGCACTAAAATTTGTCTGAAAATAATTATTACAACGCGGCCAATTTTATCTGACACTGACAGTTTCGAAGTTCATGGCAACCTATGTCGTTTATATCAATTACAGAATATTCATTCCATATCTTGTTATGGAATAAAAATACACGCAAAACGCATTAGAAGCAAGTGTTTCAGAATAAATATTCCAACTCAAGAGCGAGAATTTTTACATTCTATTATCAAAAATGATTTTGGAATTATTGCATTCAGTAATGGTCGTGGAGAAACATATTTTATATTATTGGGACTATAGGAAAAAGTGCAAATTCATTCATTTAGTTACTTCAAATAGACATGAAATATATAATTTTTTTCTAATTTACAAGGATATAGGCGGAAACACATTTTCATATCTGATTGTTTACTACTACTACTACTACTACTACTACTACGAGGTTTTTTTTTACATTTTTTAAAAATTTAAACTTATTGAAGGTTGCAAAAAATTTTTTAACCAACACTGAGGAAAACGATGTAATACAACAGGGTTGCTAAGAGCTGGTTTATATTGGTAGTTTATTTTTTATTAACCCATATTAAATAAATTACTAGCGTATCAAACCCGCTTTAGTAATATATCAATTCCAGATTTGCTAGAACAGTGTTTTTATTGGTAGTAATCAGTTTCATTAGCAGCACCGTCTTGTTGACTAATGAACCATTTTTAATACAGCAATTTTGTTAAGAAATAAATTGTATCTTCTCAATGCGACGCAATTTGTTCCCAGTAAAGCGCTTCGTTTACAATTAAGAAAGCAGAATAGCATCCCCAAAAATGAATTGTATCCGTTAAAATCTATAACCCAAACGACGTTGGTGGGGATTCAAAGCGATCGGCAATCGCTGTTCGGAGTCTTCTAGCTATCCTGTCTGAATTTGAATTCTATTGATCGTCTAATACCTGTTTCAATTAATTTATTTATACTTTGTATTTAAGTTTTTTTAAACTTTGCATATAAGAATGAGATAAAGCAATATTAGATTCTTATTTCGCACAACCCATCATTACTATTGGACTTTATAAGCTATGGACGAATTTTACCATCTCAGTAAATCACGTTGTATAATAGATTATAATCATATGCAATGTTAAACGACAAGAACAGTATCACACTAGAAGCTATTTAAATTTTTAAGAACTAAAGTACTAATTTTTAGTGGCATATAGTATTATGATTAATATCAGGTTTCATTTCAATTGCCAGTCGAAACTAATACAGTAAATAAAAGTCGATTGCATCACCAATATTTATTTAGAATATTCAGAGTAATACTGGCTATAAACTGTTCTATTAACTCTTATTTCTTATTGGCTAAATTACCGTGATATTTTCACTACACAACGGTTTAGCAATTTTCGTTGTCTTATAGTAGGAAAGCGCGTTGCTATCACATACAGTATTTAACAGTTGTATAAAGAGTATGTGAATTCTTATACGGAATAGAAGGCTTGTTGAAGTGAAAACTTCTTTAGGCGCGTTTAGCACTTTTTGTGGGCACTGAATTAAACTGAGCCGTCACACATCGCCGTCTGTCGCGTCACCGTCACGCGTCAGGCTCGGCTGTGTTACGCTCGAATTCAACTGCTATATTTAATCCGAACTGACCCTGACCCGAATGAACGTTATATGAAAGAGTATGCCGCCATCAGTCGCATTCAGTATCGACGTGAAAACAGTGTGCGTTGTGTAGACACTTGTTTCGTCTCAGGTATGTTCTGGCATTTTTTAAATTATATATTTACGTAGGGTGAAGTATGGTTTACCGTAATTGCTTATTCCGTGGACCTAATTTATTATGATTTCTGACTTCTGTTGAAGATGTAAAAATTCAAGGGTTGTTCAATTTTAGGAAATATATTTTTTCGTATGCAGTAAAATTATCCCGTATTCCAAGTTTATGTTATTTTTATGATTGCTTACGAACCTAACCTAAAAGAAACAAAATTGAAAAGCAAAATGTTAGGTCTTAGTTCTCCGACAATTATTACAACTACCGCATGCCATTTATATTACTTTGCAACGAAAAAACTATAATTATCACGAACCCTATATGCGACGTAAGATATGATGAAAGTTCATTAAAAGAAATCAATACTGCATAATTGTCTCATACTAATTAATGTCTTGTTATATACGGTATTATACGGTTATATACGAACAACCCCGGCCAAACCAGTCAATATACAACGCAAAAAAAAATTGTATTTGATAATATTAATTTCACCTTGTTGAAGTTTTCACTTCTGTCGCGTGGTCTTAAGCACACACAATTTTTTTCTTAGTGAACATCCACTTCTTTTGCATTAAAAGATACTATTCTTTCATAATTAATTTATTAACAGGTGCGGTGCTTACAATACTTATACTTCCCACCAACTAAATGAACTAGCTAGTAAACTGAAGTGCATTAAAAATATTTTCTACGATTTGTTTTTAAATTCTAAACACACATAAATAAATTTAATTTATATTTATATACTCCCTTTAAACCAAAATGATTTTTCCCACAAGAGCAATAACAAGAACACGCTTGCAGTAGTGTTATACATACATCGCGTGACTACAACAGGATTTTTCAGAAAGTTCAAGCATACATATGAATAGATTAAACTCATGCTTTATCATCATATTAGATTCAAAAATAGAAATACATTTGTTTAACTAGCTTAGCATCCATGTTTATGCAAATTAAATATTTGGTAATATTTCATAAATAAACCTATTTTTAAAATATATATATTTAATAACCAACGTTTTGACAGCTAATATTATTGCCCGAGCGTCGGTTTTAAATTACAAACAACGGACCGACGAGGGATTTAAGAAGCGACGGCTATTAGCTGTCTAAACCGTTGTTAATATGTAGTTTTTCACTTTTAACATATTTACAAGACACTTATTGTACAGTAGGTATTATATATTAATCATAAAATATTATTCATAAGGATTTCATGGCTTTTCAAACATAGGAGGGGTAAATGCTTTTAGTATAACGATCTTTAGTGCAACGATTTCCGGCGCTAATGTAATTTGGATGGGTGACCGCTTGGGAATAGCGGGTGTTAGATGTGGCATCCCCGAGAATAATTGTAAAGAGAAAGGAGTAATCAAGTTCAATGTTATTGTTGCAGAATCAAGAATCAAGTTACCTTCTTTTCGTTATTCGGTTAATAACTATTAGCAAGGTAGAGAAAAATGACTTATATGTCTAATAAATCGGTCGATAATTGAGGTTTTATAGGTTAGTAGTGGAAAAAAATAAAATCAGTTCATCATTACAGATCAATAGAAATTTATTAATAATGTTATATATTTTTTACAATGGAACTGGTGGAAGGGCGTTGGGTGTTTGGTTGTTTTTTGAAATATTGATTTATTTAGAGATTTTTAATTCCTTGTGCCAATAACGGTTTCCCGATTTTTTAATAATACTCACATTTTAGAGATAAAGAAATAAAATAAATAAATTGTAGTGTTTATAAGTTTTGGAAATAAGAAAACTAATAGTTCAAGAAATCATTAAATCAGATACGGTCAGTAATGAAGCATATTAAAATGTCTATTAAAATTAATGATTTTTATATACTTCACTTCGCACTTGTAGTAAACTTAACATCAGGTCCATTGTTAGTATCAGTAACCCCACTTCAACACATTTAGAGAGACACAAAATAACATTTTAATGATCATATAAAACAATTATTTTCTTATATTTGTATGGCAATCAACTTAAAAATTATTCATCTTTTTAAATCATTAGGATATACATTTTTTGAAAATGTATTACAAGTCAAACATAAGATATCAAAAAAATAGTTAAACGGGAACCCTAACAAAAGTTCGTACCTTTATAATTTCCTTCCTAGTTAATTTTATGGTATTCAATAGTTAATCTAAACACACTTCTTGACACAAAAACCAAGAAGGTTGGCCTTTAGGTCGGCGATTTTTTTATCACGTCAGTCATAAATTTAGTTGTATTATAGCAAGCATTTTGAATAAAGTGTTTTAGACGATTATATATTTGTTTGATACTACAAGTAGTTTCCAAGTTATGCATTTTTATTTATTCGAAAATGCATCACCATATTGCGAATGGACATTCTCTCGAAAACAAAAGAATGAGGTATTATTTATTAATATTTTTTGAAAATGGGCAGTTAATTCTAAAGCAGCAAAAGAAAAGTTGAAAAAAGCTAGATAAGTTACCTGTACCACGAAAGCGTCGTGAATTTTCCTGTATTATTATTAGGCAGATTGCAATGAGTACAAATCAAGCTGTTATTACCTTTTTAAACCCAATAACGGATTACTTTGTAACTATAATAATAATAATAATAATAATAATAATAATAATAATAATAATAATAATAATAATAATAATAATAATAATAATAATAATAATAATAATAATAATAATAATAATAATAATAATAATAATAATAATAATAATAATAATAATAATAATAATAATAATAATAATAATAATAATAATAATAATAATAATAATAATAATAATAATAATAATAATAATAATAATAATAATAATAATAATAATAATAATAATAATAATAATAATAATAATAATAATAATAATAATAATAATAATAATAATAATAATAATAATAATAATAATAATAATAATAATAATAATAATAATAATAATAATAATAATAATAATAATAATAATAATAATAATAATAATAATAATAATAATAATAATAATAATAATAATAATAATAATAATAATAATAATAATAATAATAATAATACTTACCTACTCCTTTGGTATAATCAAATGGACCCAAACAGATCTGGAAAGTATCCATACCCTCACTAGATCAGAGCTTACCAGACATAGAAAACACCATCCCAACTCATGTAAAGAAAGAGTCACAATCAACAGAAAAGAAGGAGGAATGAGGTATGATAGATATTCAAGCTTTACACACAAAACAAATCCAACACCTTCGGAAATTCTTCCTTGGTAAACAAGCATCCCATCACCAATCAGTCTGTAAAGCTGACAAAAATTATACACCCCTTGATCTATCAACGACCAATCATCCTACGGACACATATAATCCAACAAAAAATATAGAAGAAAGTCTTAATTTATGGACAACAAAGCAGCTACATGGAAAACATAGATACAACATAGAGCACGATCACATATCAAAAGAACTTTCCTATAAATGGCTTAAAGATGGAAGACTTTTCCCTGAGACAGAAGGATTTCTTCTCGCAATACAAGATCAGGTCATAACCACTCGGAATTATCAGAAATACATAATTAAAGATCCAAACTTACATACTGATACATGTAGAAAATGCCACCAATATACAGAAACCATAGACCATATCACTGGTGGATGCAAAATCTTAGCAGGCACACAGTATACCGAAAGACACAACATGGCAGGAAAAATCATTCACCAGGCACTCGCAAAGACCTACAAACTAATAACAGAGGAAATACCATACTACAAATACTTTCCAACCACCATCATAGATACCAGCGAATACAAACTGTACTGGGACGTAGAAATCCATACAGACAAGACAATAAGATGTTATAGACCAGACATCGTTTTCCAAAACAAAAAAGAACAAATTACCTATCTTATAGATATATCCATACCTAACGACCCCAACATTCAAACAAAGTATAGAGAGAAAATAGCAAAGTATTCGGAATTAGCCATGGAAGTTCAAAGACTTTGGAAACAGAAAAAAGTAACGATCATACCATTCACCATTTCAACCACAGGCATCACCCCATACATCTTTAAGACACATCTTGAGGAACTCGGTCTCGACCCAAATATCCATACAAACATACAAAAGTCTGTCATCCTTAAAACGTGCAATATAGTGCGATCATTCCTCAATTTAAGCAATAGACTCTGAGACGACTTGGTACAGCCCGTCATCCCAGAAAAGAAACACCACTTGATTAAGATTAAGTGAGAAAAAAAGAAGATAATAATAATAATAATAATAATAATAATAATAATAATAATAATAATAATAATAATAATAATAATAGTAATAATAATAATAATAATAATAATAATAAAAAAAAACATATTAAATAAACTGCCCGTGTATCAAACTCGCTTTAGTGTTATATCAATTCCAGATTTGCTAGAACAATGTTTTATTGGCAGTAATTAGTTTCATTAGCAGCACAGACTTGTTGACTAATGAACTACTTTTAATATAGCAATTTTATTAAGAAATAAATTGTTTCCTCTAAATGCGACGCATATATGCTGCATGACTACACAAGTGTCTGCAAAACGCCGTAACATGTAATTAACCTTTTACTATGTTTAATGAGAATTAAACAGGCAATCCCTGAAATGACGTAAAATTTAAGTCAAACCAAGGAATATTTATTTGATTAGAGAACCACAAAATAAAGCATTATGCCCAAAGACCAACGACATATTATGTCAAGAAAATAAAACCTAAATAAAAAGAACTGTTAACAGTTACCCAATAATTTTTAAATGTTTGCAAAAATTTTAAGAATTTTATAGTTATTTAAATCTGTTTTTAATTATCAGCCGTTATATTGCGAACAAATAAAAGCAGCAGTATTTAAAATGATTATTATCAGAAATATAGTTCTTTTATATCATCAGATTGTGTGATTTTTATGTGGGTAGTTTTAAATCAACGCTATTGTTTTAAATTTTATTTTGGATAATAAACGTTTAACAAACATTTTTATGGTAAAATATTTGACGTTTCAGAGCTTAACATAATTATTAATATTTATATTTAAAATATCCTGCATGATCAATAAAACGAAAATATATTCTATCATGATATCGTCTTTGTAAATAAGAAAAAACCTTTTTTATAAATGCACTAATAGAAAAGTTTACTTTCTAAAAATCAATCAATTTCGGCTTACCTTGTTTGGCTCTGGCTTAAACAAAATTGTGAAATGACGATGGTCATTGTCATCATTTTACAAATTAATATGCTCTGTAGAAGAAGCAAACCAAATGAGTGAGAATTATTAGGAAATTAGATTAGTGCCCCTTTCTAATTGTGTTAGAAAATTTGCTTTCTCGTTTGATAGCTCCGTAGTTTGACGTATTCGTCGAGCTATGTGGCGATAAAGAAATGCATCAGCTTTTTATATAAAATACAGCCGACTTAATCAAGAATAACTCGCACCAATCACATTAATTTTGTTAAATACATTGCTCTTTAAGAAAGAATATAATAATAATAATAATAATAATAATAATAATAATAATAATAATAATAATAATAATAATAATAATCGACTTTTATTAAAGATAATAAGGGATACAATGTGCAATGATTGTAGTATAGCAAGGCGAAGTTTAGCAGATACCATGGGAATCATTATTCTTACACTTAACCTTTACCTAATAATAAATCAAAAACATCAATATAAAATGTATGGTAATATAAATATCACACACACCCTCACACGCCCTCTCACATACCCATATATTATACATATTATAACATATCATATACCATAATACACATTAACACAATTCCAAAGTGAACATACAAAATTATATATTAGGCTTAAATTAGGAGGCTAGCGCTAGTCAAGACTGAGTCAGTAATAATTCGCGTTTTAATTTTTTCTTAAACGATTCAATACTTAAATTGTTTGGAAAAAATGTAAGTTTATTGTAGAGATTTACGGAACAATACGAGAAGCATCTCTGAAACATAGCAGTCCGATGTCGAGGAATGTGAAACAATGAGCGGGATATTCTAACGTTAACAGAGTGGCAATCCCGTCGTCTAGAAAGTCTACTACTAAGATAAGGTGGATTGTTTGATTTTATTATTTGATGCACAAACGTTAAGAACATCATTTTTCTCCGATTCTACATATTAAGCCAATCAAGTTGTGCTATGTTAGGCGAAACATGACCAAATTTGCGAAGATCAAAAATATATCTACAGCAAGCATTCTAAACTTCTTGTATACGATATTTATTGAAAGCGTTTAAATAGTTGTACACAACAGAACCATAATTGAAAAAGACAACATCAAAGTATCACACAACGACTTTCCAAGTTTTACATCAAAACAATGTCTATTTGCATATAGAAGCTTCAGGGAAAGATATGCACGCGGAAGTAGACAATTTATATGCTGAGTAAACTGTAGTTTCTGATCCAAAACCAATCTCAAACTTCTGGAACCTATTTGTGGTTATAATACATTATTATCAATAGTAATATTACAGGCAAGAAACAAATTATTCGTAGGGTTAGGGTTTCAAATTGTGTTGTAACGATAGCGTTATAAGGGTTTTCAAATCAGCATTTAATTTAGCAGAAGCAGAGATGGCACCACCTGGATCAAATCCAATAAATACATTAATATCGTCTGCAAACGCTTGGATGATTGGGTAATTTACGCTGTCTACAATAGGTGCAGTGTATATTGAAAAAAGTAGGGGAAACCAACACAAATCCCCGGGGAACACCTGATAAAACTGCAGACAAGGGAGAATACTGGGAATTAAATGACACTTTTTAAGTTCTTTGGTGAAGGTAAGATGTTAAAATAGATATTGCATCATCAAGGGAAAATCCGTAGTATTTTAGTTTGGATATTAAAACTTCATGACTTATACAGGGTGATTCATTAAGGATGACGAGGTACCGTACCTCAGGTACTAATAGTCGTACGAGTTGGAAAAAATCCCTTAAATCAAATCGACCAAGAGAAATTGCTGGAAATAATTTTCAATAGGGTGGCACTTCCGGTTATACCGGAAGTATGTGTCAACTTGCTTATTTTATGAGGAACACCCTGTATATTATTACATTTTTAAATTCTACATTAAACTATAATTACTTTTTATTAAATGCATTATTACTCTATGATTAATAGTTTCCGAGATATTGACTCTTGAAAAATTACACTTTTTTGAACTTTGAGAGCTTCTAGCTTTCGAACTATACGTCTTAGAGCAAAACGGCTTACATGTCCCTATCTTTGATTTTTGTTATCTTTCCAAAAGTATTAACTTCCGGTCAAACCGAAAGTACTTTATTTCATACATTTAAGTTACATCCGGTTTAACCGGAAGTTAACACTTTTGGAAAGATAACAAAAATTGAAGATAGGGGCATGTAAGCCGTTTTGCTCTAAGACGTATAATTCGAAAGCTAGAAGCTCTCAAAGTTCAAAAATGTAATTTTTCAAGAGTCAATATCTCGGAAACTATTAATCATAGAGTAATAATGCATTTAATAAAAAGTAATTACATTTTTATGTAGAATTCAAAAATGTTAAAATTTACATGGTGTTCCTTATAAAATAGGCAAGTTGACACATACTTCCGGTATAGCCGGAAGTGTCACCCTATTGAAAATTATTTCCAGCAATTTCTCTTGGTCGATTTCATTTTAGGTATTTTTTTTCAAACTCGTACGACTATTAGTTCCTGAGATACGGTACCTCGTCACCCTTAATGAATCACCCTGTATTATCAAAAGCCTTAGAAAAGGCAAGCGATACCAAGGCTGCAAAACTAAAAAATCTGCTTACCGATGAAATAATCTTACGACTCGTCAGAGATTTTGATAATCGCAATATATTACACTTTTTACGCGGGCTATCATACAATTTTGAGATGCTAGTTAACTAATGTTTTTCATGTCTCGTTTAAATAGTATTACTGATATATAATAATATTAATAATAATAATAATAATAAAAATAATAATAATAATAATAATAATAATAATAATAATAATAATAATAATAATAATAATAATAATAATAATAATAATAATAATAATAATAATAATAATAATAATAATAATAATGAATGATGAAAGAGTTTTGGACTTCCATTGTCTTTATTTGTTTTAAATCACAACGTTTCAACTGGTAAGTATCTCCAGTCGTCTGCAGGTGAATACTAAATAAGTAAAGTAACTACAGGACTATTTATACTAGCTAGGTGCACTGAAGCATACCCGAGGTGGGTGCAGTCATAGATGCAATCTTATCCTAAGATTACATCTATCTAACAAAGGTTTCCAGATATTTCTTATGTCTAGGGATGGTTTACTAAAGCAGCCTGGGTTCTGATGAATAGCAGCAGCTTCCTTGAACTTTCTTTTCCTCCAGTGTGGTTCCTTATGTAGGATTTCAGCTTCTGACCACATGATATGGTGACCATGTTTCCAGGCATGGTCAGCTGCACCTGACTTTTCGGTCTCTCCTTTTAACGTATTGTTTTTGTGTTCTTTAATCCTTGTTTCTAATGGTCTTAATGTCTCACCTATATAAGATTGGCCGCATTCGCAGGGAATCTGGTAGACGCAGTTTTTCCTATCTTTTTGACTTGTGGGCTTTGTCTTCGTCAGGTGGCTTCTTAGGGTGTCCTTCGAGTTAAATACGGTGTTGATGTTGTATCGTTGTCCTAGTCTTCTTATTTTCTCAGATACTCCTTTGACATATGGAATATTGAGTGTTGGTTGTGCCTCTCTGTTTGCTTCTTGCGGGTTGGGTCGATTCTTACGATTTTCCAATATTGTGTCAACTAATCTTGTGGGGTAGCCATTTTTGTTGAGGTCGGTCTTGATGTTATGAGTTTCTTTTTTAAGTGCTTCTTCCGAGTTACAGATTGTAATTGCTCTATCCACAGGGGTTTTAACTATGCCATGTTTCGTACTGTTTGAGTGATTTGATGTGAAATTGAGATACTGACCTGTATGCGTAGGTTTTCTGTATACTGAAGTTTGGATGATGTTGCCATTTTTCTTCACGTTGACATCTAGGAACGGTAATTGGTTGTTTTCTTCTTTCTCCATGGTGAATTTGATTGTTGGTGTTAAGCTATTGAGGTGATCTAGAAAATCTTTTAGTTCGTCATCGGTTCCATTCCAAATAATGAAGGTGTCATCCACATATCTCAGCCACATTTTTGGTTTCTTCTTTGCCTGTTCCATTGCTTTGGATTCAAACCATTCCATGTAAATGTTGGCGATTATTGGCGAGAGAGATGAGCCCATCGGTAGTCCGTCTACTTGGTTGAAGAATCTATCCTTTTCTTGAAAGTAGGAATTGTTGAGGCAGCATTCCAATAGTTCCAAGATGGCATTAATGGGGAGCGTTGTTCTTTCTTGTAGAGTATGGTCTTCCTCAAGTTTGTTTTTAATAACCTTTAGGGCGTCTTTTACGGGAACGTTGGTGTAAAGACTTTCGACGTCAAAGCTCACCAGCTGATCTCCTGGCTGTACTTCCTTTCCTCCTATTATTTGTACGAAGTGTTGCGAGTTCTTAACAAATGATGTGCTATTTCCTTGAAGATGTTTGAGTAGAGGGAGTAGAAATCTAGCTAGCTCGTATGTTGGAGAATTACGGGAGCTCGTAATGGGTCTTAGAGGCATGTTGTGTTTGTGTATCTTTGGCAGACCATAGAGATGTGGAGGCTTACTGTGGTGTGGTGTCAGGCGTGTCCGTGTCTTTTCTGGTATATATCGTTCATATTTCTTAAGTGTTCGGTAGATTCTTCTCTCGATGGTAGAGGTCGGATCCTTGGTAGTAAGAGAATAGTTACCTTTCTGCAGGACTTCTTCGATTTTCTGATCGTAGGTCTGAACATCCATAATGACGGTCGATTTTCCCTTGTCGGCTGGTAGAATCTTGACAGTGGAGTCTTTGCGAAGGTTTGCAAGGGAGATTTTTTCTTCCTTACTGATATTTTGTTTTGGAGGCTTCGATTTTTCTAGAACTTCCCTAACTTTCCATCTAAATTCCTCCCCTTGTGTCTCTCCTATGGTTGTTGAGTCGACGGCGCTAATAATGTCCAGTATTGGTATCTCTTTTGGAGCGATAGTAAAGTTTAAACCCTTGGCCAATAAGTTTTCTTCATTGCTTGTTAATTCTTTGGATGAAATGTTAACAATGGTCCTTTGATTCTGCGTTATTGGTGTTTCTTGACTTACATGTTTTCCCAATTTCCTCTTATGATTATTTTGTTGAGTTGTTCTTACTTTGTCACAGGTGGCGTCAATCTTCCGAAAAATAGGTCCATGATCCTCTTCTAATGTGTATTCTTTGATTTCCTCGAATCTCTGTTGGATATCCGCGAGTAGAGCAGCTTTCTTAAATCGATGGTAGTTGATCTGGGAGCGTATGAGGGCTTTGCTGGCATTATTTAGAATCTTTATGGCTTGATGTCCTGGGATTGGTGACTTGATCCTAAATCCATCTGGAATAATTCCTTGGTCCCTTGCCTGTAGTAGAAACTGGATGTGTGTTTCCTCCTTTGTTAATTTTATCTTGACTTTCTCGTAGTTACGAAACTTACCACTTATACCGGGTCCATACCGGGCTTCTAGTGACTGTTTGAAGGTTGTAGACAATGATGTTTCTTGAATGATGAAAGAGTTTTGGACTTCCATTGTCTTTATTTGTTCTAAATCACAACGTTTCAACTGGTAAGTATCTCCAGTCGTCTTCAGGTGAATACTAAATAAGTAAAGTAACTACAGGACTATTTATACTAGCTAGGTGCACTGAAGCATACCCGAGGTGGGTGCAGTCATAGATGCAATCTTATCCTAAGATTACATCTATCTAACAAAGGTTTCCAGATATTTCTTATGTCTAGGGATGGTTTACTAAAGCAGCCTGGGTTCTGATGAATAGCAGCCTGGCATATTATCCATATGCAGTTTTCCTTGTAGGGCTTTTTTCCGATTGGGTTCCGCCATGATTATGATATCTGCTTTTTCATCTTCTGCTGTTTTGTACATGAGATCCATTGCTTTCCTTCCTCTGTCGATGTTGCCCTGGATGACCTTCATAGCATGTTTTGTGACCTCACCCTTTTCTCCTTCCTCTGTTTCTGTAACAGCTGTCTGTATTCAGGGCATTTCATTGTTTCGGCTTTATGTCCATATTCATTACATAGATAACATTTCTGTTCATTTGTGCAGTCTTTCTTGTGATGCCCTTGTTGTCCGCATTTATGGCAGTACTGGTCTGTGTCCTTCGTACTACATTTATTTGCCATATGTCCCACTCTATGACATTTAAAGCATTTGGGAAGAATCTCCATCTCTCTAACTCTCCACCTGTTCCATCCGTCACCTATTATCTTTCTTGAGATAAGTCGCATGGCTGTATCTGCTTCAATAGTTAGAAAAGCATGTTTTTGTCCTCTTTCGTTTATTATATCGGTCATTTTTATTTGCATATCCATGTGCTGTTGGCCATTTTTTTCTAATTCCTTTTGTATGACCTCTTTGACATCGTCTATATGAGCCGTTTCGTCCATATCAAGGATCATAATTGTTTGGGTTTTTTGCCTTGTGCCAACTTTTGCCATTGTCTCCATCTTTGTTTTTAGGTGTTCTTTAAATTCGAGTCTGTTTTTTTCTTCGGTCCCTTTTATCCTAACCTGCACTTCTCCATTTTTTGTTTTGTTGATTTTTTCTACAACGATTCCTTTTGTGTCTACTTGTTTTTTCATATTTCTGATGATATCTGCATATGTCATTCCTTCCGCTGGTTTTAGGATAATTGTTTCGTCATGTCGTTTATTCTTTCTGTTGGTAAGTGTTAGACCATCATCATTGCTCATGCTTTGGTTCCTGACTTTGTTCGTCAGGATTTGGGCTTTTACTTTCTCTTTCCTGCACGTATATTCTAGTATTTTCCTTATTCTTATTTTATTTATGTGTGTATTCACAAGACAAATGGGTATGTTTCTTCGTTTTGAGTTGGCAGTTCTGATGACTTTCGTAAGGTTAGATATTAGGTCCATTTTATCTCTCGGTGTTTCGCCACCCTCGTCTGTCATAATAATATAGGTATACCGTTCATTATTCTCCAAGTCACATTCATCACTTGTTATTGTGCATGCCGTTTTGCAGTATATCATTTTCCCTTTTTTCAATTGTCCACTTTCTATTAGTGTTGTTATTTGCTGATTTCCTTCAAGGCATTTTAGTATGGCCCTGTCTTCTACCTTGTGGTCCTTTTGCAGTATTATGACCTGGTAGTAATAGTAATAGTAATAGTAATAGTAATAGTAATAGTAATAGTAATAGTAATAGTAATAGTAATAGTAATAGTAATAGTAATAGTAATAGTAATAGTAATAGTAATAGTAATAGTAATAGTAATAGTAATAGTAATAGTAATAGTAATAGTAATAGTAATAGTAATAGTAATAGTAATAGTAATAGTAATAGTAATAGTAATAGTAATAGTAATAGTAATAGTAATAGTAATAGTAATAATAATAATAATAATAATACATCGACGACCTAAAGTTGATCGCAAGAAACGACAAAGAACTCAAAGAACAACTTCAACTAGTAAAAACCTTCAGCGACGATATAAACATGGAATTTCGGCTAGACAAATGCGCCAAAGCCACATTTCTCAACGGACGACTTCAAAATAGCGATAACATTGAACTCTGTGAAAAAACGGCAATTAGAGCACTAGAACAGAAGGGCGTATACAAATATCTCGGCGTAAACGAGCACGATGGTGTGCAGCAGAAGAACATGAAAACCAAACTCACTAAATAATACTATCGAAGAACCAGAGAAATCCTGAAAACTGAACTTAGTGTCAAAAACAAGACATCTGCCATCACATCCCTGGCAGTACCAGTCATTCAATACAGCTGCGGAATAATCAAATGGACCAAAGAAGAAACAAGAAGAATTGACCAGCAAACGAGAAAACTGATGAATATGTACGGAGCCCTCCACCCAAGAGCAGACGTAGACAGGCTATACATCCCGAGAAGAGAGGGAGGAAGAGGAATGCAAAGTATCGAAATAAGCTGCTCCATATCCAACGCAGGCCTTAACCTATACCTGAAGCTGAAACAAACAGATAAACACTTGGGAATGGTGTACCGACAATCTCAGAAACACATTGAAGCGGAATGTACAGCAGCAGCTGAAAATGAAAGAATTGAGAACACGAATCCAGACGAAACTGAAACAAAAAGGGTGAAGGCAATAAAGGAGAAGATGAGAATAAGGAAAAAAGCAGAACAAAAAGCCAGATGGAGAGACAAAGCAATGCACGGACAGATAGAAAGGGAAGTGGAGAAAGAAACAATAAATAAAGATCATACCTGGAAATGGCTCACTAAGGCAAACCTCAAAACTGAAACTGAGGCACTAATAACCGCCTGCCAAGAACAAGCAATGGCAACAAACTACACGAGGACGAGAATTATGAAATCTGGCACGGACCCAAAGTGTGGACTTTGCCGGATAAACAATGAGACGATCCATCACGTAATTTCTGGCTGCCCAATCCTTGCAAAGAAGGCATACCTCGAGAGACACAATGCGGTAGCAGCTCAGCTGCATTGGAACATATGTAAAGCTTTCAAGATAAAAGTTCAAGAGAAATGGTATCAACATGTCCCAGATCCGGTCATCGACACCTCGGAGGTCACCCTACTATGGGACACCCAAGTCCAAACCGACAGAATGATACAAGCCAATAAACCAGATATCATCCTAAAACAAAAAAATAAAAGAACATGCCTTCTAATAGATATTGCCGTTCCGTCAGACTACAATATCAACAAGAAGGAAGCCGAAAAGTACCTGAAATATAGAGACCTACAAATAGAAATTCAAAGAATGTGGAACATAAAAGCAAAAGTGATACCCATCGTCATCGGGGCCACAGGGCTGATATCCAACGCAACTTGTGACGCTGTGAAAGATATCCCAGGAGACCACAACCTTCTCAGTATGCAGAAAACAGTACTGTTGGGCACGGCACACATAGTTCGCAAAGTCCTATAAAGATTAACATCATGATCAAGGGAAGCACCTTAGGTGCTTGGTTTGCACCCGGTGCTTTTAGAAAGTAAAACCATAACAAAGCATGTTCGTTATGTGATGTTTGAGAATAATAATAATAATAATAATAATAATAATAATAATAATAATAATAATAATAATAATAATAATAATAATAATAATAATAATAATAATAATAATAATAATAATAATAATAATAATAATAATAATAATAATAATAATAATAATAATAATAATAATAATAATAATAATAATAATAATAATAATAATAATAATATTAATAATAATAATAATAATAATAATAATACACTAAAACAGCACCTTCAATTCGAATATTAAAATGATTTAACGCCAAAGAGAAGTAACTTGGATTTTGTAACATTTAATACCAATTTAGGGAATTTGGATATTTCAGAAATAATTGCCAAGTCAGCATTAATAGCCTCCATGGCCGTTATTGCCTCCGAATATGGAAACAAAAAATACATTGGCTTATTATCTGTATATTTATGGAATGAACATACCTTTAAAGATTTATAAAAATCACAGGTAATAATATAATAATATAAAGAAAACAAGAGCGGTCCCAAAATACTTCCCTGTGGAACTCCTCTTTCATTATTTACATAATCCGAAACATCTGAACCAACACACACTCTTTGTCCATATATGCTTGGTATGGAAATAAAATGCATTAATAACTAAAGATGCAAGTTTTTATAATACAAGGCGCCCAACTGGCTAGAGCCGAATTATCTAATGCCGAACTGAGCCGGTGCCGAATCAGCCGCGTCGGACCGGCGGCATCAATAAGTTCCACACCGTTATAATTAAGTAGCGAGAAATTAACTGCTTAATATTGAAGCCTTTTAGTCGGTAAGTACTAACGTACTAACGTAACTAGTAACCAAGTAGAAAAGTAAAGAAAATTGTAATTAAAATACTGACATCTTTATTTGTACAATAAATATTTATTTAGTTAAAAAACATATATAAATAATCCTATATCCATGGTAAAAAAGTTGTACATTAAACCGAAAATTTAATTAAATACCTACCTTAAATAAAAGCTCGACCGTTCTCCTGCTAGTTAACAAATGAAGTCTGTCTCATCAACGGATAAGCCGTATTAGTTGGTACGATTTTTCGAATTTATCTTCTTTAACAAAATTGAACACACATTCAATCAACTATCGAAAATCTCGTTTAATCAATCGATCAGTGTGACCAGACATTCGTTTGTTTTTAAACTAGTGGTCAATTGATTACGCCCGATTTGATCGAGTCTTTCGATTACATAGCCCGGTATTAATGGTATTGTTTTAAAACTTTGTTGTTTTTTAAATAATTAGACTGTTCGATTCACTAAATGATTTGTTCCTGTTCAGTAAAGAATGGGTCATTATCGCTATGTAATTATTTTTATTTATTCAAAAAAATAACATATATACGAAAACAAATGTGCGAAGTTTGGGGATGTTAGTTTGCACTAACAAGTGTATTAATGTTACCAATAATATTTATTGTTGACAAACGAAGCAACTAAGTAAGTAATTTATCAGAGAAGAAACACCTATATTTTATTAAGCTGCTTTTGCAAAGATACGTGCTTCCCAGTATTGAGCCCATTATATGGCCTAAGTTTCGCATGTTGGAGTTACGTTCTCCTAGGAATAACTTGAAAAAGTCCAATCCCAATTAAATTCTTCTCTGGTGAAAAGGACCTGACCGTGCGAGCAAAAATGATTTGCATCAAAGAGGGCTTGGATTAAAAAATTCACAGATTTCGCAATGCTTGCAACCAGCGGAGACATTGGAAATGATTGAATTATATATAAAACATAATTTTATTATTATTCTCAACAACTAACTAATAAGGTTATAATATGTAAATAACATAGACTAAGGAGAATGATCTAATACAACGCAGGTTTGCTAAGACATAGTTTGTATTAATAGCTTATTATTTATTAACACATACTAAATACATTGCTAGTGTATCAAACCAATAACTCTTAGATCAAATCCGCTTTAGTGTTATATTAACTCCCGATTTGCTAGAACAGTGTTTTTATTGGTAGTAATCAGTTCCATTAGCAGCACAGTTTTATTGAAAAATGAACTACTTTTAACACAGCAATTTTATTAAGAAATAAATTATAGGTACTATATTCTTAATGCGACGCATTTTGTTCCCTATGAAGCGCTTTCTTTACAATTAAGAAAGCAGAAAAGTGTCCCCAAAAAACGAATTGTATCCGTTAGAACCTATAATCCACAAGACGTTGTTGGTGGTTCGTAGCGATCTGCAATCGCCGCGCGCCTTAACCACACGGAAAAAATTGTTAGGGTTCGATGTCAAGCATTTTACAAAATTACTACTAAAAATGTCTTTCAGAATTCATAAATGTAGAATAAATAGCTAAAACAAGATTTTTTTAAAAATAGGTAAGTACATACCTTATTTTTTTTATTATCCAAAATTTTTTTAAGAAATTGAATTAAATGAATACTACATCTTATTCAACCACATGCCAGATGGAACTATTACAGTATATAAAACCAGATCGCTTACATCGTTCACTGTTTGTCGAACGTTTATAATCCATTATTACAAAAAATAAGCGCCCCAATCTCCCAAAAGTACACCTAATAAACAAACCAAGAATACCACCGACCGGTCTGACTCTTAAACTAGAAACAAAAACTTCTGAGAACTACAGCACTGATTTTTAGTGGTATATACCATGCATTATTAACGTAGCAAGCAAATATTATTATGATTAATGTTAAGTTTCATTACAACTGCCAGATGGAATTATTACAGTATATAAAACCAGATCGCTTACATCGTTAACTGTTTGTCGAACGTTTATAATTCATTATTACAAAAAATAGGCGCCCCAATCTCCCAAAAGTATAATAAACAAACCTAGAATACCACCGACCGGTCTGACTCTTAAACTAGAAACAATGAAACGCCACATCAATGATCACACGGAAAAATTTGTTATGGTTTGATGTCAAGCATTTTACAAA
Organism: Polydrusus pterygomalis; assembly: GCA_963969555.1. Classification (NCBI taxonomy): domain Eukaryota; kingdom Metazoa; phylum Arthropoda; class Insecta; order Coleoptera; family Curculionidae; genus Polydrusus; species Polydrusus pterygomalis. The sequence goes on from OZ018378.1 coordinate 67,390,800, forward strand.
ATTACTACTAATAATGTCTTTCAGAATTAATAAATGTAAAATAAATAGCTAAAACAAGATTTCTTTTAAATAGGTAGGTAGGTACCTTATTTTTTTTATTTTCCAACATTTTTTTAAGAAATTTAATTAAATGAATACTACATCTTATGCAACCACATACCAGATGGAACTATTACAGTATATAAAACCAGATCGCTTACATCGGTCACTGTTTGTCGAACGTTTATAATCCATTATTACAAAAAAATATGCGCCCCAATCTCCCAAAAGTATAATAAACAAACCTAGAATACCACCGACCGGTCTGACTCTTAAACTAGAAACAAAAACTTTTGAGAACTACAGTACTGAGTTTTAGCAGTAAGTATATGCATTATTAACTGTAGCAAGCAAATATTATTATGATTAATGTTAAGTTTCATTACAATTGCCAGATGGAACTATTACAGTATATAAAACCAGATCGCTTACATTGTTCACTGTTTGTCGAACGTTTATAATCCATTATTACAAAAAAGAAGCGCCCCACTCTCCCAAAAGTATAATAAACAAACCTAGAATACCACCGACCGGTCTGACTCTTAAACTAGAAACAATGAAACGCCACATCAATGATCCACACGGAAAAATGTGTTAGGGTTCGATGTCAAGCATTTTGCAAAATTACTACTAAGAATGTCTTTCAGAATTCATAAATGTAGGATAAATGGCTAAAACAAGATACCTTAATTTTTTTTAAATACCTACCTTATTTTTTTATTTTCCAACATTTTTTTAAGAAATTGAATTAAATGAATACTACGTCTTATGCAACCACATATTATATTACCAATGAGAAGCAATTGGCGCGATGTTGCCGGCTTGCCCGAAGCGGATGATTTCTTAAAAAAATATATTTACCTTTCATAAATTATAAATCAATTATTAAATACATTTTTTTTTTAAATTATCCTAAAATATGTAGGTACTTTTTGTAAATCGCGATGCACGTCTTCTTAGAAAATATGTACCTTATCCCATCGCAATCAGCAACACCTAAAAATAGAAATTCCAACAAAACCAACACACGGCAACAAAGCGCACGACAACTCACATAAGATGCATTTGGCGCGATGTTGCCGGCTTGCCCAAAGCGGATGATTTCTTAAAAAAATATATTTATCTTTCATAAATTATAAAATCAATTATTAAATAAAATTTAAAAAAAATTATCCTAAAATATGTAGGTACTTTTTCTAAATCGCGATGCACGTCTCCTTAGAAGATAGGTACCTTGTCCCATCGCAATCCGCAACACCGAAAAATAGAAATTCCAACCAAACCAACACACGGCAACAAAGCACGCGACATTTTGTCTTACAACCTTGAACGAAATTGTCTTACAACCTTGAACGAAAAACGCGTAACTTGGTCCCCATATACGAACATAAACATTTCCAATGTTAAAACGTAGGGCTTGGTTTAGATCACAATGATATGGGGACGGTATATAACCAAATCTAGGTTAAAATTTTGTCAAATTCATGTTATGACATGATATGCCAAACTAATGAGTAATAAAATAAGTAGACAAACACAAATTTATTTTTGTTGTTTACAAAATTAACAAAGTAAGAATATACAGAAAGAAAAAGAAAAATAATTACATAAATTGCTGAAATTGGCCACCGCCATGCTCCAAGCATAAATTTACACGTCTCTTCATATTTTTGAAAGTGTTGACCAGCATCTCTGGATGAATGTTACCACTTTCTTGGATACTCCTTTCTTGTAATGGCTGTATGGGCTGTTGCACCGTCCTGTTGAAAATATCCAAAACGTAGTTCGTCTTTAAGTAATTGCTCCACAAATGGATTCAAAATATTCTTTATACCGCTGTGCTGTAACTGTGTCATGGAAAAAACAGGATCAACAATTCGTATTCTGGAAACAGCTAACCAGTCACCAATTTTTTTGAGGGTGCAATGTGGACTCAAAAAAATGGGGATTTTCGCACATGCGTGTATTCTGAGAATTCACATAACCGGAGAGGTGAAACCAGGCTTCATCTGAAAAAAATGTCAGGTCTAATAAATCATTTCTTTCCAATAAATTTTGGGTAAACCATTGAGAGTAATTCCTGCGTCTTTCAAAATCTGCGGCTTGTATTTCTTGGAATACTTGCACTTTATAAGAAAATAAATTTAGCTGCTTCTTAAGAATAGTCCTGCATGTTCCATAAGATCCTCCCACTTCTTCGAACAGGCATCTTAAACAATTTGTTGGCGTATTTTGCATTATTTCACAAACGTTTGCAACAAGTTCTTCTGTTCTTACGGATGGTCTTCCTGCTTCTTTTTTGTATTGTATAGAACCTGTTTCCCTAAACACAGACACGATTCTTTTCAGGCAATGATAAAAATCCCCAGCAATAAAAGCAACGTTAGGAAAATGTTCGTGAAAATCGTCCATGTACAAACCCGGATTGTATGCCACTCACCATTTACTCTAACCCCGTTTCGAAAATACGCTTTAACGATGAATGTTTTGTGCTGTTCCGTAAAGCCCATTGTGTGAATTGTTCAAGAATTTGGAAAAATTAGCGATAAATCAAATTACTTGTAACGACTGTCAAAGATGACGGATTAACTGATTGATTGTTAATTCAGGTGGTTACTGACACCCAACAGGTATTAAGCTCTACAGCTAAGCATTACGTCCTTAGATGCAAGGCCCTCTTTGATGCAAATAACTTTTGCTCCCATGGTAAAAACTAAAATTTCTTCTTCGATTTCCTGAAGTCAACATTCGAATTATTCTGCAATCGTCTCAATGCATTTTATATGAGTTAAAGTTTAAACTTTCTGAAAATTCTTAATTTCTTCATCGTTGGTGTAGGAATGTCTAGCTTGTCGTAGCGGGCTGCATACGACCAGTCCGCCTCTTGTGGAACAGCCCTGAAATATGGTATTAAAAAAATTAACTCATTACAATCTACGAAAATATTCGTTGTCTCAGTAGAAGCACAATTTCATCGCCGACAAGATTTCTCATCATCAGTGGCGTCACCACCAATTATGATAACGTTAACAGTACCTGCGTCATGGAACCTTGATGTGTACCGTATAAGTCAAAGCCTATTGACGTCATTAGGTTCGACGTCATCGACTATAGTCACTTTGCTATCATTGCTACTAAAAACACCAATATCTAAAAGATGCACATTTTAATCTTTGCTGCAAAGTTAACACGAGTTCACTGCTTTTAAACATATGAAACTTTCTTAAGAATTAAAATATTGTAGCAAAATCACATATAGCATATATTAAAAAATTATTAACTAATTACCCAAAAATAATTATCACTAAAAACGAGATCTAAAATTGAGAAAGGGTTTGAAAACTGTGAAAATTATTTCTTTATTACAGACTCATTTTTTGAATAAGTAGTTTTGGAAATGGATCACTGAGGTTTAAGTCATGGCATTTTGCTAAAAAAATAAATCAGATTTTCCGAAATCCAATAATTGTCTGTTATACAGATTACCAATCAGATATTTTTTGTTGGCGACTTATTGTGATAGTGTTTATGAAGGTGTCCGATTTGGTGCAATGTAGGTGTTTGTGCTTTAAAAGAGGTACATTTGCGCACGCTTCACAGCTATGAGGACCCCACAGTTTCAGGGAGTGAACTTGTAGTGCTGATCTAAAGTTGTAGTAAGAAGCTGCTAAGAGCTTACTGGTGTTAGTGTAGGTGTGTGTATTGGTGCACTGTTGTGACTACTAAGTTCTTGTGTGGTAGGTAGTTTTTTAAATTTTTTTCAACAAACGGTATTAACACTTTCAACACCTTACCACTGCTTCAGATCAGCACTGCAAGTACTCTTCCTAAAATAGTGTGGTCCTCATAGCCGTGAAGCATGGGAACGTGTTATCTCTTCTAAAGCACAAACACGTACACTGCACCAAAAGCCTTACACCTACACATACACCTTCAAAGTAAGCTGTAAAGAAACAAAGTAGTAATATGTCAATACCGAAACCTAGGTGCACCGGTACCTAGGTTTAGGTCCAGTACGAAGCAAAGTACTCACTAGGCGTGCAGAGCAGACATACTAATCGAGTGGTCTGAAGGTTTATACGCCTATGGCGCGGAAACTGCAGGAACACTATGAGTTTAGTCAATAGGTAGTCCCATCAGGGTTTAATCCGACACCACTGTGCTTCACAGGGCCAGTCTTTATTTTAGAAGATTCTCCCAGAAAAAAAAAAGATTTTTTTTATGTTTCCAAAATTTTGATATTAGATATCGATATCAAAATTAGGTGTTGCTGTTGATCTTTCCTTAAAGTATATTTTATTTATAGATAACACACAAACTATCCCCGCATGTAAAATAAGCCCAATTTTTACCCTCCGCTATCAGCGAATTTCTCCAATACCGCCTATTATATACGATTTACTTCAATTTAAAAATATTGAAAGCGATAGTAGACTGTGATTGAGAAAGTAAAGCTGCATTCTACATCAGTTCAGAGGAAATCACTAGTAACTCGTTGGTGTATGATTGAAACTGATAAGTAAAATTTGAAAAGAATTTGGATTAGTTAGGTTTTAAATAAGCCAAGACTTGTTCTTTCAACTGGATAAAAGAATGTAATATGAAACTTATTATTTCTATTAAATTATAATTTCCATTGTATAACAACATTGCTATTATAATTAGTATACAGGGTGATTCACGTTGAGTGACCTATGAGGAAATCTGGGAAACAAGTGAAGTTATATTTTTCAAAATTTGGCAGCAGGCATAATTAACTTTGAACTTTTAAAATATTATATTTTTACGTTTGATTATCTTCCGGTTACACAATACGTTAGGTTGTTTGTTATTTCAACTAAAATACCCTGTATACAGAGTGTTTCAATAAAAACTCCAAGGCCAATTATTTCGAAAACTAAAAGTGACATATAAATTCTGTAAACGCCAGTTTTTAGCCTCTATGATTGGCTTCACAACTGTGTAAAAAATGTGTTTTCCTACGATCGTGGGGAAAAGTTACTTTCGGCACGATTTATCGTGCGGAAAATACCACTTTTCCGCACGATTTTACTTTCCCGCACAATTTTTACTTTACCACACTATTTTTGAAATTGTGACGGAATTTATATAAAATGTTCTGATTTGACACCCCTGGTATATATTACAATAATGAGGTGCGGGTTGTTATTAAAATGTCAAATACACATCGCCTCGTTCTGAAGCAGGTGGAAATATTGTTTTATGCATTAGCAACTGTCAAACAATCGAACATTGACAATCAACAACTATAGCCTTTTTCCAGTTTCATCATTTTTGCAAGATGATTAATTTTTAATCTAATTATGTCCCATAAAATTTTTTGATAAATTCAACATGAACGGATGTATTTGGGGTTAAGTTTTTAAAAAAAAATAATTTTAACGAGTATTTTAATTATAAATATTTTTAATATCCTTTAGCTGATTTTAATTTAATTTTGGTAATGATAAGTTTAGTGATAAACCGCTCGTGTAGCGCTAAATTATTACGTCCAGTGACGTCTCAGTGGGCGCCTTAACAAATAATAAGACGCCACTGAGTTTTTGGTAATTTTTATATTTTTTTCGGATTAAGCAACTAAAAATATCCTTTTCTTCTCTGGTAAATTGTTTTCATATCTTGCTTCGTCTTCGAGAAATAAAAATAAAAACAATTCTATAGCATATCTCTGTAAAACAACAATCATTAAATAATTATTAATACGTTGTGTTTAAACGCTACACGAGCATTTTATCACTAAAATTATCATTACCAAAATAAAATTAAAATCTGCTAAAGGATATTTAAAATATTTATAATTAAAATAGACGTTAAAATTATTTAAAAAAAAAACTTAAGCCCAAATATCTCCGTTCATGTTGGATTTATCAAAAAAAACTTATGGGACATTTGATCAAAAATTAATTATCTTTAAGAACCACAAAATTTAAAAGTTCCTGTCATCGAAAAAATTCTTTGCACCGTGGCGCCACCTACCACATGTATTATTCACATTTACACAGTTGTGAAGACAATCATAGAGGCTAAAAACTGGCGTTTACAGAATCACTTTTAGTTTTCGAAATAATTGGCCTGGGAGTTTTTATTGAAACACCCTGTATTTTAGCATTTTGGGATACCCTTATAAATCCTTAGTAACTTTTTATATAATAACTTATCCCTATCACTAACCGATTTTGAGATTTAAATAATTTTTTTTATATGAAAATATACCGAGAAAAATGTTCAGTAAGATTAAAACTAATAAAGCTACACATTTGAACTTTTAATATTTTTTGACCAAAGCCATTTAGATAAACATGCATAAGTCAATTTTTGTAAATGGAACGGTGTTTTATCTTACTAACGTGTTGAGAATCAAATTTCGTATCCAAATGTCTAAGATGCCATGCTACATATTTTAAGTCGTTTTGGTATTATGAGCAATTTAAAAAAACCTTAAAATTTCTGTTTGTAATAAGTCCATATAATAAGACTATATTTTTATAAAGTTGACTTTGACTGAAATTATTAAGTAAGTTGATACTTAGCTTAGTCCTGTTGCCACATTTTAGTTTACTTATTAAAAATTACTTGAATTATTTGTAAAAATCGCTGTCAAAACCCACTTACTACAAAAATATGAATAGTGATATATTAGTCCGTTAGATAGAAAATTTAATTTTTTACTCGTTAGTAAGATGAAACACAGGGTCTTTCATTAACGAAGTAAAACCTAAATTATTATGGAATCTTAAGGTGGAATTATCAACGTCATTCAATTTATTACCAACTTATAACCTATTTCGCTTTGTTTTTCTTAGTTTATTATTTTATTGACTAAGATTTAAATAAAATCAATATCGTCTGCACATTATTTAGGTAATATCTGATATATTACAAAACTATCAATTCATTTCATTACTTATTTTGGGAGAATTGTATAGTGAAAGAACAATGACATAATAATGTTAAAAAAAATCTTAACCGATATTTTTCGATATACAATTCTCCTTAAATAACTTATGAAATTCCTTGATATTTATTTAACATGTTAATTATTACCTATAGAATATGAAGACGATATTGATTTTATTTAAATTTTATGTAAAAGTTAGAAAAATAAATAAATCCATGCGAAATAGGTCATAGGTTGGCAAGCATGTTGATACTCCCACTTTAAGATCTATGTTTTAGTGAAAAGCTGTCAAAAGTTTATATGTTTAGCTTTATTAATTTTAAAGTTACGGAACTTTCTTCTCGGTATGTTTTTACATCAAAAATTAGTTTTAAAATTCATATCTGAAAAACGGTTATAGATAGTTACAGATTATTATTAACAAAAGTAACTTAATTTCAAATAAAGTACCCAAAAATGCTAAGATATAAGGGTATTTGATTTAAAATAACTAAGTTAACCATAACCTCCGGTATAACCGGAAGTGAACCAACCGTCAAAATATAATATTTGAGAAGTTCAAAGTCTATTATGCCTGTAAGCAAATTTTAAAAAGATAACATTACTTTTTTTCCGAGGTCTTCCAGTGGATCACTCAACGTAATCACCCTGTATATTGTATGTTTAGTATAAGCAAACCCTATACGATTTTGCACCCTAACTACAATGGTCAGCTTTAATTATTATTGTATTTTAATTTTAATAAATATTTTGAAAGTGTCTGTGTTGTTCGTGTTTTCATTACTGCAATTTTCTGCTTTATGCAGATGATTTAAAAATGAATTAATCGATAATGAACTCCTACAATTATTGTCATAAGTTACAACGCGACTTGGACCGCCTGGGAAGGTATTGCGATGAAAACGGGGTTTTTCTTAATCTGTTCAAGTGTGTCTCAACTATGTTTTCTCAAAATCTCAACTAACAACAACTTATCTTATAAATAACACACCCTTAAAAAAACTAGTAAAATAAAGGATTTGGGTGTTACATTCGATTCTAAATTACTCTTTGACTAACACGTTGAATCTGTCGTCAACACTGCTTCGAAAATGACGGGTTACATTATAAGAAAATGTTAACCATTTGATAATATTAAACCAATAATATGCCCATTTAATTCCTTTGTTTTAAGTAAACTAAACTTTGCTAGTCTTGTTTGGAGCCCCAAGCAAAAAATAAGTTGGAAAATATTCAGAATAAATTTGGCAAATACCTTTCGGTAAAACAGAATTTTATTATATACAACAATATTTCTCTGGTCCGAAATCATATTCATTTAGCTTCCCTGACTAATCGAAGAAAATCCACTGATTTATTTTTTTTTATATAAGTTATTTAATAATATAGTACAAAGCCCATCAGATATCCTTGAACAAGTTTATATTAATGACCTCCAGAGGTCTCTAACGACAACGGAAATTTTTTTTTTTGCCATTTAGACATACTTATTCGGCTCAAAACTGTCCATTGTGCAGAATTATAAGAAATAGTAATGTGTTTGTGAATACTGATTTTTTCTCAATGTCCCTGCGAACAGTGAAACGCATAATAAAAAATGTTTATAAGCTAAATATTTTGACGATTGATTTTATCGTATTTTTATTCTCTCAGCAGTTTTCGTTTATTTAAAATAATGAATAATCTAATGTGAAATATAAGGGAATGTATTTATTTCTTTTTTACCTTATTTTACTATTTTTTATAGGCATTATTAGACTGTTTTATTATAGAAGAAAGAAAAGCACAAAGTCTTTCTCCACAATTTTTATTATTAGAATAACTAGGCGAATCTAGAATGATTCAGAATAATTAAATTTGACATGTTTCGAGCGTAGAAACACTCATCATCAGAAAACAAAGTAAATGATACAATACTGATGTTGTTAGCAATAGAGAAAATAGTAAGTGGGATTGAGCCGTAATGGAGCTTTCAATGGTGTACAAGAGGTGTTAAAATTGAATAGTCAGAAGACCGACAAGACTTCAGCATACTGGAAAGTCAAGGAATAGTGCAAAGTCCCCGTCTTGGGCAGAAAAATGAAGGGAGCAAAAAGGAAAATTGGGGAGTTTTAACAGACTTTGTGAAAATCATTTATTAAGTAGTGAAAAGTTTCATTCAACTTTGTCAGAGACATGTAAAAATATTGAAATAAAAGGGCAAGAAAAAGAAAAAATGGTTTTTCATAAAAATCAAAGCATCTGTAAAAGATTAAAAAAAAAGGCAATGTAATAAATGAAATTTAATAAAAAGAAGTAGATTGGCTTACCATTTAGCTTGAAAACCTCTTTTTATTAAATTTCATTTACTACATTGCCTTTTTTTATCTTCTACAGATACTTTGACTTTTATGAAAAACCATTTTTTCTTTTTCTTTCCCTCTTATTTCAATATTTTTACATTTCTCTGACAAAGTTTAATAAAACTTAAGATTTTTCACTGCTTAATAAATGATTTTCACAAAGTCTGTTAAAACTCCCCAATTTTTCTTTTGCTCCCTACATTTTTCTGCCCAAGACAGGGCCTTTGCACTAACCCTTGACTTTCCAGTATGCTGAAGTCTTGTCGGTCTTCTGACTCTTCAATTTGTACACCTCTTGTACACCATTGGAAGCTTCATTACGGCTCAATCCCACTTACTATTTTCTCTATTGCTAACAACATCAGCATTGTACCATTTACTTTATTTTCCTAATGATGAGTGTTTCTACACTCGAAACATGTCGAATTTAATTATTATGAATCATTCCACGTTCGCCTAGTTATTCTAATAATAAAAATTGTGGAGAAAGACTTTGTGCTTCTCTTTTTTCTATACATTTAACTCTACTTTGAGTATGAACTACTTCTTCAAAATGTTTTATTATAATTTCTAATTAAATTATGTGAATCCTCCAATGGGTATCTTTTTACGTGTTTGTATTCCTGTTGACGTCAATAAATAAATAAATAAATAAATAAATTATTAAATAAATAAATAAATAAATAAAACAGAATTCACCATATTATCTTTAATCCTTCGTTTTTTGTGACTTAAATGCTAAACATTTTGGCGTCAAAACATCTTTTTTTACCTGTCGTCGTTACTAAAAGACTTGCAAAAAACCTTTTATATTCAAATAAGCTAACGGCCGTAAATTGTGTAAAATCACTTTTCATTAAAATATAATTTTATTTACAGTAGCGAAGCTGAGACGGCACGTAGTGGCTTCATTATACTTAGTTCAGCAGACGCCGGGGTATCCCTGAATTTTAATAGGACAGCCATCCCGTGTTATGTTGCAACATGCAGATAGCTCCGCAATGTTTATTTATTTAGGTACAAGGTACAAAAAAAGAAGGTTAGAATAGTGAGAAAATAAAATTATCTAAGCTTAGCTATGAAATCCGCGAAGACTAAATTTATAAAATAATTTCTACTAAAAAACCAGAATATTTATATGAAATAGTTCAATTTACAATTAACCACAACATGAACACTAGAAATATTTTTGAAATACCAATAAATCATATAGGAAAATATAAAACTTTAAAAAGTTTTTAAAATTTTTTCGTCAAACAGAAAAGGATTATTACATAATGCAAAAATGTTAAATTATAAATCTAAACTTTGTGAACAGACATTTTAAAAAGAAAAATTTTAAAAACCAAGTTTCTAACAAAAACGGCGTTCCGGAGAAATAAAACTTACTTATTGATGACATCAACCATAACATGCAAGGCACACAATAATAATTATAAGCCACAGTGATTTAACGACTAAAGAAATAACAAAACTAACCTGTAAATTTTTGGTCAAATAAATAATAATTATAGGTGCTTATCGGCCACACAAAAGTAACTAAAATTTAATCTAAGTAAAAATAAAAGGCTTGGTGCCACTAAATGTTTTTAAAAGTGAATTTTTCCCAAGAGTAAAGTACCTTTATTTTTACCATTATCAAAAATTGTTATTAAAGAAAGTTGATCAGAACTAAAAACCACGTCTAAATATGCAATAACACGCATTAAATTAATTAAATAATTAATAATAAATCAATAAAATAATTTTTCAACATAAATGCGTATAATTGCACATTTAGCCGTAGTTTCTAGTTCTGATCAACTTTTTTTAATAACAATTTTTGATAATTTCAAAAATAAAGGTACGTTACTCTTGGGAAAAATTCACATTCTTGGGAAAAATTCACATTTTTTGACAAACCTCGTATATGACTGGAAAATTTCGATATTTGATGGTTGCATTTTAGGTTTTAGACGAAGCAGAGCTTTTTAGAAAGAATTATTATTTTTTGTAAAATTAATTATAAAAAAGTTTCCCATTTGGTAAGAACTTCCGATATATATAGATTTGTAATATATTATATAAATTGAGACAATTCCTGAAGAGTGAGACCTATGAGACGTAACCTAAGGACATTAGTTTATTCTAAACAGTTATTTTTTGTTATAGTTGTCAATGCAGTTTTTATTTATAAATAAACGTAAAAAAAATTATTTACGATAAAGTACTTCCATCTTTATTTTCCAAATCTTGGTTAATATAAGAACGTGCCTTTATTTTATAAAATAAATACTTTTGTGCGTCTTTTTATTGATTTAATTTCCGATTTAATAATATTTATATTGAATCACAAATTAAATCAATAAAAACTCGTTCAAAAGTTAATAATAAAATTGAAAAGTTCCAAAACCGCTGTTTAAATTTTCCGCCATTGCGCCTCTAATGGCCAGCAGGCACACTAAAACTTCTCTCTCACTCTCTCTTCTTTCTTTCTCCACTGTGTTGCGATTTTTAACAAGGAGTTAACATTTCTAACCCTATAAATTTCACAGGCCTGCATGAAATTTGTGATGACGTGATTTTTGTTTGTTGAGCTCAGTTTTTATATAGAAATAACTAATTAAAATACAATTGGTCTCTATCACCCACAGATTTTTTTTTTTGAAAAAAAAAAGAAAAAATATAAAAAAACTTATAATATGCGTTTTAATACATTTTAAAATGAATGTAGTACTTCAAATTCTAAATGATTGATGAATAAAAAATAATTTTCTGTGGTGCTACACACCTTCCGACTGGAGACTTTTTATCGACTTCAAAAAGGAGCTTTAAAGCTGTTCTTTTACATAACGACAATGTTTTTGCTTCTGTTTCGGTCGGCCATACAGTTAAGTTAAAGGAAAACTATGAAAATTTAGATGAATTACTTTTAAGAATACAATATGAAAATCACAACTGGGAAGCATGTGAAGATCTAAAAATTTTAGGTCTCCTCTTAGGTCAGCAGTCTGAATTTACTAAATTTCCATGTTTCCTGTGCGAGTGGGCTAGCAGGAATCGAGAACAGCATTGGATAAAAAGAGACTGGTCATAAGGAGAGACTTTAACATCTGGAAACAAAAATGTAATTCGCGAAAGTCTTATTGACCCTCAAAAAGTTTTACTTCCACCACTTCACATAAAACTTAGACGTATGAAACAATTTGTTAAGGCATTAAACAAAGAAGGAAATTGTTTCAAATATTTGTGTTAAACATTTCCGGCTCTGTCAGAGGCAAAATTAAAGGAAGGGCCGCAGATTTGCAGCTTGATGAAAGATACAGAGTTTGAAAAGGTAATGGAAGATAAGGAAAAACATGCATGGAATGCTTTTAAAGAAGTTGAACATAAATTACTACTATGTTGAGATCGTTGAAAATATGCTGGAAAATTTTAGGAATTTCAGAATATGAGCATAAAAATTCACTTTTTACATTCCCATTTGGACTAATTCCCGGAAAATCTTGGGGACGTGGGTGAAGAGCAAGGTGAGAGATTTTATCAATATATTAAAGAGATGGAAAAAAGATACCAGGGGCGCTGGGACACAAAAATGATGGCCGATTTCTGTTGGACATTGAGAAGAGATCTTCCTTTAGCTGAAACAGAAAAACAACCAAAAGTAGCTTTTCTGAAAAAAGAAAACGTTTTTTGAAGATGCGTAACAAATAAATAACCATTTATAATAGTTTATATCTGTATATTTTGTATATTTGTGTATTTTTTTCCTTAATATATTAAAAAACTAGCTTATAAATGAAATAAATCGTGTTTTTTCTATATTTTTGGATTTTACCGGTTTGAAAAATAACCTTACGTGATATAAAAAAACTGAAAGCAGATTTGAAATCAGCGCTACCCAATTACTAGAAAACAGTTAAAATTTTTAAATCAACTTTCAAAGTGTTAAAAAATGCATGCCTGTGTTTTCTTTGATAGACAAAAGTCAGTGCCGACTCGACCGCCGCGCTGGCACAATCCGCTGTGTGTGTCATCGCCCAAGTGTAGATTCTGTACTATTTCCCTTTGATTTTACTTATTTAGCATGTTTTGCACTTACATTTGTCCTTAAATTATATTATTATCGGTGGAACGGCGATATAGCGCCATTTTACACGTATATTATTTGCACGCCACTGGTTTAAATATACGATAAATAAGCTGTATGTTTCATCACAACACAACCCATCAGAACAATAATATCACCCCGGCTACTTTATATTTATTAAAATTAATAACAGAAGAGTGGCACTGTTATTTTAATAAAAAAATTCTTACATTTCTGGCAGCCTTTTGTGAAAACCCTGTATAACAGTTTATTGGCTATACTTACAATATATAACTTAGAAGATGAATAAAATATTATAATCAATATAATCATATTTACCGAGAAGTGAATGGTTTTTTTACCTAAAATTAATTAGAAAAAATTAATATCAAATAAAAGAATTATTCTTTTGGCGCCAACAATTTCTTTTATATACCTAAAGCATCTATAGGTAATTTTTTTGTTTTTAGGCTGGAAAAAATTTCTTGGCGCACGCGTTTTTGTTGTTTACAAGTTCCATATATTAATAATAAAAACTAATATAAAAACGCCTTAAAAGTGCTGAGAGATGTTTATGTAAATGTTTCCTGCCTTCCGGCATTTAAACGCAAATATTTGAAAATTTAATTGAAATATCCAGACTAATGAAATACAACTTTTTTACATATAAAAGCACATGTGATAATGGGGAACTTGCACACATTTTTTTTATTGCAAAAATATGTTCAGCCACGCCAAAGAATATCATAATAATATAAAAAATATTACGTCTTAAATATCACTCCCTAATTTTTTATAAATAATTAAAGTTCGCCGTGTGACGTCACATAGTATGAATAGCCCGCTCTCGCGCTATGTATTGTAGTACGCTTTGACGTCACAGGCAAATTTTAATCGCTTCTATTTAATTCAGAGGATTAAAGAAAAAATAATTCTTTGTGAACTGTGGGGCTTTTGATGATATTAGGTTACGCTGGCAAGCATTATTTTTCAAATTTAATTTTTACTTATAATCTCCGTAGCTGCAGAATTATCGGGAATTAATTCTGCTGCGTGGGAGATTCGGTAAGAAAATTTCATAAATTGGAGTTTTTTCTTATTGTAATTTTTTTGCTAAGATGCTACAAAACCATATTTCCGGCGGCTTTAGTTAATTGTAACTAATTAGAGTTTTAAAAGTGAAGTTCATTTTAGCCGTTAGTAACACATTTTTATTACTAAAATGTGAGAAACATTAAATAACAAATTTGTTATCTGAAGTCCAATGTCTTTATAGTATTAAATTCAAATAAAACTTTAAAAAACATATTTCCGATGAGTTTAGTTTAATATGACGCACTGTGTTTTTACAATAGAATTGATTTTACTAAGGTTTATTACTAAAATTTCAGGAACATTAATTCGTTTCCAACCATATCTGATATTACATGTCTACATAGTTTCAAATGAAACTTAATATAACATATTTCCGATAAGTTTAGTTAAATATGACGCACTATATTTTTACAATAGAAGTTGATTTTACTTGTTAGTAACGAAGGTTTATTACTAAAATTTCAGAAACATTAAAAACATTAATTCGTTTTTGACCATAACATCTGAAATTACATGTCTACATAGTTTCAAATGAAACTTAAAAAAACATATTTCCGATGGGTTTAGTTAAATTTTTGATGTCTCTTTTAGCCCCGGTGTTCGATATGTAAAGCAAATTGGTTAGGATGTCGAAAAACCTTCGAAATAGAAATCCGTCTGCCAGCCAACGTGACGCGCAGGCGCAAAACGAGCTCGTCTGTAAAATGGAACAAATGGAGGAGAATTTTAAAAGAGGCTTAGAGGAACTCCGCAATCAGTATGTGCAAAAAATACCGCTGATAGGAGTCAGGAAATCAGCGAATTTACTGAAAAATATAATGCGTTTGAAAACTCCACGCAACAGTCATTAGAACAGCTAAAAAAGGAAATTTTAGCTTTTCGCGCTGATATTGATTCTATACAACGAGAAGCCATAATTGTTAAAAAGCGTAACAATCTAAAAAAATTAATTTTTCATGGAATACCTGAAAAAGGACATCAACAGATTATAATTGATGATATTTGCAACGCAGTCACTGGGCATTTAGGTATAACGATAACAAAAAATGATATCAGTTCCTGCGCCCGAATAGGTAAATTTCAAATAACAACAAATAATCAATCCAGCAATCGAAATAAATATCGACCTATTTTAGTTGAATTTACCACACAGTAGAAGCGGGACGATGTATTTTACGCAAAGAAGAAATTTATTAAATCGGGAATAGTTGTGAGCGAAATGCTTATTAAAAATCAATATGACTTTTTTCTTAAAACTCGCGAAGTTTATAAAAATAATGCATGGACAATTCGGGGCGACATATTTGTTTATACAAACAACAATAAAGTGTGTATAAAGAATGCCAATGACTTGCAAGCCCTTATTTGAAAACAATCTTAAGAAACCCAAGTCAGCCAATAAATAATATCGTTACAATTGAAACACGGCTTACTGAATTCTGTATAATTTTATTTTTTCTTTCCCCTCACATTTCTATATCTACTAAAAGCGCATAAGCGGTTATTGGTGTTTTTTATGCAAAAATTTAGAATCGCACATCTTAATGTCCGATCCTTAGTCCCTAAGTTAAACGAGTTGAGGGATGCTGTAGTGGGTGGTGATTATGATGTGGTGGCTGTGACGGAGACCTGGCTGAGCGATGCTATCGACTCTAAGGAGGTACAAATTCCTGGATATTTATTGGTAAGGTAAGACCGTGTAGGTAGGGGTGGTGGAGCAGCTATTTATTTAAAAAAAAAACCTAAATGGGGTGAGAATTAATGAATTGAGGAACAGTGCAGATCATGAACTAGTTTGGTTAAGTTTAAATCTTAATAAGGAATCGTATGTCTTTGAGTGTATATATTGCCCACCGGCCTGTAATACAAATGAATTTTTAAAGGATTTTGAGGAAAAAGTTATGGCACTGGTCCCAAAATTTAATCATATTTTTTGCTTAGGAGATTTTAATATTAATATTATGAATTTGAACACTAAAGATACCTCTGATTTTTACTCACTTTTGGAAGCAACTGGTCTTAGATAAATTATCAAGCAGGCTTACAAGAATAGCTGCAAATAGCTCAACTCTCTTAGACCTTATAATAGTACCTGAGAATCTACCCATAGATTAATCAGATACCCTATCAGTTCCAAACATTTCCGATCATGAATTGTTTTATAGCGAATTCTTCTTACTTACACATAAACCTAAGCCCATTATTAAGGAATACAGAGATTTTAAAAATGCCTATTATGCTCAATTCTATGCCGATTTACAATCTATCCCGTGGAGAAATATTTTTGATTATAGTACTATAGACCAAAAAGTACAATTTTTTAACGAAAATATGTTGGCTTTGCTAAACATTCACATGCCTTTACGGGCTGCTATGATCACAAAACAAAACCATCCGTGGATCACAAATACCGTGCGCGATATGATTACAACAAGAAATAATGCCTTGGCTCGTTTTAAAAGATCTAAACTGCCAGCGCACTGGGATTACTACAAAAGTATCAGAAACCTGGTGACACTTACAATTCGTAGGGAAAAAATACTTTTTTTGAAGCTAGGTTACAAAACACGTTAAACGTGTGGCAAGATTTAAAAAAATATCATCTCCTAAATGATAATAAAAAAATTGAATTTCCAGATACTCTAAAAAAACCCGACGAACTTAACTTATTTTCTACGGTAGATCGTCCTCGATCTAATAATGCACACCTACATAACACCTATAAAAATGAGCTTAATGATAAGGTTTCCTCTATTCTAAGTCTCAAAGAGGTGTTTGGGGCTGACGTTTTTAAAATATTACCAAACATTAAATCGGGGGCTGAGGGAGTTGACAATATTGGCAGTTATATTCTAAAAGTGAGTTGTCCTTTTCTATTACCATACATTAGTCACATTATTAACTATTGTATTCGAAATTCAGAATTTCCTGATGTCTGGAAACAGGCTCTAGTGATACCTCTGCCCAAGATCTCGTCGCCCAAGGAATTTAAGGATCTCCGGCCTATCAGTGTTCTGCCCTGTATGGCGAAAATCTTGGAGAGCGTAGTAATCGTTCAACTGACTAAACATATTGAAAGTAATAATATCCTACCTCAAACACAATCTGGATTCCGCAAACATCATTTCTTTACTATCTTTACTTAATGTTAGTGACGATATTTTTCATGCTATTGATGACATTAAAATAACCGTTTTGGCATTGCTGGACTATTCTAAGGCTTTCGACACTATAGATCATCCCTTACTTTTAGCAATTCTGCATCATATGGGACTGTCTGATGGGGCAGTTAAGTTTTTCACCAATTTTTTGTCAAATAGATCTGTCGGTGCGCGTCGGAGGTATGATATCGACTCCCCTCATAATTAGGAACGGGGTGCCACAAGGCTCCACTCTATCTCCTCATTTATATGCCATTTATACATCATCTCTCTCAAACTACTTAAAACAATGTTTAGGTCAATACTATGCTGACGACGCGCAGGTATATAAGTCATTCAGCAGAACCGATACTATTGAAAGCTGTAAAATGATAAGTTCTGATTTAAACTCCCTAAATAAACTGTCTTTAGAACATTCCCTTATATTAAACCCTACGAAGTGCTGTGTAATGGTTTTTGGACGCAGGGCCGATCTAGACTCGGCCAAAAATTACATTAAAATTGTGATTGATGACACTATCTTGCCAGTGAAGGAGAATGTGCGAAATTTGGGTGTGACTTTTGACAGTTCTTTAAGATTTAATGCGCATGTGTCAAGTTGTATACAGAAAGCCTTTACTAGACTAAAATTCTTATATATGCGACACTTTTTGTCACATAAGGTTAATACACTTCTGTGCAACTCCCTCGTGCTCTCATTGTTTAACCATGGCGACGTTGTGTACGGAAACTGTCTTACCGTAGTCGACAAATGACGAATACAACTTGTTCGGAATTCTTGTCTAAGACTTATTCATGGAGTAATAAAATATGAACACATTTCTCATAAGCTGGACGAGTCGCACTGGTTGAATATGGCGGAGAGGAGGGAGCTGCATCAGGCCTGTTTCTTTTATATGATCTTATGTTTAAAATATATATTATATTAATTCAAAAGAGTTTTGTCTGTTTCCTTCTGCCAAACCCATCCCCAGACGCGTTTCGCCGTTATTACGGCTCATCAGTGAGGCTCAGTTTGGCAGGAGGAAACAGGGCTCAAAGACAAATCACTTGTCAGGATCGATTATCGACGGGAATTATAGAACCCGGTGCGACATCTTGCGTCCCAGTACGGTACCTTAGAAAAGGTCAGTCGTAAAGGGGTTATTCTGTAAAAACAGAAAATTTTGCAAGAGCGCTCTCAAAACCGGTACAAGTGCCGGACCACAGATATTAATTCAAAAGAGTTTTGTCTGTTTCCTTCTGCCAAACCCATCCCCAGACGCGTTTCGCCGTTATTACGGCTCATCAGTGAGGCTCAGTTTGGCAGGAGGAAACAGGGCTCAAAGACAAATCACTTGTCAGGATCGATTATCGACGGGAATTATAGAACCCGGTGCGACATCTTGCGTCCCAGTACGGTACCTTAGAAAAGGTCAGTCGTAAAGGGGTTTGGCAGAAGGAAACAGACAAAACTCTTTTGAATTAATATCTGTGGTCCGGCACTTGTACCGGTTTTGAGAGCGCTCTTGCAAAATTTTCTGTTTTTACAGAATAACCCCTTTACGACTGACCTTTTCTAAGGTACCGTACTGGGACGCAAGATGTCGCACCGGGTTCTATAATTCCCGTCGATAATCGATCCTGACAAGTGATTTGTCTTTGAGCCCTGTTTCCTCCTGCCAAACTGAGCCTCACTGATGAGCCGTAATAACGGCGAAACGCGTCTGGGGATGGGTTTGGCAGAAGGAAACAGACAAAACTCTTTTGAATTAATATCTGTGGTCCGGCACTTGTACCGGTTTTGAGAGCGCTCTTGCAAAATTTTCTGTTTTTACAGAATAACCCCTTTACGACTGACCTTTTCTAAGGTACCGTACTGGGACGCAAGATGTCGCACCGGGTTCTATAATTCCCGTCGATAATCGATCCTGACAAGTGATTTGTCTTTGAGCCCTGTTTCCTCCTGCCAAACTGAGCCTCACTGATGAGCCGTAATAACGGCGAAACGCGTCTGGGGATGGGTTTGGCAGAAGGAAACAGACAAAACTCTTTTGAATTAATATCTGTGGTCCGGCACTTGTACCGGTTTTGAGAGCGCTCTTGCAAAATTTTCTGTTTTTACAGAATAACCCCTTTACGACTGACCTTTTCGAAGGTACCGTACTGGGACGCAAGATGTCGCACCGGGTTCTATAATTCCCGTCGATAATATATTATATTATTATACATATCTGTATAATCGTATTTACTTTCGAACTGATGTACATACTCTTAATACTAGATTTAAAGATAGAATAACACCGCCACATCACCACACTCTAATCTTCGAGCGAAGCTTTACATATAATATTGCTAAGTTCTATAACTCGTTGCCAGATAAATTTAAAAATCTATCACCCTCTGCATTTAGGTTAAGTTATACTAAATACATTGTGAATAAACGTCTATGATTAACATATTCCCCATACATCCTGTTATTCCGTTATATATACAGTTAGATACCCATACACCGCTAGGTTAGGTTAAATAAGTTATACTAGCTATAGATTAAGTTGATCAGGGGGGTATCTTAGGATGCCCCATCTGGACTTCGCCTATTTCAGAGTAGTATATATACCCTTAATTTTCTTTATTTTGAACTTGTACTAGAAAATTTTTTTTTATTCTGCGTGACTTTTTCCAACTCGTTCATTTTTGAAAAAAATATTATCACTTATTACTTTCATTAAGTTAATAGGAACTAACAAAATTATCGCGATGATCTCCCGTTGCTATAAGCAACGTAAAGAAAAAGGAGCCATCTAATTGGTCGAAAATAAATTTATGTAATTTTCTTGCTAATTCCCTATTTGAGACGAAGAGGTCCAAAATGTGAGGGAAAAAAAATATGTGCAGGAATTTACCAAACTCATAATATTGTGTAAATAGCGTAGGTATCTTAAAACAAATTATGAAATCGTCCTTTTTGCGCTCGAAAACATAACTACAACAAATTTCATCCATTTGTAAATCATCGCCAATTTTTTAGAATAAATTATTACTTGGATCACCCTGTATCTCTTTACCCGTGGAAGAAATGAATCACCTATTCCCAGCTCGGCAATCTCCTGTTGCTATGACCTCTTAGTTATTGGACATTATTTAACACGAATCAATAATAATTTTTCAAAAAACATAGCCTATAAATCAGTATTTTAATAGGGACTCATTGAGTTCAACGCGTATGAGATTGAATCTGACGAGATGAAAGGAAAAATATTCTTTTGTTAAAAATATCATTATTACTTAAAGTTTTCTGTCATTTAAGAATTTCCGTAACTTTAATAATAAAACATTTAATAAGATATATTAAATTTTGGTACATTAAAGTTGATGTGCCGATGAACTAAATTCAGTAATTTTGTTTTCAGTTCATTAACTTACTTAGCTTACTAAACCGCTTGCAACAGATCACGAACCAACAGGCCCCATTAAAATTTTAGGATTCTCCAGCTTCTACTAAAATAAACCAAGCATAACAAAGACACTGAAACGAAATTACTTCTTAATAGGAAGTGATTTATTTAAGTAAGTTTTGTTTTGGTTGCCTTTGTCATATTAAATATTTATGTTATTTTATAATGGCTTGATTATTTAAACCGATATTCAAAGCGAACGTAAAGATAAATTTTTATACAAATCAAAATGCTGGGAGAAGTCAATTCCAAAACAAAAATTAACCTATAAACGGCAATATCACTACTTGCAGTGGACTTACGAATCTGTATTATTATATTTATGTATATTTATTTATTTATTAACAAATGGGATATCTACAGACCTAATGGCCCAAAATGATATCCACAATTAAACATATTGTGTGTACGGATATAATATAAAATAATGATAAAGTCTATATTTATATTTACTGTAATAAACTAAAGTACTCCTCAATTTCATATATCTACAGGTTAATATGCAAAACAATTTTTTATTTTAATTTTAATAACATTTTTTAATGTCGTCCCATGTTATCCCATAAATGCTCAATAGGATTAATGCCAGGGTTTCTTGCTGGCCAAGGCCAAGTAAAAATTTCTGTTTCTTGGAGATAATTTTGTACCACTCTTTCTACATGTGGGCGTGCATTGTCTTGCATAAATAAAAAAGTATCCCCAATAAATGGGGCAAATGGGACCACATGGGGCTCTAAAATGTCTGATATATATAGGCTACCTGTCAAAGGACCTTCCTGAATCACAACTAACTCCGTACGAGCATCTAAACTAATGCCAGCCCACCAGCCCATACCATAACAGATTCTCGGCCATAGCTTACTGTTCCGACAATGTTGCATTGAGCATTAGGGTGGATCGCTCGTATATGAAAGAAAAAAAAATTACGATTTTTATCTCAGCGGGGTCAAAAGTTGATGCTCGTATTAAATACTAATCGAATGATAAGTTTATTTTTTTAATATTTGGTCGTTTTTAACTGCCGCAAGGACTTTGAGTTTTTTTAAATTAAAAATTTTAACAGGTTCTCGAGAATCTCGTTATAGTATTATTTTTTACATAATTTCCACTTTTATAATAGTTTGGATATATCATAACATTTTTAACCTATATTCAAATCGATTTAATGATGTTTATATTTTGAATAATAGATACTAATTAGTGATAATCCGAAACTTATATCAACACCTATAAATAGTTTATTCGCGCAGCCCACCTGTACGATATTTCTCACGCACATTCAGACGGGATTTTATTCGACAATAATATCCTATCTGAATTAGTAAGTTACCCAAGAGATGGCGCCGTGTACTTTAATCTGCCGTTTAATAAAAAAAATATTTCGGTAAATGACTGAATGAGTTTTTTACAGTATATAAAAAATCGGTAATTGATTACATGAAACAACGGCTACTCATAGTGTTTATGTTTGTGTTTGTGCTAATATAATATAATGACACCTCGCAGAAGTGTGAAGTAACCTGTCCAATATTTGGTTCGGGAAGTGAATTACTGATAACTGTTCTGCCTTTATATGAAGACGTAATGAAGCAGTTCATTTACATTTCACCGATGTATAAAAAACAATATAATAACTGCGTACGAAAAACCAGTCAAATTGTAGCCAAGAAGATTGCAGAACAGTGGCAAAGAGCTTCTATACCCCACGTAGAACACAAAACAATACTAGCCCGAATTATTGCGTACCATGGAAAGTACAGAAATTTATTAAAATCATACAAGAGAAGAATCAATGAGGGTAGTTACCAAGAGAAGCTAAAAAAGTTTACTGATGAAAGCAAGAAACTTTTTGACATCGCTACGTGCAAATGTTTTAAGTTTGAAGAATGTAGTTGCCCCAGAAATCGTAAAGTACCAATTCAGGAAAGGCATTTTTTAATGGACCAACGCACTACTCGTAAAATGATAATAGGTTCATTGGACCGAGAGACAACTAAAAAACTTGAACATAATATTTCTAGTATAAAAAAACGAAAGCAATTTGAAAATAAGGTTTCTGAAACTGCGACAAGTAGTAATAATCAACAAAAAAACTCTAGGACACTACTGAATCATCCACAAGCTAACTGTGTGATTGAGAATTTAGAAATAGAACCACCTCCACTGCAACAAAGTCAAGTAATTTCTCAACCTATAGTTACTGATGTTATGTTTCCTGTTGTTGCTAGGACATTGGACCGTTACGGGGTCTCAGATCGTGCTGGAGCAGCAATTGTCTCAGCCGCTTTTCAGGATATCGGTCTGATCACACCAGAAGATTCATCTCGTGTAGTAGATCGGAATAAAATCCGCCGAGCTCGTTGTAGAGCTAGGAATACGTTGATAATGGAGCCCATTACTTTTCAACATGAAATAATAGGAATCTTCTTCGATGGAAGGAAAGACAAGACCCTAGTGTATGAAGATAATCGACGAAGAGTGATTCAAGAGGAACACATTACTTTACTGAAAGAACCAGGCTCAAATTATCTTGGACACATCTCCTTAAAAACAGGTGACGCCAAAACAATTTGCCGACGTATTTTATCATTCCTTACCTCGAAGTCTATCGAGAAGAATAATATTTTAGCAATTGGTTGTGATGGAACCGCCGTAAACACGGGGAGTAAAGGTGGTGCTATCAGATTATTAGAAGAAAGTTTACAACGACCACTTCAATGGCTAGTTTGTCAGCTTCACAGTAACGAACTCACATTGCGCCACCTATTTATACATTTAGATGGATCTACTACTGGACCAAAAAGTTTTAATGGACCAATTGGAAAAGCACTTGCTAACTGTGAGCTATTGCCAGTAGTTAATTTTTCCCGGATTGAATGTGCGTTACCTGAAATTACTAAATCCAAAAAGGAATTAAGTACAGATCAACTGTACTTGTTAGAAATATGCCAAGCGATTAACAATGGGTCCTGTGATGAAAACCTCGCAAAAAGAAATCCAGGAAAAATAGTTCAGTCCAGATGGCTAACAACGGCTAACAGAGTATTGAGGTTATATGTTTCAGCTGAGACACCATCAGAAAATCTAAAAATACTGGCTACATTTATTTTGATGGTTTATGCCCCTATGTGGTTTAATATAAAGACTGAACCGCTATGCATTTTTGGCACCAAGCATTTGTTTAAACAATACAACTCTCAAGATATTTACCCGATAACTAGAAATCTGTTGTGGACCCAGTCATTCAGCGGAATGCATTTTTTGGGCATTCTGAAAATATTTTACTTGCAATGCTAGCTGACAACAGACCAGACATAAGAGAACAAGCTCTACGTCGAATATTAAGACTAAGACAGACAACCTCAGATTTTGCAGTTTTACGGACATTCAAAGTGTCAATTTTAAATATGGATGCAACAGACTATATAGATTAAATAGACTGGAAAACAGCAACTGAACCTCCACTTACCAAGAAAATAACAGACGATATCCTTCAGCAGGGAATAATGGAGCCACACACTATTCCAATGAATATTTTGAATATCATTAGTCAATTTCCATGCCACACCCAAGCCACTGAAAGGGGCGTAAAATTAGTAACAGAAGCTAGTTCGTCTGTTTGTGGGCAACAACGAAGAGAAGGTTATATTAAAAATAAACTAAAATCATGTCTCATCATGCCTAAATTCAATACCAAAAACGAGTATAATTTTTAATATTTGATTTGTTTATTTTTAAATTTTTTACTGTTTTCTTTTGTAACAAACTGTGCAAAATATTTAACTGTTTATGTTTTTTTTTTCATTTTATAGTCTCTTTAGTTAGAATATTACAATGAGATATTTAAAATAAATAGTTTCAAAATTTAAAAACGTGTTTTTCCATACTTAAAATTTAGAAAAAAATTGAAATTTCAATTACGTTGCGGCAGTTAATATACTGAAAATATCGGAACGTGTCCAAATAGTTTTTTATTCATATCTTAAAGGAGCATCAATCCCGCACCCAGCCGATTTAAATATCTAAAAAAAAAATTCGATCCACCCTATTGAGCATATCTCTGGAAGGCAATACTCGCTACTAATTATTCATATTTAATTTTTTTGAATACCTTTAGAAATTACAATTTTTTTGCCCTGTTTTGTGGATTCAATAAAATTAATTAATACCAGATATTGATTCTTTATTTACTTTATAATTTTTTTTCTTGCTGTTGCATTAATCAAAGCATTTCGTTTATTTTGTATTTTTTAACTAAACATTTTTTTATGAAAATCACGTTGAACTAAAAATTGAATATTTCATGGAAAAACAGAGATAAACCAATGAATCAAAAAAGAAAATGTAAAGAAAACATAAGACTTTCATTTGGCTGTAATTGTGATAACTTGCAATGGCTAGTAAATCCCACAGGGTGTTTTGAATTTCCGTAAAAAAATACACACAGTTTTATAACACCCGGTATAATACCAAAGTTACTTTTTTAAGCAAAACAACAAAGGCAGTGATATGCTTAAGAAAAAAACCGACAATTAGAAAAAAAAATCATTAAAAACGAATCACAAATTTGGAAAATATATAACATCAAAATTAAGACAATTTTTTCGTTATGCGTTAAATATGCCGCGCAGTGTAGTACGTTTTCGACGAATGGGACTCTAAATAAACAAAATAAAATTATCTGGGCTCGCCAGAATCCGTATGTTATTTAAGAAACCCACACTCAGTGGCGGAAATTTGTCAATGTGTGGGCTGGGATTTGCGGTAACGTCATTATTGGTCCCTTTTTTATAAACCGTGACGGTTCACATACGGCAAAACTAAACTTAGGTCCCGCATTAGTAAATCCAAGTGCACACTGCCAAAAATCTTTCAGCACTAGTTACAGCTCAGCAGCTGTAACAGAATACCTTAATCACACGTTTCCTGAAAGCTGAATAGGGCGTTTTGTTCCGTTTAAATGGCCTGCCCAAAGCCCTGTCTTGTCGCCATTGAATATTTTTGGTATATATAGCTTTAGTGTTTGACAATATTACGGACACCACAAAATTCAGAAAAATTAAGCTCAGTACAGTATGTCAGAAGGCACTTTTATGATTAATTTTAGGCTATTGCTTAGCAGGAAATGGTGGGTATTTTGAACAACTTATTTAGAAAGTTTAGAAAATTTACTATACCGTTTATTATTGGATATTTTTAAATAGGTATAGGAAGTTATTTTTTTTTTTAATTTTTACTTTACAAAATTAAAGTATTGTCATAAATTTTGTTCGGGTTTGCTCGAATGACGAACGAATAAAATCGTTTGTGTTTAATTCGGATTGAATCACGAATCTGTAATAAAGACCCATCAGTTGTTGACATTTTTACCCGATCCCTCATCATTTCGCCCTTTTCTTTCATTTTATTGCCCCATAGCCAGATTTATTTACAAAATTGTTTTTAAATAGCTTGCAAAATCCTCCAAAAATATTTTACTTTGGTAATTTCAATAGCTTTGAGGAAAGAGTAGCAGGTAATTATTTCCCGTATACTAATAATAAATTTATTTCATTATTCTACAACTTTTACAAACTTCAATAAAAAAAAGTTTTGTAATTGTAATCGTATTCGGAAGTCTGGCAACGTACATTTTATGTTATCGTTGTGTACTATCGATGTACCGAATAGTGTAGTATAAAAAGAATACAGTGGTACATGAAGAGCTTAGTCAGAGAGTGTATTCGCATTCGCAATTCTGACCCGGTCAGGAAGGGTATTTCTATTCGTATACTAATGCCCATGACCGTTTTAAAATAAAAAAAATCATAGATGTTTATTAGACAATCATCAATTTTTTTCGACATTGACCGATGTTTTTTTGGTAATAACCAATGTCGACGATAGTCGATTTTTTATTTAACGTTTTTCCAACATCGATGTCTACTTTCGATGTTGCCATTCATGTTCTCTTTCGACGTGCCAATCCCTATGCGAGTCTGACGCCAAACGTCAAGCGTTGAACAATGTTGCCATGCACGGAGAACCCGAGAAGTTCTCTCCTCCACCTATAACAGATTTTTAATAACATTGATAAGGTCTATGGATGGTGCTCATCATACACGACGATCAGTGAAAAATTGATTTGTGATTTGTAGTTTTTTTAAATGGTATTATAATAAACATTTCATTCTATACCTACTCCTAGAAAAAATGTTTGAATGCAACTATCTTAAAATATACAGGGTGACTCACGGTTAATGGAACGCTAGACG
This sequence comes from Polydrusus pterygomalis, assembly GCA_963969555.1. Lineage (NCBI taxonomy): Eukaryota > Metazoa > Arthropoda > Insecta > Coleoptera > Curculionidae > Polydrusus > Polydrusus pterygomalis. The sequence continues at coordinate 67,418,116 of OZ018378.1, forward strand.
TTTATGAAAAATGTGTGATGTTTTTTTTGAAAATTTGGTTTCTCCGATAAACGACCATGGTCTCTGGTTTTTAAAATAATTTTAGCAATGCAGCGTTGCCGCTTCTACACAAAACATGTGGCAACATCGGCATTTTAAATGGAACGCCTTATATATTTTTTAAATTTCAGATTCTACCTGTATATCTGAGCAACTTTGCTAAATATTACCCTATACTTATCTGTAGCCATTTTTATGTATTAATTAATAATTTTCATTGTTTTTAACGAAAACGACTTTTAATAAATCTGTTTTTCCCAAACTCTACAACATTACGAAGTTAAAATTTTGCGCTCTTTTCAAATGCCTGTGTACATTTGATTTTTTGGTCATATCGTTCAAGCGTACAGAGTGAACTAGAAATATATTTTTGTGGGTTACTTGAAAAATGGACGAAAATCTATTTTTTTTAATGAGACTGATTTGACAAGCCGATAAAAGTGGCTTTTTAATAATGTATAACTTGTTTATAACTAAATATTCAAGTTTTGAATTTATTGGCATTTCAATGGAAGTTCATAATAGTTATTCAAATGCAGTTATTCATTTATTACACATGTACCGGGTGGTCAAATAAGCGAGCACGTCGGCTTTATCTCGGAAACCATTAATCGTACAACTTTTCGAAACATTTTTTTTATGAGTAAAGTGGTCAAGAGAAATTGCTGGAAATTACTTTCAAGTTCCTCATTTCGCCGCAAGGGGGCACAATTAAAAATTGTTTTTTTAAATTCTAAATTTCTCCGAAAATTCCCATATTAATTCATAACTCTGATTACATCTTTGGAAAGCTTTGACAATTCTGCATCATTTTGGTTTAAGGCTCATTGGCGTACCGACCTTGATAAGAGTGGGAGAAGCTATTGAAAGTGTAAACATTAAAATCGCTGTAACTTCTAAACGACTTAACCGAATTTACTAAATTTAAGCTTGTTTGGAAGGGAAAAGTAAGTATCTTCAATCGCCGTAACCAACAGTACACGATAGTGTTTAATAAAATTGCTAGAGAGCGCAATTTATAATAATAACAGTTTTTTCGATTTTATCCCGAAAATTCAAATCATACGGTATAACTATGACATCATAACCGAAAAGTAGATGAAATTTGCAAGAAAAAATGTGAAGACCGCAGTTGGATATCTTTGTTTGTTTCAGAGTTATTGCCAAAACAATAATTGTTAATACAAATTGCGCCCTCTAGCAATTTTATTAGAAACTATCGTGTACCATTAGATACGACAATTGAAGGGTTCTTCCAAACAAGCTTAAATTTAGTAAAATCAGATAAGTCGTTTAAAAGTTACAGTGATTTTAATGTTTACATTTTCAATAGCTTCTCCCACTCTTATCAAGTGAAAGTGTAAACATTAAAATCGCTGTAACTTCTAAACGACTTAACCGATTTTACTTAATTTAAGCTTGTTTGAAAGAAAAAGGTAAGTGCCTTTAATTGTCGTATTCAATAATACAAGATAGTTTCTAATAAAATTGATAGAGGGCGCAATTTGTATTAAAAATTATTGTTTTGGCAATAACTCTGAAACGAACAAAGATATCCAACTGCGGTCTTCACATTTTTTCTTGCAAATTTCATCTACTTTTCGATTATGATGTCATAGTTATACCGTATGATTTGAATTTTCGGGATAAAATCGAAAAAACTGTTATTATTACAAATTGCGCCCTCTAGCAATTTTATTAAACACTATCGTGTACTGTAGGATACGACAATTGAAGATACTTATTTTTCCCTTCCAAACAAGCTTAAATTTAGTAAAATCGGATAAGTCGTTTAGAAGTTACAGCGATTATAATGTTTACACTTTCAATAGCTTCTCCCACTCTTATCAAGGTCGGTACGCCAATGAGCCTTAAACCAAAATGATGCAGAATTGTCTAAGCTTTCCAATGATGTAATCAGAGTTATACCTTAATATGGGAATTTTCGGAGAAATTTAGAATTTAAAAAAAATATTTTTAATTGTGCCCCATTGCGGCGAAATGAGGAACTTAATAGTAATTTCCAGCAATTTCTCTTGACCACTTTACTCATAAAAAAATATTTCGGAAAGTTGTACGATTAATGGTTTCCGAGATATAGCCGACGTCCCCGCTTATTTCACCACCCGGTACAGTGCAGTAAGATTATAGGCAGAACGTGTGGAAAGTTTAATGAAATGTATCCAAAATTACAACAGATATAAAGAATTTTTTTCCAGTCCAGTACAATTCCAGAGATTTTGTTTCAACACTAAAAGCACAAAAAAAAAACCTTAAAATTAATAATAAGTCAAAAATAAAAAAGTTCATTAAAGTAGTAGTAATAAAGTAAATGTCACTAAACAGATTTTTTAAGCGAATTTTCAAAATGTTGGCCATTAACTTCTAAACACTTTTATAAACGCGTATTGGCACCATTACATGTAGCACTTCTTATAACACGGGGATCAATATCTTGAAATGCTTGATGAACTCGATATCTTAATTCTTCTATGGAATTTACCGGAGTCTTGTAAACCTTTTCCTTGAATAAAAATCAAAAGGAGTATAATATGGTAATCTAAAATCTCTAAAATTATTCTGGATATGAATAAATTTATTGATATCCATTTGTGGTAAATTTAGATACATTTAATTAAATTTTGCTACACGTTCTGCCTATAATCTTATCACACTGTTTATGTAGAATAAGTATATTCATTATAACTGCATTTGATACTATTATGATCTTCCATTGTATCTCCACTTAAAATCACAAACAAAGGAATGTCACTGCTTTTATCGAAATGGTTGCCAAGGAGCCTAACAATAAAATTATTCTTTTCATTGCCTCCTACTAAACTAAAGAAAAACTACTCCTATACTAAGAAATTCTTATAAATCCAAAACTTAAAGATTTAGGTATAAGCAAGGTATTCTTGTTATCAGCTTTCCAAATTAGTATTTAAATATCTCATATAAAAAATATATTTTCGTGTATTTTTTCAAGTTACCTACAAAAATATATTTCTGGACCACTCTGTACGCTTGAACTAAGATATCATCTAAAAATCAAATATGTAAAGATATTTTTTTAACCGATAGCAAAATTTCAACTTAGGGTAATGTTTTAGGATTTGGAGAAAACAGATTAATTAATAGTAATGTGTTCGTTAGGAGGAATAAATATAGTTTAAAATAATTCTTGAAATTTTTAATATTGGCAGAAAACAATAATGAACGATAAACATTAGTATTATTGTGAAAAAAGCTTGGGGTGCTCGATATACGAAAAACATAGCACAAAGGGCCCCACGTTTTTGTTACAATAATACTAATGTTTATCGTTCATTATTATTTTCTGCCTATATTAAGAATTTCAAGAATTATTTTAAACTATATTTATTTTTTGTTTTTTAGTTTAATTAATTATTAAAGCGTGTTTTTTAGTTTTTTTAAACTATATTTATTTTTCATTTCTTACTTTGAGTTATTGTTAAGAAAAACATTTTTTTTTAGACAGTCATAGAGAGGTCCGGAGTAGAGATGGAATACTGTCACTAATTTAACAATGACTTTTTGAAATGGCTAGATTTAAAGCAGTGGATCCATTTTTTTTTAAATGGCTAGATTCAAAACATTGGATCCACAAACACGAACAAACCCGCTCGGCCAACGGACCAACTGATAGCGAAAGAATGTACCAACACTATTAAGCCGAGTGCTCGAGCCGGAAAGTAGGTAGATAGTACGCATGCGCATACGGTGAGCTCTATTTCTCTCACTCTCATACAGAGGATATGTAAGGAAATGGTTTATCCGGCGATCCTCCTCATCAGGATAATGAGATAAACTTATCAAATTATTGTATTGTCAGCGGTTCTTGATAAGTCTACAAAATTTAAATTAAATCCGACCGTTTAAAGTGGGTCAAAATCGGGTTCAAAGAAGTCGGTTACAAACAAACATACAGGTGAAGCTAATATTTATTTATTTATTTATTTTACACCATTTCACAGTTACAATGAACCAATTAACAAATGGGTATGTAGGCTATTTAAAATAAAATAGGTAATAATATAACAATAATTGAAAAATTTGAGATAATAATTTAGACTTAAATTATTATATTGATACGGAATAATTATGCCTAAAAAGACACTAACACACTAATTTAGATTTATACTGGATAAGCCACAGCTAAAAATGTCAAAGCTATTTTGGTGCAGATTGTATGTGTTGCACAATCGATAAATAGGGGAGTATTTAAAGATATTGGTACGGGCGGTTGGTACATAAAAAGTATGGGAATGACGTGTTCTAGGGACGAGGAATGGTAGGTTTTCTAATATATCATTGCATTCAACTCTATTATGTAAGATGTTGTGAGAAATTTAAGTTGGGAAACTGTACGTCGATCTTCTCAGGAGCAAAACGAGTGCCTTTGTAATAGAGCTTCTTCTAGAATACCGATTTCAGGATACTGACCATCAATTTTAAAACTTAGATATTTTAGAAAACGTCGTTGGACCCTTTCAATGCGATTAAGGTGCACTTGATAATATGGAGACCATACAACCGAAGCGTACTCCAATTTAGATCTTACAAATGCATAAAAAAGTATTTTTAATGTATGACAATTTAAAAAATCACGAGAATGTCTTATTATAAATCCTAGGGATCTATGACAGGAGGCAACAAGGTCATTTATGTGGGGAACAAAAGATAGTTTACTGTCAAATAATACACCCAAATCGCGAAAAGTCGCAGCTCTGTCCACTGTAATGTTATTAATTTTGTAATCATACACAATGGTATGTCGTTTTAATGAAAAGGTGTTGATGTTACACTTACTGATATTTAACGGCAATTTATTTTGAACACACCATCTATATATCATGTCAATGGACAATTGAAGTTTTTCACAGTCTGCCAGGGTACGAATGCGAGCATAGATTTTCTTGTCATCGGCATAAAGAAGACCATCACTGTCAAGATTATTAACTATATCATTAATAAATATTATAAACATTAAAGGACCCAAAATGGACCCCTGTGGTACACCCAATGTAGCATCCAATGGAACAGACGATTGGCCACCGCACTCCACTATTTGTTGTCGTTCATTTAGATAAGAATGGAAAAACTTTATAAGATTATCTGAGATACCAAACGAGCTGAGTTTATTAAGTAAAATTCTATGGTCCAATCTATCAAATGCCTTAGAAAAATCTGTAAAAATAACATCAACCTGACAGTTCTGATCAAAGGCTTCAGCCACAAATTGTGTAAAACAAACTAAGTTGGATGTTGTAGATTTGCCCTTAACAAAACCGTGTTGTTTATCCGACAGCTTACTCTTAACTTGGAAGTACAAATTTTCATGAAGAAACATTTTAAAACATTTGGAAAAATTATTGATGATACTTATTGGTCTGTAGTTCTCGATTTTGGTTTTATCACCTTTTTTATACACAGGAGATATTTTGGATTTTTTCCAAGTATCAGGATAGCATGAGGTTTTTAGGGCCGAATTAAATATTTTACAAAGAGGTTTTGCAAAGACGTATGCACAATCACGTAAGAGGAAAGACGGTATTTTATCAGGACCCACAGTTGCTTTAGGCTTCATCTTTTTCAAGCAACGCAGAACATCATCCTCAGTAGCACTGTTAATTGAGAGAGAATCAGTGGAATTAAAAGTTACCCCATCGGCGACCGGAGTTGGTAAAACATATAAATTCTGAAACAATTCGGCGAAAGCTTTTGCAATTTCACTATGATCATTAAAGTTATTATCACCCATTGTCATTACTTCTGGAAGTTGTTTATTATGTTTCTTATTGTTTATTAATTGCCAAAAGTTGGATGGGTCAGACGAGATACGATTTTCCATATTTTCGCAATATTGTTTATATGCATATCTTATATTATGTTTAATTTGTCGCCTTAGCTGCGTGTTAAGAAAGAAAAATTTATCAATACGGATAAGTATATGGTAATATTCTGGAAAGTTGTTCAGAAATACATGTAGAATCTGAGTATTAAAAATATATAGGGTGTTCCATTTAAATAACGATATTGTTACCTGTTTCGTGTTAAAGCGGCAACACCGCATTGCTGAAAATATTAGAATATGGTCGTCTATCGGAGCAGACAAAAGGTATCACCGGTTTTCTATAAACGTCCAACGTTCCATCCACCGTAAAACACCCTGTAGTGTTACACAGATTCACTTCCCAATCGTTTCGATCGAACTTTTTCTTAACATTACGTATTTTATTTTTTTGAAAATTTTACCTGCCTTTTTTTTTACCTAAAGTGGGTTATTTTTTAATCAGAATATAATTAATTACAATATCTTTTCTATTCTCTCTCTAATCTACAGTGTCACCAGTAAAGTCCGCATCATATGGGATTTTTTTTTATTAATAGCTTTATTCAAAATTTGACTTTGAGATCAAGTTCTGCTTCGATCGAGATGAAAATTAAGCAAAAAAATAGTAGTCACGTGATTCGCATTATCTGTCAAATTTTAATCTTTTCCAAAAAATAATTTAAAAATGGGGTTATTTTTGAAAATATCGAAAAAATTTATTAGAAAAAGTTTTTTTTAATGCAGTTTCTAGCCCACATGCAAAACTTCAGCTGCATAACATAATTTTGATTTTTTACCTATATTTTGCAAATTGCACCTTTTGCAAAATAAGACTCAACGCAACCTACATAAAACTTCTTAGTTTTAACAATGCTTTATTTGAGATACATTTTCTTTAAAGTAGCGCCATATTAAATGTGTGTTTTTCTACAAAATCAAAATTGGGCTAATAAAATTTGGTCGCATGTGATGCAAAGTTTATTTGTTTTGGACCCTGTATAAGGTATCTTCATAAAATAATTATTTTTAAAAACATAGTTTATGTCTGAAAGTAATACACCTTAATATTAAGACAAAAATAACACAGTGTCCTCAGTGAAGTGTTTATTAAGTGGAAAATAAATTTTTGTTTAACCCAACGTGAAGTTTATCTATTTTTAACGATTTAATTTAAAACCCCTTTACTTTATTTTTAATTTTTTTATTTTCAAACACAAACTACGATTTCAAAAATACTTATTTTATGAAGTTACCTTATGGAGGGTCAAAAACAAGTAAACTTTGCATCACTTGCGACCAAATTTTAATAGCCCAATTTTGATTTTGTAGAAAAGCACACATTTAATATGGCGCTACTTTAAATAAAATGTATCTGAAATAAAGCATTGTCAAAACTAAGAAGTTTTATGTAGGTTGCGTTGAGTCTTATTTTGCAAATGTGGTGCAATTTACAAAATATAGGTAAAAAGTCAAAATTATCATATGCAGCTGAAATTTTGCATGTGGGCTAGAAACTACATTTAAAAAAACTTTTTCTTATAACTTTTTTCGATATTTTCAGAAATAACCCCACTTTTAAATTATTTTTTGGAAAATATTAAAATTTGACAGATAATGCGAATCACGTGACTACTATTTTTTTGCTAAATTTTCATCTCGATCGAAGCAGACCTTGATGCTAAAGTCAAATTTTGAATAAAGCTATTAATTAAAACAAAATCCCATATGCTGCGGACTTTACTAGTGACACTGTATAGCAATACTTTAACTGTTCCTCGGTGAAAACGACCAAATAAAATATTTACTTTTTACCACCAAAAGCAGTTTTATCTTATTTTATCTTCAATATGTTTACAAAAAGACTTTTCAAAATCTTCATACATCAGTAAAATACATCTTATATTCCGGAATCTCTTTTTATCCCTTTTTTCAACAAAAATAATGGTTTCACTTTTTATACAATATAAACATTGATTTAAATCCTATAACGTGAAATGACTCATAAATAATGTACGTTTTTTTTTCAAAGCAGAACAAATAAAATATTTATTCAGCCAATAAAGCCACATATTATTTTGCTTTGCGTCTTCTTTGTAACCAGGATTGTGTTGACATTTTTTTTATAAGTAACTGAAGAATTTCCATTTGTGTGTTTTCTTGGTAGAAAAAATATTCACCTTTATACATAAAAACTTAATGGAAATTTATCAAAAATATAATCGTCGAATTTTTGATGATAAAAAAATTAGGTAATAAAAATGAAAATAAACCTTAATAAATCGAACAAAGAATTTACATATCTATCAATATTTATATCTTAACTTCTAGAATTTAGGCTAGTGAAATTAGTTTAATTTCCTATCAAACCTACAAGAAATGTCTATCGAGTTCTTAAGTCATTATAATAATATATGTAAGTGGTTAAAGATTCCTGAAATTATCCAAAATCCCGTTATTCACACTTACAAAACCACTCACAAGAAAATAATTTTTTGTAGAAAATTAAATTTCCTGTTAATGTTTTAACATAAATGGTAACAAAAACAAGCTTCTGCCGATTAATATAATATATCAAATTTATAGTGAATGAACCACCAACGTAGCATCAAACTTAAAAAAAATAAGTTTCATTACATTTTTTGATACAGATCAAAAATTGTTATTTTTCCACTTTCCTGTACCTAAAATTTCATTTCCGATAATTCATTATCAAGCGTCATAATATCTAATTTCACAAGCGGAATTTTGAGTTTCACTCTTTTATCTTTGAAAATATATTCAATTTTAGGCGACACCCTCTTAAAGGTCAAAATTTGGGAAAAATATTTTTTTTCTCAGGAACGGATAGAATAAGATACAAAGATATTAAATAAGAGTTATTGGAAATGAAGAATGGAATCCAAAAAATAAAATATACATGATGTTTATTCAAAATAAGCAAGTTTGAGACAACTTTCGATATAACTGGAAGTTGCATATTATGATCGCTGTTATTTCATTTAAATGAGCATTCCCAATTGTCCAAATTTACAGGATTCAAATCGCATTACTTTTTGAAATATTCTAATGGATCGTCACCGTGAGACAACCTATGTATAGCTACATTTATTTTGTGTCAAACGCTTATTATTTTTAGAGTTTTTTTGATCAGAAAAAACACTTTTAAAAAAAAACGTTACATAGCACCTTTGCACTGGTTTAATTGTGTTTCCATGAGCAAATTTATATTTTAGTTAGTTTTTTTGCGGTGATTGCGTTATACGCATTAAAATTATTTGTAATTTGTCTAAAAACATCTATTTTATTTTAAAGAAATAGTCCATTCTTAAAGTGGAGTTGAAATATAGGAATAAAAAGAAAGGAAATAGTCTTTCTCTACCACTCTATTTAAATGACAGAGTATTAGACAAATTTCTTATCTTGACATGTTTCGGATGTAGAGACGTTCATCATCAGGAGACAACAAGGAATATAAAAGGTATGTTGCTATTGTTATTAGCACGTTAGAAACTAGTTGGTGGTATGAAACGATAATGGAACTTCAAAATGAAGTAGAAAAATATACCGTTGAGGAACTTTAAATATATATATTATTATATAACAGATTTTTTTTTGTTCGTATGAAAATACAACTAGAACATGCAGATAGCAATGATTGAGTGTGTTTGTAGGCAAAAAACAACAAAAGGATTTTTTTTAGACAAAGAAAAAGATACTATGAGTCTTTAATAACCATATTGGGACTCTTGGGGGGAAATCTTTTTTTTTTAATTTTTCACTCCTATAAATTTTAACTTTATATTTTGAGGTACCGAGTTTCTCTAGTTAAAATTTAAAAGATGGTTATTAAAGACTCTTAAACTCTCTTTCTTTCCCTGGAAACAATTCCTTTTGTTGTATTTTGCCCACAAACACACACAATCATGGCTATCCCCATGTTCTAGTTGTCTTTTGATACCAACAAAAAAACTTTTACATATCTATTTAAAATTCCTGAACGTTATATTTTTCTAATTTATTGTAAAGCACTAACTTTTCAAATCACCAACTAGTTTCTCCTTTGCTAATAACAATAGCAACATACATTTTATATTTCTTGCTGTCTCCTGATGATGGAAGTCTCTAAGTCCGACACATGCCGAGATAAGAAATTTGTCAAATAATTTATTATTTAAATAGACTGGTGGAGATAGATTTCTTGCCCATATTTTTCATTCCATCTATTTTATTGTTTATTTTAATCAGCATATCTACTAATCATGCATTCAGGCAGGTAGGTTTACGTGTTAAACCCTAAAGTAATATAACAGCAACTAGGTTAAAGTAAATAATGCCAATCGTGAACTAGTTAATTCGATTCATGGGCTAGTTAAAATGGAAATTAACAGGGAGATGGTCAACGTAATTCTCTTGCATCAGCGATTTAATATGCTTGCGTCCTTAAAGGATCCTGTACTACATACAATAATGGGAAGATGACTATTGCACAAATTAAACATTGCTTAATTTGTAGTTTCAATGCATAATATATATAGGGTGGCGCACCGAAAACTTTCCACCCAGGTTTGTCTTCTTGTTAATAAATAAATCAAAATTCGCTCGAACACGGGAACCTTAGTTCTCAGGTGGACATATTTTTTTGCTATTTTCACCACCCTGCTGAAATCAATACGACGGGGTGGCTTCCACCCTTAAAATCTTAAATGGAAAGGGGGTCGAGTGACACCTTGATACAAGTATCAATCAAGTAAATGTTCTCCAACCTCCATGCAATTGTAAAGGCACTGTTCAAAATGTTCGCGAACATTATGGAGCATTGCGGGAGTTATTTGTCGGCACTCGTACACTATTCGTTGTCGCAAGTCTTCCAAAGAATTGGGTTGGGTTGAACAAATTTTAGACTTTAAATGCCCCCACAAAAAAAGTCCAGTGGCGTCAAATCAGCAGATCTTGCAGGCCATTCAATAGGACCTCTTCTTCCAATCTACTTTCCTGAAAATTTTCATCCAGAAACTGTCTAACAGGGAACGCATAATGCGGGGGTGCTCCGTCTTGCTGAAAGTAAATATTTTCTGGCCGGTAACGGTCATTTTCTTCTATGGCATTCGTTAAAGCAGGGTTAATAGTGGTTTCCAATAGGTTCAGGTAAATTTGACCTATTAAATTTCCAGGTATAAAATACGGCCAAATAATACGGTCCCCAAAAATTCCAGGCCACACATTTAATTTTTCGGGATGCTGAGTATGCACTTTTCTAAAAATTCTAGGATTGGAATCCGACCAATACCTGCAATTCTGTCGATTGACAGTACCGTGAAGAAAAAAGTGCATTTATCCAAGAAACAAATGTAAAAAATAAATTGTGGATTGCGAATGACCATTTCACTAATTAACTCGTAAAAATTACAAACGGCGATCATCATCATCTTCATTAAGTTCATGATGAACCAGTTTTATTTTATAGGGATGTAACTTATGCGTTTTTAAAGCACGCTGAATCGTTCTACGCGAAATACCCGATACATCTGACCCTTTCCTCGTATTAAGTGTGGGATCGATGGCAATATGACCCAATGAAGGATCTTGGGAGGGGGAGGGGGGGGGGGGGGTTAAAGGATCGGTAAAAATATTATTAAATATTTTTAAGAATTAAGCGAGCAAGTAGTAAATTATTATGTTGATTTTGAGACAATTTAATTAATTTTAAAATAAGCTACGCTCGACATTCCTTTTCATTTAAGATAACCACCCCATAGGCTCCTTAATGTTCGCGAACATTTTGAACAGTTCCTTTTTAATTGCATGGAGGTTAGAGGTGGACATTTTCAACATTTACTTGATTATTAAAAGCCGTAATAAATTTTATTACTTTTAAATTTTTTTTTTTTTAGCCCTATTTCTCAGGAACTATTCACTCGATTTAAACGAACAAGGTCGCTTTTGAAAGGCAATTCAATTCCCTTTAAAATAAGGTATCCCTCGATCCCCCTTTCGATTTAAGATTTTTAGGGTGGACGTCACCCCGTCGTGGAGGTTCCAGCAGGGGGATGAAAATAGGAAAAAAATATGTCCCCCTGAGAACTAAGGTTCCCGTATTCCAGCGAATTTTGATTTATTTATTAACAAGAAAATAAACCTGGGTGAAAAGTTTTCGGTGCGCCACCCTGTATAATGTAAACATATTAAATTTCTTTAACATTTAATAGAGCCGTATTCATTAAAGGGGTCTAGATTTAAAACCGTTTCAAATAGTGTTTTACGAGACTAGAAATCTCTTACTTTTTAAAAAACCTTCTTCTCGCCTCGCTAACATCTGGCAAGACGTTTTCTCGTCTCGTCTCGCAAGAGTCTCGCATTTTCTCGTTCTCGCAATATGACGCCATAAAAAAATTCTGCAAAATTTGGTTATGAAAGCGTTTGCTTATAGTGGTTACAGGCTTGCCAAATGTAATTATTTTTTGTAATTTTAATGATTTTACCCCATGAACGCCAACAATTGGCAATACTGATTGTGGATTATCTAATAATTATTATTATTATTAATAGAGCTACGTACGGTTTTTAGTGCTACCGTAAACATTTCGATAATATGTTGTAAAACAGGTCAAAATTTAGAAATAAACAAATTTCCACCATTTTTCAGATCAATAACGATAGATGATGTCTGGTTTCCCTGGGGGGCAAGTGTTTATGAATCCTTAAATGGCAGCCGCCACACGTTTTTGGTATTACCACGTGGTTCAAATTTTAGTAAAATATTAAAAGCAAGATAAACTTTTTTTGATATAAAAGCAATATTAGAGCAAAATAAAAGTAATACACTCGTGAGACAAAGAATAATGCATGATCTAGTTTGGTTTACGAGGCCTGAAACTTTTAACGCTGTCTTTCTGATCTATTACGGTAGGTTGGTGTAACGCTAGTATGTAGACTTGTAGAGCAAACCTAACTTAAACAGGTTACTAAGGTAAAAACTATCAATTTGACTGTGATTATTTGAAACGGTAAAAATTAGAAACGTGACAAAAAAAAGTTAGGTTAAGGTAAAGAAATTAGAAATTTTGATGAAAATTTGCTCGAATTTAATGAAAAGCAAAAAAAACGTTTATAGTTTGTCGATGCAACGCTGGTTGCCTGCAGAATCACGTGGCAAAACAAAATGCACAAAAGTGCAAAAATAGATCCGTTACCGGCGTCAGACTTCTAAAACACGTGTTTTGTTTGTCTATCTTTTTTGCGCAAAAAATGTGTGTACCTAATATGTTTTAAATGTGGTGTATATTATACTTTAATGCTGTTTTTAATTGTTTAAAAGATTTTAGTGGTTGTTGTAATATGCGCTGTGTATGGGTATCTGTAAAAACCTTACAGGAAAAAACAATGTCGGTCCGATAATATTATTGTCTATATGTAAATAGTAAAAATGAAGCTAGATTGTTTTGATTGATAACGGCAATATTTTAAAATAATTATGCCGAAAACAAAACTTGTGGTGGCGGTGTTCCGAGGTGAAAATCAAATTACCATAGCTCCTTAAAAAAAGGTGAGAAACTTTATCTAGCTTTAAATTTTCGACCTGCTATGATTTATAGAAAAAAATGGTTAAAAGCGATTCCAGGAGATAACTGGAAACCATCATAATATTATACTTTATTCGCGACAATGATTATCGTGCATCAAATAATGATCTGTATTAAAAATTTCGACAAAAACTATTTACGGTGTAAAAAAAAGGAATTTTTTTCTTTTGGTCCTTTTTTCTAGTGTTTTTCGGCAACGTGTCCCGATTTTTTCCCTGGCCACCAGTATCGGTAATAAAGATAGCTTTTTTTTCGGGTGGTCCTAACCGGATTCTTTTTAAATTTTATCGCAAATCCTAATCAAAATCTTAAGATTTTGCGAGTTTTCTTGTTCTCCCAAATGTTTGTCTCGTCTTACGAGATCCTACAGAAAAATATAAAACTTCTTTTAAATATAAAAGTTATATTTATAACATATCGATGGCTTAGCGCTAAGATGTCGTATCACACACATTTTAAGAATTTGTGTTTATAACATATTTGAACAATTTACTATGTTCCTCAACTAATTCTAAAATTACGTATGCCACCGACCATTTTATTTTATACATTTAAATTCAGGCGTATCATCATTGGCTATATTCTTAAATCTAACAAGTCGTAACCCCTTCAGTAGCACGGTGCACGTATTAGTGGTATGCGTTTATTTTGCATCGTTCACGGAAAGTTTTAAAATGTTTTTAACTTCTCCTGTACAAATTGTCATTATTGACATACGACATCTTAGAACTAAGCCATCGATATATTTTATAACAATATACACCCACACACACACACACCCTAACTATTTAAGGTGGCATTCTCAACATCATTTAATCCATTACCAACCTATAACCTATTTCTCCTTATTTTTTAGGTTTCTTACTTTATTAACTAACATTTAATGTAAATCAATATCGTCTGCACATTATTTAGATCATATCTGACATATTACGAAAATATTAATGCATTTCATTGTTAATTTGGAAAGAAACGTGTGTGAAAGAAAAATTACACAATAAAGTTTTAAAAAATCTATATAATATTTTTCGCTACACGATTCTCCTAAAATAATTTATGAAATTCCTTGATATTTATTTAATAGGTCAATTATTACCTAGGGAATATGCTATCGGCATTGATTTTATTTAAATTTTGGGCAAAAGCTATTAAAAATAAATAAATCTACGCAAAATAGGTTATAGGTTGGCAAGCATGTTGATACTCCCACCTTAAAAACTAATATTATTTAATCCTGCTCTGTAAAGTTGAAAATTATTTTTCGTGGCTACAATATATTTTTTGCCAGGAAAAATAGCTAAATCTAAAGGTAATTTTAGTCATATTCATTTCGATAATAATTTAAACAACAATTTCGATGTAACATTTTTAGGAAATAAATCATTTAAACTTTACTATTATTTTATTATTATAGTATTTAAAACGATTTGTTTAGCATTTAAAAATATCAAATTATCATATTTCCTTTTATTATTAAATAATTCAATTTTCTTTCGGAGTATTTTTTAAACTTAATAATAAAAATAATAATAATAAACTTCTTTTATTACGAAAAATAAAAAACAATTACAAAGACTAATAATAACAGGCAGACAAACCCGAAGACTCTTAAAAGTTTTAAAAAATAATTATTAGTTTAGGGTAATGGTTTAGCAAATTTATTATTTGACAGGTTCTAGAGGACTGGCATGGTGGAGTAAATATTGGCGGCCCAAAACTGTCTAACTTAAGATTTGCCGATGATACGACCTTGATAGCTGCCTCTAAGAAAGAAGTTCTGGAACTCCTGAAGAGACTTGAAGATGTCAGTGCTCTTTACGGACTAAACATAAATTATAATAAAATCAAAATTATGATCATTGATAGAGAAAATAACAACTACCCTGAAACTCGGACTGTTGGACACTGTGAAGTTGTCAACAGTTTTGTCTATCTTGAAGCCCTAATAGAAAATACCGGGGGATGTGATGGCGAAATAAGACGGCGTATTCAGCTTATTAAGACAGCAATGATACAGTTAAATAAAGTATGGAGAGATCGGAATATCACAAAACAAACTAAAATCAATCTAGTCAGTACCTTTGTCTTTTCGGTCTTTCTATATGCTTCAGAATCTTGGACTGTCAAAGAACTAAATCGTCGTCGGATTGATGCATTTGAGATGTGGGCATGGCGACGAATGTTGAGAGTGTCCTGGACCGCACATAGAACAAATGCTTCGGTTCTGCCAGTAATACGTCTGTCAAAACGTTTGTCCAGTATCGTGTACTCCCGAATTCTTACATTTTTTGGAAACATCAATCGGAGTAAGCATATGGAGAGGCTTATTGTACAGGGAAAACCTGAAGGGAACAGAAGGCGTGGCCGATCACCAAATAGATGGGTTTAGATTTTATTATTATTATTAGATGCTACTCTTCCACAAGCTGCTCATATGTCATCTAACCGAGATAAATAAGTAGATGCAGTCAAGAGAGCCATCCAAAACATTGAACCCCGTTAATATGGGGCACAACACATCTGTAAAGATGTTATGATTAGGAAGAAGAATGGTTTACCAACAGAAAATTTCCGTTGATCTGGTAAAGACAAAGTATCTATGTATCTTCTATATAGTATGTCCGGAATGGGGTAGACAAGATTGCCAACGGTCCCAAAATTTCATTTTTCGAGGAAAAGTCATTCTTTAAAAAAAATTAGATTGCTGAAAAAAGATGATTATCGGTGAAAACAAAATAAATATATACAGAGTGTCCATAAAGTTAAAAAAAGTTAAAAATTTAAATTTTTTATAAGAGTAAAGTCTTAAGATTTTGGCAAAATGTTATTTTGTATCAAATTATCACATTATCTAATAATTGGGGTACTTTACTCTAGTAAAAAATTGAATTTGTAACTTATGGACATCCTGTATACATTTTTTTTCATCGATTATCGTATTATTTAAGCAAGCATAAATACTATTGTGAAATGTAGTAACTTATGGACATCCTGTATATATTTTTTCATCGACCATCGTATTATTTAAGCAAGCAAAAATTCTATTGTGAAATATAGTTCTTGACAAAAAGATGAATCTCATCGTCGACGGGGGATGGGTATAAAATTTTCTATTGCATCGTATATACAGAGTGAAATTTTAAACTGGAATAAATTCAGTATTAGAAGGCCCCATTCGCTGTTTCTACCCCAAAAAATGGGGTAAATTTAATGAAGACACAAAAAAGTATGCCAAACTAAAAATAAACGCAGCCGTAGTTTTTCAGCAAATAAATATGCTTTCTAATATTGAATTTATTCCAGTTGATATAATTCCACCCTGTATAATATTTACCAGCTTGCTTGCATAGCAAACTGATACCAATTGAATTGTGCGAGCGATGCCACAGGTACGAGTACCACACCGAGGAAAATGATCTAATACAACAGGTTTACTATAGTCGGCTTCCACTTAACTAGGCGCGTTATGAACTTATCATAGAGAAACTTATATAGTGTTGTCTTGCTCAAACCAAGGTTAAAACGGCATTATAAAGATATCCGTAATATAAACGCGATAAACCTATTGGTTATTTATGAATCTGAGAGAGAAGCACATCTAAATTTCAGTACTTATCAAAATGTTTCGAAGAACACTACGGTATATGTACCGTAATGTCGTGGATAAGCTCCCTAGTTTTGACAAATGTGTCATTATTAAAAATATTGTGACATAAAATAATAATAATAATAATAATAATAAACAATCTTCATTCAGATAATCATTACAGTAAGTAGAAAAGATAATAATAAAAATAAAAATAAAAATAAAAATAAAAAAATCCTATTCAATGATATCTGAAAAGGCGAATGTCGCGTACAAATCGGTTTGCAAGTTTTCTGCATCCCCAGGCGAAAGAAATGGTTCTCAATTTAATAGATTATTTTTAAAATGAAGAAGAAAAGGCTACTGAAACCGGCGAGTTATTAAATCCCAAGTCTATTAAAGAGAAAGTATCGGAAGCACTAAAACTAAATTTAAGATCAGTACAGAGGATTGTTCATGAAAGTAGTAAAAATATACCAATGAAGAAAACGCAACGACGATCAAGGAAAACGAAGATTGAAACTTTACAAGAAGGTAAAAAAATTTATGTAAGGAATGTTATATGCATCACAAGTCGATATAACGCTTTCAGCTCTGAAAGATGCTTTGAAGGAACGAGGTGTTTTGGAAATAGGTGTCAGGTCATTGTCAGCGCTCATTAAAAGCTTAGGATTTCGTTATAGAAAGGACTGCAACAGAAGATATTTGTGCGAACTACCAAGAATTGCAAGCGAACGAGTATAGTTTCTGAAAAAATATGTTGAAAATTATGAATCAAAGTTTAGAAAAGCAGTTTCTTTAGATGAAACTTGGGTATTTTCGAATGGATGCGGGTCTAAATCATCTTGTGACTTGTCTATAAAAGTCTAAACATAGATATTGTATGTATTGGCACCAATAAGTTATTTGTACCTATTCGCAATAATATACAGTATGTCTCTGTAAGTTTGCATCATATGGAAAACTTTTTTATTATTCATTTTACGAAAAAAAGTTATTCCTCATAAAAAGCTCTGCATAGTCTAAAACCTAAATTGCAACCATCAAATATCGAAATTTTCCAGTCATATACGAGGTTTGTCAAAAAATGTGAATTTTTCCCAAGAATGTAAATTTTTCCCAAGAGTAAAGTACCTTTATTTTTGATATTATCAAAAATTGTTATTAAAAAAAGTTGATCAGAACTAAAAACCACGTCTAAATATGCAATAACACGCATTAAATTAATTAAATAATAAAAAAATTAAATAATTAATAATAAATTAATAAAATAATTTTTCAACATAAATGCGTATAATTGCATATTTAGACGTGGTTTTTAGTTCTGATCAACTTTTTTTAACAACAATTTTTGATAATGTCAAAAATAAAGGTACTTTACTCTTGGGAAAAATTTACATTCTTGGGAAAAATTCACATTTTTTGACAAACCTCGTATATGACTGGAAAATTTTTATATTTGATGGTTGCATTTTAGGTTTTAGACCATGCAGAGCTTTTTATGAAGAATTACTTTTTTTCGTAAAATGAATAATAAAAAAGTTTTCCATATGATGCAAACTTACGGAGACATACTGTATATGTACATTAGTTTAGTTAAAATAAATGTACACAAAAATATTTAAAATTATATACAATGTAAATTGCAGACAAATTCTGATGTTCTAATTTTGATTTATAAAACAATCACCCCTATTTACGGACCAACATTTGATTCCCAAGAGTGGTCGCTAGTCAGAGGTTTTACTATAGGTATATTGTTTATCTAATTTTCCATCAATTTAGTTATTATTTTTTTGAAATATAAAACTATTTTGTCAACCGTGTGCAACAACACGAACGCACCCCTGGGAAATTAATTTTGGAACGAGACCCGTCACTATTTATGTCATTTTTATTATGACTGATAGTTTCAAATTAATTGTTAACCTATTAACATTCATTTTTATGGAAAATCAGCTGTCCATATGCCGCCATATTGGTTTTTATATTTTGAAACATTTTTGAACCTCTGATTCAACTGATTTGATTCAGGAGGTCACGTGCGCCCAGTTAAGTGGAAGCCGACTATAATAGTTAAGGAGCTAGCGTGCAAAAAACGCCATAGTTGGCTGCCCGTCAGTCGAGTTTGAAAAAACGTTGCCATTACTCCACTGAACACCCTCGTGCTTGAAGTTTTGCTTTTACCCATCAACTTTAAGATTTATTGGCAATAATGACATAGAGCGATTGGCCATAGTGAGGAGCCCGTCAGTCAGGTTGAAAATTAGGTTCTGTAGGTTGCCAAGATCATGTATCTAAAATTTCGTTGCGATCTAACCACTAGATCGTGATTTAGGCCAAATGGAAGTTTATAATTTGTTTTTTGACCGCCATTTTATTGGCCATAGTAAGAAGCCCCTCCAAAACTTGTTTCTACCTCTTCGTTTGGATAAAATGACAGCAAAAATGCACTTGACTGACAAATCGAATCACGACGTTCTTCCCTGGGTGACCTACAAAATCTCGAAAAATCCAATTTTTCAGTCTTTAGCATGGCTTTTTCAGAAATTCAACCAAAATTATCAGTCAATCATTTTTCCTGATTTTTAGACATTCAATAAAGTAGAAATCACAAACGACTGACATTTTCCTCGAATATTTTCAATTTAGCCATACTTTGAAAATTTTCTGATTTTGGACTTTTTATAATGAAATTAAAATGTTACTAATACAACCCAGCTTGCTCAACCCAAAAATGCCAACAATTTCATTTAATAAATAATAACCATTTAATTTTCGATTTTCTTCAGTAATTATTCATTTCTTACTGCTGAAATTGGTTATCGTATCTTTTTGTGGCAAAAATTCTATATTTTTTGATTACTGAATCCAATATAATATAACATAAATTCAACGAATGAATAGGGGTGGAGGGTAGCAGAGGGGTGGAGAAAGGTGTTAATAGGTGATAGTTATGTATTGAAACGTTTTTTAGGTCATCAAACATCATCGTCATACATTGTTTTACTTTTAAGTCCATTTGGAACAGCATTATTGAGCCATTATAAAAAAGTTCAAAATCAGAAAATGTTCAAAGTATGGCCAAATTGAAAATATTCGAGGAAAATGTCAGTCGTTTGTGATTTCTACTTAATTGGATGTCTAAAAATCAGGAAAAATGATTGACTGATAATTTTGGTTGAATTTCTGAAAAAGCCATGCTAAAGACTGAAAAATTGGATTTTTCGAGATTTTGTAGGTCACCCAGGGAAGAACGTCGTGATTCGATTTGTCAGTCAAGTGTATTTTTGTTGTCATTTTATCCAAACGAAGAGGTAGAAACAAGTTTTGGAGGGGCTCCTTACTATGGCCAACAAAATGGCGGTCAAAAAACAAATTATAATCTTCCATTTGGCCTAAATCACGATCTAGTGGTTAGATCGCAACGAAATTTTAGATACATGATCTTGGCAACCTACAGAACCTAATTTTCAACCTGACTGACGGGCTCCTCAATATGGTCAATCGCCCTATGTCATTATTGCAAATAAATCTTAAAGTTGATGGGTAAAAGCAAAACTTCAAGCACGAGGGTGTTCAGTGGAGTAATGGCAACGTTTTTTCAAACTCGACTGACGGGCAGCCAACTATGGCGTTTTTTGCACGCTAGCTCCTTAACTATAAGACATAATTTGTATTGATAGCTTATTTTTTTTTAACCCATATTAAATAAATTGCTGGTGTATCAAACCCGTTTTAGTGTTAAATCAATTCCAGATTTGATAGAATAGTATTTTTATTGGTAGTAATCAGTTCCATTAGCAGCACAATCTTGTTAAGTAATGAATTACTTTTAAAACAGCAAATACGTTAAGAAATAAATTGTATCTTTTCAATGCGACACATTTTGTTACCAGTAAAGCGCTTTCTCTACAATTAAGAAAGCAGAAGAGTGTCTCCAAAAACGAATTGGATCCGTTAGAACCTATAACCTACAAGACGTAGTATTAGTTTCAATGTATTTGTTGCGCAGGTCACATCATTGTTCGGAGTCTTCTGGCTGTCCTGTCTGAATTTAAATTATATTCGATCGTATCTACCAATACCTATTTTAATTAATTTATTTTTACTTTGTATTTAAGTTTTTTAAAACTTTGCATGTGAGATAAAGCAATAAAAGATTTTTATTTTGCACAAACCATCATTAGTATTGGACTTTATAATCTATCGACGAAATTAACTATCTCAGTAAACCATGTTGCATAATAGATAATCATATGAAATGTTAAACGACAAAAACAATATCACACTAGACGCTATTTAAATTTTTTCAGTACTGATTTTTAGTGGTAAGTATATTAACCGTAGCAAGCAAATATTATTGTGAATAATGTCAAGTTTTATAACAACTGCTATGCAATAGCTATAAACCATTGTGTTAGCATTAAGTCCTATTTCCTATTGGCTAAATTACCGTGATATTATCACTACACAACGGTCTAGTAATTTTCGTTGTCCAACAGTAGGAAAGCTCGTTGCTGTCACATATAGTATTAAACAGTTATATAAAGGGTTTGGGAATTTTTATAAGGAATAGAATGCTTTTTTCTCAGTGCAGCTATAATATATAAATAATATATAAACAAACGAACACGAGCAAACCTGAACAAACCCAAAGTATAAACCTATTTAAAAAAGGTGTAAATAATCTTATGACCTCTTTTAATTTCTAAGTAGTTAATAGGGTATTGGAATAGGCTACTAAAACAGACACTACTACTTTCTGCAAAAGAAGGAAAGCACTTTCCATGACTCTACAGCTCTACCTTATAGTTAAAAAGTTTAATGTTAGTCGTATATGGCTAGCTTAACCCCGTTCAATAGAACTTTGACTAGTGACCAAGTTTTTTACATAAAATATAATTTTGTTAGGGTAAATACAGATTTGCAAGTAAAACTGTACTTTGGTTTATCGGTACATACTCTCACTGGAAAAAGCTTAATCATCATTTTAATTTATATTACGTTAACCATCTCGGTTCGTTATATTATTATGTAAAAATGTTTCTAATTTATTTACAGTAAAACTACCTTTACAGTTTTCTGAAAATAACACAACTTTTGTAATGGTTCTCTTTGATTTAAAAAGAAAATCGTTATTTACAGTCCAAATAATTTATACCTTGTCTGTATACAATTTCTTTATTATAATTATTTAATAATATGATTTTGTAAGATATTGTCCTTAGTTATTTTAGGATGTTTTCAGACTTGTTATTTTATAAATGATACATATTAGATAAACACCCTGCTCTTTGGTAAATAAAATAACTATTCATTGTTTTTCTTCTGACAAGGTTTTACTAGTAGTGTAGTACCCTATAATTTGAATTATTATCAGAATTTAGACGAGTATCCTTTTTTCAGAACAATAATTTGTTTGTACAGGGTGTCCCGAAATTAGCGTGCAATATTTCTAGGGCGTAAACTATATCCAAAAATATGACAAAAATGTCCCATAAACATACCCCGAGAAATGCTCCATTAGGGGGCTAGAGCCCCTCAAAGCTGGTCCGGAAGGAAGTCTTTTTTTATAATAGTATGGAAACCCTTAAAGATAATGACATAAAAATTGGTACGTGCCTTCCAACCGATAAACTGTACATAACAGTTAGTTTAGAATGAAAATATTTCTTCCAGTGGCGTCGCACGGAGCGGGGCTGAAGGTAAATATTATCCTACATTTTTTATTTCTAGGATTTTTTAATTTTAAGTACAATATTTTAAGAACCTCGAGTTTTTTCTCTAAAAAAGTACCCCTTGTTTTATTTCGATAGGAGGCACTGTTTTCAAGTAAAATTAATTTTAAAATAAAACGTATTTTTCAAAAGAAAGGTTAGTCCATATGAGTTCAGGTAAATCCGAAAGTTAGCGTGCAATATTCCTAGGGCGTAAAGTACATCCAAAAATATTACAAAAATTTTCTATAAACATACCCTCAGAAATGCTCCTTTAGGGGACTAGAGCCTCTCAAAAGGAGGCAACAGAGAACTCACAGATATTGTAATGGTAGTTCTACTGCCGCTGCAATAGAGTACAGGAGGCGATTTCCGCATAGAAGAATACCTAGCGGTAGAAGATTTGCTACGGTCCATCGAAATTTAATAGAAAATGGATCATTTTAAAGACTTCATGCTATTACAAAAAAAAAATTTGCCCCCCTTTGAGAGGCTCTAGTCCCCTAAAGGAGCATTTCTGAGGGTATGTTTATAGAACATTTTTGTAATATGTTTTGATGTACTTTACGCCCTAGGAATATTGCACGCTAACTTTCGGATTTACCTGAACTCATATGGACTAACCTTTCTTTTGAAAAATACGTTTTATTTTAAAATTAATTTTACTTGAAAACGGTGCCTCCTATCGAAATAAAACAAGGGGTACTTTTTTAAAGAAAAAACTCGAGGTTCTTAAAATATTGTACTTAAATTTTAAAAATCCTAGAAATAAAAAAAATAGGATAATATTTACACTCAGCCCCACTCCGTGCGACGCCACTGGAAGAATCTAGCCCCCTAAAGGAGCATTTCTGAGGGTATGTTTATAGAACATTTTTGTAATATTTTTGGATGTACTTTACGCCCTAGGAATATTGCACGCTAACTTTCGGATTTACCTGAACTCATATGGACTAACCTTTCTTTTGAAAAATACGTTTTATTTTAAAATTAATTTTACTTGAAAACGGTGCCTCCTATCGAAATAAAACAAGGAGTACTTTTTTAAAGAAAAAACTCGAGGTTCTTAAAATATTGTTCCTAAAATTAAAAAATCCTAGAAATAAAAAATATAGGATAATATTTACACTCAGCCCTACTCCGTGCGACGCCACTGGAAGAAATATTTTCACTCTAAACTTACTGTTATGTACAACTTATCGATTGGAAGGCACGTACCAATTTTCATGTTATTATCTTTAAGGGTTTCCATACTATTATAAAAAAAGACTTCCTTCCCGACCCTCTTTGAGGGGCCCTAGCCCCCTAAAGGAGCATTTCTCGGGGTATGTTTATGGGACATTTTTGTCATATTTTTGGATATAATTTACGCCCTAGAAATATTGCACGCTAATTTCGGGACACCCTTTATAGTCACAATTATACATTCAAAACAATATTGCCATCCAGTTATGTAATTTGTGTCTTTTCGGCATTTTGGTTTTTAAACCAGTAACGCCGTGAATTTCATTTCAGTTATAAAAAGTTTTATAAATATGCATGCCTCTCTTATTATTGTCAAATAATGAATACTGTAATGATTAAACATTAAAAGCCTGTTGTAATATCAATAGGTATACCACCTATAGGTAATAATCTGTAAATATATACAGGGTTAGTTGAAATAACCGGAACGGCTAATTTTCTTTAAAACTACCAAGGCTAAATCAATGCATTTTGGTACAGGTGGATAACTTAAAAAACTGAAGTGAAAATTGAGAATTGCGACGCTGCCAGATTTTTAGTTTTTTCTGTAACTCAAGGAATGTTTTTTTTTTCAAATGTAACACTACTTTTTTTTATCGAATTCGATTCCTCCCATTAACATTACCACTTTCTGATAGTATCAAATTTTTATCTCAAATAGTTCTATGGGAAAAACAGTTAATTAGTTACAACTCTAACTCTAAAAAAATCCAGTCTATTTCCATTTAAAAACGTTTCAAATAAGGTCAAAAGGAAGGTTGGTAGACATAATGTACCTAATAGTATCGACAACGATAATAACAACTAACAACTACTAACAATAACATAGCTAGTAAAAATAATTTACATATTATTATTATAGTACACAACATTAATTTGATTATGATATCGATAATATGTAAGTAATTTTTACTAGCTATGTTATTGTTAGTAGTTGTTAGTTGTCATTATCGTTATCGATACTATTAGGTACATAACCTTCCTTTTCACATTATTTGAAACGTTTTTAAATGGAAATAGATTGGATTTTTTTAGAGTTGTAACTAATTATCTTTTTTTCCCATAGAACTATTTGAGATAAAAATTTCATACTATCAGGAAATGGTAATGTCAATGGGAGGATTCGAATTCAATAAAAAAAAGAGTAGTGTTACATTTGAAAAAAAAACATTCATTGAGTTACAGAAAAAAATGCCCTTATTTATCAAAATATCGAAAAACTTTATTCGAAAAAGTTGTTTATTTAGGCATTTTTAGCCTTTGTACGAAATTTTGACATTCTAATACAATTTTTATTTTTTGCCAGATTCTTAAAAATTTTGATCAACCCTCGTAGATTAACTTTTATACATCGATGTAAAACCATTTGCCTTTACTTCATTTGTAATCTTAATGCGATTTTGTGTAAAATTTTCGTTTCCAATTATTTATTTTGCTTCAAAAACTGAAATTGTTATTGATCAGTATGTAATGTTTGATGCAAAGTTTATCTAATTACATCAGTTTTGTCAAAACCGACGTTTCTCATTTTTCTTAAGTTAGTAAACAGATGTACTAAAAGAAAATATTAGGAAGCTTTCGTTGAAATTTTACTTAATTAATATTGGATCAAAAAGAATAAAGATTAATCGCTCAAAACATTTTATTCAACAAAAATATAGTTTTATATAATTTATATAATTAATTTAATTTAATAATAATAATAATAATTAAGTAAAATTTCAACGAAAGCTTCCTAATATTTTCTTTTTGTACATCTGTTTACTAACTTAAGACAAATGAGAAACGTCGGCTTTGACAAAACTGATGTAATTAGATAAACTTTGCATCAAACATTACATATTGATCAATAACAATTTCAGTTTTTGAAGCAAAAGAAATAATTGGAAACAAAAATTTTACACAAAATTGTATTAAGATTACAAATAAAGTAAAGGCAAATGGTTTTACATCGATGTATAAAAGTTAATCTACGAGGGTTGATCAAAATTTTCAAGAATCTAGCAAAAAATAAAAATTGTATTAGACTGTCCAAATTTCGTACATAGGCTAAAAATGCCTAAATAAACAACTTTCTCGAATAAAGTTTTTCGATACTTTTATAAATAAGGGCATTTTTGAACCTATTTTAATAAAAATGTCAAATTTGACAGGTAACGCAAGTCGTGCAGCTGCTTCAGTATACGTCATTTTTGGTTTTTAGGTAAGCAAAAACTAACTGCTTTTTCAATTTTTACCTATACCTAATAATAAAAAAAAATCCCATTTGATGCGGGCACTGTATAGAGTTAATTTGAAAAATGTATTCAATATGTCCTTATTTATGCATTATGTTTAAATGTAAAATTAAATTATAAAACAGCATCTTTCTTAGAATTTTAGTACAACGGTAATTCGATATATTTATATTAGCGTTTTTTCGGACACGCCCCCCTGTATTTATTATCGAATTTATTCCACTTTTCTAATACACACTGTATACACACCCTCTCACAATAATATCATTAAATTACTGTATTGAAAAAAGAAACACTCCAATATTTCGTAATAAATTCTTGTTGTTTGCTAATCCTTGTAAGGAAGAAAAAGTAAATATTAGTATTTTTCAAGTTTATGACCGTATTTGCGAGCTGAATAAATATTTTAGGGGTTTATGCAAATATTTCGGTAAAATGAATAGAAACGAGCTATAAGCAGCTTTGAAACTTTTATATTGTATTGTAATAGGTAAAGTTTTAATTAAAGGTTTATAAAATAGCTAAACTGTAAAGCTCTTTTCTATAAGGGGGTTGATGATCTGTGTATTATTATGTCACTTCATACTGTACGATATATCCTCTTAAACATCACTGATTTGATTTGGATAAATGTATTATTAAGTTAGAAACCAGCAACTGCACGAACTACCACTTGTTAAAGAACTCCCTTAAAAATTTCCAACTCGGATCCCTCGTCACAAAACGTTCATTAACCAATCTACTCTAGAACTTGTAACGCAAAAAGAACTATTAAAAGTGCAATAGATTTATAAAAATGTATATTATGTCATGCAATGAAGCTTTGCTTTGGTTTCCGAAAAATTTGAAAATATTTTATAAAATATCATTTTAGCATTGTTTCAATAGAAATCATACAAAGGTCATCACTAAAATTAAAATTTAGATTTAAATTTAAACAATATTATATATAATACTTAAATGTATGTACCTTGACTTAATCTACTAGGTACCTTCGGTTACTTCCGGTTTTACTGAATGTGACCCAAACTTTCTTTTCAAATAAGACCCCTGATCAGGCCCGGTCCCAGCGCCCGGGCAACCCGGACAGACGCCGGGGGCGCAAAGTCCAAGGAGCGCAAAATATTGCCAAAGGTATAACAAATAAGCGTCTGTATAACCTTCGATGTATAATATACTATTTAAAAGATAAGGGCGCCCAAGTATTTTTTATAAATTCTGAAACAAAGCGGGTGCCTTTAACCCATTTAATAGGGGCCAAAAAAACATCGAAAATGGAACATCGATGATCTTTAAACCTCGATCTTTATAGTCCTCCCTTAGCGCGGCGCGGCGACAAAAAAAGAAACAGCAGGCTCAGTTGGATAGACTCGTGTCGACTTGTGTTTTTCTAAAATTAAAACATTGAAGGGAGCAAATTATTTGCAAATTAGTCACTGCAGAGTGCACAGAGAACCTCTCCTTCTTAAAATATCATGTCAAAAAAATTAAGTATTTTTGATGGTATAAGTATATATACCGGGTGTTTCTCAAAAGACGTTCACCCATATAACTTTTTTATATTTGAAGATTTTAAATGAAATTTTGAGATTATGCATAAGAGATGGGTCTGCATTTAATGGCATAATTTTTAATTTGTTAGCACTTCTGGTTTGACCGGAAGTGACCTTGACTTTGGAATTTTAAATGGGACACCTTGTATATTTTTACTTATTGGGATTCAGCATAACATTCTGAGTAACATGACACCTCACTTGTAATTTTTTAACGTGTTATAACATTTTTATGTTTATTTTTTATTTTTTATTTAGAGTGCTACAAATTAATTAAATCTGTTAATTTATAATCAAGTAGTATATGAAATTCAAAATTATGTCATAATAATTGACTTTCGAAGGTTCACAAGCGTTTAAAAAATGAAATTTTGTTTTCTTGACGTTTACTCCATTTTTTCAAATGGAACGATGGTGGTTCACTAGGATATTTAAAACGAGCATTTTTTTTCCAACAATTTGAAACCATACACTCTTATGCTATGTTAAAATTGACACTGAAAAATTTGCCTTATATCCTAATCGCAAATTTAAAAGCGTTATGCATTATTGCCTTTCATCTCTTATGCATAATCTTAAAATTTCATTTTAATATCTATAAATACAGACAAGTTATAGGGGTGAACGTATTTTGAGAAACATCCGGTATATATTCAGGAAAAAAACATGAAATAAAAATGTCGAGTGCGCTAAATAAGACCCTTGCCCGGGGGCGCCAGGAGGTCTAGAACCGGGCCTGCCCTGATTTATATTTTTAGTTATTTGGACTTATTTGGATCAATACTGAGGAAAATGATTTAATACAACATGTTTCCTAAGACATAGTAAATAAATTGCTTGTGTATGTATATGAAACCTACTTTAGTTCTATATCAATTCCAGATTTGCTAGAACAGTGCTTTTACTGATAGTAATCAGTTCTATTAGCAGCACAGTCTTGTTGAATAATGAACTACCTTTAATACAGCAATTTTGTTAAGAAATAAGTCGTATATTCTCAATGAGATGCATTTTGGTCCCCGTAAAGGCTTTCTCTACAATTAAGAAAGCAGAATAGAGTCCCTAAAAACGAATCCGTTAGACCCTATAATCCACGTTGGTGAGGGTTTGTAGCGATCGGCAATCGCCGCGCGGCGTAGTTTTAGTTTCACAGATCACATCTTTGTTAGGAGTCTTCTAACTGTCCTGTCTGAATTAAAATTTTATTTATTGTACCAATACATGTTTCAGTTAATTTATTTTTTCTTCGTATTTAAGTTTTTTAAACTTTGTAAGTCAGATAAAGCAAAAGAAGATTCTTATTTCGCACAACCATCATTAGTATTCGACTTTATATTCTATGGACGCATTTTGGCATCTCAGTAAAACATGTTGCACAAGAGATCATAATAATATGCAATGTTAAACGACAAGAACTATATCACACAGAAGCAATTAAAATTTTTAAGAACTACATTACTGATTTTTAGTGGTAAGTATATGCTTTATTAGCCGTGGTAAGCAAATATTATTATGATTAATGTCAAGTTTCATTACAACTGCCAGTCGGAACTAATACAGTACTTATATAAAATCAGATTAATGACTGTAAACAATACTATAGTAGCATTAACTCTCTTTATTCCCTATTGGCTAAATTACTGTGATATTATCACTACACAACGGTTCACCAATTTTTATTATCTTACAGTAGGAAAGCGCGTTGCTGTCACATAATAATATAGTATTATATACTTCTATAAAGACTATGGGAGTTCTTATAAGGAATAGAAGGATTTTTTCTGTGTAGGGTATTTTTAAAAATTCGTTTTACCTCAGTTAATTATTTTGGGTAATTCACTGCACAAAAATTTAAGCGATCCATTACCAAATAGCAGTTTGTAAGTATTGCTGAATAAACTAGTTGAAAAAACAAATTTTTATAACAAAATTTTAGCCAATATGTAGGAGTAATATTATATTATTTTGCATGATATTTATACATGCTTAATTATTATGTTATACGTAAGCTCTTTTAAAGAGCTTTCTCCTCCTCTCACTCTATTTTGCGAGTTAGAGCAAGATATATTTAATCAAAGTTGTACCATATATTTCGAAGAATAAAACACTTAATTTTTGATGTAACGTTATTTGGCATATTATCGAAAATAACCCGATAATCTTTTACAGAAAGGTTAAACACCCTCTAGCGGTAGATTTAGTAACTTTAAAATAATTGCCAGCAATTTCTTTTAGTTAATTTTGTAATAAAAAATTTTATATTAAAACTTTGTGACAAACAGTTTCTGAGATATGGTTCATTGGTTCATTCTTATTTGGCCACCCGGTAGGTCTATAAAAAGTGATTTGATTATATTATCTAAAAAACCTCATTGAATTATCCATATTTTTTTATGAAAATGATTAATGCCCAAGTAGGACTGATTTTGTTAGTACACAAATAGCAGAACTCAAACGACATCACAAAATTTTTATTTATTATTCTGAAGATAAACATGTGAAGATTACGCCACTGATTTTCAAATATATGTAATCGATTTAAAACGGAAAAGTTTTCTCTTTATCTTGTCGATTTCTATTTCAACTTGGCCCCGGATCTAGTGCAATCCTGATACGATCTGCATCGCTTACTCCTGTCTGACCTCTCTTTTATCGCTGCCGTTGCTGGCACGAAATCCATATTAATGACCCCATACAAACGTATTAACATGTCTCTGATGGCACTTCAATTCATTAGTAAAATGTAAACATAGTAATAGAGCTATTTACATTTTACTAACCAAGATGTGAGACAAATGATTTTTATAAGTATTCGCGTTACTTGGTTTACTTTTTATATTATATCATACTTTGTTTCTTTCATACCGTGCGAGCAAAAATTATTTGCATCAAAGAGGGCCTTGCATCTAAGGACGTAATGCTTAGTTGTTGAGCTTAATACCTGTTGGGTGTCAGTAACTACCTGAATTGACAATCAATCAGTTATTCCGTCATCTTTAACAGTTGTTACAAGTAATTTGATTTATCGCTAATTTTTCCAATTTCTTGAACAATTGTTTAGGGAAACAGCTTCTATACAACACAAAAAAGGAGCAGGAAGACCATCTGTAAGAACAGAAAAATTTGTTGCAAACGTTCGTGAAATACCTATTGCAAAATACGCCAACAAATTGTATAAGACGCCTGTCCCAAGAAGTAGGAAGATCTTATGGAACATGCAGGACTATTCTTAAGAAGCAGTTAAAGTTATTTCCTTATAAAGTAGACAATATTTTGAATCCATTTGTGAAGCAGTTACTTGACGACGAACTACGTTTTGGATATATTTAACAGGACGGTGCAACCGCCCATACAGCCACCGAAACTGTTAACTACTTACGAAATTTTTTCGACGGCAGATTGATCAGTTTTCGATCAGACATTGAATTCCCACCTAGATTACCTTGTTTAAGGGTTATGGATTACTTAGTTTTTCCTCATTTCACTATTTTTAAAACACCAGTTGCAAATTTTGAATAATTACAAGAAAGGATTATCCAAGAATGTGGTAACATTTCCCCAGAGATGCTGGTCAACACTTTCGAAAATATGAAGAGACGTGTGAATTTATGCTTGGAGCATGGCGGTGGCCAATTTCAGCAATTTATGTAATTATTTTTCTTTTCCTTTCTGTATATTCTTACTTTGTTAATTTTGTAAACAACAAAAATAAATTTGTATTTGTCTACTTATTTTATTACTCATTAGTTTGGCATATCATCTTATTATATGAATTTGACAAAATTTTAACCTAGATTTGTTGGATATATCGTCCCCATATCATTGTGATCTAAACCAAGCCCTACGTTTTTTAATCCAAGCCCTCTTTGATGCAAATAATTTTTGCTCGCACGGTATTACACGTTACTAAAGGGCGGAATATATGCAAAATGCATAATATGCATTTTTTGCATATTTTGTCAATTTCAGAATAAAATGCATATTTTTCATAAATTATAATTTTAAGAGCATATTTTTACGTTTTCAGCTTTATCAAAAAATTTAAAACGGTTAAAGTTTAACGCCCAGTTCGGTACTTATTTCAGAGATTTTCCAATCTGAAGATTATAATAATTATTTACATTTTGGTTATACACAAGGTATTTATTGGTTTGCAGGTCTATTAATTGTTAGGGGTTGTTTATTGTCACTTAATAATGCGTTATTCACCTGCTTAACAAATTGTATTTATATTGATTTGTAATACATACTACTGTTTTAGTTTGTCGAAAGATTTCAGTATTTTCAGTGTGAAACTAGTAATTTCGAATTTGTTTTCAGAATGTCTAAGGTGGCGACAACGTCTTCGTAAATTAAAAATTTCTCAGAGTTAGAGTTTACTAAAGAAAAAATCTTCTGTAAAGCTTGTACAAAAATTATTGTTTGTGAAAAGAAGTTCCAAATCGATCAACATTTAAAAATACCGCTGCATAAGTCAAAGTTACAAAATATGAAATCTGAGCCACTTTAGCTGAGTGTAACAAAAACATTTCAAACTGTTGGCGAAAAATCGAAATCTGGAAACGATATTTTTTAATAAGACTTATGCAAGGCTTTGGTCGCAGCAAACATACCTTTAAAAAACTTGCAAAATCCGATATAGCTGTAAAAAAGAATGAAGAATTTAAATTCTTAACGGCCGTAAAAAGCATTTATGAGGGTAAACCATCCAACGAAGTTGTATCTTGGCCTTATATTTTGCTACCTAAGTTGCAATATTGTCCGATCACATCAGTAGATGTTGAAAGAAGCTTCTCTTTGTATAAACATTTTTTACTATTTTTAATTAAATTTAAAAAAATATTTACTAATAAATGCATTTTATACAATTTTAGGTAAAAAAATTGTTTACTTTTATTTTTCTTTGATTTTTTTTGCATTTTTTAAAAACAAACACGTTTTTTAAAACCCAATGTGTTTCTTTACCTCATTTATATATTAATATAATAAATTAAGAACCATTGCATACCAGTAGGTATGCATATTTGGTTAAAAAAATGCAAATAACTGCATATTTTAAAAGCAAACAAGGCATATATATGCGCACAGTGGCGGACTGACACAGTAGAACTAGGTCGGCTACACACACCTTGGGGGCCCGGCAATATAATAGCAATTATTGACGCCTACTTATTTCGGTGCAACTGTTTCCCCCCACAATTCCATTTCTCATGCTAATATGGTACTTCCCAGCATTAAGCAGTTACAAACCCCAAATATTTTATTATATTACCAAAACACGCGTGGACTTCTCACTAAAACTGCGGAAATTCTAAATAGTACATCATATTGCAATTTCGAATTAATAGCTCTAACAGAAACGTGGCTAAATTCGTCTGTTTTTACTAATGAGGTGATAAGTTCTAGATTTAATACCTATCGTGCTGATCGTGATCCACATGCAACTGGCAAAACAAGGGGTGGGGGTGTTTTACTAGCTGTTGACCAGCGATTTAAATCATCCAGAATTATATTTCAGAACGAAAATTTGTTACCGCATATTGACTTAATAGGCGTTAAGGTCTGTTTCGATTACTCGACGATGCTGTTTTTTGTAGTTTATATACCTCCACCGGTCACCTTAAATGATCTAGATAATCTTTTTGAGTTTTTTATTGCATCTGTTCCTGTATTTGATAAAAGAGTCTGTATTCTGGGTGATTTTAATTTACCCTTATTCTCAGAGTTCGTGGATAGTGGTGTGGAGAATCATTGTACAAGAGCGCTTAGTCATTTTTTAACTTACATGAATCTGAAGCAAGGTAATTATATCAGGAACGCTAACAACAGAATATTGGATCTAGTACTTCATAACAACAAAAAATGTGTAGTTGAGGGTGCCTCGGATATCTCGCTTGTAGGGGAGGATGAACATCATCCTGCCCTTTCTATATCACTGGAATACTCTCATTCAGTTAACCACAAACATGACTTTGTGATAAACTTTGAAAATAACTATAATTTTCGCAAGGCTAACTTTCCTTTAATGTATAATAAGTTTCTGGATGTTGATTGGTCGTTTCTTACATCACTGGATAGTTTGGATGGTGCATGCACTTCTTTCTACGACAAATTGTTTGAGATTGTTGACTTATGCGTGCCACGGTATGCGAAAGCTCCGAACGGTAAGTATCCACCGTGGTTTACTAAAAACATTATCCAAGACATAAAAAAGAAAGATAAGTTCCATCATAAATACAAGAAAACGGCTTGTCCCCAAGCAATGCAAAATTTTAAATTCTTAAGATCCAAAATTAAAAAAGATATCCAAACTTCCTATAAACACTACCTACAAAGAATAGAACTTGATATTAGGAGAGACCCTAAAAAATTCTGGAATTTCATTAAAAGCAAGAGGGAGACCTCCAACATTCCAAACGCAATGTCTTATGACAACGAAGAATTCACTGATCCTCTTGATATTTTAAACAATTTTGCTAAATTCTTTGAACAGTCATTTCTGAATAGTACTTCCGGTGCTTTAAGCAGTGATCAAACTGTATTTAAACATATTATTAATGTCCACTACTTTTCTGAGGATGAGGTCATCAATGCCTTAAAGAAGATTAAACCGAAGTTTACTACAGGGCCGGATTCCGTTCCGGCATTTTTAATCCACGATTGCCGTTTTGTTTTGGTGAGACCGCTTCATGTTATATTTAATCTATGTCTTAAGTATCAGTCAATACCTCAGATATGGAGAACTTCTAAAGTATGTCCTGTATATAAAAAGGGTGATAGGTCAGAAGTATCTAACTACCGACCAATATCAATTATCTGTAATTTTTGTAAAGTGTTTGAGTTCCTACTTCACGAGTCTGTCTTTCCGTTCATCCGCGGGCAAATAACTCAGCAGCAACATGGATTCTTTAAGGGTAGATCCACGATAACCAACTTGCTTAATATGGCACAAAATCTTTCTGAGTCGTTGGATGAGGGTATACAAACTGATGTAATATATTTAGATTTTTCAAAAGCTTTCGATCGACTTGATCATGGTATTTTGATTTCAAAATTAGAAAAGTTTGGATTTTCACAGTCGTTGTTGGCACTTATTAAGTCATATCTCTCCAACCGCTGCCAGTATGTTTCCCTTCATGGACTCAGCTCTAATAAATATACCGCTGGCTCCGGTGTCCCCCAGGGATCGGTGCTTGGGCCGTTACTTTTTATTCTTTTTATAAATGATATTGGTGATGATCTGGATGTTGACCATTTGATATACGCTGATGATATTAAACTATATAAAAGAATTAGAAACATCAATGATTGTATTGTTATTCAGCGGAATTTGGATCTAATTAATAATTGGTGTATTAAAAATAATTTAAAGCTTAACATTGAGAAGTGTAGAGTTGTTTCTTTTACAAATAAACTTTCTGTAATTAATTTTGATTATATTCTTGAAAATAAAATTATTTCTCGCTCTGACTCATTTTGCGACTTGGGTGTCGTTTTTGATTCAAAGCTTTCTTTTATACCCCATATAAATAAGATTATTAGTGAAGCCCTTCAGAGTTATGGATTTATTGTGCGCTGCACTAGGGATTTTAACAGCGTTGATGTCTTAACAAGCTTATACAATGCATATATAAGATCGAAACTAGAATATGCCGCAGTGATCTGGACACCTGAGTATAATGTTCACATTGATAATCTTGAAAGGGTGCAGCGAAAATTCTTAAAGTACCTTAGCTTTAGGGTCGACGGAATATATCCCATGCAGGGTTTTCCCCAGACTCTACTTCTTCAGAGATTTAAATATGAATCACTCAGGGATCGCCGTGATTACCACCTATTAATGGCTCTGTATAAATTACTAAACAATCAACTCGACTGTATTAATATATTGGGTAAGCTTAATTTTAATGTGCCACGATTGAATTCACGACAAAATATGACTTTCTACCTGCCTAATCCAAAGACAAATATTTTAAAGTTTTCTCCTGTCTTTCAAATGTGTGAGAGATATAATAAGCGGTTTGATTTAGATTTTTTCAGTTCTTCGGTCAGTACAGTAAAGAGGTTAGTGCTGCATTAATACTTTAAACTGAGATTGTGCGGCTGGTATTATTTTCTGTCCAGTGACATGATTTTCTATGTTCAGTCTCTCTTTTTCTTTTTTTACTGTTACTTTTCTTATATTCGAATAATTAGTTTAGGTTTACGTATAGACTAGCTTACTTTTGTTAGTATTTTTAGCTTCACTTTTAGTATATTTATTTTTTGTGTAAACTTTTTCATGGTCCTGCCTTGTAGTTGGGTTATTTAACCTGTAGGGTAGGTAATGTAAATAAATAAATAAAAATAAATAAATACTGTCTATATCTTTTCCAATGCAAAAAAATAACGCATTCTGCATCATAAAAATTGTGTAAACTTACTATTGGTTACAGCTCGGATTAAAGGTAGAGAGAAGTGTTGCTTAGCCTATAATAGAAATTGCCAAATAATGAAAGAAATCAACATTTATCTTTTATTCATATTAACGGGGTAATGGTAATAATAAAATAATAAATAAGTTTTAAAATCAAATTTATTTCTATAATCAAAAGATAACAAGGCTTGTAACAAAATAACGAGTTCCGACTTCAACATATAACCGAATACCAAATTATGAACCTCTTCCTCTTTTTTTGACGTCGGTTAAAAAGTAAAATATATTGAGAAAAACGTTAATTAATCAAATATTTTTGCAGTTCCTTTGAACTCATTGCAAATTCTTCCAGGATTTCTTCTGTCGTTGGAATCATATCACGCTCTGTACTTATTAATATTAGGGGTTCTAATAGTTCTTGAGACAAAGATGCTCATAATCTGTTTTTAATAATTTTCAGTTTTGAAGAAATGCGCTCGCATTGCACTTGGGTACACGCTAATGTCAGAATATATTTATACATCATATATTATTTTGTATAAGCAGTTGTATATAAATTGTATATGAACAACACTCTTAGTACGCAAGCAAGGCATTTTTTACATTGTAAATTCTTTTTAGGGTTGGATGAATGCTTTTCTGGAAAATCACTGATCTCTACATGTTCGTCTTCTGATTGTTCTGACTCGCATAAGTCTAGATCTTCACCATCCAAAGAGTTAGCAAGCGAATTAAAACAAGATACAAAACTTAGCAACTCTTCTTTTTTTATGTAGGAGGGATCATTTTCTGCTTTTGTACAAAATATATTAAATAACTGCTCATTTTCGCTTTCGAAACTTAAAATTTCATTCTTTATTTCATCGAATCGGTTGGGATCAAAAAATGTTAGACTTCGAAATATGTTTTGATTTTAAAAAAATCTGCTTTCCATTACAGATGCTAATTTGTCAAAGGTTGGACGAAAAACAGTGACTCGGAATTTCTTTATGGGATCAATCGTAAAATGTTTATCGTCCGCTATTTCACCGGGCATTTTCTTTTTCTTGCGCTTAATTTTTTCTGGGAGTGACGTTTCAACGTTTATGTTTGGCAAATGAGTGTTAGGGCCCGTAAGGACTATGGCCCGGTCGGCATTTGCCCACCTGCCGACCTAGCCAGTCCGCCACTGTATGCGCATATTTTGGCTGAATTTAAGTGCATATAATCTGCCCTTTAGAGTGTTAATGTGTCAGCCATACGAGACAGTCAATGTTTATCTTTTTTGTGTCTTTCTTGTCTTGTGTTCAATGCCTAGTATAAATTACACTGAAATCAATTTGGGACGATGCCTGTTTTTTTATAGGAAAGCCCAACTTGCCCTATTCGTGACAACGTTCTTGTCGTCATCGTCGCTCCGTGCCTTCTTGTAAAATCCAATGTAGACGATCATTGGGAAACAATCGACAATACCCTAAGTTTCTCGAAAATCAAACAGGAAGTAAAGAACCCCGCACTTCTCTTATGGAAAATGGCCCTCGGTTAAATTTTCTAAATTTTTAGTATGTTGTAGAGAATGCCATTCTGATCAAAAGTGTTCATGGCCACAACAATATCTGCCGACCAGTTTTTGAGATACAAGGTGTCCAAGTTGCAAAGTATGAATTCTCAATACATTATATTTTCCTAGTTTATAATATGAATTCGTTTTGTTTTTCTAAATTTTTGATGGCCCTGTCGTAGATAGAATAGAATACTATAAAAATAGTTTAAATTTTTTTATTATATACCGGGTGAGTGACGAAAATTATTTAATATTTTTTGAACTATAAAAAATACTTCGTGTATAAATCTTCACTAAATTTATTGTTATACCATAACAATTGTTTCGACACACAGTGTCTTCGTCAGATGGTTACAAATGAATGGATGATTTAAATTATCTTAAACTATAAAATTTACTCTAAATATTTACCTATTTTATTTTATTACACTTGGAAATACCAAATAACCCAACTATCTGTTATTATTGAAGAATAGGTCATTATACAAATTTTATTATATGAAAAAACCCTAACGGATTAAATTTAAATTTAACAAAGGAGAATTGTTAAGGTCTAACTGGTCATTTAATAGAATATTTGATCTTTTGCATTTGTTAATTTCCATACTTTCTAATAAATTAAGTTTTGTTGACTTATTTACTAAATGTAAAATCTCAAAATTTTCATGAAAACTGTGTTGTTCACTATTTAAATGTATTGCATAATGGGAATTAATGTGTTTTTTGTAACTATTTTTATGTTCTTTGATTCTTTTTCAAAACATCTGCCTGTTTGACCTATGTAAATTTTTGAACAACTACCGCATTTAAGTTTATAAACACCATATTTTTGATTTTTTCGGTTTTGCTTTTATTATTTTTGATTAATGTACCCAATTTATTGTTAGTTCTATAAGCAATTTTAAAATTTTGTTTTTTCAAAAGTTTATTAACCTTAACTGTAATATCTCCATTATATGTAAGAGTTTTGTATTCTATTTTATTTGGTTTTAAAACTGGAAATGCTAAATTAATTGCTTTTTTATATTGTTTTTTATTGATAATGTGATCTATCATGGAAGCTTGATATCCATTGTTTATAGCTAATTGTTTGATTATATATAAAAAACACATTAATTCCCATTATGCAATACATTTAAATAGTGAACAACACAGTTTTCATGAAAATTTTGAGATTTTACATTTAGAAAATAAGTCAACAAAACTTAATTTATTAGAAAGTATGGAAATTAACAAATGCAAAAGATCAAATATTCTATTAAATTACCAGTTAGACCTGAACAATTCTCCTTTGTTAAATTTAAATTTAATCCGTTAGGGTTTTTTCATATAATAAAATTTGTATAATGACCTATTCTTCAATAATAACAGATAGTTGGGTTATTTGGTATTTCCAAGTGTAATAAAATAAAATAGGTAAATATTTAGAGTAAATTTTATAGTTTAAGATAATTTAAATCATCCATTCATTTGTAACCATCTGACGAAGACATTGTGTGTCGAAACAATTGTTATGGTATAACAATAAATTTAGTGAAGATTTATACACGAAGTATTTTTTATAGTTCTTATAATAGATCTTCATCAAGTAACGGCTACCTCTATACAATAATTTTTAATATTTTTTGTTAAATCATTGTATTTTCCGCATTAAATTAAATGTTTACAAAGTAATACTGTAGATGACATTAGTTTGGAGCAAGCTATCAGAATTTATATTTTTTATATTTATACAGGGTAACTCAAAAAAGTTAATATTTTTTTATTAGTTTTAAAAGAAATTTTGTAGATATTTTTTTATGTACTACTTGTCGCTTATCGTATGCTTCCAAGTATATATAATTATTAACGTTATACAGGGTGTTACCGATGATAAGCGATAGAAAATAACATAAAAATGCATGTATTTGTAAATCACCCGGTATATTAAAAATTGGTCGGTTAAATTTCGTTATTTTTTAGTATTTATTGCTTGAAGTGTCTTACTTACATGTTCACTATTGATTTCCCTTTTCTCATGACCAGTTCTGGAGATATACAGCGTCGAACAGACTCAAAACTCAAAAAATAAGCAAATAAAATAACAATTTTTTTAAATATCAATAAAGTTTGTTATGTAAGTTGATTTTATGGTTAAAAATAAATATATTTAATGCTATACAGGGTGTTTATAATAATTAGGGTATTCTAACACTGTATTACAAATAAGAAATATATATAAAAACTATGAACAATTTATTATATCCAAATTATTTTATCCAAAAATAGTAAGTAGGCCCCTAATTATTCGAAACACCCTGTATAGCATTAAATATATTTATTTTTAACCATAAAATGAACTTACATAACAAATTTTATTGAAATTTAAAAAAAATTGTTATTTTATTTGCTAACTTTTTGAGTTTTGAGACTGTTCGATGCTGTATATCTCCAGAACTGGTCATAGGAAAAGGGAAATCAATAGCAAAGATGTAAGTAAGACACTTCGAGCAAAAAAAATTCAAAAATTACGAAATTTAACCGATCCATTTTTAATATACGGGGTGATTTACAAATACATGCATTTTTATGTTATTTTTCTATCGCCTATCATCGGAAACACCCTGTATAACGTTGATAATTATATATATTTGAAAGCATACGATAAGCGACAAGTAGTTCATAAAGAAATATCTACAAAATTTCTTTTCAAACTAATAAAAAAATTATTAACTTTTTTGAGTTACCCTGTATAAATATAAAATATATAAATTCTGATAGCTTGCTCCAAACTAATGTCATCTACAATATTACTTTGTAAACATTTTATTTAATGCCGAAAATACAATGATTTAACAAAAACTATTAAATAATTTTCGTCACTCACCCGGTATATAATAAAAAATTTAAACTATTTTTATATTATTCTATCCTATCTACGACAGGGCCATCAAAAATTTAGAAAAACAAAACGAATTCATATTATAAACTAGGAAAATATAATGTATTGAGAATTCATATTTTGCAACCTCAAAAACTGGTCGGCAGATATTGTTGTGGCCATGAACACTTTTGATGAGAATGGCATTCCCTACAGTATACTAAAAATTGAGAAAATTTAACCGAGGGCCATTTTCCATAAGAGAAGTGCGGGGTTCTTTGTTTAGAATAAAACAGAAGGTCCTACTTGGAAGCATCAACGTTTAAACAAAATTACTAATTTAAGCGAAGGAATGGATAATTTCATAAAAACCATCAAAGCCCTAAAATGAATCATAAAATTCTTAAAAATTATACAGTGAGCTCAAAAAGGTTGAAATAAATTCGTTTTAAATTCATATGATCATTTTCTGGAAAAACGCTTGGACAATGGACATGTCGATTATTATTTTTTTATTGCAAATTTTTTGACATAAGAAATGTGTATACAGGTTGTCTCAAGAAGAACATAATATACCGTAAACATTGATTTTTTTAAATAGAACACCCTGTATATTATTATTTAATTTTTAAATTCGACGATACATTCTGAACACTTTTTGTATAACATACCATATCTTCAAAATTAACGGTTTTCGATATATTGACAATTTAATATTTTTCTGAAAAAAGGCTGATGAGATCCGTAGATTTTTAGTTTCAATTGCGCATTTCTTTATTATTAGGTCCCTTCTTTTTTTATGGTACGTTAAATGCAAACTGTATCTAGAATTTTTAGAATTTGAGTTAATACCGGTACTTGCCGTACTCTAACCAAACTCAGATGAGCCAGAGATTCCCAACAATAACTTATGGTACCAGCAAGACGGAGCACCAGCCCATTACACATGCCCGGTGCGTGAGTACTTGGATACAGTATTTCCTGGCAAGTGGATTGGTCGACGGGGTCCAATAGAATGGCCGGCAAGGTCACCAGATTTGACACTGCTAGATTTTTTTCTGTGGGGCTATTTAAAATCTAAAGTTTGCTTTAACAGACCTAATAATATTGATGAACTTAAAGCTCGAATAAGGCATGAGGTTAGATTAATAGGGCCCCAGGTAATCCATAACGTTTTGGAATAATTTAAAGATCGACTTGCATATTACCAGGAAGTTGGTGGCGGTCAATTTCAACATTTATTAAAATTAAATTTAATATAGTCTATGAAAATATTATAGACTAGGTAGATGTAAAGAGTTCATTTTTAATTGTAGTTTTCGTAATAGAAAAAATGTCAATATATCAAAAACCGTTGATTTTGGAGATATGGTATGTTATACAAAAAGTGTACAGAATGTATCGTAGAATTTAAAAATAATATAATATACAGAGTGT
This sequence comes from Polydrusus pterygomalis, assembly GCA_963969555.1. NCBI lineage: Eukaryota > Metazoa > Arthropoda > Insecta > Coleoptera > Curculionidae > Polydrusus > Polydrusus pterygomalis. The sequence goes on from OZ018378.1 coordinate 67,460,189, forward strand.
TCTATTTAAAAAAAATCAATGTTGACGGTATATGTTCTTCTTGAGACAATCTGTATACACATTTCTTATGTCAAAAAATTCGCAATTAAAAATAATAATCGACATGTAATCACCTGAATTTTAAACGAATTTATTCCAACCTTTTTGAGCTCACTGTATATTTAACTAAAGGCCAGCGATCATGACCTCGGACACTATCCGTGATGTGCACGAAACTAATGATGAAAAAGTAGAGAAAATGAATATGGTATGGGTGATATTTATATTTGCGCATTGAATGCTTAACTTTAAAACCGATCTGATTGTTAATATCATTAACTAATATTATTTTATCCTAAACCACTGCCTATTAGTCAATCGACACTGTCTGGAGTAGCTATTAAATGAATGTTATTTGACTTATTTTCACTTATTCTTTACTTTTATGTAAAGTTAATCCAGGATATTTACATTTTCTGTCTAATCTACCGCTAGTGATCGAAATTCAACTAAGTTAGTAACTATCTAGAAATTACATTGGTTTAACGCTATCAATTTTTTATTATACAGGGTGATTCATGGTGGATGGTGCCTTAGACGTACATGACGAATTAGCTAACGAATCGAACTGAAAGTTTGGTCATTTACATAGACAGCCATCATCTATTTATTAAAAAAAAAAATACGATAAAGCGTTTCCACTTCTACCAAAAATTAGTAGCAAACGTCGATATTTTAAATGGAATGGAATTTTGTTTTATTTTCGATCCACTATTAATTTCTTAACAGCTTTCTTTAACATTTTCCTATACCAATGTTACCGTTCCTAAAATAAATATTAAAAACCCTAAAATTTAGTGGACAGTTAAACAATCTCAGTTGCGATCTACAGGGTGATTTAAAAGTAGGTACATTTAATTCGGTTACTGGAACAGGTGACCATGTATATTTCTTGAAATGTTACACTCTGTTTATTATCACTGACTCAAAAAGCTACTTTAATTGACTCTTTATTTTTGTATATTATATCTAGGCTTGCCAGAAGTACCCCTTTTGGGGGTACAATACCCCTTTTTGTAATTATATTTTTGAAGTACCCCTTTTCGAAAAACCTAAAAGGGGTACCGAAAATACCCCATTTTATGTTTTTATTGTTTCTTCCAATTAAAGTTGAATTTTTTTTAAAGCATTTTTATAGTTTGTTACACGGTTTTTGTGGTTTTCTTGAGGATTCTGTGTTGTGTATTTTATTTTCCTAATGAAAAATCAAGCACAAACATTGAAAAAAGGGCATAGCACCAAAAAAATTTTCGCCTGCGGCGCTATTTTTTCAAGTGTCTTCTTTAATTACCCTCCCCCCAACTAAGAGTATACGTGCCTGCCTGCATGTAGATAAGTACCCCTTCTTCCAAATTTATATCTGGCAAGCCTAATTATATCTATACCTACTAGTCAAGTTTTTGACCTAAGCGATTATTTGTAAACAATTTAATTTCCATAAGGTTTTTGTAATTATGACATGATGAACTCTTGTTTGGAGTAAAAATGATGTCACTTTTATTATTGTTGTGGTTTTTTGATAATTATTGGCGCTAAAGTTCTGTACTCCGGAGGCATACGACACTATGCCTGTGCCATTAGCCCGATTTGTAGAATTTAGTAAAAACAATTAAGTTTAACATAATTTTGAGGTTAGTGTTGAATTATGAATGTATTTTCTTACTTTCACTACACAAAGTATTAATTATTTAGTGTTTCTTTGTAAATACATTTTTTTTTAATTTTAACTAGGAACCTATCATAATATTTACAATAATACAAATTATTTGTATGGACATAGTGTTCTATATCTGTAAAAAATTATTATTATTACGACACTGACCAATTTTCACAAAAAATTAGTATATTAAATGGAAATGGTATGCATTTTGGTAAAAGGAAAAGTAATAATAGACCAAATAAAAACTTATTGCCGCATAAATGCCGATAGTCAACTGGCGTTTAACATTATGTGTAATCCCCACCTACTGATGTATAGATCTAGTTAGAGGCATATAACACCAGGTGATTATATAGTGTTCTATGCCGCTATATGTGTTGCTAAAGATATTACTAAATATCCGAAGCATACAGATATTATTACCTTGGTGTCTTAGGCCTCTGAATAAAAATGCACATAGTGTTAAAAGTCTACACTGTTTCTCAGCTACCGTAACTAATTGGACTTGGTGTTGTATGCCCCACAAAAGAGTTTAATTTTCTGAATAAAACTACATAGTTACCTAATGTTTGGAAAAATTGGACATATTATCTTATGCCTCCGGAGTACAGAGTTGAACCAAAATAAGTGAAAAAAATTTTGAATACGTAAAAATTTCTCAAGGTCAAAATAAAATAAATAAATTCATGAGAATTGCATTTGAATAGTTTTCTTCTACTATGATTTTTAACGCTCTTTGGCACCTGTATCGGTAATAATAATAAACAAAACACCACAACAACGAAGATAGTGCTATAATTTTTTTATATAAAACAAGGGTTTATCACACCACACTTATTGAAAACCGAATGGAAATTAAATTCTCGAGAAAATTTTACAAGTAATCGCTTATAAGTCAAAAACTTGACTAGTTAGGTAGAGACAGTGGCGCAACCAGGGGGGGGGGCTGCTGGGCTGCAGCCCCCCCCCCCCCCCCCCGAGCTTAGAAACTTAGCCTATTCGTTTAATTGCAAACCAATTTTTCATGTCACGCGAACTATTTTCGCATATTTTTTGCGATCTCAATGTTTTATGAATTTGTAATTTTTTTGCTTATCAATGTTACATGGAATCTTACGTTTTTTGAGTAATTAAAGTATAAATTTTAATAAATAGCTCAAAATTGTACATAATGATTAAAAAAACAGTTTCGGATTCGAGTTTTTTCCGTTTCTTTGCATTTTTTGAGAATATTTACCATAGTAATGTATATATTTTTTTACACCATCAGAGAGTGGAGATTTCAACGAACAAAACGCCCACCGACATTTTTAAAACAGCAGATATTTTGACGTGAGAATTTTCGATTGAAAATAAGGGTGCTTTTTCGATATTAAGTCAAAATAAGGTGAAAAAATTAATATTTAAATCAAAATAATTAGTGTGTTTGGGACATAAAAAGGTAAGTTATCACCAAATTTCGTGAAAACATAATTTTTTTTGTAAAAGATAAAAATAAAAAAACAAAAACTTGGTTATTTGCATTTTTCACATAAATTTTGAGGCAATGTGAAAAAAGTGTTAATACAAAAGTTGTAGATCTTTTTATTACCTACAACTTTGCCATTTAACGTTTTTCCATAGGACTTGTAGTTTTCCCGGAAATCGAGATAAATCGTTTTCTAGCCTTAAAAACTCACCCCCTTCCACTTCCCGACCTCGGATCGCCCGTAAATAATTTTTTCTTTTATTTTTGTTATGTTCTCTTTCTTTTCCAATGGGTTTCATCCTACTATTATTTTTTTTGTTTCAAAAATTATCGACCCTGGTCTACCTATTTATGCGAACCATGATATTGATATTACCGTGGAAGAAATTCTGGACGAAATGGCAAAAACAAAACGAAGAATTTTACTTTAATATTAGTATTATTAGTGATTACTTACAACTTATTGTATAAGGTTTTGGTTTTGTTTTAGTATAAGTATGCTTAATATATGCGTTACTTATTTTAAATACATTTTGACTAATTAAAATAAAATCTCTAAATTTTTTTTTCATAAATATTTCGTTAGGGCTAGCGGCGTATTATTGCAGAAGTTTTAGGGGGCTGTCGCTCTCGCCAATCATAAGTATTTTACCCAAAAAAGGGCGTGGCACCCAAAAATTTTTTCGCCCGGCGCAAGAAGTTGAAGCCCCCCCTGAACAAAATTTCTGGTTGCGCCACTGGGTAGAGATATGATATAAAAAAATAAATAGTAAATTTAAGTAGCTTTTAAAATCAGTAATTATATACAGGGTGTTAAATTTTAAAAAATATACTTATGTTCACGTTTTCAATTAACCAAATTAACTATATTTTTAAATCACCCTGTATAACATTGCAACTAAGATTTTAGCAAAAGGTTAAAAGCTCCTAATATTATTTAACTGTTCACCAAATTTTAGGGTTTCATTATTTCAGAGTTAAAAAAAAATCAACATTTTTTAAGTTTACATTTTCCGTCAAAAAAAAATTTTTTTAGAAACGCTAAGAGATAGGTATAGGATAATGTTAAAGAAAGCTGTTAAGAAATCAATACGTGTTTCGAAAATAAAATAAAATACACGGTGTTCTATTCGAAATATCGAAGTTAAAACTAATTTTTAGTTGAATACTCCATCGTAAAAAACATTTTAAATAAAAAGAGTTTGTCTAAAATTACCTTGTCGGACTTCCATTGTCTCTATTTTGTTACTTAACACAACGTTTCGGTTAGTACGTATCTCTAACCGTTTTCAAGTGTAAACTACATTATAATTCTAAGGCTACTGTCTTAAATACTATCCATGTGCAATGAAGCTTGATGACTCCGCCTACGTGCTTATTGGAGTGTGAAGTTTGAGCTGTTGGTTTTTGACAAAAAGAGGCTTCCAGATGTTGGGGATATCTATACTTGGTATATGGGGATTTTGATTCATGAAGGCTGCTTCCTTGAATTTTCGTTTTTTCTAGTGCTGTTCTGTGTCCAAAACCTTGGCTTCTGACCACTATATTATGTTGGTTGGTCCATACATGTTCCGCTATACCTGATCTCGAAGTTTCACCCTTTTGAGTATGTTTCAGATGTTCTTTAACTCGTACGGGAAGAGGTCTTTTAGTTTCTCCAATCCAAACGATTCGCCACACTCGCAATGGATTTGATAGATACAATTTTTTGTGTTTTCATTACTGGGGGGTTTTACTTTTGTAAGAAAAGCTAAGCTTTCTTACACAGGTCATGTCTGAACCAACCAACATAATATACAGTGGTCAGAAGCCAAGATTTTGGACACAGAACAGCACTGGAGAAAACGAAAATTTAAGGAAGCAGCTTTCATGAATCAAAATACCCATATATTTCGTAAACCAAGTATCTGGAAGCCTTTTCTTGTCAAAAACAAACAGCTTAAACTTAACACTCCAATAACCACGTAGGCGGAGTTATCAAACTTCATTGCACATGGATAGTATTTAAGACAGTAGCCTTAGAATTAAAATTTAGTTTACACTTGAATACGGATAGAGATACTAACTAACCGAAATATTGTGTTAAGTAACAAAATGAAGACAATGGAAATCCGACAAGGTAATTTTTTTTGATATTACTTCATTGTCTACCACCTTCAAACAAACAGAGTATGTCTGCTTTTCTGCTTATGTAAATGACCAAATGTTCAGATCGATTTTTTAGTTGGTTCATCATATACGTCTAACATACCATCCACCGTAAATCACCCTGTATAAGATAACCCTACCCTGTATTTATAGGATATTCCAAAATTTGCTGTCTCCATGTTAGTTTCGAATTTAACTCAACCTTTGAGCTAGTAAATTTCGATTAAATCTGCATCGTTTACTCCACTCTGACCTTTTTCACATTGCCTGCCAAGCCGACAAGAGATTTCGCATTGATAGCTTGACATAGGGGCATTAACATTTCGACAATGTCATTAAAAACCATTAGGGGACTGTAAACAGAATACTTGAATAAATATACTTTGGTTTATTAGAGTGAAATTTAAACTTAAAATTGATATGTGCATAAATAGGAAGAGGAGAATTAAATTAATGCTTAATGGAATTAAAACCAATTGTGGTAATCATTATTAGAACATTGGTGCTGTGTATGAATAACAAGGAACCATTATTAGTCATTATTGCATTAAATAATATACGTGACGGAAATGAGCGAACGTACATTTAGTTTTATCCAGTGTCGTTTGGCTACCAACTTTAAAAAATAAATAAATAGAAAAGTCATGATTCTTTCTTTTCCAAGTATGGATCCGGATAATCAATCATGAATGATTGATAGTGACACTATAAGATTGTCGATGTTAAATTTTATTTAATCCGTGTTTTCTTTCAGCTTTTATGGTGTCACGTTTAAAATAGCATTCATGAGGTTTAAAATTCGGCACCTCAAAACTAAATTTTGCACTAAGGAAAATTATCTAATACAACAGGTTTGCTAAGACATAATTTGTATTGATGGCTTATTTTTTATTAACCCATATTAAATAAATTGCTAGTGTATCAAACCCGCTTTAGTGTTATATCAATTCCAGATGTGCTTGAACAGTATTTTTATTGGTAGTAATCAGTTCCATTAGCAGCACAGTGTTGTTGATTAATGAACTACTTTTAATACAGTAATTTTGTTAAGAAATAAATTGTATCTCCTCAATGCGACGCATTTTGTTTCCAGTAAAGCGCTTTGTTTACAATTAAGAAAGCAGAACAGCGTCCCCAAACACAAATTGTATCCGTTAAAACCTATAATCCACAAGTCGTTGGTGGTGGGTTCGTAGCGATCGCCAAACGCCGCTCGCCGTTGTATTAGTTTCAACGTATTTGTTGCGCAGGCTATATTGTTGTTCGGAGCCTTCTAGCTGTCTTCTCTGAATTTGAATTTTATCGATCGTGTCAATACCCGTTTTAAATTAATTTATTTTACTTTGTATTTAAGTTTTTTTAAACTTCGCATATCAGATAAAGCAATAGGAGATTCTTATTTCGCACCACCCATCATTAGTATTGGACTTTATAATTTATGGACGAATTTAACTATCTTAGTAAACCATATTGCATAATGCATATTCAATGTTAAATAACAATAACAATATCACACTAGAAGCTATTTAAATTTTTGAGAACTTTGTTTATTAATGGTAAGTATATTCTTTATTAACCGTAGCGAGCAAATATTATTGTGAATAATGTCAAGTTTCATTACAATTGCCAGTTGGAACTAATACAGTTATAAAACCAGATTACACCCCCAATAGAACTTAATAATTACTGTGGGTGTTCAGAGCAATAATGGATATAAACTGTTCAATGGTAGCATTAATTTTCTATTGGCTAAATTACCTTGATATTATCACTACATAACGGTCTAGCAATTTTAATTGTCTTATAGTAAAAAAAGCACGTTGTTGCTACATATAGTATTAAACAATTGTATGAAAAGTATGTGACTTCTTATAAGGAATAGATGGTTTTTTTCTCAGTGTGGCGACTGTCATGTATTTTAATGATATTATTTCCCTTGAAGAGCATAATTACCATACATTTAAAAATAACAAATTTGTCCTCATTGTAAAAGCAAGTGAATTTTTTAATGCAAAAACACCTGTCGACACTGAAAGCAATTTCAGAAAGGTCGTGCCGGAGTAATCGATTTCGATTATATCAGAGTTACCTCAATTTTAGATTTATAATAGAAATCGACAAGGGCAGCGATGGAAATCGATGCGACAGAAACTAAGTTTCTTTGACCATCATTTCATGATGATTTTTAGGACTTCCTGTAAGGATATTTATTGGTATCTCTTTGTTCCTACATCTATCACACGAGAATATATTCTTTAACGTAGAAGTTAAAAACGAAATTAAAGTTGTCAATTATAAGGCTTTTTCCACATACATATTATATAAGAATCACAAGAAATATAATATAATTTTAATACCAATCATTAATTTTTATGCATTGCCTTTTTATGAAAGGTCAAAATATAAATTGTAGAACTGGTAAACTTGTGTATTTTTGAAGACAGAAAATATCGATATATTACGAAAACAAAATACGAATTTACCAATAGAAATATAAAACAAGAGGGATAATTAAATGATGAAAGAGTTTTGGACTTCCAATGTCCATTTGTTTTAAATCACAACGTCCCACCAATCCCAGGACATCAAGCCAAAGACTCTAAATAATGCCAGCCAAGCCCTCATACGCTCCCAGATCAACTACCACCGTTTTAAGAAAGCTGCTCTACTCACGAATATCCAACAGAGATTCGAGGAAATCAAAGAATACACAATAGAAGAGGATCATGGACCTATTTTTCGGAAGATTAACTTAACAAAATAATCATAAGAAGAAATTGGGAAAACATGTTTGTCGCCAACGTTCCCGTAAAAGACGCCCTAAAGGTTATCAAAAACAAACTTGAGAAAGACCATACTCTACAGGAAAGAACAACGCTCCCTATTAATGCCATCTTGGAACTATTAGAATGCTGCAACAATTCCTACTTTCAAGAAAATGATAGATTCTTCAACCAATTAGATGGACTACCGATGGGCTCATCTCTCTCGCCTATAATCGCCAACATTTACATGGAATGGTTTCAATCCAAAGCAATGGAACAGGCAAGGAAGAAACCAAAAATATGGCTAAGATATGTAGATGACACCTTCAATATTTGGAATGGAACCGATGACGACCTAAGAGATTTTCTAGATTACCTCAATAGCTTAACAACAATCAAATTCACCATGATGAAAGAAGAAAACAACCAATTACCGTTTCTGGATGTCAACGTGAAGAAAAATGGCAACAGCATCCAAACTTCAGTATACAGAAAACCTACGCATACAGGTCAGTAGGTATATCAATTTTACATCAAATCACTCAAACAACCCTCGTGGACAGAGCAATTACAATCTGTCTCTCGGAAGAAGCACTTAAAAAGGAAGCTCACCATATCAAGACCGACCTCAACAAAAATGGCTACCCCACAAGATTAGTTGACACAATATTGGAAAATCGTAAGAATCGACCAAACGCGCAAGAAGCAGAGAACACTTATTATTCCGTATGTCAAGGGAGTATCTGAGAAAATAAGAACACTAAGACAACGATATAACATCAACACCGTATTCAACTCGAGGGACTCCCTAAGAAGCCACCTGACGAAGACAAAGCCTATTAGTCAAAAAGGTAGAAAAAAACTGCGTCTACCAGATCCCCTGCGAGTGCGGCCAATCTTATATAGGTGAGACATTAAGACCACTCGAGACCGAAAAGTCAGGTGCAGCTGACCATGCCTGGAGACATAGCCACCATATCATGTGGTCAGAAGCTGAAATCCTATATAAGGAAACACACTGTAGGAAAAGAAAGTTTAAGGAAGCTGCTGCTATTCTCCAGAATCCAGACTGCTTTAGTAAACCATCATTAGACTTAAGAAATATCTGGAAACCTTTGTTAGATAGATGTAATCTTAGGATAATATCGCGTGCCAACTAAACGCATGACTGCACCCACCTCAGTTATGCTTCGGTGCATCTAGCTAGTATAAATAACCTTGTAGATACCTTACTTATTTAGTATTCACCTGAAGATGACTGGAGATACTTACCAGTTGAGGCGTTCAAGAGAGATAATTGTTTACCTTTTGTGTTTGAAAACTAAGGTCATACAATATTTTTTCGAAATAGAACTATTTAGAGTAATTGTTGGGGAACTAGCGCCAACCCGGGTAATTTTTTTTTCTAATATTCTTAATTTCTATAATAATTTTGGAACGCCTATGGTCTGCCGCCCCCTTCTTACTTCGCCATCCGCAGTCTTGTTCCTAGATGCCTTTCCTGGAAAACTGATCCCAGACAGGCAATGTATTACATTTGGACGTGTGATCTCTGCCGCTTTCTGTTGCTAGGCACATTTACCGGAAGCCGTTCATTGGTCGTCTTCACCAAACAGGTGGCGAAGCGATGACGTGTCCATGAAGGGTTCTCGTACGCCATTTTTTATGTTTTATCAACTGTGCCACACTACTGGTGAGGGCAGTCACTTTTGTTTGTTTATCAACTGTGTGCCACACTACCTGTGAGGGTTGTCCCTTGCTTTTGTTTAAGATTGGACTTTAGACGTTCGTTCTAGCAGCCACGTTTTTTGTGTTGCACTTGGTTCTAGACGCTTGTTCTAGCAATCACGTTGTTGTATTTAAGACTCGATTCTGTACGTTCGTTTGCTGAACTTACGTCATTTTATATTTAAAAACTGCACTCGGCCCTTACAAAACAGAGTCAGTCGCTTTTCCTCTTTTACGTATTTTTTGCAACGTTTTTAATGTGCGTAAAAAGTTATCTGAATCGTTTCCGCTCGTGAAAATCTCTTCGGTTATGTGAATCTAAATCGCTGTTATTTAGTAATTTGACGTCAAGCAGCGAATTCAGGCCTGCCAAGGTGCCAGAAGACTACGGTATTGACGCAACACAACCCGGTAAAGGTCTAAAGTATCCATAGTATAACCAGAAACAAATCGGCTGCAAGCCAGAATATTTGTTGACAATTTACGTTTGAAAAAATTACCGATGACTCAAACTGTTTTTTAAAATTCGAAATTAAACTCAATTAATAATTTTTTGAGTAAAACTTTCAATTCGTTTTGTAGCAATATTTACGTTACCCATGACTGGGTCTGTGATTTGTGATGTGTAGCAATCTACAATGGTTCGTCAGTGCATGGTGTGTAAAAAACGAATCCCGGATTAGTATTTCGGTGGTTAGTAAGGTTATTTAGGTAATGTTTTTTTAATTTAAACAATGGAGTAGTTAATTCTATATTTCAAGTAAATATTGCAAAATATATTGGTTTTTTTTATAACTGAAGGTCTTTATAAAATACCTACATGATAAAGTTAATAAATAGTAAATTACCTAAATTTTATATCCATAATAACTTAAAAAGTGTCCGTTTTTAATTTAATTCTCATAAGACTTTCGTTTTTTTATGTTATTATATTTCGTATATGTACAGAAATGACTTTGTCCACATAGGTACGTAGATAATACCCACCAGCAACGTATAAGTACTAATGCCTACCTAGAGCCAATAAACGAATTATAATGAAATATTTGCCGTTGACACGCCCGAGAATTGCTAAAAAAGTAAGCATATTGGGAATAGACAACCAGGGATTTAGCTTAAAGCAATGGCAAAATATCGATTTTGCAGGTCAATGACATTTGTTTCCCTAAGTAAAGGTGTAGTTTGTTCACGGTTTTACCGTGACCTAGCATAATTTTATATGTTGTTTACATTATACAATTCCGTTATACAATGTTCACACTATCGCCAGTGTCTACTGTGTAAGTATTTTGAATGATAGAATAGTTTTGTATTTGCAGTGTCTTTATTTGTTTTAAATCGCAAACAATTAGATTGATAGTGATTTTAAGGAATTTATTAAAAGTGCTAATCACTCTTTATAAACTCGTTGTTAAGCTAGATACATTCTGTGGTCGTGAACTAAAAAGTTCTTACTACAATTATCGCCTAAAATATTTACTTTCAAGATTATAAGCTCACGAATGCTACCATAATCTATGCAAAGATCTACAAATCACAGCTTAAATTACTTTAACTTTAGTTTTAGGAAAATTACGTCTATTTGAGCACGAAATCGGTAAGCTCAATTGTTTATTTTAGGAAAGGGCGATAGCCAAACTACAGATTGGTTTTAAACTATTTTGACACTGACACAAAGAATAGTTACAGAAGAAAATCTACAAAAACTTAGTAGTATGACTTCTCGGTAACTTAGCAATATAAACAGATGTTTTTTTGGTGTTTGACGACTATGTCGACTATTGACAGCATCCAAATAAAATCATATTTGAAGAGTGAATTTCACAAGAATTATGGAAATGGCTAATGAAAACGACTTGGAAGATATCCTGACTGCGGCCCGCGAAGCTTCTTCAAGTTTGCTTCCAGTAAAATCCAAGGAAAGATACGAGAAAGCATATAATATGTAAAATTGTGTTTTGAATGACATTGACGTTTTATGTTGTAATGGTTGCTATGCTGTAAAGTGACCCATTACTGTACGATTTTAAGGTCATTAATCTAGTGCATTACTGTATAAAATGCGAAAAACACCATTTAAAATTATGACATTTAAAATAGGATACTTATTGCAGGTCTCCACAAAAGCATTTTGTTAAATAGTGGTGGCCATCCTGATCGTCCCTAGACTTTTCTTTCTGGTGCTACGTCAAAAATTTGCTTTATAAATCTAAATCCAACAGGAAAGATACTTTTAAGTAGTCCATTCGATGAGTAATGTGAGAAATTTCTACACAAGTAGAACAAAATGTTAATGATGACTAGCCTGGCCTGACCTTTTGTGATTTTCGATTGATTTTTAGAATTTTTTCGGAATAGAACTAAACTGCTAATCACAAAGTTTGACTAATTGTTTTTTTAAAGCTCTTATTACAGGTCTGTAGTTTAAAAACGACATCACGAATTTGGATGCGGTAATCAATGTTCTTTAATATATTACAGGGTGGAAAACATATCCTTGCAAAAAATTAAACATTGCAAGAAAATCACATTTTGTTAGTAGTATTTTTCGTGTTATACAGACTGTCCGACGATACGGTTTACAATAGCACAAATGGATGAAAAATTTAATTTTTCGGGAAAATGTCATTCCTGATAAAAAGTTTTGCTTGTAAAATAAATGCAATTCACGAAGAGAAAATTTTGATTTTTTATAAACGGTTCGCAAAACCTTTAAAAACATGATTTTCTACCTTTATTTCTCATTTTTGACCAAAATGCCGATTAGAAAACTTATTTGAAATTACCTTTTTAATTAAAATCCTAGATTTAAAATAAATCTTCGATTTTTTTAGTTTTTTTAAGTTTTAGAGGTAAATGGAAATTTTGCCGCTCAATAAAAATATTAATATAAAATTTTATTAGAATCTATTTTCATAATGGGTGTGTATGTTATTTTAAATGCATTCCTACCATCTTTTGTAAAAACAAGGAATTTTTTTACCTTTTTATTACTTTGTTTTACGTATAGGGCAAATTTGAAGTTGTCAAATGGAATTTGATGTCTTTTGAAAACGTTGACCTTAGAACAAAGGGTTTATTTAGTTCAATGTTACGGTGCGGGCGAATGTTCTTACAACTTTGTGATAGAAAAATTTCAATCAAAATCAAAAATCAAAGATACCCTAACGTTTACGCCTTAAAAATGGTACTTTATAAATTATTAGGAAAATTTCAGCGAACTGGTTCAGTTTAAAATAATTAATAAAAGACAAAAAAACTATGATCAAAATGACGCAGCTTCCCTAATCGTATTGCAGTCTGTCGCTGACAATCCTATCCTTTCTTTAAGAAATCGAGCTCAAGAAGTTGATGTAGTAAAAAAACTCATATTCAGTATATTTTAAAGAAAAACAAAATATTCCCATTAACGCCAACTTTTAATCAAACGTTGAAAGAAGGAGACAAAGCCAAACGTCTGGATTTTGGTCTTTGGGTCGGAAACAAAATTGAAAGTGAAAACAGGAATTTTCATAAATTTATCATGTTCTCCGATGAATCGACATTTTCAACAAACGGGAAAGTGTCTTCTGCGCATATTATAGATACTGTAGCGAAAATAATCCCCGTTTTAGAATTCCTGCAAGAAGACAATATTACAAAAAAGTAAATGTCTGGTGTGCGATTTCTTATTATGGCATTATTGGCCCATACTTCTTCGAAAACACGTGTAAAAGTAGGTGTTACCTTGAAATGTTGGAAACATTCCTTTCTGACAACCTAGAAGAATTGCCTCTCCAATTTAGGAACGAAATGTACTTTCAACAAGATGAATGCCCTGCGCATTTCGCAATTGAAGTGAGGGAATGGCTTAATAATACATTTGGCCACAGATGGATTGGTCGGAATGGTCCGGTTCTGTGGCCCCAAGAAGTTCCGATTTAACTATTTTAGATGCCTATCTTTGGGGGCGCTTCAAATAATTAGTGTACTCCTGTCCAATTGAGAACGACGTACAGCTTCTAAAACAGCGAATTGTTGAAGCTGTTCAAACAATTTTCATTGAAGAAATTCGAAGATGTTTTTACCACATTCGTTAACAACTGGAAAAATGTGTTGAATGACGAGGGGGAGTGTTTAAATAGCAAATTATGAAATTATTATTTGTTGTTATTTTAAGATTTTTTTGTGTTATTTCCGGGGTCATTTCATTTGTGAAATTAAAAATACATATTTCTGGTAACACCAAAAATCTATTTTTGAGACTTTTTGATACCCCTCTGTCATTGATAGTGTATGTATTTCGCCGCTAATGCTGCCAGCCAAAAAAAATTCTTTTACCTCTAAAAATTAAAAAAAACTAAAAAAAATCGAAGATTTATTTTAAATCTCGGATTTAAATTAGAAACGTTATTCTAAATAAGTTTTCCAAATGGCATTTTGGTCAAAAATAAAAAATAAAGGTAGTTTACTCTTGGAGAAAAATCATGTTTTTGAAGTTTTTGCAAACCCTGTAAAAAAAAATAAAAATTTTCTCTTCGTGAATTGCATTTTTTTAAGGGCAAAACTTTTTATCAAAAATTACTTTTTTCCCAAAAATGAAATTTATCATCCATTTTTGTGCTATTGTAAATCCTATCCGCGGACAGTCTGTATAACGTCATTTTAAAACCTTAATTAGTTAATATCTCGGAACAATTTCGGTATTATTTAGTTGCAGACACCCTTCTTTTATTCCTATATGTTATAAAAATGTTGGACACTTTCCTAAGGGTTTGTTGGTTTTTTAATAATTGCAGCATTGCATAAGATTTTCTTTAGTCAGCCCAGGTACATGCTTGTTTGGTATCCTAACAATTTAGGGAAAAAACAAATTCGTCAGCTTATTGGACCAAGTAACTAAATAACTAGCTAACAATTTTGTACTGACCAAAAATATCAAAGAGTAATTTATAATGTGTATTCTAAAAACTAACCATATCTTTCATATCGGTAAAACTACAAATTTCTTCAATATTATTTCTGGATAGCTCAAGTCAAAAAAAGTTTAAGTCAAACCTAGGACCAGTGTTAAACTGAAAGCTTTTAATTTTTATAAATTGTTTATTATATCAAAGTTCTAATATTTGCAGAACACGCGTCGGATGAAAAAATTTCTTCCGGTAAATTTTTACCCAAATCCGAACATTTGGTAACCAGGGTTACCTTTACAGATTACAAAAGTAAATTAAAGACTAACATAAATGAATTACAGTTTCCAATATTTCTAAATAGTTTCCTACTCCATTCTAACCTTATTTTGGTATTCTTTAAATTCTACGTTTTAAGTTGAGGTAACGTAACATGTAAGAAAATATTTATTATCAAATTCAAAACATTTACACATATATAAATATTACCATTTTTTATTATATGTTATTAATATTAACCAATAAGATAACCACTATATAAAATTGATAAAATATTTTACAAAAAATACATTATATTTTATCTGTTCATAAATAAAGCTGAATATAACAGCTGTGTCTGAAAAAGCCGACTTCCAGATGAGGTAGGAAGTTCAAATTTTCGACATATCTAGATAATGCCAAGAATTTTTAACCAGAAGACTTATACACTGAGAAAAAGCCTTTTATTCCTTATAAAAATTCACATATTCTTGAAGAATCACAGATTCTTCAAACAAAACTGTTTAATACTATTATAATAAGATGTGACAGCAACGCGCTTTCCTACTATAAGACTACGGAAATTGTTAAACCGTTGTGTAGTGATTCAATTTCAGACAGAACAGCTAGAAGATTCCAATCAACGATGTGGCCTGAGCAAAAAATACGTTAAAACTAATAATACGGCGCGCTGTGATTGCCGATCACTACGAAGCCCCACCAACGACTTGTGGATTATAGGTTCTAACGGATACAATTAGTTTTTGGGGACGCTGTTCTGCTTTCTTAATTGCAAAGAAAGCGCTTTACTGGGAATAAAATGCATCGCATTGAGAAGATACATTTTATTTTTTAACAAAATGACTGTATAAAAGTAGTTCATTATTCAATAAGACTGTGCTGCTAATGGAACTGATAACAACCGATAAAACACTGTTTTAGCAAATCTAAAATTGAGATAACACTAAAGCGGGTTTGATACACTAGACTCACTAGAGTATAAACAGCATAAATTTGCTCTTTTTTATTATTCCGGAGTAAGCATGAAGCTTATCCCGCATTTCATAAGGAAATAAACAGTTTTGATAAAGAAATATTAGAAAAAAATGCAAAAACGACATTTGCTTTTTGCTAATTGATAAATTAAACACTTATTTAAATCTATAATAATAAAAATATATTATTGTATAGGAAACAATAGTATAGAGTGTTTGAGCTTATGCAGCTGTAGAAAAAGTACAGTACAGCGCCTTCGGTTCATTTCACCAAACTGTCTCGCTGTATGCAAATAGCAATTTTTAAATCTTGTTATTTAATGTACCTACTATTTTTACACCCAACATATCTTGATCTTTTTAAGAATATATACTTATTTATATATTTTTTCCAAAAAATCAGCTCAAATTTAATTTAAAACGTTATAAAATAAATATTTGATTAATCTTTATCCAAAAAAAAAACATTCACGCTGCTCCTTTAAAGTCAAACATCGCCTCGTAGCGATCATAAATAATCCCTATTAGTCCTGAAAACAGTAACAAAACCAAAAAAAAAGCAAAGGGCAAGTCTCGCAACAAGACATATCTCTAGAGAATTTCAATAGGCCCTTAAAAGGGACAGAGGAAAACTCCATATGCAAATATTTCTTATCAAACCTAGCAGCTTCTTTATGTGCGTGCCGCATTGCCACCGCTTAGCGTTTTTGGTTAAGCCCAAAAATGGGATAAGGATATTCCGAATTTTTAAACCCTTTTTTACCGGATTCTTTAATCGAATCAAAAATAAACTGAAAGATCTCAAATTACATGCTGGCAAAAAGCAAACTCCTATAATAACGAAGTCGTGACTGCTTTCCAGAAGGGACATGATAATTAAGTAAGGGTAGAAGAAAAGTCCTGTTGTCCTTCTTAAAATTTATTAAGCCTACGCGTTTCGGCCTAAATGATCATCAACAGAACTGTTACTTAATTAAACTCATATAACGTACTGGCAAACTTCAAGTTGCAGTGGCATTTTATGTGAGTATGGGAGAGTAAATAATATGTTTAGATACCCTTAATAAGAACAATAGATTAATCAGTGTTGCTGGCATGCGGCGTGAACAACGCATAGCCAAGCCCGAGAGGGGATCATTTATTTTTTGCTACAGAAATGCAGGAGGTATTCTTCCTCTGTAATTCAGTAATGTTGGGATTTTCGTTTGGGTTGAACGTTGTACTGTGCTGTCTTGAATTATTTTACTTAGGTTTTTTTCATTTTATGTTGTTAACTAATTAATTATTGCATTTTAAAATGCCGCAATTATTTTATTAGCTTATGGTAAAAAAGCAAATACTAGAAGGTATGTACCCCACCCCGACTTCCTCAATCTACCAAAAAGATTTAAAATAATTTGAAGAAGTAGTCTATACAAAAAGTGGAGTTGAAAAAATAGGAAAGAAAGAAAAACTAAAAGTCATCCTCCACACAATTTAATAGAAATAGATTCATTAGGGGTCTCTTCATGTTTCGAACGTACAAATGTTCATTATCAGGAGAATTTATATTGTGCTGATGGTATTAGCAGAAAAGAAAATGGTACAAAACTTTAATGGAGCTTTTATGGCATTGAAAAATTGAAATTTAGAACTGACGCATATAAAAAAAAAGTTGAGGAGAGTTAAACCGCGCTGAGCATGTGAAGAATGTTGGTACAGGAAGTACAAACGACCGAAAAAAAAGAGGAAGAAAAAAAAGGCCTTTAAGATTTTTAGATCATTTATATAAATTTTTTTTTATATAATCATTGATAATATATCTGTAGGACAGTATAAAGATAAGAATCTAAGGTAGAATTCATACTATTAGAATAGTTGAAAATGGTTTTTGGGGTACTAGGGGTCCCATCTGATATTATGAATTCTACCTTAAATTCTCATTTTTATACTGTCCTACAGATATATTATCAATGATTTTACAAAAATTTTTTTATATAAATGATCTAAAAATCTTTGACACCTTCTCTTTAGAAGGCTTTTTCTTCTTCCTCTTTTAGTTTGGTTGTTTGTACTTCCTTTACCAACCATTCTTCACATGCTCGGCGTGTTTTAACTCTCCACAACCTTTTTATATATGCGTCACTTCTAAATTTCAATTTTTCAATGCCATAAAAGCTCCATTAAGGCTTTATACCATTTTCTCTTCTGCTAATAGAGGGAAGGTGCCTATTATCGGATACTTTTTTGTTTTGACCTACGAAAAATAGTTTTCAGCTACCTATCACGAGTATGTTTTCGTTTACCATTGCACAACCTATATTTTTTAATATTATGAAATTTCAAGCGTCAAACTTAATTTATTTCTCAAATAAAAAAAAATATATTTTGGAAAAATCACAATTTCAAAAATGGTTTCCTAATATCGGATAGGAAGTGATCCCAATATCGCATATGTCCGATATTTGGAACCGATGATAGTAACGTTGAAGCTTTTTTTAAATTCTTTTTAATCAAATAAAAAACATATATTAGCATAATCTAGGCAAAGATCACAGATATAAGCGTCCTTTTGTCAGTGCCTGCGCACTCCTCATGGCACCAACGAAAACACATGTTGCATCTAATCCATAACTCTCCTCTGGTATCCTGCTAATAGAGATTGGTGCAGTACAGACACTCCGCGTCTTCTTCATCTCTATCCATGTCATCATCGGTGTCTATCAGCTCCTGGAGCTTAGTTTGGTTCCTGTTTTCTTTGATTGGCTAGGGTCGGCAAAAACGTATTTAGGAACAACTTTTAATTTATTCTTTTTAGCTAGAGACTCTTCTAGTTCAATTAAGTATTGGTTCGTAATATCGGATATCGGATATGCGGTACTGGGCAACCGATGGTGTCCGATATTAGGGCATATATCAATATGTAAGGTTACTAACCTCCAAGCAAAGACAAAATAAACCAAACCTAATAATATATATATCAAATAAATGCTTACAATATGCTTAATCGACTGGTATATATCAGAATATTAATTAAACTTACCTTCTAATAATATTTGGCCCCTAATCTGCAGCGGTAGAATTTTCATGCACCATGAATTATGTAAACAAATGAAATAGCGAACAAAAACTTGCTGCAGAAATCTGTAATTCTTGTAGAATCTAAGCAGCTTGGGGTAGTATTAGCACGGGCACCTGCAGGTAGATGGGGCTACTTAGTTTAAGAAATACCTTACCATGCGATATTAGGAACCTATGCGATAATAGGCACCTTTCCTCTACCATCAGCACAATATAAATTTTTTCTGTCTCGTGAAGATGAACGTTTCTATGTTCAAAACAGGTCGAGACCCCTAATGAATCTATTTCTTTTAAATTTTGTGGAATAAGACTTTTAGTTTTTCTTTCTTTCCTAGATTTAAAATAGTTTTGCGTGGTGGGACAAGGTGGTCGGGCTACAAAACAGGCAACTTCCTCTTTACTCTGAGCCTTTTCATTACATGAAATATTTTTTTAAGTTTTTGTGTTTGCGAATAAACCATTTCAAAATAAAAACAGAATTTCACCTTATCTACGCTCACCTAAATAATTCAGCCAAGGTAGAAAACGAAAATATTAAATATCGCGTTGGGTGCTTTGCTATCGAAACATATTTGGTACTATGGTGGGGAAATGCAGCGAGAGTAGGGAATTTGAATCGCGTTCGAACAAAATTTGCAACGTTGGGTCTTGATCGATCTCTTTTTAACCCGCGCCAAGTCCATTTTGTATTCATTTCTTTACATTAAAAGTCGCCCTGTAACTTCAAGCCTAGCAATACGGTATGTTACGGTTCATAATTATTATATGGTATTTTTTTTAGCCTGAAATTATAGACAGATCTCCATACTTCCCACTTTCTCAAAAATTTTTGAAATAATCTTGAGCGAGCGACTAGTATCTTTTCTTGAAAACAATAAAATTTTTTCAATTAGTCAGTATGGGTTCCGGAAGGAGCTGTCTACCTGCGATGCAATATGTAGACTGACGGAGTATGTTTGGGAGTCGTTTGAGAGAGGTGAGGAATGTGAATGCCTGCTGACCGATCTGACGTCAGCGTTTGATTCGGTGGATCATGATTTATTACTGTGTAAGTTAGAGTACTACGGTATCAGAGGAGCTACTCTCGATCTTTTTAGATCATATCTTAATGACCGATATCAACAGGTCCACATAGGTAATCAGCATGGCTCCTCTCTACGAGTCAGGCGGGGTGTACCCCAAGGTTCTGTCCTGGGGCCTGTACTCTTTTTAATCTTCGTAAATGACCTTCCTAGTTCTGTTTCCATTAGGGATTGCTGTACAATACTGTTTGCGGATGATTCCAGTTTCGTGTATAGAGGCAGCATAAACCAATCCCTTGCTGGTATTGCCCAATCGGTTTTTGATGAGGCTAAAGCATGGTTCTCCGCAAATCAACTTCTTCTAAATGAGTCTAAGACGGATCGGTTAAATTTCAAATTGAGGGGTGGATTAAACAATGTAACGCATAAATTTCTGGGTGTTCAATTGGATTCGGCTTTGTCATGGCGTGACCATATTAACTCCCTATGCGATAAACTTTCTTCTTCGCTTTATGCTTTGCGTAAAATACGATCCACAGCTGGTCAGGAATCGACGTTGATTGCCTATCATAGTCTGTTTCACTCGAGAATGACATATGGTGTCTTGGTATGGGGAAGCGCTGCAGACACTAATCTTCAAAGGGTGTTTTTGAAGCAAAAGTGTGCGGTTAGGATAATCGCTAACATTAGGGCCACTGATAGTTGCAGGGTACACTTTTCTCGACATTCAATCATGACTCTGTTCGGTCAGTTTATATATGAAAGCCTATGCTACTTAAAAAAACACATCCACCGACACAATACACATAATGACATACATCAGCACGACACACGTTTCAGCCATAACATTGTAAAACCGCAACTTAGACTACATACAAACAACAATACAGGTATTGACTTATTTAATATGCTACCACCTTCGTTCAGACAGCTAAATTTAGAACTATTTAAGAAACGTCTAAAAAAATACCTAATAAAAACTACTCCCTATTCAATAGGGGAATTCAAACAGGCTGTGAGAGAGAACAGGAATATACATATTTTGGTTTAATTTGTTTTAAATTTTTGTTTGTAAAGCTTTTAAGTAGTCTGTAGTAGGTATGTTTTTTCATGTTATATATTGTATACTGTTAATTTACTTTATTTCTCTGTATACTAATTAAGTGTTATTTGACGTATCAATGAAATGTATATTTCTTTTGAACAATAAATTTGAATTGAATTGAATTAAATATAAAATGAAAAATATTAATCAGACGAAGTTTTTAAAATTGAAAAAAGTTTTTTACCTCCGCTGGGATTCGAACCCCAGAACCTCTCCATTACCAGTCGAACGCTCTAACCAATTGCGCTACGGAGACACTGAGATTCTCTCACCAACTTTGGTAATGTAACTTAATTCAATTTTAAATTTAGTATATACGGTTTGAAATACCCTGTGATTTCAAACCGGGGAGGGGGTTATTAAGGGAAAGGAACTCATTCACGACCACTGATTAATATGATCTATTTTCATCGTTCATCCCGTGTCATCGACATATAGCGATTTCGGCAGGAATCCGATATTAGACCCCTGAACAGTGACATCTAGAAAAGCCGTAATAATTTAAAAATGGTAGTTTTTTAGCGTCTGTATTAAATATAAAATAAAAAATGTTAATCGGCGTGCAGACGAAGTTTTTAAAATTGAAAAAAGTTTTTCACCTCGGCTGGGATTCGAACCCCAGAACCTCTCGATTACCAGTCGAACGCTCTAACCAATTGCGCTACGGAGACACTGAGATTCTCTCAACAACTTCGGTAATGTAACTTAATTCAATTTTAATGTTAGTATATACGGTTTGAAATACCCTGTGATTTCAAATCGGGGAGGGGGTTATTAAGGGAAAGGAACTCATTCACGACCACTGATCAATAAGATCTATTTTCATCGTTCATCCCGTGTCATCGACATATAGCGATTTCGGCAGGAATCCGATATTAGACCCCTGAACAGTGATATCTAGAAAAGCCGTAATAATTTAAAAATGGTAGTTTTTTAGCGCCTGTATTAAATACACAAATCACAGGGTAAACTACCATTTTTAAATTATTACGGCTTTTCTAGATATCACTGTTCAGGGGTCTAATATCGAATTCCTGCCGAAATCGCTATATGTCGATGACACGGGATGAACGATTAAAATAGATCTTATTGATCAGTGGTCGTGAATGAGTTCCTTTCCCTTAATAACCCCCTCCCCGGTTTGAAATCACAGGGTATTTCAAACCGTATATACTAACATTAAAATTGAATTAAGTTACATTACCGAAGTTGGTGAGAGAATCTCAGTGTCTCAGTAGCGCAATTGGTTAGAGCGTTCGACTGGTAATGGAGAGGTTCTGGGGTTCGAATCCCAGCGGAGGTGAAAAACTTTTTTCAATTTTAAAAACCTCGTCTGCACGCCGATTAACATTTTTCATTTTATATTTAATACAGACGCTAAAAAACTACCATTTTTAAATTATTACGGATTTTCTAGATATCACTGTTCAGGGGTCTAATATCGAATTCCTGCCGAAATCGCTATATGTCGATGACACGGGATGAACGATGAAAATAGATCTTATTGATCAGTGGTCGTGAATGAGTTCCTATTCCTTAATAACCCCCTTCCTGGTTTGAAATCACAGGGTATTTCAAACCGTATATACTAACATTAAAATTGAATTAAGTTACATTACCGAAGTTGGTGAGAGAATCTCAGTGTCTCCGTAGCGCAATTGGTTAGAGCGTTCGACTGGTAATCGAGAGGTTCTGGGGTTCGAATCCCAGCCGAGGTGAAAATTTTTTTCCAATTTTAAAAACTTCGTCTGCACGCCGATTAAAATTTTTCATTTTATATTTAATACAGACGCTAAAAAACTACCATTTTTAAATTATTACGGCTTTTCTAGATATCACTGTTCAGGGGTCTAATATCGGATTCCTGCCGAAATCGCTATATGTCGATGACACGGGATGAACGATGAAAATAAATCTTATTGATCAGTGGTCGTGAATGAGTTCCTTTCCCTTAATAACCCCCTCCCCGGTTTGAAATCACAGGGTATTTCAAACCGTATATACTAACATTAAAATTGAATTAAGTTACATTACCGAAGTTGGTGAGAGAATCTCAGTGTCTCCGTAGCGCAATTGGTTAGAGCGTTCGACTGGTAATCGAGAGGTTCTGGGTTTCGAATCCCAGCGGAGGTGAAATACTTTTTTCAATTTTAAAAACTTCGTCTGCACGCCGATTAACATTTTTCATTTTATATTTAATACAGACGCTAAAAAACTACAATTTTTAAATTATAACGGCTTTTCTAGATATCACTGTTCAGGGGTCTAATATCGGATTACTGCCGAAATCGCTATATGTCGATGACACGGGATGAACGATGAAAATAGATCTTATTGATCAGTGGTCGTGAATGAATTCCTTTCCCTTAATAACCCCCTCCCCGGTTTGAAATCACAGGGAATTTCAAACCGTATATACTAACATTAAAATTGAATTAAGTTACATTACCGAAGTTGGTGAGAGAGTCTCAGTGTCTCCGTAGCGCAATTGGTTAGAGCGTTCGACTGGTAATCGAGAGGTTCTGGGGTTCGAATTCCAGTGGAGGTGAAAAACTTTTTTCAATTTTGAAAACTTCGTCTACACGCCGATTAACATTTTTCATTTTATTATATTGTCACGAGGGCACCGAGTCCTTGATTAAAAGGCAGTACATCATGCTTAATTAACTTATTTATTAACAACAATACAGCAATTACAATAAACGAACATTCAAATACCCAGTCTTACCTTTTGATTACTTGCTTCTACTTCTATGGGGCGGAAAAGTGTCAACGCGATCTCTTTGCCCGGATCTTCATGCTGGGCGACGTGTCTACTCGGCTGCGAGAATCGTGATGATGGTCAACCGCGATGCCGCTCCACAGCGGACCGACGTACTGGGTTCCCCACTCTCGCCTAGCCATTGGCGTCGTAGTGCGGGGAGAACCCAGGCGTCGTCCGCTGGGAAACGCAAAAAACTACCCCCGTGACAATATATTATATACAGAATTGACAAAAAACCACGTTGCAGCCCCCTGGGCAGGGGCGGCACCACCTAAAATCTTAAATGGAAAGGGGGGTCGAGTGATACCTTATTTTAAAGGTCTTTTTCAATTCCCTTTATAATGATGTAATATTCATGTACTTCAGTTCAGTAGTTTTGGAGATTTATTGATTTAAAGCTTAAAGTAGACTTTAATAGGTACATCAGATTAGTTTGTACTACTTTCAGAAGAAATTTGAGTAAAACCATTTACTTAATAAGTAAATGCTTTCCTTCACTAGGCCCATGGTTTGTTTATCATTTGTGTTGAAAATAGCGATTGGAGCGTTTTTAGTACATAGCTTGCGATTGATTCGAGCAAACTTTGTTGTTAAAATGCCTTTAAACGCTTTATACATAAATTAACCATGGCAGAAAGGGTTGAAATTATCGAAATATTTTTCGGAAATAATCAGTGCGCTAATAGAACAACACAAATATTTAATAAGCGACATGAGAACAGTAACGTGTAACGAAAATATGTTCTAGAACTTGTAGCTAAATTTCAGGAAACTGGATAAGTCGCCAATAAAAAACGCTTTTAGGGCAAGTTTATGTAGATCCTACGTTAAGTACTCGCAAATTTGATACTATGTGTGGTGTTAGTCGACGTAGTATCCAACGGATTCTAAAGGCCCATAGTTTTCATCCGTATAAAATTCTCGTTGTACAAGAACTTAATGAAGACGATTTTGATCGGAGATTACAATTTTGTGAAGATATGAGTGAACGAATTATAAACGATAAACATTTTCTATTCAACACTTGCTTTTCCGACGAATGTTCCTTTTTCTTAAATGGCGTAGTAAATCGTCATAACTGCCGATGTTGGTCCGATTCTAATCTCCGAATTTGTCATGAGGTATACACACAGCAGTCACAAAAAGTAAATGTTTAGGCTGGTATTTTTGCGATCATTTAGTTGGTCCTTTTTTCTTACCTGAAAATTTGACGGGTGAAATATATTTGGAATTACTGGAAGACGCCATAGATCCTGCATTAATAGCCATAATTGAAAATCAGAATGATCGGCGGTATATTGCGAATAGGTTGATGTTCCAGCAGGATGGTACCCCACCACATTACGTATTACGTGCTCGACAATATTTAGATCAGACGTTTCCAGGTCGATGGATTGGTAGATGAGGTGCCATTGAATGGCCCCCAAGATCGCCAGATTTATCACCTTTGGATTTCTTTTTGTGGGGTCACTTAAAAAGCAAAATCTATGCTACTCAGCCAGCATCGTTAGAAGATTTGCGACAAAGAATTGTAAATGAGTGCCTTCAAATTACTCCTCAAATTTTTTTAAAATGTGCGGCAACGTTTTGAGCAAAATCTTTATTACTGCATGGAGGGTCATGGTGGTCATTTCCAACATTTACTTGGCTGACGGGTCAGTTCAATCTTCATTTTTAAACTACTGTAAATACTAATGTATTGATCTCCACTAATAATGATGCATTAAAGTTTTATTTAAGCTTTAAATCAATAAATCTCCAAAACTACTGAACTGAAGTACATGAATCTTACATCATTATAAAGGGAATTGAAAGGCCTTTAAAATAAGATATCACTCGACCCCCTTTCCATTTAAGATTTTAGGGGTGGTGCCACCCCCGCCCAAGGGGCTGCACGTGTTACCGTGATTTTTTGCCAATTTTGCGTCCCCCTCGAAAACAAAATCGACTGGTCTGAGCGTTTTTCCAAAAAGAACTGAGCTGCCAGTAAATGTCTCTGTTTCGTTTTCGATGCGCCACCCTGTATGTACACTAAACCCAACTTATTCCATTTACTTCGGGAGTATTTTTTTAAAGTGGTAGAACTACTTTAAATAAAATAAACATGCAAAAGTCCCCAAACAGTTTTCTGTCAGTCACGTAGCTTCTCCCTACATCGCATTATTTACGTTTAACCTACTATGTTTTAGTTAAATCGAAAATCAGATAACACTTTTAACATTCCATGTCTTAAAAAGCTGTTTACAACAGGGTTACATTGATTTTGTGAGATAAAGTTGAATGGAAGGAATTTTCATTTTATTTGTACACTTGTCATTTCTGTTAAGTAAATATTCAATATTGAATATTCTACATTTGTTTTAAATTCGGGTGCATACTATGCAAACTTAAAAATTACATTTTGGAAAAACTACATACTGGACACTTAGGAATGTCGCAGTCGTGCTAGAGATACTAAGTAAGTTCAGTTTTACCATCAGATTTGTCGGATTGCTCCGCGTTGGTTGGTTTAATGTTTCAGAGGACAGCGAGAAATCTGAATGCCGTTCGTTTATCACATTGACGAGCAATTAGAGGCACCTGTTTTAGGATCCTCATATTTTTCGTTAAAGAATTTCGACCGATTTCTAAAAGCAAATTTTCAAAAGGCTGTAAATTTAGAAGTCTAAACTTGGTTAAGCGATGAAGGACTAAAAATAAACTCACTATTCGTGAAATTTGCCAATCCTATATAACTATTTTATTTTATGAGAGTGAAACGTCCCCAATTTGGTTAAAATTGATGATCCTTAAAATTTAAAACGGAACTACTCAACTTATTGCGCTGTCTTGGGTTTATGCAAAAAAAGCACAATTTTTATTCATTTAGTTGCTTTACAGCGACATAAAATATTTTTTTTAAATTATTTATTTACTTGCTAGGCTTATTTTTTTTTAATTAACTATATGACCGAAACTACTTATCTTATTGCGCTGTATTGGGTTTCTGCAAAAAAAGCACAAATTTCATTCATTTAGTTGCTTTAAAGCGACATAAAATAATTTTTTTTAATTATTTATTTACTTGCTAGGCCACCTTAAAGCCACATAAATATTTTTTTTTTATTTCTCGTTAAGCTTCATTTTTAACAACGAACTTTTTGGATGCAAAAAAAGCACAAATTTCATTCATTTAATTGCTTTAAAGCGACACAAAATATTTTTTTTTTAAATGATTTATTTCTCATATCTAAGGCTTAATTTTTAAAATCACAATGCACACGCACAATGAACCATGATACTGCCGTCTCTGAATGGTGTTATTTGAGATATGCGGCATCGAGAAATTCTCTCATCGAGATTTCTCCGGACATGCGCCCCCGCCTGGCTAACGCCAACAAAAACGCGATTCACCAGTAAATAAAACATATCTCCTCATTGTTCTAATTTCCAGTTTACGTGCTCTT
Source organism: Polydrusus pterygomalis (assembly GCA_963969555.1). Lineage (NCBI taxonomy): Eukaryota > Metazoa > Arthropoda > Insecta > Coleoptera > Curculionidae > Polydrusus > Polydrusus pterygomalis. Next base: position 67,487,536 of record OZ018378.1, read on the forward strand.
AAGCTAAATTTAATCTTTGTGTACGATAAACTGGAAGTAGACCTGAACAAGCAACTGGTCTTCTTAACGCCATTTCGACTTAATGTAATCTGCGAAGGATTGTCAGAAACTCTTGTGCCTCGGACATGTTAAATTTGGTTACTAATACTCGTGGACGGTAAACCACCGTCTCGTAAACCACTTAAGATAATAAAACGATCACCACACTGGTTTGGAATTGGATCCTGTGGTCTACCTGATCCTGGACGAGGTGGGTACCCATCATTGTGCAGATTGACGAAATAGGCTTTTGGTATTTTGTGTGCTCTTTACTTTATTTAACATTCAGCAATATTTGGGAGAAAAGATATTCTTGAGCATATTAAACTTTTTATTACCAATGTAATTTAGTTTTCGCCAACCTTTCGGTAGGTCAGTTTACACTTTCTTTCAGAGCAACAATAGATGAAACGACAACTTGTAAATTTTATTGTCTTTTGAATATTGGGTTTAAGAAATAGAAACAAAACACTCAATACAGTTTTAAACATAGTATACATTATTTACTTTAACAAAAAGTATATAAAATTTTAATAAAATATGTTAGAATGCTTTATGTGCGTACATACAACTATCCATCGTATTTCATTTTCACTATTTTCCAAAATACATTTTTACTTATTACAGATACAAAAGGAAACTTTAGTATTATAAATTAAGGGATCTAGGTATATTGGCATTTCTCGTTCTCATAGCAATAGCAATGCGTCACGACGTGAACGACATTACATAGTCCCATTAGACAGATTGACTTTTTGATGAAAGACTTATTTTACAATGGAATCTTGTTACGTTATTGGATATTATATTATCTGAAATACCCATTATATGTTTTTGTATACTCTTCCAGAAATTGGATATCTTGTCGGTGGGTGGGTAGTACTGGTCCAGATATATGTTTTTTCCTAATATTTTTAATAGTCCTCTTCATACGTGGCAGTTTGGGGGCAGATGCTTGACTGATTCCACTTGCAACACTGGTTAGTATGGTTTGTGGCGCTTCAATAGTGCTTTTAGGTTTCGTACAAATAAGATCAAGAACTTTTGAAGCTTCCACTTCAGCTGCGTCGGCGACATGGTTATGATCCTTCCCCACTTTAAAAACTGTATCATTAAGGGTGGTTACCCTGGCTGGACACTTTGTTTTTAAAAACTGTTGACATTTCCAATGAATTTTTACGTCTATTTTCTTATCTTTATAAAACAGATGTCCGTTCAGAAATAATTTTTTATTTCCTCTCTCGGATTGCATAAACTCCAAGGACATTTTCGGACACGAATATAGGATACAAGCACAATAGTATAGCACACTCTAATTCAAACTGATATTCCTTTCATAAAATCTTGGATACTTATACACGGAAGGTACCTATAATACCCTTTTCTCAATAATTAATAAGAGTGCCCAAAAGATAATTCTAAATAATTGGTAATCAGAAATTAAGTAAATATTTAAATATTTAAAATTTAAGGATTAGTACCTAATCCTTAATAATAGTATTTTATGACCAATATTTATTACAAGGCTTACTTTTCACAGAGGTAGCATCAATTTTAATTAACATTTGAAGTACCCCTAATGTGGGTAGGCAGGACACGGTAGGTTAACATTTAAGGATTAGTACCTAACATAATTATAATTTATTATTGTAAGTATTTTACGACTAATATTTACCACAATCACACACACTACTTATTTTATTTTTCCCGTCGAAAAATATTCCTCTCGAAAAAGTGTGGACTTATAACAGAACTGTGTAGTCGATGAATTGTGCTGTCGAAAAATTGTGGGAGAAGAATTTGTGGTCGAAGAATTGTGATCGAAGAATCTTCCGGATTCCCTCTAGAATCGTAGCAAGCAGTGCGGATATTATAATACTTCATCTTATAGTGGAACACTAGGTGATTTAAGTGAAAGAAAGAGAAACAGGAAAAATATAAGGATGGTGGAAGAAAGAATAGAGGTAACAAGTTTAAAAATGCAAGATTATGTTTTGAGTTGACCTTTAAGCATTTAGGGATGTTGTCCAGCAAGACAATTGTGCATTTTGCATTTTCCGCTAAAGAAAAAAAAATAAAAGCGCCTATCATTAGTACGACAATCATAATATTGACACACCCATGCCCATTCCTATTTTGGCTCATTAGTATTTTTTTTCTACAGAATAGTTGAAATACATAACATTCCATACTAACGACATGGGTTTTTCTTGAAAATTTTAATTTTAAAGTAGGGTTTATAATGTCTATGCAGTAAACCTACCCAAGGTAATTTAAAAACTAGTTTAATCGTAAAATCGTTGGAATATATAATAATAACCTGTATTTGCTAAAACCTTGGCCTTAAACCTGTTATTTCAACCTATAACAAATATTGACGATAAAAATCTACATGAAAAGCAGGCTAAAGCATTGTTATTTTTATATAATTTAGAAATTGCTGCAGTGGCAAAAATTATATTTACTGTGTGTTTAAGGACAGAGTCTAATGAATTATTTTTAATTGTTTAATAATTAAATCAAAATCAAAAAAAAAAAAATTTGTCAAACTTTGTGATGAGCGGCTTATTAGTTTAGACAGCTAAAGCAAAATTTGTTATAGAGTTGACTTTGTCTTAAAACAAAGCGTTTCGACAGAAGACAACGGCATATGACATTAACAGCTGATCTGGTTATGTATATAAAGTTAGCGAAACACCTTTGACCAATCGAGTCGGGAATAGGCGGATAATTTGCCGCTTTTTTGTCGTTAATTAGTTGTGATAACGACGATTTTTTCGTTTTCCTTTTTTAAAAAAAAACTTCGGGTTTGTTCGGGTTTGTTCGTGTGTAAAAACAGTATTTGCGGAGTTCACCAAAACCCGAACAAACCCGAAGTTTAAAAAAAAAAAATGAAAAACGACAAAATCGTCGTTATTGTTATGTTAGTAAAGTTAGTTAAGGGGGTTTAGCCGATGGTTTAATGATAAACTCACTTTACTGGGTAAACACTTTATTGCGTAATTCAAGTGATTGACAGTCACGAGGCCTTCTGACATCGGCCATTCTCAAACTCGCCACCCCGCCGGGTTGCCACTTCTTGTCTCTTTAAATCCTAACTTAAACCTAAGCTGACAGAACATCTCCCTCTCTAAACATAATCATTTAAGTAAGTAGGTTTCTTTATGGATCTACCAGATATCCTCATAGCACTAGGCGACGAGACATTATCCTGAGGAGGTAAGGCAGAACTACATAAGTTATTACCAATGGAATTATCCGTAATTTCGTAATTTTTGTCTGATATCACTTGGCTACTTATTAACTCTCTATTACTTATTTCCTCATTACAATTACTGGTTAATTCCGAGGTTAACTCATTCGATGGAGAAGGCGGTGTTGGAGTAAACTGATTTTCTCGATAGTAAGGTGCTGGTATTAGGTGCCACCGATTTCTACGATACACGCCAAAGTTGGTTTCTACCATATATGATCTAGGTTCATCTAGAATGGACACAACTTTACAATATTTCCTTAAATCTGTTACCCAAACACTGTCTCCAATTGATAAATTTGACAACTTCTGAGCCCTGTGTCTTTTATTAAACTGTTGAGCGGACTTTTTCTTAGCAATGCTTTGCCTTTCCCTAAAGACTTTAGTATTTACTGGTGTGATTAAGCAACTTGGTAAAACAGGTAAAGGCGTTCTTAACTTCCTATTCATAAGCAATTCGGAAGGACTTAATCCGCATTCAAGAGGTGTAGTTCTATAGGCTAAAAGTGCCAAATCTATGTCCTCATTTTTTTTAATAAGTTGTTTAGCAATTTTGACCGCGGCCTCAATACATCCATTGGATTGAGCGAAGTAAGGACTACTAGTAATATGACGAAAATCATAGTCGTAGGCAAATTTTTTAAACCCTGACTGAAATTGAGGACCATTATCAGATCTGATTACCTCAGGAATGCCATAACGACTGAACAATTCTTTTAATCTAACGATTATATCGGTTTCAGACATTTTATGTAGTTTAAATATTTCAAAAAATCTTGAAAAATAATCCGTTACTATTAGGTACCAAGAATCAGTTTTAAATAAATCAAGAGCAACCTTTTGCCATGGCCTTTCTGGAAACTCTTCGATGTGAAAAGGCTCTCTGGGATTAATTCGGTGTTCGACACACTGTGGGCAATTTTTTACCAGATTTTCTATTTGAGTTGACAACCCTAACCACCATACGGAAGCTTTGGCACGCGCTCGACATTTGACTATGCCTTGGTGGCCCTGATGAATATATTCTAAGCACCGCATTTGTAAGGATTGTGGAATAATTATTCTAGAGTTTCTCAATACTAATCCCTCCGCGAAGGAAATTTCAAAGCGGTAGGTATAATAGGGAAGTATAGTATGGTCTAATTTATTTTTATTAGGCCATTCGGACAAGGAAAATTCTCTCAATTTTTTACAAATAGGATCTTCGGATTGATTTTGCCTTATTTCATCCAAAAAGTAAGGCTTCACTTGAGCCGATTGGATCACGAAATTTACATGAGCCTCTGCTTCCTGAGCAAGCTCATCTTGGCTGGGTAGTATCATATTTTCAGAAATGTTTCTTGACAAGGCGTCTGCGACTACCAGATCCTTGCCAGGAATATAAAAAATTTCATAGTTATATCGCATGAGACGAATTCTAAATCGCTGAAGCGTTAATTCGTCAATAGGTTTAGATTTCAAAACCTGGATTAAAGGCTTATGGTCGGTTTCAAAACGAATGGGTATTCCTGTTATATATTCCTGAAATTTGTCTGCTGCCCATGCTAAGGCTACGGCCTCCTTTTCTATTTGGGCATATCTCTTTTCAGTGTCTGATAATAAGCGAGAAGAATAAGCGACAACTTCTTTCGTGCCATCTTTGGATGTTTGATATAGGCAAGCACCTATACCAAAAGAAGATGCATGTGACGAAATCGTTATTATTTTTGTGGGGTCGAAATAAGCAAGACAAGGACTATTTTGTAATAAATGTTTAATTTTACTAAAAGCATTAGTTTGAGGTAAATCCCAAAAGAATGCAACATTCTTTTTTAACAAGGACGTTAGTGGTTCTAGGACGACTGACCTGTTGTGTAGAAAGCGGCATGAAAAATTAATCATACCTAAGAAACGAAGTAATTCTTTTTTATTACCAGGCTCAGGATATTCCTGGATTGACTTTATTCTCTCAGAATCTATGGATATGCCTTCATTAGAAATATGGTGACCAAGGAATCGTAAAGATTGTACGCCAAAGGAACATTTTTCTTGATTTAACGTAATCCCTTCCTCTTGAAGCCTAGACAGAACTTCATGTAGTATTAAATCATGTTGTTCCTGAGAAGGAGCATGTATTAAAATATCATCGATATGGCTCACAACACCCTCAATGCCGGCTAAAATATTATTTAACAAGATTGAGAAATATTCTGGAGCAGAAGTTATACCAAAGGGTACTCTCTTGAACAAAAACCTACCAAATGGGGTTATAAAAGTTGTCAGGGACTGACATTCATTTTTCAAGCGGATTTGATAAAATCCTGAATTCGTATCCAACTTACTAAAGAAGGTAGAGCCTTGAACTTGTGCTAAAATAGTTTCAACCTTTCCTATTGGATGATGCGAACGTAAGACTGCTTCATTTAAGCGAGTATAGTCTACACAGAGGCGTATCTTCGAATTTTTTGTAACAACTACTATCGGACTAACCCAAGGAGTATGATAATCAACAGCTTCAATAATATCTAACTTTTTTAATCGTTCTAATTCTTCCTTTAAGGGCTTGAGTAAAGGAATCGGAACCACCCGGGGAACGGATTGAACAAATGGTTGGATATCCTCTTTAAGTTGTATGTCCATTTCTGTTTTAAATGTCCCCACGTCCCTAAAAAGGCTGGGAAACTTTTGGAGAATGTTTTCTTTATTTAAATTTATACCATTAGAAATATTTTTTACGAAAAGTTGTTTTTCTGAATCGCTATTACCGTCAAATTTAAGAATTTTCAGTTTTATAATGGCTGATCTGCCTAAAATAGGTTGGGATAAATCTCGAATAATAAAAATATCAGTGCTAAACAACTCATTATGTCGAATTAAGGTTACAAAGAGTGTTCCCACAATCTCCAATTTAATTCCAGACGGACCAGTAACAATTTTATTAGTTCCCGACAAAGTCATATTTTTATTTACCATTTTCTCCGGAATACAAGAGATGTCCGCCCCTGAATCTACCAAAAATTTAACATTTTTATTTAATTCTGATACATATATAGACGCCGTCCATTCTTTACAGTCTATGTGATTTAAATGAACAGAACCTAGAAATGAGTCATTTTTTTCTTGAGGAACCATTTCGTAAAATGCATTATTCTCGGGATTATTATAAAATTGTATGGATCTGACCTTATTACTTCTGCATACGGTTGCCCAATGTCCTGGTTTCCTACACTTGTTGCAAAGAGATTTTTTTGCTGGGCATTTATATCTGGGGTGGATCTGCAACCCGCAGAATCCGCAGTTTTTTTCACTATCTGATACCTCGCCGTTTTTGTACTCTGGTTTTGAAAATCTTGAACTGGAAGACTGAGAAAGTCTGGCTACACTGCGTTCCGTGATGGCTAGTTCAGCTACTTGACGTTGGCGACTTTCGTAATGCAATTCTCGATTCTGAGTGGCTTGAATTTCGGCTTGTTTGGCTGCCAGAATACAGTCGGTAAGTGTTAAATTTGATTGCAGTTGTAATCGTTCACTAGTTTTTGAATCGGCCATTCCCACTACAATTCTATCACGAATCATTTGTTCCTTTAGTTGTTCATAATCACAATGTTCGGCCAGTGAATGCAAGCTGGTTATAAAACTCTCGATTGGTTCGCCTGCTCGCTGTACACGGGAATTAAACTTAAAACGCTCGAAAATTATATTCCTCCGGGGAATAAAATGTTTTTCGAAAGCAGCTAGAGTGTCTGCAAATGTAGTAGGTTTCTGGGAAAATTGAACTAGAATATCTTCTGAGTCTTCTCCCATAATATACACAAGAAGGTCTATTTTGTCTTGGTTTGATTTTTTATCTTGGCCGGACACAGCCATGTAGCGTTCAAAGCGCTTCCGCCACTGGGGCCATGCATTGGGTATGCTGAAATTAAATTTTTCTGGAGGACTTATGTTTATCGGTAAACTACAGACTACCGTTGGAGCCACTGCGGGCTTTTCTGTCTCAATGATATCAATATATATATAGTAATTAATACTTTACTATTTTTTTTTTCCTTTTTTCGTCGTGAGTCCTAAGACCGACCCTAATTATTATTTTTTTTCGGTTTGGCAACAATGGACGTCATAGAGCCGTGGATTCCGAAAGTTCTGAGTAATAGTGCCACTTATTGTTTATTTGATTTATTCTGTAAATAAAACACTATCACCACACGCTGCCACCATGTTATGTTAGTAAAGTTAGTTAAGGGGGTTTAGCCGATGGTTTAATGATAAACTCACTTTACTGGGTAAACACTTTATTGCGTAATTCAAGTGATTGACAGTCACGAGGCCTTCTGACATCGGCCATTCTCAAACTCGCGCCACCCCGCCGGGTTGCCACTTCTTGTCTCTTTAAATCCTAACTTAAACCTAAGCTGACAGAACAGTTATCACAACTAATTAACGACAAAAAAGCGGCAAATTATTTTCGCTAACTTTATATACATGATCTGGTTGCGGCCTAAAAGCTCCCAGATCAGCAGTGAGCCGTAGCAAGGTCACGCGTCAATTTGCGTCATATCATTTTCTTTCGATTTTGGCGTTTTTTAAGTGTTCCTGTGGCTGTTTTTTGTATAGTGGTATAATATTTTTTAAAAAGTGCCCAGGTCTAAAATTAGGGTCATCATAAATTTCTAACTATTTTTGCTTTTTATAAGTAAACTAACGTGTACCCGGCAGCGCTTTCTCTGAGATAATAAGCCGAGTTCACCATCACGTCAAGATTTATAAATACAAACCCGAACAAACCTCTAAATTTATCAGTGTTTCTCTATAATATTATGCATGTATTATACATAAAATCCTTCCTCTTGAATCACTTTATCTATTAAAAAAAAAACGCTTCAAAATCCGTTGCGTAGTTTCAAAGATTTAAGCACATATATAGGGACATAGGGACAGACGGGCGACAGCGACTTTGATTTATACTATGTTAAGATACTAAAGAAAATTAATATTGTTTTCTTCTTTTTCCTTTAATTTTATAATGTTTTCACTTAATTATTTTGGTAGGTAGGGTCTGTCAATATTTTATTTTATAAATAATAAAATTAGTAAGCTATATCTTTACAAAATTTTAAGTCCCCTTACAAAATTAAAAAGATTGCGAAGGCGAAGGTAAAAGAACTAAGTCCGGTTCTGTTTCTATAGCCAACCGCTTAACGTTAAATAGATTAGTCTTTAACAGGATGCCATAAACGACAAGTTATGCGGCGAGTTCTTTGATTAATTTGACTTTATTAATAAACTAAACTTGTTAGGGACCAGTTATTTCGGTCTCTTTGTTGTTAGCATGAACCATTGAAGTTTTTAATTCGGACGAAAATAATATAATCAACCAAAATTAAATCAGAAACAAGGCGTTACTACCGTGATAGCACGCAAACTATTTATGCGGCTTTCTAAATGGTTTGAACTAAATTATTTACCTAATTATTAGTTTCTTGGGTAATATAGGCTTGCCTCTGGTAAAAACATTCTTTAAACGGATAATAAAAATAAAAAGTATTTTAGACTTACCACCTCTATCATTATGGAAACTGGCCCCCGATCTAATTTGCTTAATTAATTACAGGTGAGTAAAAGAAAATTTTTATTTCATAAAAATTTTTAAAATGTTAGTATTTTTATTAAAACTCATCTTTAAAAAAAATTGATAATATTATAATAATTATAATGGTTAGCATTAAAAAAAGTATTTCTAGTAAATTAGTAACTAATTTTGAGGAGAAATTTATTTATTATTTTCAAATAGATACTTAAAATAAATTAAAAAAAAAAACAGTAACTCATGTTCATATTTTTAAAAATGGATTAGTTTGCTTCTTGCTTCTTTACGTGAACTATAAGAAATCAAAATTCTGTTTAAAAACCATGACATCCATAGCACTTCCATTTGGAAAATTATATTTAAATATTTATAGCTTCGTAGTAAAAACAAAATTACATAATTTATTATTTATACGTAAATTTAATAGTATTGTTAAAAAACTACGTCGTTCCCGAATTTTTAGGTAAACGAGGGAAGTTTTTACTTAAAGATAACTATAATTAAATTAGCTAAGTATGTGTTTATTATAATTATATAAATAATAAGAAAGTTGTGGAAAGAAGATTTTGGATACGACATTTTATCGAAACTATACAGTGTGGTCAAGTAAGTGTGCAATAAATAGGATTTTTTTCACTACTTGCACAACCTAAATTTAAATATCGTCTTGGTGCATTTCCGCACTGAGAAAATGCGGTCTATTCCTTATAAGAATTCTTATACTAGATATTTATGCAACTGTTTATTACTATATTATGTGACAGCTACGCGCTTTCCTACTGTAAGACAACGAAAATTGTTAGACCGTTGTGTAGTGATAATATCACGGTAATTTAGCCAATAGGAAATAGGAGTTATCGCTACCATAGAATGGTTTATAGCCATTATTGCTTTGAATACTCACAGTAATTATCAAGTTTTATTGGGGATGTTATCCATGCTTTAGTATGTAATTTACGGGCGAATTAGGTTTTTCGTATTAATTTGTATTTTTATCCGATTTTCGATTGATATCTAATAGAAAATTTAAGTGACATGATTGCTAAAAAGCTCTACAAAATATTAGTGAATATTTTTCATGCGGATTTGCTCTAATAGCATTAATAAAGTGAAAAATCCAACAGCCTGGCCGGCCTGGCGGTTTATTTACGGGTCTTATAATGGCGGCAGAATTTTATTTGTTTTAATTTAAATTTTGTATTCTAGTTAGCTCTTTCGGATAAACTTAATTGTTTTGTGACTACAGTTAATTTATTAAATATTGAAGTGTTTATTTAACTTAAAGGTATATGTGAATAAGTTAAAAATATCACTAGGAAAGATAGTTCAAATATATTTTATAGTTTAGATTTGACTAATAACTGTATAAATATTGTTAATCAGGTTTTATTGGGCATTGATATGAAGGTAAAGATTTTTTTAAAAGGTAATTAATTGACTTACAATGATTTGAAATGGATTTTACCCTTTGAAATAAAACTAAGTAGGTGGTCTTAGCTTAAAAACTTATTGTTTCGGTACCAATTCATACATTGTGAAAGTAACGACGTTACCCAGATAGTAGGTGACTTTCTGAAGACAAGCGTAGATTTCCTAAACAAAGTCTTAAGCTTACTAAATTTTGAGACTCCAGAAGATGATAGTCAACCGTGTAATTTAAACGCAGAAGATAATAATTTGTATAATAGAATATTACTTTTGATCGATCAAATAAATCTACTCGTAGTGAAACAAAAACTGCTTCTCAACGCAATATTACTATTATTTAATAATTAGGTAAGTTGTTCTTGTTATCCAAAACTATTTATTACTATTTTGTTCATTTTTCTATATCAATATAGTGGCAACATAATGTCATGTCATAATAATAGCTTATGGATCCGCAAACTCCCAGCTGATGCGGCGTTGCCCGATGTCAGTTCATGGCCTCTTTTCAAGGTGGTTGTGGTTGTGCGAAATAATAATATTTTATTGCTTTATCTGACATGTAAAGTTAAAAAAAACTTAAATACAAATTAAAAATAAATGAATTGAAACAGGTATTGGTAAGAACAATAAAATTCAAATCAGACAGGACAGCTAGAAGGCTCCGAACAACGATGTGACCTCTGCGCAACAAATACGTTAAAACAAATACTACGGCGCGCGGCGATTGTGTATAGCTTCCGTGTTGTAAAGTCAATGATAGCTTCCCCCACTCTTATCAAGGTCGGTACACCAATGAGCCTTAAACTAAAATGGTGCAGAATTATCTAAGCTTTCTGTACCAGCTCTAGCTATAACAGTTTTCTGTCCAATATTGATATTAGACTTTATATTCATAACACGATATAATACTCACAATCTTGTTATCCCATTGTTAATTATTATTTTTTTTAAATCCTCGGAAATACTTCATAAACTTAAAGGTATACATTTATTTAGCTTACGTAGGTTGTAACAATGAGTGTCATAAAAAGATTGCAATCGATCTACCAACAAAAACTCATTAGGGTAACATGAAAAAAAACATAATTGTGTGATCAGCTGTTTTAGCGGCACGAACATGGTAAGCACTGTTTTTGAATCAAAATGAAAATAATGAAACGAACGACAATTAAACTAGAAAAAGTTTAGGCGTAACTCTCATGACGACACGCAAAGTTTTTATACAGTTTTACAAATTATTTATACTAAATTATTTACTTGTTTAGTGTTCTACCTAATATAGGCGTGTATTCAGGATTTCGTATTTATACAGAAGGCATTTGCTTATCTTTGTCTTCCGTATGTTATTCGAAAATATTCGCTAAACTGTAGATTAAAAAAATAATATACGTTTTAGAAGGCGGCATTCAATTGTATTTTAAGTCATCTCTAAATCTCCAATTTAACTAGAAAGGGTAGATTCTCGAACTTTATACTTTTGCCATTAAAGAACAATTAAATATCACATCCTATTTTTCCGGAAACAGACTCAAGTCAAGATATTTTAATAAAACTTGGTTTAGTTTTTTATACAGGGTGTTCGGAAAAAGAAGGTCAATCCGTTAACCTGGAGCAAAAACAATATGAATTTTATAATATCGTTTTTCATTTTAGAACCCCATGTTCGATATACAGGACGTCAAAGTTTTAAAATTAAAAACTGATTTTTCAAACGCCCCCCCTTCTGTTTAGTACATGCGGCAGTAACTATCGAACTACATTTTTTCAGGTATTCATTTGTTTTTGATTGCTTTTTGTCTCCTATAAAATTTCAATAAAAAGATGCGTTTTGGAAATAATTTGAAAAGTATGGGTCCTTAACTGATGTCAATGCGGCTTACAGTAATCTCATAATTTTCAATTGCTAAACCAAGTCAGCTGTTATGGAATTATCATAGATACAAGATATAATTAAGTAAAACTTTGCAATAGGTAACAATACCGAAAGCAAAGGACTAGGCAACAATTTAAAGACAGTAAAGTACAGATAAAAACCTGTATAGTACTAAACCAGTTAAATGAAATTATTTTATTGCCCTACTAAGAACTTACTGATACGGAGTATCATTTTGTACTCCTTTAGCAATGGCCCGCAAGGGCCGAAACACGTATCAGGAAACTGATTAAATTTGTGAAACATAACAAATAGATATTATTTTTTCTTCCTGTGCAATGGAACAACAGTTTCACCAAGCATGTAGCGCAACACAAATTAATGAATATTACCTATTTTTTCTTTACGGTTATGTGCCTTGTGGGTAAAATACTAGTGTAATTATCTGTCTCAGTAGCACGAACGTGAAAAGCACTATTTTTAAATCAGACCGAAAATAATGAAATAAACGACAATAATTAAAGTATAAAAAGTTTAGGCATATATACCTCTCATGACAACACGCAAGGCTTTTAATATCCCTGTACAAATTATGTCCAATAAATAATTTGCTTGTTTAGTTTTCTACGTAATGAACTCTGGTTTTTGAATAAAATATATTTGTAAAGGTATAATTTAACGAAAAAGTTAAAAGATATAATTAAATATTTAATATGTGTCTAAAACTAAACGACCAAACTCTAAAGTTTCTCTGAAAATGAAAAAGTAGGGTAATGGCACCAGTTATGGCCACTTTAAGAAATATTTTTTATGAAAAGGCGGTAAAAGTGCAGCAATTTTTTAAAAATTAATATTCTGTAAATACCAAATAAAGCTCTTACACCCTTCTTTGCATTGCCCTGGGTTTTATTTTCCACAAACCATGCTTAATTTAAAAAAAATAGTTTTAATTTTGACATACGCATTTTCTCCAGTTTTGGACAGTCAATTTTTTATTGATCCTAATTTGGACACTTGTGGATCCAGTAATGGACATTTATTTAATATAAACCAATTTCAATTTTGTAGGTAGGTGTAATATGGCAAATAATGTTTCTTTACAAAAAATGGTTAATAACCTAATAAACACTAAAAAAAGTAACCGAGAAACATGCAAACAATTATTATAATCCCGATTATAATAGTATATCAAATTTTTTTTTTATTAAGGTAAATTTAAAATAATAACATTAAACGTAAATGACTGTTATAGTAATAAGTACTCTTCTTTATCTTCATTGGTCTTCTCGCTTTCGTCATCATCATCATCACTGTAGTAGCATATGGTCGCCGTTATTTTATTTGAAGAGAGCGTCTTCGAAAACCACATTATCCAAATTTGCAGGATTTAAATCGCATTACTTTTCGAGACATTCTAATCGATCGGTCACCGGGAGACACCCAGTATGTATTAACCATTTTTTTTTCGTTGCATGTAAAACTGACAAATATTCCTTCTTATTTTTAGCTAAATGCAACACAGTTCCTGATTATTGGGATTATTTTTTTGTAGACGAACCAAGAAACTCTTTCATTATAGCCAATTTAAAAAAAAACGCGTTGGATTGTCGATGTCGTTGCAAACAAAAAATGTTTTTATAAAGAAGTAATTTTTTATTGCCTTTACTATACTAATGCAAAAATGAATTCTATAAATTATTTATATATTTTTTAATTTAATGAAATTTTTAAAACTTTACTGTTGTTTTTTGACGTTTGCTATAAATCTTCTATATATTCTAATATGAAACATATTTTGTGTACCTAAAATTAACCTACAGCCAGTTTCAGAAAATATTTGTAGACATAAAGCTGATGCATAAAGTAAAAGCATATAAATAATACACAAGCAGGTCTTACATTTGTCTAAATGCATATGAGTAAAATGGTATCCCGACACTCCATCACTCGACAATAATTCATCACACGACATATCATCACGGACACTTCATCACGGCGACATCGTATTACACCGACACTTTATCACTGCGACATCCTATCACTACGACACTTCATCACATCCCATTTCATCCCTACGCCAATTAATCACACACAATTTCATCACATCAATTCGAAAATTATTATATAATTACCTTTTACGATTTAAATCATGTGTAATACAGATCTAAAGCTGACAAAGGCAATTGTGTTGTTGTTATGGACAGACAACTTTAGATACAGAAGGTGAAAGACTTTCTCAACTCAAACGAATTTCCTACTACTTTATCTAACCCTACTTCTTCTTTCTCATTAAAGCTCAAAAGAACTCTGTCACTCACCAATGACTTCATCAATTTTGTAAACTCTGATAAAAATTAATTAGTTTCTATGAATCCTCAAACTCCTTTATTATATGGCCTGCCAAAAATACACAAGGAGGGAATACCTATACGCCCTGTTGTTAGTTACTCCAATTCTCCTGCTTATAAACTAGCCTCTTGGCTCAACCATGTTATTATTTCTGCATCTAACTTTTCTAGTGAATATGCCATTAAAAACTCTTTTGACCTTACCTCTAAACTCAAAAATATAACCATACCACAAAATTCTATTCTTGTTTCTTTCGATGTCAAGAATCTTTTCCCCAGCGTTCCTCCTGAGGAGTGTATCAAACTTACTAGATACCTTCTTTTCGCCAATTCTTCTATACCAACTCATCATATTTTAAATATCTGTCTTTTAGTAGATACAGTTCTAAAACAAAACTTCTTTTAATTTAACAATAAATTTTACTCTCAAATTTCAGGTTTAGCTTAGCCCCCTTTTAGCAGAAATATTTTTGTCTCACTTAGAATCCAAAATTAAAAAGCACTCCCTTTTTTCAAAAATAGTTAATTTTTCCAGATATGTTGATGATACCTTCGTAATTTTCACTGGTTCCCTCGATGAACTGCATGTTTTTCTTAATTTTCTTAACTCTTTACATCCCTCTATACAATTCATAATGGAACTAGAAAACAATAGCTCTATCCCGTTCCTAGATTTGTTGGTTCAGAGGACCCCCACAGGACTAACCTTCGGTGTATATCATAAACCCACTAGCACAGACCTTGTAATTTCGTACTTCTCTAACCACCCCCATAGTCATAAAACGGCAGCTTTTAATAGCTATTTTCATAGACTTTTCAACTTACCCCTCTCTCACAATAACTTTACCACAGAGTTAATCATCACATTTTACAAATAGCAATCAATAATAACTAGCCTCTCTCTTTCATCAATAAAGTATATTACAAACAGTTATCTAAATCTATCAACAAAAAATTAACTACTACCCTCATTGACCTACCACAAAAACAAACATTTTACTCAATTTCTTTCTTTAATAACATTTCCAATAAAATTCAAGACATTTTCAAAAAACTTAACCTAAACATTAGCTTCAAAGTTAGATCCACGCTAAAAAGTTTTGTCGCTCATTCAAAAGACAAAATACCTCCTTTAAACAAATCTGGTGTGTATTCACTTTTATGCAACCATGATAATTGCACTACATGTTATATTGGACAGAGTGGACGAAAAATTCTAACCCGAGTAAATGAACACCTAAAAATTATCGAGAAAAATAACAACCAAATTGATATCAACTCTAAATCTACTTTTGCCAACCACATTTTCAACTCCAACCACTCTTTCGACCTAGAGGTTCTTCACGTCTGTAGCGAAGGTGTCACACTTAATTTTCTCGAAATTCTTGAAATACAAAAAGCTCTGAAAAACCCCAATTTAACTTGCATTAATGATCAAACTAATTTTACTTGCATACCCTTTTTTAACTCTCTCAACTTTTTAAATAAATAAACTTTCTTAATAGATAATAATATAAAAAAAAAATTGTAAAAAGATCTTCATAACCCAATTCTCTGACTTATCATCACTACTTATATAAATTTCTTATCATCACTTCTCATATAAAACTGCTATAACTATGCCACCTATGAATCAAACTTCAAATTTCATTTTCGTCAGTTCAATACAGTAAACGTCAACCTTTTACCATTTGAATGTTTTCTATACTCACTCTACGAAAATAAACGTTCTGGTTTCGCTTGACCTGTTATTACTCCTGTCATTAAATATATTAAAACTTTCCTTATCTAATACACTACTACAATCTTCTTTCTCTTTCATATTGTTAATCCAAACTAATCTTAAGTCTGTTGTTAGCCTTGACATTGTATGCATACTTTTTTTATATTAAACATTTTATTTTTTCTCTTTAAATTCTCCCATTTTGTGTCTAGAAACTGTTGGCACGTTTTCAAAATGAAATCAACAATTTTCCTAAAAATGCTTTTGAAAACACGAATTAAAACTAAAATATAATTTTTTCACTATATTTAATTATTTTAAAAATATGAATTATAAATTTTTCTTTTTCTGTTCTACAGGTAAGAAATGTTTTTACACACATTTAAATTTCACTCATTTTCTCCTTTATAAATTATCAAAGTACAATAAGTTTTAATCACTCAAAAATGTCTTTCAAAAAATATTTTTTCTTTTAGTTTTCTCAACCACCAAACAATGTCAGGGTTTATCTTCATGTAACCAATTAACAATATACCGCTGAGGATGAAGGTTTTTGCCTTCGAAACATGTACGGTCTAAGGATTTTTTGAATTCTTCGATTAAACTAGTGGAGCAGACTGTGTGTTATTATTTTCCCTTATAATATCACTCCACTGAGCGATGGACTACTTCCACAAAAGTAACTAGAATAGTTTAAAACTTATTTACGGTTTTTTGCAACAAAGATTTCCCTGTAGCACCGTATTTAAAAAAAAATAAGTGTTTTAAACTTTTTGATAAAGATCAAAAATTGTTTCTAAAATTCCATTTTTCGGCAAACACCATAATATTTTATTCCACAACCGGAATTTCTGGTATTACTCTTTTATCTTTTAAAAGATATTAATTTTTGGCGACTCAAAATTTCAGAAAAACAATTTTTGCCTCAGAAACGAATAGAGTAGGATACAAAAACTTTTAACAAAGGTGATTGGAAATGAAGAAAATAATACAAAAAATATATTATACAGAGTGCTCTATTTAAAAAAAGCAAGTCTGAGACTACTAAACCGGCAGTCGCATATGGTCGCTGTTATTTCAATTTAAGAGAGCGTCTCCAAAAACTTCTTTATTCAAATTTGCAGGATTTAAACAGCATAACTTTTCGAAATGTTCTAATGGACGTTTATCGTATACAGGGCGAGTCGGGAGGAACGGATCAAATTTCAGGAGTGTATTATACACGCGAAAACAATGTAAAAAACCCATATGTTCTTATCCGATAATCATTTGTTTTCAAGTTATAGCGCAATATCAAATTTTTTTCTACGTTCCACTTTTATCAAAATGTTCACGTTATTAGAGTATGCCATGCTCAAGACTCTAAACTATTTGACATCTATGCTGTCTTGACAATGTGCCTGTGTATTGTGGCATTAATTAAACGTTTATTTTCAAGTTTGAGTTATTAAAGTGTTACAAAATGCCAAATACTTATTCAAATTTAGAATATAAAAATATGATGTTTATTAATGGTTTATGTAATGGAAGTGCTACAGCTGCTGTTGAAGAATATCGTCAACGGTATCCACATCACATCCGACTAGAAACGTGTTTATAAGAGTTTTTAACAATTTGTGCGAGAATGGTAAGTTCCCAGTACCAACATTACATCTGAACGAGCTACTCGACAAGGTTTAGGAGAAGTAGAAAATATTCTGGATTTAGCAGAAGAAATGCAACGACCAGCTCACGAAGAATTGGTACTCAATTGGGCATTCCACAAAAAAGAGTAATAAACACACTCCACGAGCCAGGCTTATATCCATACCATGTATAGAGAGTACAGCACCCAAAACCGGAAGATTATGCTGAACGTATTGAATTTTGTAGGTGGATAAAAATGATTATCGTGTTGTATCGCGTATACTTTTTACAGATGAAGCAACATTCACCCGTGACGGTATTAATAATACTCGTAACTCACATGTATGGTCAATCAAAAATCTCCACGCAACAGTTGTTAGTAATTTTTAACATAAGTTTTCGGTTAACGCGTGGTGTGGTATGCTCGACAGCTATTTAATTGGCCCTTTTATTTTGGAAAATCTTCTTACAGGAGACAACTACCTAATTTTCTTACAACGTGAGTTACAAGGACTACTAGAGGATGTTCCTGTAAATATCAGAAGGCAAAACATTTCCAGGGCGTTGGATTGGTCGAGGTGGTTCTATTAAAAAACACAGCACTAGATTATTGTTTATGGGGCTGGTTTAAAAATGAAGTGTACAAAGTAAAAGTGGACACTCGAGATGCACTAATTCGACGTATTAGAAATACTGCAGCCAATTTTAAAGAAGAAAGACATGAAGCAATTAGAATAGCAATGGGGCCATCTTCGTAGACGAAGCAGAAAGTGTTTAGAAGTCAATGGCGGTATTTTTGAACATTTGTTAAAAGAACGCTATGATAAGGAACCCGTTAATATATGAACTTTTCTTTATTTGGTATTACACTATAACTTGAAAACAAATGATTATCGAATTAGTACATATGGGTTTTTTCAAATTGTTTTTGCGTGTATATTATGTTCCTGAAATTTGGTCCGTTTCTTCCGACTCACCCTGTATTTATACATATTTTATTACACCTTTATTCTCCATTATAAAATATTTGTAATTAAAGACTAATCCATTTTGATTAAGATAATGTATTATTGAGCCGCGTTAACTCGTAAACTTAACTGTGGCAATAGAAATCCATTTAATACTGACCAGAATCTCAAATTAATTAAACTTGTAGAGCATCTGCTTAACAAGTACAAGCATACAATTTTCGCAAAGCAGCACCCTACTTTCTAATTAATTAAAGCTTTTTATGCCAATCTTTCACATGTTACGGTATGCTGTATATCGCACTTTACATTTTAACATTGAAATGTCTCTTGATAAACGTATATAACTTGACCGTATTAAAGCTAGGTTATGGTTGCAACGTGTATAATTGTACATAATATGTTTGCTAGGTACGATGAATATATTTTTTAGCTCTATTTTAACAACAATCCAGGACAGTGGCGCTACTGGAAGTATCATTTTTTCGGGTAGGGGGAATAGAAAATATATAATCCGAGTCTGTGGCGTGATATGTCATAACACTTCAAAAACTTAACATTTTCTGACAAAAATATTCACATTTAGCATGTTATAGAAAGAGATTATTAAAAGAAAATTTCGAATTATATAATTATAATAAATTAATATTTTTTTAATTTCAATTACACATGAAAAAAAAATCTGTTAACAAAGTACAAACCTGCCCCGACACAGCTTTTAGAGCCGGGTAATACCGTGCGAGCAAAAAATATTTGCATCAAAGGGGGCTTGGATTAAAAAACGTAGGGCTTGGTTTAGATCACAATGATATGGGGACGATATATCCAACCAAATCTAGGTTAAAATTTTGTCAAATTTATATTATGACATAATATCCCAAACTAATGAGTAATAAAATAAGTAGACAAATACAAATTTATTTCTTGGAATACTTGCACTTTATAAGGAAATAAATTTATCTGCTTCTTAAGAATAGTCCTGAATGTTCCATAAGATCTTCTCACTTCTTGGGACAGGCGTCTTATACAATTTGTTGGCGTAGTTTGCATTATTTCACGAACTTTTGCAACAAGTTCTTCCTGCTCCTTTTTTGTGTTGTATAGAACCTGTTTCCCTAAACACAGTCACGGTTCTTTTCAGGCAATGATAAAAATCCCCAGCAATAAAAGCAACGTTAGAAAAAAGTTCGTGAAAATCGTCCATGCATAAACCCGGATTGTATTGCCACTCACCATTTATCCTAACCCCGTTTCGAAAACACGCTTCAACCGTGAATGTTTTGTGCTATTCCGTAAAGCCCATTGTGTGAATTGTTCAAGAAATTGGAAAAATTAGCGATAAATCAAATTACTTGTAACGACTGCCAAAGATGACAGAATAACTGATTGATTGTTAGTTCAAGTAGTTACTGACACCCAACAGGTATTAAGCTCTATGGCTAAGTATTACGTCCCTAGATGCAAGGCCCTCTTTGATGCAAATAATTTTTGCTCGCACGGTATATTGTAATATTGAAAAAGAAAATCTGTTAACGAGGTACCAACCCTCTATTCACACGCTATATTAACCAGTAAACACTAATCATCAATAATAACGTCCGCCACAATGAAAAATAGTATTAGCTTTGAAAGTATGTTTTTTAAAGTATGGATAATTCGCATTTTTAAAATTTTTTAATTCGAATAATTGCCTACTCTAACGATACATGTATCTATTAACTCTCAATGCGTGTAGCATTAAAGTGGTATGTCACCTCTATTAAAAATATAATATAAAAATTTTTTGGACCACGCCCAAATTTTGCTAAATTTGACAGTATTAGCAGTTTTGCTGTTTTTATACACTGGCAAACGATGGTAAAAACTAGCGACATAAGAACAGTGAGAGAAAATATAAAATATAATATAGGAATATTGGTATAGTAATTATTATACACCTTATTTAAATACCTATATAATAACATTAAAATTGGACAAACATTGTCTGTAACTATAACATGTTGTTATGAAATAAATAAAAATTTTGGAACCAAGTATTAAATTTAAATATAATAAAATAAGTAAATAACAAACTTATAAACTAATTTGTAGTCTTCTTTTTATTTTTGCCATATGATCTAATACTTCTTCTGGTAAAATTTAAATTTCTGAATGAATATTGAGAAGAGCGAGGTTATTGTTGATAATTACTTTTTTTATGGGTCTTAGGAGGGGGGGGGGCAAATGCCCCGATGCCCCCCCCCTAGCTACGCCGGTGTCCTAGGGTGTTGCAAATATTTTATAAAACCAAAGTGCGAAAGCACAAAATTTGAACACAAACAACCCGACAACGTCGACGTCCTCCAATTACGCACGATTATTCTATTTGCTAATCAAGCTTTAAATTATATTGCTAGCTTTGGTTCGATAACTTAAATAAAAAAGAACAGCATAAAAATAGAAAACAAGACTTGATATCATTTAGGTAAAAGCTCCTCGACCTGCGGCCGGAAGAGCCTCTTCGAGAAGTCGAAGTAGTTACGTGGGTCAGTATTATAGCTTCCCTGCCTTAGAGGTTGTATTTTGTTTAAATATTTTCTCAGTAATTAATTTAAGATAATAACTGAAAACGTACAAAATTAAATTTTTCTTACTCTATGAAGTAGGGTCAAAATGAAATTTTAATGAAAAAGCCTACTGTAACCGATACTAGCATGATTACAAAAAGCTCAGAGTTAGAACTATAGGATTACGTCAGTATTACTTTTATTTTACTTTAAAATCGTTTATTGTCCAAAAAAGATATACATTTTCATTGACAAACGTTTAAACGCTACTAAATATTTATGATACATGTAGGGACTAAAATAGGGATTAAAATTCTTTACTGAAATATTCAACCAAAGTGGTAAGCTTTATCGAGTAGTAAAGATATTATAAGTTTTCTGAATTTCTTTATTTGTCGGAAAATAAAGAGTTTTATATGAATGTGGAATGTGTTATTGGTAACGATAGCATTCAAGCCTGCCAAGTATTATAATAATTGCTACTGTTGGAAGCTTTAACAGATTTTTATATTTTTAATCTACCAAGAATAAAGTGTTAGAATCGTATGTTTAACAAATAATGGTCTACAGAATTCACATGTATCGCAATGCACGTTTCTGCAAAACAAAAATTGAATTGATCAGGTACTGGCTCGTGTTACCCCAAAGTAAAATGCCATGCCTATTGTGATTCATCAGGAAATAAATACAATGCCCGAGAAACTGCCGTGTTTAACTCCTTACCAACTACACTGATTACGAAACAGCCAGATGCTATGCTTTTCTTTAGGTTCTAGTTAGGCATTAAAGTGTAAGATATTTGTCTTTAATATGTTTAAAGATAATAAATTATCATCGCACCACTGCTAAACTCTATAATTTACAAAAGCCGTAAATTGTTTAACCATCTTCCTGAGCAAGCAAATATGAAACATATCTACCCTTAAAAGATTTAAAATAACTATAAAGGAACCACTGTTGGGAAGAGCCTATTACGAGGTGGTAAAGTATTACAACGACGCCTTTTAACTAATTATTTTCGGCACTTGGTGATCTTGTTTTGTCGAGTTTATCTTTGTCCTGTTTACTATGATTGTAGTTTCCCGATTTACCTATTTATTTTTGACGATGTTCACTTGAAGAAAAAAATTATTAATTATTAATTATTATTATTTCTTTTAATTTGTATATTCGTAGTATATTGTATATTACTTGTATTTCGTTTTAGCTTTGTTAATAAGAATGATTATTTTTCAAAACAATAAAGCATATTTTTATTTGATTTCATTTGATTTGATTTAAGTTTCAGGATACCAACCGAGATCATTTTATTCAAAACGTCAGCATTGTGACTGTTTCAAAGGATGTGTCATCTGCAAACAACGTAAAGAGACCTCTAATATTAAAATTAACTACATTATTAATATACAGTGTCACCAGTAAAGTCCGCATCATATAGGATTTTTTTTTATTAATAGCTTTCTTCAAAATTTGACTTTGGCATCAAGTTTTGCATCGATCGAGATGAAAATTAAGCAAAAAAATAGTAGTCCCGTGATTCGCATTGAATCCCGGTCTTAAAATCCCAGTAAATAAATCCCGATCATAAATATCCCATGCCAAAATATCCCATACAAAAAAAAACCCATGGCAAAAATATCAATATTCAAAAACATCCTATTACAAAAATATCCCACAACAATAATGTCCTATTAAATATCTTAATAACCTAAACATTTTTTTCAATTTTTTCAACTAATATTATTTTATAAAAATAAAATTTAAATTAAATTAAAAAAAAATGCTCTGGGGGACAACGAACAAACCAGTTGCCAATATAACTTTTAGCGTGCAGCATGATATGACTAGGCTTTTTAGGAAATGACGGATTTCACTATCAGCCTACGACATATATAAATTCATAAATCCCCTAAATAATTGTTTGTCTTGTGACTTTCTTGTAGGGACTTTTCGGCATTGGATATTTTTGTAATAGAATTTTTTTGTAGCGGGTTATTTTTGGATGGGTTAGTTAGTGGGAAATTTTTTACTGGGATTTTCCGGCCGGACACCATTTGCAACCTACATAAAATTTCTTAGTTTTGACAAGGCTTTATTTAGATACATTGTCTTTAAAGTAGCGCCATAATAAATGTGTGTTTTTCTACATAATCACAATTGGGCTATTAAAATTTGGTCGCATGTGATGCAAAGTTTATTTCTTTTTGACCCTATATAAGGTAACTTCATAAAATAAGTATTTTTGAAAACGTTGTGTGTGTCTGAAAGTAAAAAAATAAAAAAATTAAGTAAAGGCGGGGTTTTAAATTAAATCGTTGAAAATGAATAAACTTTTGGTTAAGTTAAACTAAAATTTATTTTCCACTCAATGAACACTTTACTAAAGACACTGTGTTCTTTTTTGTCTTACTATTAAGGTGTATAACTTTCAGACACAAACTACGTTTTGAAAAATACTTATTTAATGAAGTTACCTTATACAGGGTCAAAAACAAATAAACTTTGCATCACATGTGACCAAATTTTAATAGCCCAATTTTGATTTTGTAGAAAAACACACATTTAATATGGCGCTACTTCAAAGAAAATGTATCTGAAATAAAGCATTGTCAAAACAAAGAAGTTTTATGTAGGTTGCGTTGAGTCTTATTTTGCAATAGTGGTGCAATTTACATAATATACCGGGTGTCCACGGAAGGTGGCTCGCCCCTCTAACTTTTTTGTTTTTCAAGATAATGAAATAAAATTCGGGGGATTTGTATACGACCTAAAACTGCATTTTTTGACAGGTGACTCAACATTATGGAACTTCCGGTTTAACCGGAAGTGACATAAACTTTCAATTTTTAAATTGGACACCTGGTATATTTTTACTTTTTTTGACTCCATATAACATTCCTAATACAACGATGTGTCACTTGTCACTTTTTGTCACCAAGAAAATATTTTTTTTCGAAATTTATTGTTTTATCTAGAGGGCTATGAATACCTTTAAAGTTGTATAACTAATTTTTTTTAAATGGCAACATGATGGCTCGTCGGGTTAAGAAAAAAGAGGATTTTATTACGATTATTTTGATACCATACACTATTAGGTTTTAGAAAAGCTGCCATTAAAAAACTTTAAAAAGTTAACTTAGAACTTTCCTAAAATGAAGCATATTTTGAGAATAAATTTAGATTTAAATGCATCAAGTAGCCTGTGACCAGCAAAACTGATAAAACAAAATCATGCCTTGAAGAAAATTGAAATGTCAACAGCTTCTGCCAAAGTAAATTAGTTTGTTGTTTAAAAAACATGGAAAATAATAGTCTTACAAGGAGTGAAAAAGTTGATATTATGTTATTAGTGTTTGGAGAATGTAGAAATAATTCAACCGATGCTGCACGACTTTACGCACAAAGATATTTTAATCGGTGTCATCCAACCCAGCACTATGAGGGACCCAAAACTGGTTCCGAAAATGCGAAAGCCTGACAATAATATCTATGTTAGAACAGCTTCTGCCAAAATAAATTAGTTTGTTGTTTAAAAAACATGGAAAATAATAGTCTTACAAGGAGTGAAAAAGTTGATATTATGTTATTAGTGTTTGGAGAATGTAGAAATAATTCAACCGATGCTGCACGACTTTACGCACAAAGATATTTTAATCGGTGTCATCCAACCCAGCACTATGAGGGACCCAAAACTGGTTCCGAAAATGCGAAAGCCTGACAATAATATCTAACATATCAATGTTTTCACTCCTTGTAAAACTAGTATTTTCCATGTTTTTTAAACAACAAACTAATTTACCTACTTTGGCAGAAGCTGTTGGCATTTCAATTTTCTTTAAGGCATAATTTTGTTTTATCAGTTTTGGTGGTCACAGGCTACTTAATGCATTTAAATCTAAATTTATTCTCAAAATATGCTTCATTTTAGGAAAGTTAACTTTTTAAAGTTTTGTAATGGCAGCTTTTCTAAAACCTAATAGTGTATGGTATCAAAATAATCGTAATAAAATCCTCTTTTTTCTTAACCCGACGAGCCACCATGTTGCCATTTAAAAAAAATGAGTTATACAGCTTTAAAGATTAAATTTTACATAGCACATAGCATTGAATCAAAAATAGTAAAATTGTATTTTTCCCAAGATTAAAGAACTGAAATAAGTGATTTTAAGGTATTCATAGATAGAACAATAAATTTGGAAAAAAAATATTTTCTTAGTGACAAGTGACACATCGTTGTATTAAGAATGTTATATGGAGTCAAAAAAAGTAAAAATATACCAGGTGTCCCATTTAAAAATCGAAAGTTTATGTCACTTCCGGTTTAACCGAAAGTTCCATAATATTGAGTCACCTGTCAAAAAATGCAGTTTTATGTCGTATACAAATCCCCCGAATTTTATTTCATTATCTTGAAAAACAAAAAAGTTAGAGGGGCGAGGCACCTTCCGTGGACACCCGGTAGGTAAAAAATCAAAATTATCTTATGCAGCTGAAATTTTGCATGTGGACTACAAACTGCATTTGGAAAAACTTTTTCTAATAACTTTTTTCGATATTTTCAGAAATAACCCCATTTTTGAATAATTTTTTGGAAAAAATTAAAATTTGACAGATAATGCGAGTCACGGGACTACTATTTTTTTGCTTAATTCTCATCTCGATCGAAGCAGAACTTGATGCCAAAGTCAAATTTTACATAAAGCTATTAATAAAAAAAAATCCCATATGATGCGGACTTTACTGGTGACACTGTATAACAAAAAATAATATGACTCAATACAGAACCCTCTGGGATACCGCAAGTAACAGTCATCATATATTTACTGCTCTAAAGGCTAACCCTTTGCGTCCTTCTAAGTTTGTTTCAGTGACTTTCCTCTAAATCCATATGTCTCACATTTCTGAAGCATGATGCACACGGTCAAAAACTCTCGAAACATTACAGAATACCCCTGTAGCCATCTCTCCCTCGCTTATTTGTTTGTATAGATTATTAAGGGATGAAATGTGACTATTATTTGTATTTTTTTAATAAAACCAATATTCAGGATTGTATACTTAGCAATAAAATAGTTTATTTGTTTGTTTACAATTTTTTTAAATTATCTTAGCGGTGGGAATTAAGTTAAATAGCGATTTTTTAGGAATCTGGAAAATTGCCCTTTAAAATGAAAAATTATTATTAGCAGTAAAAGGCCGGTGTTGAAATATCTAAATTAAAATACCGTTCCAACCGATCGCCTTTGTATTTGTATAAGTCCCTGGTATATTCTTGTAGCTATATTTTACCCCTATTTATACGTCACCGTTGCCTTTCAGTGTTTTAAAACAACCCATTTTGTCTAGTAAAAATATTTAAATTCTTTACAAGTTAGTTTCTTTTTTTGACAACCCATCAGCAACATTATCTTATCTTATACTAAAATAAACACTTTTTTTGTTTCTTAAGGCCTATCCGTACATACGCATTTACACTCTGCATTTTTAACCGTGCATCAAAATTGGATGCCATTTGGGATTCATATTTATGCATTTCAGCGTAAGTAAAAGTTGCACCCTTTTTCATCTTTGGAAAAACACCCCCATGCGATTTTGTCAAAATTCCCTAGAAATTTTTGTTGGTGAAATTGATATATTAATATAAATTCGCTCATTTGACAAAAAAATAAACAAGACATCACTCAGTTTTCAGTTTTAACCATGTGTGGTTTTAATCGCATTTTTCTGCTGCTTTTTGGGCTCGGAGACAACTTATCTGGAGCAAAGATCCCGTAATTGCACTTATAGGACTGTATCAAAATCAACCGATTTTGTATATTCTGTCAAATTGCACAAATATTAAAATAAAATATTACCAACAACCAAATTTCAAATTAAAAAAAATCATTAATGTGGACATAGCAGGTCTTTGATGAAAAGGCGTTAAGAAATCATTAAATCAGCTGTTGCAACCATGATTCAAAAATGCAGGTGCTGATCAGTCTTAATATATAATGTTTTTCTCTTTCTAGTGTTCATCAAAACTGACACCTGACATTTTTGAGAGAGATATTGTGTGTGCTATGCAGATTAGTTTCTTCAAATTCGATAGGCAGCGCCATTTAAGCTAGTTTATGCTAGTTTGGCTTATAAAAAATTATCGGTTAATAAATCATTGAACCCTTATAATACCAAGCTTTTTTCTTACGTGCGATACCAAGCGGGGTGCATTTGCGCGCAATTTTAAAGATTTTAATAAAATTTATATTATAACTTTTCAAATGGTTTTAGTTTTAAAGAAATAACTTTGGGTAAAGCAAAATCTGTATTTAAACCAAAATATTATATAATATATATTATCAAAAAAACATTTTAGATTTAAAAACTAAAATACATTAGGTATTTTTACATGTCAAGCACATTGTTTGTTTTCCAGAGTATTGTAGACAAACAAACTGGTCACATTTAACACACCACTGCCTGGATTTCCTATCTTTAACCCTCAGGCAGAGAAAACATCGACCTTGACTTGTACTTCGTTGTTCCTGTAGAATTACTTCATTTACTTTAAGTTCAGGAACAATCTACCAAGCGGGGTGTAGATGCACCCCAGATCTTATAATTAAGCATATATATATTTTACAAAGCATTTTAAAAAAAGTAATATGCAGAGAATGTCAAAAAAACATAAAACCACAGCTACATAGACCACTAGATGTCACAAAAAAAAATGTAGAAATTATAGTTAAAAAATCGACTCTGGGGTGCATCTGTACTCCGCTTGGTATTATAAGGGTTAACGGCGTCTTCAAACATCTCTGAAGATCATGCCTAAGCTTCTTAAATTCAATCAAAAATAATTTAGGATTAAATAAAAAATGATTAAATTATGACACAGCGTAGCCACTTTTATCATAATTGATTAAAATATTTAATATAAATGGACTAATTAATCAGTAATAATTCTAACATTATTTAGTTTTGACTAAGGCGCTCTTTAATTTAACCAGTAGGCAGTGTTAATTTTTTAAATAAATCTGGTGTGGGTCTGTATTTAATGGGTACCAGTTCAGTTTGATTTAGAATCTAATCACTTTTGTGTTTCTTTTTTATTCATTCCGATAAAACCAAAAAAGTTCGAAACATATTCACAATTATCTTTATTTTCAAGTGTTAACAAGGGGATTACATTCAGTCAAAACCACAAACCATAAAAACCACTTTGGTTGTTTGTTCTTCCAATATACATACTTTATGTTTGCAGTGCTCACCTTTAAAGGCTAAAAGTTAATTAAATTTGCTTTCCAAATATTTAAATTTACATCTGCAAGCTTATCTTTCCGACATAAGCTTTTTAAGAGATGCGTTAAGGTTAAATTCATAAAGTGTGACGCCAGAATATGGGAGAATTGTCGGTTAATATGTAGAGTAGTTAAAATTTAGTCTTTCTATTTGTGTCGTTTTGCTAAATAAATAATAATTAAAAAATGAATTTCGGTGACAGTGAGAGGCAAAAATGATTTGAATATAACTTTTAATAGAAATTCGTCATTTATTCAATAATATATTTTGGAAGAAGTAGTCTATACTCAAAGTGGAGTTGAATGATATAGAAAAAAGAAACGCACAAAGTCTTTCTCCACAATTTTTATTAAGAAAAAAAAACTAGGCAAACCTAGAATAATTCATAATAGAATTGAATCGACATGTCTTGAGTGTAGAAACACTCATCATCAGGAAAAAAGTAAATGGTACAAAGCTGATGTTATTAGCAGTAGAAAAAATAAAAAGTGAGACTATATATATATATAAGCCTTAATGGAGCTTTCAATGGCAAACACGAGGAGTTAAAAAACTTTTTATAGTCAAAAGACAGAAAATATATCAGCAGCATACTGAAAAGTCCAGGACCAGTGCAAAGCCACTGTGGGTGGGAAATGACGAGAAAAAAGAAAAATTAGGGACTTTTTTAAAAAAACTTTGTAAAAATCATCTTTAAGTGTACCTACGTAATAAAAGATCTTTAGTTTAATTAAACTATGTCGGAGACATGTAAAGGTGGTCAAAAAAGAGGGAAAGAAAAAAGAAAAAAATGTTTTTCGTAAAATTCTGTAGATGCTTTAATTTATTCATTTTCCGTCTGACACGTGCTGGTTGCAGTGGAACTTCTTCAAAAGATGTTTTAGAAAAACAAAACTTTTTTTCTTTTCTAAAATTTATTTTAAAAAAAAATTCTTAAAACCTATTTTTGAAAATGTGGAGAAAATGTGGAAAATCGCTCGGACCGGTCGATTTTTATTTCGAGGGGACATCTTTTGCGTATATTGTCAATCTTGTTACTTCAAGCCCCTAGAAGGGTAAGAAATATAGTACTTCCGGTTTGACCGGAAGTTGACACTATTGGAAAGATAATAAAAATCGAATATAGGGACATGTAAGCCATTTTGCTCTAAGACGTACAGTTAGAAAGCTAGACGCTGTCAAAGTTCAAAAATGTCATTTTTCAAGAGTCAATATCTCGGATACTGTTAAGTATAGACTAATAATGCTTTTATTAAAAAATGTTCAGAATTTTATGCAGAATCCAAAAAAATTATATAAAAATAGGGGTACCTATTTAAGATTTAGATCTTACCCCCCCTCCCTCCTAGGAGCTTGAAGTAACAAGATTGACAATATATGCAAAATATGTCCCCCTCGAAATAAAAATCGACGGGTCCGAGCGATTTTCCACATTTTCATTTTAAAGCAGGAAAATCGAGGTGGGAAGTTTTCAAATGAACACCCTGTATGTTTAAAGCATGCCTTGTACTAAAAAAATTGAATAAAATAAATGATACAAAATTATGACTGTTTCAACTGATACGTAACTTTACCAAAATTAATAAATTTTAAAAAGGAGCTCGATGTGCTATGTTTGTAAGATTTAAAATGTATGTATAATTTTTTCTTACCCGTACAATTATTTATAGTGGTCACTCGATAGGCACTTTTAGAAAAACTTAAATGAACATCTTAAATACCCATTAATTCAAAGACAGCAAGTGTATTTTTTTTTTTTTTTATGATCGAGCACAAGCACTATAGGAAAATCCTTTAAGGCGCTCTGGGAGCGGTGCGTGTGCGAAGAAAGCGATTCACGTTTTTCTTGAATCGTTGGAGGTTATATTCGGTTGGAAACACGGTCTCAGAAAGGCCGTTTCACAAAGATGACGTCCTCCAAATGAAAGAGTTCTGAAACAATGATGTTCGGGGTGTACTAAGTTGAACCACATAGGGATAGGCGGCAGTGGTTCGTCGTGTGTTTCTGCTATGCATTACTCTAGGTGGAATCGAGCGGGCAATATCTATCGAACACTTGCCATGAAAATATCTGTAGAGGAGAGTCAAATCACCAACCTGTCTTCGATGTTCTAAGCTGTCGAGGTTCTTAGTCAGCTCGTGGTCGCCGATTAGACGAACGGCTCTCCTTTGGATGGAATCGAACAACCGAAGGGTATGCTTCGGTGCAGAACTCCAGATATGAGAGCAGTATTCCAGTGATGGTCGAATCTGGGCTTTATAAAGTGTCAAAAGTTGTTGAGGTGTATACAACTTTTTGGTACGGAAAAGTATACCGAGCTTCTGAGAAGCTGCCCTGGCGATTGCCACTACGTGATTATGCCAAGACATATTTCCTCCCAGGTTGACACCCAGCAAATTAATAGACGAAGTCAGTGGAATTGCGTGTCCTGCCCTAACGATATCGGGTTCTGCAATGTTGACCTTCTTAGAGAAAACTGCAGCCTGGGTTTTTTGAGCGTTAAATTCGACTTGGTTACTGTCACCCCAAGACAAAATTTCTTCCAGGTCTTTATTGAGGCGTGATACCTCATGTTGTCTGCGAAGATGTGCGTCAGTAGCCGATGTTTGAGGTTTCAAAGTAAAAGATGAGATAAGTGTGCTGTCGTCAGCAAAGCAATATAATGGATTTTCTGTTTTCGCTAGAAGGTCGTTAATGTACAGTAAGAAGAGAGTGGGAGATAATATGGACCCTTGAGGAACACCAGCATTGATGGTGAAGGTGTCTGAGAGAAACCCGTCAATCGCCACTTGCAGAGAGCGGTCCTTGAGGAAGCTAGACAACCATGAACAAAATCGACCGGGCATACCATAGGAACGCAGTTTGCTTAGGAGCCCCTCGTGCCAGACACGGTCAAAGGCTTTAGAGATGTCCAGTGCAATAGCCCGGGACTCCCCATGATGTTCGATTGCGTTGCTCCAAAGATGAGTGACATAGGCTAGCAGGTCTCCTGTTGATCTGGACTTACTGATGGTCGCTGATAATTTTAAGGCCTTCCAGGTATTTTATAAGTTGTTGGTTAATAGCTTTCTCCATCACCTTTGATATAACTGAAAGCAATGCGACTGGTCGATAGTTGTTTGGCAGGGTTTTCTTGCCTTTCTTTGGTATAGGCTGGACTCGCGCCTTTTTCCAGCAAGATGGAAATATTCCTTTTTTGTAGGATAAGTTAAAAAGTCTACAAAATACTGGTGTGAGTTCATCGGCGCATTTCTTGAGCACTATAATAGGAATTTCATCTGGACCAGAAGCTTTTTTGGCATCGAGCCCCTTCAGAATTCGTTTGACAGGACGCTGACGGAATACGATATCAGTCATTTCCGATCGAACTGCTGGAATGTTCGGGGGTGTTTTTCCCTGAAAGTCTACCGTGGAGTGTGAAGCAAAGAGTTCTGCGAGTAAGTTCGCTTTATCTTCAGCCGTGGTTGCTATTGTGCCATCAGAACGTGTTAGCGGTGGAATATTTGATTTGGTAAAATTTTGACTGACGGCCTTAGCGACTGACCAAAAGGACCTAGATCCGTTAGGACTGGCGAGAAGTTTATTTTTGATCCTCATGTTGTGAGCCTCTTTGTTTTGATCTATCGTTTGCTTGCACTGGTTTCGAGCGGTAACAAAGATGGTGCGATTCACATCGGTAGGATTTTTACGCCATTGTCGGTAAGCTAGATTTTTAGCTCTGACAGCACGCTCGCAGTTCTTGCTAAACCAGGGCTTGCCATTTGAAGGGCGCTTCTTGGAGAAAGAAATAAAGGCTTCCATGCCAGTAAGAATGACATCGGAGACCTCTTGAGCACAAGCGGATGGATCATCTGAAGAGAAGCATACTTCCAGCCAAGGAAAAGTGCGAAAATGGTCCCTTAGGTCTTCCCAACTAGCTGATGTGTAGTGCCAAATTTTACGAGGTTTAGGAGGTTGTTCAGAACAAATTGGCAGCTCGCTTAGAGTTGAAATAAGTTTGTGATCGGAAGATCCTAATGGAGGATGAACGGTGACTGTGTATAGGTCAGGGTTGGATGTCAAAAAGAGATCTAAAAGACTAGCAAAATCTCCATCTCGGTCTGGAATTCGCGTTGGTTCTTCCACGAGTTGAGTTAGACCAGAACTGATCGCAAAAGATTCCGCCTCACGACCCTGTTCATCGTTGGTATTTGAGTATTTGAGCCAGTTGATACTGTGGACGTTAAAGTCACCAAAGATAGCGACTTCGGCATTAGGATGGTTGGTTTGCAAGAAGTCAATTGTGTATGCTAGTGACGAGAAGAGTGCTCTGTAATGGGTGTCACTTGGAGGACGGTAAAGGCAGCAGATAAACTTGGTGATTTTCTGCGTTGATATTTTAAACCACATTACATCAAACTCTGCTGGTTCAAGTGTGTCCTCTCGTTGGCAGCAAAGATCATCTCGGATAAAGAGACAGACCCCAAAGTTGCGTCTAAATCGGAAATGAAAATCGTATCCAGGATATAAATAGCTGACGGTGTTCGTTGACGATCTGACCTTTGTCTCGGTCAGTGCGAGCACATGGGGCTTGGATGTTTGTAAGTGCTGGTGGACTGAATTGATGTTGGTATTAAGCCCTCTGATATTGCAGAAATCAATTTTGAAGCTGCTGTTTTTGGGTGTGTCAGCAACTGTAGGTGCCACACTATTTCTCCGTTGAGTGTTGTTAGGGGAACCCAATATATTGTCGGAGACAGTGGATGTTTGGTTAATATCGCTTGATGAGGCCACAGGATCAGCCCCCACCCGGAGATCCGATCGGGGGGCGAGTTTACCTCCGGAGTATTTTGGTCCTGGAGCTTCCATCATGCTTTTTCTTCCCACCCTGGAAACCGGGAACATCGGCACAGCGACGAAACGTTGACTCAAAGAATAACTCAAGAGCAACTTCACGCCGCCTAAGCCGATGCAATGGTATCTCACCGGGCGATGCCGGGTGGGCCAGCATCTACCATTGGCGTGGCATGGTATTTGTTATTTATTATATTTAATTGAAGCCATCATAAACTTATTATTCATGAAAGAATATAACACAAGATATTCTTCGAAATTGTGCAAATATAAAATGTCCAAACCACAGGTCCAAACAATAATATGCATGATTTGAATAAAGCTTTAAAGTATTTTTTTCCAAAAAGCCTCTACACCTGCAGATGAACATGAATATTTATTGCTATTTTGATATTCATAACTTTGAAGTTTTATAGCCTAAAAGATAGTACTAGAGATATATAGGGTGCATAAACAGAAAGTCCACCTGAGGCGGTATTATTTAATATTGCCTATCTATTCCGATAACAAATTTATCTCTTTATTTATCGCTTTTCTACGTGAGTTTAAACTGAAATGCCAGTAAAGCTACGCAAGCAAATATTACATGCGAAATATTTTAAGAGACAAGGAGATTTCCATTTATCTACAGTATAAAAAAATTTAAGAACAAACCTCAAAAACACATTTCAATTAAATTTTTTTCAAAAAAAGATGATGCTTTAAATACCTAGAATGTAAATATCTGCTTAATATATTTTTATTGCCTTTAAAAAAAATTAAAACAGGGTTTTTCAATTTTTTCAATTTGGAAAAGACCCCAAAAAACCATTTAATATTGATTAGTTTGGTCACATTGTTTTATTGATTATCGATACGAATTTTATATAAAGTGGACTCGTCCAACTATAGTAATTACTTAAATATCTACATAAAAATCAGGTCCTACCTATATATACATTAACATACTGTGACATTGAAAGGTGTACAAAAAATAATTAATTAAAAAAATATTTTTTTAATAAATATAATAAGGCTACTCCTATTCAATGCCCAATTTACTACCACGGCTAACAACAATTTCTTTTTGCTATTGAGCTATTGAGCTATTGGGTTGTGAGGTTCTTTATTGAACGCTTTCGAGACTATGATATGAGCACCGGTCAACCAAAGAGATTGACGAATAAAATAGAGAGATAATATAATTTATGCTGCATAATTAGTAAGCATAAATATTACAATTGGGTATTGCAAATCCAATTCTGACATGAGTTTAAATAAAATAATAATAATCGTTTGAAATATAGACGGCGCTGCCTATTTGCACAAATTAATACAGTTTAACACTAATTAAATTAACATTAGACTAACATTAAGTGCACGGAACTGACAGAGGACCTGCTTTCTCAAGCTTATGTCACTCTTGTTAAAATTTGTAAAAAACAAATTTTTAAAGCGGGTCGACCCATGGGTTCTTAGATAGGTGAATGCAGGATTAGCTATCGAAAAAGCGCAGCCTAACAAAGTTTAAAAGATAAAATTATGGTTCAAACATTAAATATCAATGAATTAATCAATATAAGGCAATCGTATATTGCATAAAAATAAAGAGATAAGTTAGTAAGTAAAGCAAAATAAGTTTGAAATAGTTAAGAGGAAGTAACCCCTTTTACCACAATGAAAATTGCCGAACGTTTTGCTGGTCAAACCAAAAGAAAAAATAAAAATTGGTATTTAGAAAATAAATTCTACTTTAAATACCCCATCCAGAAAAGTAAATGACGATCGAAAATATTCCCAAAATTTTTTTTAGAATTTTTATTTATTTTTAGTAATTTGTAATATCTTAAACAATTCTTTATTGGTCAAAAGCAAAATGACTTTCCCGGGTGTAAAATGTTGTACCAAACAATTTTTCTTAAAGCCATTTTTTAATATCGGCCTTACTTTTTTCTCAAAAACGTTGGGCGCGTAAATCCACTTTACACGCTTAAATTCACTTTACGCGCCCAACGTTTTTGAGAAAAAAGTAAGGCCGATATTGAAAAATGACTTTAAGAAAAATTGTTTGGTACAACATTCTACACCCAGGAAAGTCATTTTGCTGTTGACCAATAAAGAATTGTTTAAGATATTACAAAATTACTAAAAATAAAAAAAATTTCTAAAAAAAATTTTGGGAATATTTTCGATCTTCATTTACTTTTCTGGATGGGGTATTTCAAGTAGAATTTATTTTTTCTACAGACGTGTGGAAAAATCAATTTTCCGCACTGATATCCGTGCGGAAAATTGGTTTTTCCACACTAGAGCGGAAAAAAAATTTCGGCACGATTATTTCAAAAATCCGTGCGGAAAATTTGTTTTTTCCACACTAGTGCGGAAAAATTTTTCGGCACGATTATGTCAAAATCAATAATATATCAATAATAACTTGTAGCTATTATTTTTTTCTCAGAATTAGTTACTGTTACATATGTATGTGATTGTTATAGTTAATTAAAAATTATTAAATTTCTTTGAAATATGTGTTACTTATTTCCACACGTCTGTAGAAAAACTATTGTACCTGACACGTGCGGAAAATGTTTTCCCTGCACTCGGCTGCTTCACCGAACTCCGCTACGCGTCGTTCGGTGAACGGCAGACTCGTGCGGAAAAATTAATTTTCCGCACTTGTTAGGTAAATAGCTATTCTAAATACCAATTTTTATTTTTTCTTTTCGTTTGACCAGCAAAACGTTCGGCAATTTTCATTGTGGTAAAAGGGGTTACTGCTCTTAACGTAGCCAACTACCATGCGAGCAAAAATTATTTGCATCAAAGAGGGCCTTGCATCTAAGGACGTAATGCTTAGCCGTAGAGCTTAATACCTGTTGAGTGTCAGTAACTACCTGAATTAATAATCAATCAGTTATTCCGTCATCTTTGACAGTCGTTACAAGTAATTTGATTCATCGCTAATTTTTCCAATTTCTTGAACAATTCACACAATGGGCTTTACGGAACAGCACAAAACATTCATGGTTAAAGGGTAGTTTCGAAACGGAGTTAGAGTAAATTGTAAGTGGCAATACAATCCGGGTTTGTGCATGGACGATTTTCACGAACATTTTCCTAACGTTGCTTTTATTGCTGGGGATTTTTATCATTGCCTGAAAAAAACCGTGGCTGTGTTAGGAAAACAGATTCTATACAACACAAAAAGGGAGCAGGTAGATCATCTGTAAGAACAGAAGAACTTGTTGCAAACGTTCGTGAAATAATGCAAAATACGCCAACAAATTGTATACGCTTGTCCCAAGAAGTGGGAAGATCTTGTAGAACATGCAGGACTATTCTTAAGAAGCAGCTAAATTTATTTCCTTATAAAGTATTGCAAGAAATACTAGCCGCCCATTTTGAAAGACGCAGGAATTACTCTGTTTACCCAAAATTTATTGGAAAAAAATGATTTATTAGACCTGACATTTTTTCGGATGAAGCCTGGTTCCACCTCTCCGGTTATGTGAATTCTCAGAATACACGCATGTGGAGTAGTGAAAATCCCCATTTTTTTGTAGAGTCCACATTGCACCCTCAAAAAATTGGTGTCTGGTTAGCTGTTTTCCGAAGAAGAATTGTTGGTTTTTTTTTTTTCCATGACACAGTTACAGCACAGCTGTATAGAGACAATATTTTGAATCCATTTGTGGAGCAATAATTACTTGATGACGAACTACGTTTTGGATATTTTCAACAGCCGCCGAAACTATTAACTACCTACGCAGTTTTTTCGACGACAGATTGATCATTTTTCGATCAGATATTGAAGTCCCACCTAGATCACCTTGTTTAGCGGCTATGGATTACTTCGTTTTTCCTCATTTAAAGAACACTATTTTTAAAACACCAGTTGCAAATTTAAAACAATTACAAGAAAAGATTATCCAAGAGTGTGGTAACATTTCTCCAGAGATGCTGGTCAACACTTTCGAAAATATTAAGAGACGTGTGAATTTAGGCTTGGAGCATGGCGGTGGCCAATTTCAGCAATTTATGTAGTTTTTCTTTCTGTATATTGTTATTTTGTTAATTTTGTAAACAACAAAAATAAATTTGTATTTGTCTACTTATTTTATTACTCATTAGTTTAGCATATAATGTCATAATATGAATTTGACAAAATTTTAACCTAGACTTGGTTAGATAATATATCATCCCCATATCATTGAGATCTAAACTAAGCCCTGCGTTTTTTAATCCAAGCCCTCTTTGATGCAAATAATTTTTCCTCGCATAAGCATAAGAAAAATAAATATCATTAGAAAGTAATTATCAAAAAATCAAAAAAAGGTAGTCATCTTATGTGTAAAGTTCGGCTATCCGGTAATTATTCATTTCAAACAAGGGTATGTAATCTGCCAACGGACCAATCTACCAGACATGTCCTACAGTTTACAGTAAGTCGTCAGGAACAGGAGGTGCTACACGAGGGACGCAGCGACACCGCAAATGTTCACAAAAAATAAATAACTTTTGTCTCTAACGAAGTTGATCGGGTTGACTTTCAAACGACAAGGTCCAAACTCGTACTAGCTGGTTCATTCCATAAATCCAAGGGGTGTAATTTAAAGTAGTGAAATTTAAAATGAATTATTGTTGATGTATGACTATAAAGTTAAGATTGAATTGGGGTTGAAATAATGATTCAAAATACTTTCTTTCATTTATAAATGAAAGTTCAAGTTACAGGTATGCAAAACTTTGGGGTGGAGGCAGTAAATTAAAAAAAATTCACAGATCTTGCATCTTACGCAAGTATCATAGGCGTATTGAAAATACCTACCACATACAGTGGCGAGAAGGAAACCATTATGTCACAGCACATATTACTCCTATCTGTGAGTATGTAACGTGCCGCTATTACGCGTTATTATGACTTCATGGATGCTCCGATTTAGTTTAAAATAACAATTAAATTATTATACTTAGAAATGTGTAAATTATACTTAGAAAGGTGTAAATTTTACTGTTTTGTTAAAATAAAAAATATAGGATAATCTGTATATTAATACATATTGAAGAGAGCTCAAAACCACCTTTTCAAAAATAGCGACAAAATTATTTCTTCAGCTATACACAGCCATTTACCTGCTGGTCCTTGTACTCTTTGTTCATGAAATGTCTAAATCTTAAGTTGGCTATGAAATGTTTTGGATTGGTATATCCATTCTCCCCCGACTTTCTGTGTAATACGCCAAGACCGGCGCGCTATTTCGCTTTGTTTCAGCGACATTCATTGTTTATTTTTTCCAATTTTATCGAAATTGAAACAATCAAAATTGCGATTACCATGATATCGACTAATATGGACACCTGAAAATTTTAAAAATTACGAAAACGTTATCTGATATTAATGAAATTTAGACGAATAAAATCTATTTGCACTGTCGTAGATTAAATTTTTAATGATACACGTTCGATATGAACTTTGTTAATGAAACTTGTGCAATTAAACCACTCGGCTGACGCCTGGTGGTTTAACGTTGCACACGTTTCATTATAGTGTTCATCGAACTAGTATCATTAATAACTATAATGTAAGAACATAGAACAATAATAAAGATATTCTACTTTTTATTATGTCCAAATAAAGGTATATTCAAAATTCAAACACACAGTATAATATTTAAATAGTAATAATATTTGGTTTAAATAAACATCCTGATAAAGCCGACGCCGCTTGTGTGCAGCTGTGGCTTTTGGGAGATCCCGTAACATAAAAGTAGGTACTGGCCGATTCAATACTAACTACTATAACTGTTCTCTCTCCCGGCCATATCTTAATATCGACAAATATAATAATAAATGTCGAAACCCAAAACAAAACAATATTAACACTTAGCAGATGATGTCATCGATCCTGTGCTACTCGGATGTTTGTTTAGACTTCACCGCCGTGTTATTTATGTGCACGTCGCATGTCGCGTTAATTTTTCATGAAATAGACCCGTATATACGCACCCAGTAGTATTTTCAATACTAAAATCGTAGGTGCATAGTAAAACCTAGCTTAAGGGCAGGATTAAGGTAAGAAATCCAGGCTGTATATATAAGCCTAAAATGATTGTAAAGGCAAAAACATGTTTCTGGAACAGGGAGTTAAAAATTATATTTTTTAGAGAAATGAGCGGTAAAAAGCTGTTGGGTTAGCTAGTGAAAAATTGTGTCACCAGGTGAAAATTCGGCTTCAGAAGTTACGGATGAAAGGTGCATAGCAATAATTGAAAGAAGAAGACATGTACTTCTTGATTTATATAAGAAGTTTATAATCCATAACGAGAATAGTTGGTCTGATCAAAAAATAAAAGCCCGATGTTGTGGCTTTTCCATTTCTTTTCTGGGTGAAATTTATCCCTGCATTAGGTTGGGTGAAAGTAGAAAACTGATAAACCTACAATTCGAAACTAGTTCGTGACAATAAATGCCACTTAAATTTCAATCACATCACATTACGCGTTACTTCATCCAGGCTGCCTTGTCCGTGTTTTTAATGCAGAATAAAGGGCAGACTTCCTTCTTTTAATCCATTTTATGATCTGTAGGTTATAAAAAATACTGTGTTATATGATTCGCATGATCCCGCCGTACTTAAATGATATATCAGTGGATATTAACAAACAATAGACACCATTATTCCCGAAGAAAAATATCAGTCTCCGCACTCAAACAAAAAAAGTCTTTAAAACTAACATTCTCGCGAAAATTCAAACTTGACACGAAAACAGTTGATAATCATTTATCAAAACCGCTATCTTCCCAATAATAGGTGAACCGTATGGGTAACCAAGCTAATATCTGTATTGCAAGTTGTCTACTAGTAATGACTTTTAAGATTAATAAACTTATGCCAATTTTGCGTTAGACAGGGCCGTAATAGGGAAGTTTTTCGTAGTTTTCCGTCCTTCCACTACTAAATCATCCGGCCTTTGCTGGGATTATCCGAACATCCGCTGACGGTAAGCACCCACGCCTAGCCAGCAAGCACGTTCTAATTGAAATGTGAGTATTATTTTTATTCGTACACACGCACATTGTATATAATTCTTTTCTCTTTCCTAGATAAACGCGGACCGTTTATTCCTTTTTTTAGCCTAGACGGGACCGGACTGCTCCAGGAGCGTATTACCAGCCGTTCTGTCTTGTTCTGATTCATACTCATACAACCGGGTACATACCTTTCTCTCTCACACATAAGCCGGATGGTTATTGTATTTCTTTTTTGCATATATTATTATATACTATTGTGAAGAACCGACCCGACGCGACGCTACTAACTGCTATTCACGCTACCGTTGTTCTGGAACTTTTTACCGATTCTGCGTCCGTATTCGTAAGTTAGTTACCGTACACACCTTATTCCGATACCATAAGGTGACCGTGTCCGTTTACTGTTTTTGCAAGTGCAGATAATGATACCGTTAAGTTATGCAAGACCGCCTTGCAGTTTTACCTCTGCACACCTATTTACCGTTACCGCAAGACTTGGCAAATATTGTATAACAAGAAAAAGTTAAATTGCT
The DNA here is from genome assembly GCA_963969555.1 of Polydrusus pterygomalis. Taxonomy (NCBI): domain Eukaryota; kingdom Metazoa; phylum Arthropoda; class Insecta; order Coleoptera; family Curculionidae; genus Polydrusus; species Polydrusus pterygomalis. The sequence goes on from OZ018378.1 coordinate 67,528,562, forward strand.
CCTTAGTAAAGAAAAGGTACACGTAGGGTAACGTCAAAATGAAATAGAAGTTTTAAGGTTAAGGGTCAAAACTTTAAAATTGATATTAAAAAATACCTTCATCTAGTAAAAAAATCGTATAAACTGTATTGAGTAAACGGGCTATGAGGGGACCACTGAAGTAGTTCGCCCTATGTTTGACCATTTTCCATTCTGTCATCTCAATACTACTTTCGAGTAATTTTTAATGATCGTTCAGAATACTAGTCACAACATTAAGATTAGTATGTATTGGGATAAAAGATAGCTTCATGTAGTATGTGGGGGCGGCAATGCAATTAATATTAGTCAACAAAAGGGTCAACAATAAAGCACAAGTTTTAAAGTAGCAATTATTTTTTCTCCCTGACTTCCTTTTTAACAAAACAAGATTACACCAAAAATTTCATTAAAATTTTCATGTTCTTGTTGGAGAATTTAAACCAATTCAATTGCAGGGCCCTTAAACAAATATGCAGAATTTAATTTTACAGGCTCTGTGGACTGTTCTGTTGAAACACTATAAATAGTTATATTCGTGCTTTGGGTAACATAAAACCAAGCACGCTTTAAATATTTGAAATTAAAGTAAATTTATATTTGTTCTAACAACAACATATTATATTCTCATTTTTAAGGATTTTTCTAAATATTAATAAATGCGCTTATTGCTCTTACAGGGCGGAACTGTCAACCTTTGGTCTATGGGCTTTTATGGCTACCTACACTGAGAAAAATGATTAATTCCCAATACCCAGATATATTTCATCCAACTAAATAATCGAGTTGGTAACGAGCAACTAAATCACCGAATTCAAAGAATTACATAATTTAATTGAAATTTCAATAAAGGTTTAATTGATCCACCACTATACCAAAAATGTTTAATAGGAATTAAATTGCGTAAATTATAGTTTATTTGATTTTTGGATAGTGCATATTTAGCAAAATTAAAATTTTGTTGTCACAATGACGATTTAATTCATGTAATGAATAATAATCCTTTGTGGTAATTATATTTTATTTTGAACAGATTTTAATATTCTTGTGACAACTATACTATAGTTTGCAATAACGAAATCAATTTTGTTCAAAAGTAATGCGTTATTCCAAAAATAATATCATTTTATTGGCGCAATTATATCAGATTTTAAGAAATAAAACAATATGCTTTAGAAATAACCTTTATTTTTGATAAACCTCGTATACGCCTGGAAAAATTTAATATTTGATAGTTGCATTTTAGGTTTTAGACCAAGCGGAACTTTTTATGAAGAATAAGTAACTGTTTTTCGTAAAATTAATAATAAAAAAGTTTCCCATATGGGTCCAACTTTTTGCCGGATATTGTATAAGGAATAAACATTTCGGACAGCGGTTTTCACCAGTAACTGTAATATTTTGATGCTCTTCTTCCTAGAAAAAAAATAAAAATACCATTTCAAATTTTCGAGAAAATCATAAAAATCTGCGACCTTGTCATAAAGCGCCACCCACTGACACGAAAAATAACTGAACTCAAAATGTTATTATTCAAGTAGAGCATCCATAAAAGTGCTTTAAAATTAAAAAAAGTTATTTGAAATCGGTTATTCCAAAAAAAAGTTATTGACTTGTTTTCAAACCAACGTTTACCCCTTCCGCACCCTTTATTTGACAAGGTAGATTTTTTTTTCTAAGGGTCGTCCGATTAACGGATCCTGAGATACCTATAGCCGGCGTCCCTTATTAATGAGCCACCCTGTATATTCTATACGGAAAATTATATTTATTTTTTAATAAAAATGCATATTATTATAGTATATTTACTTAATAGTTTCCGAGAGATTGACCCGTTTTCTATAATCTTCTAACGTTCTCTGATTAATTGGTTAAAAAATTAAAGTTTAAATAAACGTCAAGTTTAAAACAATTATTATCATACATATTTATTTTGGTAGCCATATTTTATATACAATTATTTAAGACAGGATTTCTCAAACTACTTAGGTACTTATTGAAAAAAATTTGGTTTAAATTCCATTGAATATTTATAAATGCATTAATAAATGTTATTTGTAGAAAAATTGGTACGGTTATACAGGGTGCGCATTGGAAAATTTAGTCAAATTGCGCAATTCGCAACACATACATATTATAATAATGTACGCCAGCTTCCCGGCGCGGCGCGGCAATTCTAGAACCATATACCTACCGACCTAGTAGATAACAACTAAAATATTAGATAATAAAATAGGTATAATAATTGATGACTTACCGACAAACACAGGTACTAACATGGTAAACCCCCAGGTTTTTAATATTTCTTCCATTTCATCCATAACTATATTATTATAATTGGACCACTTGAAGACAAACAAAAGAAAATACCGACAGCCGACACCAACCCGCGCGCTTCGAATTAAATGCTTCGCGTGGCGGTCGTCTTCACGTTGGGACTCTAGCTGTAATTCTGGGAATCACCAACTAACTTGCCTACAGTAAAATTTAGTTCGCGGAACTCTGGCAAAATAAATTTATTTTGGAATATCTGTTTTATTTGCAGTATTAAATTATAATCTCTAGATTTCTTATAGCATACTATGCTAACAAATATCTGGATTCCTTGAATAAAATATTTATTAAGAAAATTGGAAGTAAATAATATTAGTAAACTGTAATTGATTGCATTAAACTTTTGTTAATTTAACCATATATATTCCAATTCGATTTTTTAGTTGCCCGAATTAATCAAAAATATTTTACAAAATTATGTCAAGAGTAATTTAGTGTAGTGAACTATAATCTTATTTATCCAATTAAAAAACCAATACTAGAAATGTTAAAAATCGCTTAATTGCCACCAGAAAGAAATTTTTCTCAGTGTAGCACTAATGTAATTCTTATTTGTGTCAATTTCTTCGCAACATTTTACTTATTTAGACAAGTTTGTTGAATGTACGGGTATGCTTTAGAAGTATCCAACATCGATGATCGTGCTCAGCGCTTCATCTTTTCGATGGTCATCGCCGTCTTCCTTTCCTCGGATACAATCCTAGCCTCAATGATGAGCCATTTTATGGTAAAACGCGTTTTGAAATGGCTCCTACCAAATATAAGGACATTATAATAGTTATAGTATTTGTAATATAACTACATTAAAATCCTCCTGTGATAAGAGATTACGTAATGTAGGGACGATAAAAAAATTGAAGTTTTTCCGAATTTAGTTTTAGGGCAATCAACTTTGTTTACCAGTAATGTTAAATTCATAATTTCATCAGCAATAATTTAAGTCTAATTAGCTATGAATTGGGATTATTTGTCATTCTGGTAACATCACTGCCGTAGTGTTGTAATAAGAGATATGCTAATAAATTTGGTGATTTAAATATGAAACTTAAGGAGAATTTTGTAAACCTCAAGGCCTATAATCTGGAAAAATATTGATTTCCTAAGAAAGCTTCAATGAAATCGATTTTGAGCAAGCTTTAATTTCCTGGCCCACCGTGAGTCGGTTCGTAGGGCAGGCGTTAGGCGTGTAACATCAAGAATACTTTTATTATAAGAAAATTAAGTTTGCCACAATTTATTGACAATAAATTGGAACTGGAAAAACAAAAAAAAACTAGAGCGAGATAAGCTGTAGAAATCTAATGGTACAATATGTCTAGAAACATATTACGTCAGTGGTCGTGAGTAATTACCGTCCCCTTTATTACCCCTCCCTAGTTTAAAATTACAGGAAATTCCAAACTGTACACGACTAGCATCCAAACTGGATAAATTATAGGTATGGCCGAAGTAGGTGGGAGAATTTCAGGGTCTCCGTAGCGCAATTATTAAAGTATTTGACTGGTAATCGACAAGTTCTCGGTTCGATTCCCGGCGAAGGCATAAAAGTTTTTCAAATTTAAAAAATGCTGTCTGTCCGCTTCTAAACCGTTTTTAGTTATAACATAAAGCCAATGTAAGGACCCCAGCAGTATTAAGTCAAAATTAGTAGGGCGCTGTCGCAACAATCTCTGCATACTTGGTGCTCTACATCGAATCACCTTGTGTTGGGTTCCTGGACACAGTAACATACATACATGGCAACGAGACTGCTGATGCGCTCGCCAGGGAGGGCGCAAGCATGTCTGTCGAACTAGCAGAGAATATTGTGGCTAGCCCACTGGGATCAGTCAAAGAAGAGATTGATCGAACAGCTAAACAACTTGCGCAAAGCAGATGGACAGGGCATACAACTTGTAGCATCTCCAGGCAATTGTGGCCCCTACTTGATAACAGGAGAACCGCAGCGCTATTACAGCATAGTCGGAAGGACCTAAGAAACATCACTGCCGTAGTCACCGGACATTGCCTGTTCGGTAGACAGGGAGAACGTATGCAAATGTCAACTAACGACTTCTGTAGAAGTTGCAGAGATGAAAAAGAGGAGAAAAGTATTCAGTATTTCTTGTGTAAATGCCCCGGCCTTGGGAGAAGAAGGTTGAATGCCCTGGGCGAACCATTTTTTATTGATCTGGAGGAAGTGAGCAGCCTGCAACTAAGTCGTCTTACTAAGTTTATTAACTACAGCAGTGGCTGGTTTGAATGAGTTGTAAAGATATTTCCACGATCGCGTTAACCATCAGGAAGCTGATGCAAATAGGTTCCGCGGAACATGTGTGGTACCACAACGGTCCTTAGAGGACTACGTGTGACTGTTTGGACAATGCCAGGGGTCTGCCACTCTAACCTAACCTAACGTAATGTAGGGACGATAAAAAAATTGAAGTTTTTCCGAATTTAGTTTTAGGGCAATCAACTTTGTTTACCAGTAATGTTAAATTCATAATTTCATCAGCAATAATTTAAGTCTAATTAGCTATGAATTGGGATTATTTGTCATTCTGGTAATTTTGCAATAAATACTATTTAAATTCAATTTTTCGTCAAATGTACATAATAATTAGCCGATTTAAATGTTATAAGCCATTTGGAAGCAATATTCTAAATGAAAGCAGATAACTATACAAGGTCATTTACGGTAAGTGGCATATTAAAAGATCTCGGAAACGAGTAAGGTTATCTTTATTAAAATTTGGTAGCAGGAATAATTGACTTTGAACTTCAAAAGTATTATATGGTCAAGTTTCAATCATTGCCGGTTATAACACAAGTTATGGCAAACTTTGCTATTTCAAATAGAATACCATATATATTTTAGCATACCTTATAAAAACCTAATAGACTTTTGTTAAAAATACTTTATACCTATCTCTAACCGTTTTCGAGATATGATTTTCTGCTAAAAGGTTCATATTTATAAATAATTTTTTTGGAGAGAAATTGCATGTCCGGCTAAAATTTTACAAGAGACAAAGAAGTTTCAAAATGGAGTCAGCTAGTGCCAGAGAAACAATTAAAGTCATTTATACGGGTGGTTATTGTTTATGCTTATCAATAAAAACAATAATCGCTGGCGCCAAAGTCGTAAACGTTGACTATCGGGTTTCCATGATGACGATATGGGTGTCGATGAGAGAAAAAAGCCCGGGAACGCAGAACGATTTTGGAGATGTCCGGTTACTTGCCTCCAATCAAATAAAGTATAGAAAGAAAACAATATTTTTGATATTGAAAACACAGTTTTCAATTGTTAATGAAAATACGTAAATAAATTAAGTTTTTGTTCAGGTTTACGTATAGTGTGTTTTATTAAAGAAAAAGAAGCGAAACGAAGAATACAGTCCACTACGAAGCTGTTTGAAGGGCTTATTCATACAGTTATAAAAAGACAACTTTTATTTACCAATCACACGCCATTTCTAAATTTGCAGATATAAAAACAAAAATGGCGTTTACAACAAAACAAGTTCTTAATAGTAGTTAGTCTAAAGCGGGCCCTTCACGCTACGATTTTTGTGAGTTTTGAACTGTACAGTTCATCGGTTCAGTCCAAAACACAACGTGAAGTGTTCGATCCGATTCGCATCTGGCCTTTCCGGCGGGATCTGCCATCTTTCAACATGCTGAATATTTTTAACTGCACAGGCCGGAGGCCCCGGCGGGAACTGTACTCGACTGTACCGTGTAGGGCGGGAAAAATCCTTGGGGTTCGTCGACGACAAGGATATGTGTAATAACAAATATAATTGTAAGACAAAGATAAACAATATTATGTTCGATTTAGGTTCGATAAGCTTCATATCAACAGTGGTGTTCATTCGTTGTGCTTGTTAATTTTTATAGGAAACTAAATTAAAAATTTAAACGAGTTTCCAGCTGGCAAATATCTAAAACTGGCAGCTAATCTAGCTTTGGTAGGAATAGCGCCGCGCATAATGGTATTTTGGTTTCTATTTTGTGCCTAATTAAATTCAAAAGGATATTAAATGTTCTTTTATCCATCCTAAAGTAATTTTTCATTTATTTCTTTAAGCAAATGTAAATGATTTGCTAAGTTTCTTTTAAGAAACCACCCCTTAGTCCAGAACCTCTTCTTTTTTCTTTGCATTTTTGCAAATGAAATATTATATTTCTATTCAGCGTATTTTAATTGCTATTGCCTAGCGCTTTCGGCCCATTATAAGGCCATCATCAGGGCAGGGCGTAGGTTCTAAAAGAAAAACATAAACAAGAGTAAAAACAGCCTGAACAAACTACGTGAGACTACTTACTCGTCAAATTATGTCCAGGAGACAAGAAGCATTTTTAAAGATATTTGAAAATTTTTAAACAAATTTTCCTGGTAATGGTTTCAAATTGCAAACAACACCTGACTGACTGCTATTTGCATTTGACACATGGACACAAAGTGGTGAGGGACATCTCAGATAAATATTTACAATTTGAATGTTTACAATTTGAAACCACTACCACGTAAATTTGTTTAAAAATTTTCAAATATCTCCTAATATGCTTCTTGTCTCCTG